>CAVLJG010000002.1:39316966-40532138 GCA_963669975.1 Acanthoscelides obtectus
CAGATTATTTTTCTGAAAACTTTACCTCATTAAATATTAGCACGTCAATAAGGAACACCCTGACTATTTGTTCTTCAATACTTTGAAAGCACGTATAACGTTATATATGTTGCTATTTTTGCGTCATTAGTGGATATCTGAAGAAACAAAAATCATACAGGGTATCCCAAAATGTAAGTGAGCAATCTCCCAAATGCGTGTAGAATACAAAAAAATTGTGCCAAGTTCTAGTTTTTGCTGTTTTTAAAAAAACAACATTGTACTGATACACGTTTCAGCAAGAACTAAGCTTACTGAAAATATGACAGATAACAGTTTTCAGTAATTTTTAAACGACATAAAGATCTGAAAGCATTTGACCATCTAGTTGTACAGTAAAGAGTTGTTACGAAAAAAAAAAGATTTTCTGTGGAAGTGAATCAATCAAAGCTTTAGGTGGCGTGTACCTGTTAATTTTTTGTGTTTTATATGATTTCGAGAGATTGTTTACATTCTTTGAGGCATCCTGTGCAAAAAGATGCTTTTGGAAGTTATATATTACAATCTGTTCTGTTAGTCGTTTCGTGAATTTAGTTGTTTGTTTTTTTTCGTTTTACGAATTGTTGTGTAGTCCGTCACAACGACAAATAAAGATTGCCTATAAGATTGATTAACGTATTCTACCTGAAGATGATACTATATTTGCGCGCCCGAAAAACTATCCGAGATTAAATGATATACCGTTACATCATCTATGAGAAGCTATAATTGTGTAACGATGCTACGGTATCTCATTTTATCTTGGATAAGTTTTGGGACGTGCTAATATAGTATTAGGTCGGATATCTTCAAGTACAATGATCAGTGTTATCCGTCAACATTGGTATAATGAAACTGTCCAGATTTATGCTGGCTACTATAATTCAGATATAAAAAAATAAAGATGGATAGAATGGAATTTGGCTTAAGGAAAAATAATATACCGAATTGTGGCTAATGCTCCAGGACATAAATGAAAAGTACTGGAGTACAAATGCCATTGAAAAAGATATAGCGAAATCACCTAAAAATACAGAGCTTTTTTCAACATTGTAATGTTTATAAAACAACTCCAGAAATCCACTTCTGGTATGGACGTACACATATTTTTGACCAGTTGCTTTGTTTGTCTCAAATAGGATCAGGGTCCATAAGGGGGTTTTGTTGAATGATATTTTCGGATTTAAATATTTCAAAAATGTGTACTTGAAATGTTTCAACATTTTTTATTCTAGTACTAGACTGTTCTTTGAAAGGCCAGGCTTCGCAAATTTGGATTTTTTTCCTCAAAATTCACCCAATTTTCAATTTACAATTGAACACACTGAGTCATACAAAATATGACGAAATGAAATATTTGAAATAAATAACTTTTTCGGTGAAAATCCAAAATATTTGAATGCAAAAATCTATTCGTAAAATAGTTTTAACTTCAAATTTGATTTTTCGAAACCGCAAAAATGTCCTTATGGACCCTCATCCTTTGGATCTTTGTGGAATATAAATTGGATATCTAGACATCCATCTGTGGTCCAGTTTGGAAAAAAAATATATAAATTGACTTAGTAAGTGATCAAAATAGCAAAAAAAGTTAAATGAATTGAAAACGTCCCTGTCTTGTCTACTAACAGTACATTAGGTAGTTCTCTAAAAAGAGAGCAATTTGCTTATTCCAGAGAAGATTTTTAACTGCTGGTGATAATATCTAGAGTAATGAGCAGTGGTAAATTGGAAACAGTGATCGAAGTGACTTTTTGGAACTTTTACGGATACCTAATTTTGAAACATATTAGTGACAAAAATTGTCAGGTTTTCTGGGTCAAGTTCGTTCTTGAAAAAATATCGAGTTGAACCATATGGAGACTGATGAAGATAGGACTGAAGCTGGTGGAAAAGTAAATGAGGTGAATGGATCACATGAAGAAAAAGGTTTTTTTGTAACAGACATTTTAAAGATAAAATACTATACCATTTCAATACTAGAAAAACTGATAAAAGAACTTTATGAAAAATAGATAAACTAAATAAACAAATTGAGAATTTACAAGATACATCTGCAAATAACAGTAAATCTTATGCAGACATGGTCAAAAGTTCTACACATGAAAACACCAACATTACTTCGTCATCTCCAAAAAAAAAACAGATAATATAATTGTTATTAAACCTAATAATACAAATCAAAGTTGTACGCACACAAAGAAGGAATTGAGCAAGTGGCGGATTTCACCACACAGCGAAGAATTGAACCAAGACCAATATTTGTTTAAAATGTGGTAATAGTGATCAGCAGGCCCAGAGCTGTACGATACCAAAAGATGAAATAACGTGTCCAAATTGCAGAGAATCAAATTTGCAATACAACACAAATTTCGATATAAATCACTCATCCTTCCACTATACCTGCAACATGGTCCAAATCGAATATGGAAAATCAAAAAATTAAGTTTCTTAAGGTGACAAATAGCAATTACAGGCCAAAAAATATTCCAACAACGTATACCATATAAATATTCAAGGATTTTTATCGCACAGGGATGAAGTTATAAATTTTTTAATATTAGTGAAACCATTAGTTCTTTGCTTGACTGAAACACATATTACAGAAGATGTGGAAATTGATATTCATCATTATGATGTTGTAAGAGTAAACACAGTTTCGAAACATACAGGTGGCATACTAATATACAAACTGAGTATGATTGAACTAAAAACACAATACTGTAGTTGTTGATTATCATTGGTGGTATATTAATTTTGAAATCAAGATGAAACAAAATTACAACGTCACGTTTACTACAGATCTCCAAGCTGTAATATTAGCCGATTTTTGGACATTTTTGAGACTGTGAAAAACAGTATTATTGAAATTGCTCTACTGTGACAGGCAGCAGCGGTGGCCGCAGTAGTAGACTCTTCGGTCTCCTGATCAGTCGCCGTGCGCTGCGCTGGTTCGCATCCCGTCCCAAGAGAAATTTTTCTCTTGGCCTTGGGTGTTGTGATTGTCCGTAGGTGGTAGATGGTCTCTGACTGTCGAACGCGGAGGTACCACCCGGCGGATCTCGTAGGCGGAGCCAGAATGTGTGGATGTTGCATGCACACGTGTTCCCTTGCCAGAGTCCGTGTGATGTTCCCCCTTGCCCCTGTATCCCCTTATAGCCCCACGGTACCCAATGGGTGTTTAGACCTTAGGCCTTCGTGGTAGTTGGAGTATAAAAAAAACTGTGCACTTTGGAGACTTCAATATAAATTTTGATAATCAAGATTTTTATGTAAAAAAATTTAAACAGGTACTGAACTTTCATGGTCTATGACAAAAACTTAATAACTACACAAGGATTACAAACTTTTCACGAACTAAGAACGATTTAATAATAACCAATGTGTGTATTAAGTTTTTGCATACTCCAAAAATAAGCGACCATCCGTGGATATGTTTCGAGGTGGAAAATATGCTTAATGAGATAGAATCAAGAGAAATCACAATTATTGACTTTGAAACGTTACGAGAGTCACTCTTACAAGCCAATATCACTGAAATTTTTAATGCTGACACGTACTTCTCAAAAATTATGAATTGTATGGAGAAATGCATGAGAGACGCACAAATTAAAAAAGTGGTATATCAAAGGAAAAAGCCAACACTCTGGTTTTCACAAATATTTCTAGACTCTAAATTGACGCGTGATAATGACTATAAAAAGTTTATGATCATTCAAACTGAGGAATATTGGATGCAATATAAGAAATCAAGAAACAAGTGTTTAACAAATCGAATAGAAAAAATAGTATGAAAACAAAATCGATAGCAATAAAAATAAAAGTAAAATGATGTGGAAGACACTAAAAAATATTGTATCTCCCAGTAGGAAGAATTTATTATCAATAATGTGCTTCGAAGATGGTATAGTAACACAAAAAATATTGATTGCAGAACGAAAGAACGCTTATTTTATAGAAAGTATAAATGAGACAGTGGAATCAATCGCAGATGGGAATCCAGATCTATGTCACATGCAAGTTACTTATAATTCTTCGATGAGACAATTCCAAACAATAAATATCAGCCATCTTTCAAAAGCTATTACAAGATTGAAATCGAATAGAAATCCTAGTGAACATCTTTTAAAAATGGTTATGGAGGAATGTTTCAACATTATTGGAGAGAAGTTATTATTGTTAGTGAATCACTGTTTAGTGTACGGGGAATTTCCTTCAAAATTAAAATGTTCTACAATTACTCCTGTTCCGAAAGTGGAAAATTCTGAGTTATATACAAACATGCGGCCAATTAATGTACTGCCACATGTCGAGAAGCTCTTAGAAGGAATCGTATGAACAAGTCAATGAATATATTGAAGAAAATTTCGAGCAGGATTCAGAAAAAAGTATTCTACTGAAACAGCAATTCAAAGGGTAGTAGAAGAATGGAGGCGAAATATGGATGAAAAAAAGTTTACCGTAACATTGTTCTTAGATTTCAAGAGAGCATTTGAGACTATTGACAGGGAGAAACTGTTAACGAAATTGCATTGCTATGGATTTTAAGGTTCAGTGTAAAATTGGCAACACATTATGAAACATTAAAAACATTTCGGGAGGTGTGCCACAGGGTAGCAAATTAGGTAAATTACTATTTATTTCATATATTAATGATATTCCTGATATTTTACAGCACTGCAAAATTCAACTATTTGCTGATGATACATTAATATATACAGGGTGACTTCGAAGTTGAGTCATTTATTTTAACAGTGAGTAGATCTGATCAAAAGAAATGTTTTTTCCTTTACCATTTTTCTGGTAAAATTAAAGTAACAAAGTTATAGCCCTTTGGAAGTTTGAGTACCGCCCTGTCTCAATAATAATATTGTGCTCGTGTTTGGCGACAACGGATATAATCCGCCGTATCGGTTCATCGCATCGGAAACAAAAAAGCGAAAGAATTTGGAACGATATTTTTACAATTATTTCATTCATTTGTATACAGTCAGTGTCAGTCGGTAACGCGTGAGTGAATAGTGGTGTCTGTTGCGTGGCTCAAACGAAATAAAAAATGGCACATGTTTATGCGGATCGGTTTCCCAATCGAGTGCAACCAACCCCTCGTGCCTTTGTTAATGTAGTACAAAGGGCTCGTGAATCAGGTGACTTAAGACCTCCCAGGGGTGGGCATGCCGGTGCTCCAAGACCGCACGATCAAATACAGGTCTGCACTGAAATACTTGTCGGGAGGATACTTTATAAAACAAGGTAAAATTTTTTTTTAATTTTTTTTTTATTTTTACACACATATTTTGGTTTATCTTCCTTCTACAATCATTATCTGAAAATTAATGACTCAACTTCAAAGTCACCCTGTATATATATATATAATAATAATAATAATAATAATTTATTGGTACCATTACACAAAAATGTGTTTGCACAGGTCAGTTAGAGTAGAACATAAAAGAGTAAGTAAAAACAACAAACAATACTAAAATAAGACAAACGTAAAACACAAAGTGGTAATAAAAGGTAACAAAAACTTGATAAAACCTAGTTTAAAATTAAGATGAACAATAAAATAAGATGGTTAAAAAATTATGAAATAGTAGTAATTTTTTCATGTTTGATGTATGTATATAAAGAGAAAATGATCATGCGGAGAAAGGTATATAACAAAAAGTAGGAAAATAATGGGCAAAATCCGCAAAAAGGAGGAAAGTGGATTCGAGCAGATATTTATATATATACATATAAAGACATTGAAACTTCAATAGACCTGTTAAATAATGATAGGTATGAAAAACGTAATAAACTGGTTAAATGTAAATAAACTTAAACTAAATACAAACAAAACAAAATATATGCTAATAGGAAAATCTTTAGATCAAAATACGACGAATCTTACAATTAATCATTGAAAAATTGTGTCAATCGAATCATTTAAATATTTGGGCATATACGTAGACAGTAAATTAAAATTTGAAGGGCACTATGAATGTAACTGTATTTTCAAGATTACAAATCTTACAAAATAAAGCTATGAGAATCATCTTAACTAAAAATAAATATACTAGAATAAATTTTATGCTGAAAGAACTACAATGGGTAAATATCAAAAATTTCATAGCCTACTTGGTTTTCATATCCAAGTTAACAAATCATCTTCTACCAAATCACTTAGAAAATTTTATTGTATTGAACAATGAGTGCCACAATCATTCTACTAGAGGAAGAGACTTTCATTTACAAAAGTGCAGTAGCAATATAACGAGCAAGTCAGTATTTCAAAAGGGATTGTACGAATTTAATAAATTAAGTAATGATATCCAGATGTGTGTCAGTTTGAAAATGTTCAAAGGGAAATTGAATTGAAAACCAGAATTCATAGTAGTGAAATTTTGTATCAAAATATGTAGTCTTGAAGACATACTATATTTTGTGATATACTGTGTAATATGGATATTATGGACATTGTAGCATGAACGCTAAATAAATCTGAAATAAACAAACATACTCTCAAATGACCCTGAAGGGCTATGGATCTAGCATTTTGAAGCTCAAAACTCTTAGTGATATTTTGATTGGAAGCTGCCATAATCAAATGTCATTAGAATAAGAACGTAAAAATGGGTAAGGTTAGACTGATTTTTTTCAGGCAGACTATATACACTTTTAAACTGTCCTTTATTTTACGTGCATAGTTTTAAAATATATTTTTAGGCGATCGAAAACCTATTTGTGAGACAAATTTCCCGATTCGAGGTTTCCGAGTGCAAATTTGTTCAAACAGTTTTTTTTTTCCAGGTATTTTGATCATATGGAACAAAAATGTTCTCAGTAACTTTTCTCTGAAGTTGACAATTTCCTAGTTTTACGCCATTAATGGTCTGGAAAAACGCTTAAAATGGCCATTTTCAATGCTCAAAATCTCTGTTAAAAATTACCATTCTCGAGGTTACCAAGGCTTATAGCTCGGAAACGGTCAACTTTAGAGAGTTGCATGTTTTATTCAGAATGATCTGAAAAAGGCCTTTGTCCGAAGCGTTTTTTGAAAAGAAAAACGACAAAAAATCTAATCAAAAATGTTTTCAATGAATTCAAGGTTTTCGCCGCGTCTATCTGCAAGAAAGTCGATTAACGATATTTGGGTAAGAGGAATATACTAGACATTGTATATCGAAGAGTTTTATATTCGTATGGTGATGGAAAGTGACTAGTTCAGGACTAGCTGTGAATGCAAGTGTAAAGATAAAAATATTATTTATGAATAATTGTTATAACCCTCAATGAGATATAAGAGAATATCTTACAATTTATTGTTTAATGTTTTTTCATATGTTTAAGTACATTAAACAAAGTTTTGGAACCAGTGAAAGTGAAAATGTGTTGCTTACATAACTCATATTTCAGAAGAGCATTGCCAGATTCTGTCGTACGAGTATAAATGTATGATCAATATTCTAGTTTTTAAACAAAATATTTAAGAGGATCTTAATGGCAACAACATTCGCACACATTTGAAAGTGGTCATCGATGGCCTTACTGGCCTAAGAGCTTGACTTTTGTCCTCTGTGTGACCCGCTTAGAAGTAAATAATTTATAGTTATTGCCCTTTGCTAGTCTTAATTTACCTGTTGCTGATTATTAAAGCGTCATTACTGCCTAAGTTAACTGAAACTTATAGATCAGGTCAACTAGCCAAAACTGGAACCTTCTGCAGAAACAAATACAGGGTGTAAACGTTATGATAGTCATTATTTAAATGGGTGATATAACATCGGGATCAAAACGGCATTTTTTTAGAGAAAAGCGACTTTAAAGTAAAATAAAATCTGGTCAGGAGATCTTGCTGGCCATTTTCGAGGATCAGAAGCATTTAAACCGATCCAGCGATTTGGATAATGTTCATTCAAATACTGAATGACGCCTCTAAAAATGTGTGGTGGTGCCCCGTCATGAATAAACCACAAATTCTGTCTCCGTTGTAATGGCATGTTGTCTAAGGTCTGTTCCAAAAGTTTTGGTAGGTTATTGGCTAGAAAGCTAAGGTATCCTTCTCCTATCCCTCCTATAACCCCACGGTACACAATTAGTGTTTAGGCCTTTGGTGTATAAAAAAAAATCGTCAAGAATACCTGCCCAAATATTTATTTTAAAACGTGGTTGGAAATGACCTTCACGAATGGTATGAGGATTTTCTTGGGCCCACGTGTGAGTATTATGGAAATTTAATATCGCGTGTCGCGTAAAAGTACATTCGTCCGTCTCTAGAATGTTTTTAAAAAAATCTATTGACTTTTGGACCATGATGAACTTTTTGACTTGTTTTATTATTTTTATATATATATATATATTACGCATTTCAGTAATGATTACCATAACGTTTACACCCTGTATATAGACAAATTTCACAAAAAAAGCGTGAAGTTTTGAAGTAAATCGTCTACCGAAGAGTTGTAAGGGATAAAAATTCCTTCAAAATGATTTTCTTCAACTCTATAGATAGCTCGTCACTTTTCTCAAAAACTAATGACATTTTTTGAGTATTCAACACTTCATGCTTAATCTTCTGGCTATTATTTCAAATTTACTACTTTTCCGACAAAAGATAAATCTGATGTCCTACATTTTAGATTTTTGCAATAGCAAATTGACAGCTGCAAATACATTCAAGATTTTGAATGTGCTGAAAAAGTGATATTTCCAACTTTGATCTTCAATGAACTGAATCTGTCTAATTTTTTCTATTATCAGAGGTGTACAAATATAATTATTGTAATTTTCTGAATTGGTAGGTCAATGAACTGAATCTGTCTGTAATTTTTTCTATTATCAGAGGTGTACAAATATAATTATTGTAATTTTCTGAATTGGTAGGTATACATATTTTATGTAAATATTTGGGTAATTTATTTATTCAATTTTGTGCTTCAAAAATAATTTATTCCTCACAAATGTTTTTGTGCAAATAAATAAGAAGCACATGTAGCTCAAACATATTGTCGCCCCAACTATCATCTCAAAGATATATGCAGCTCTAAGGTGTCTGTAATAAAAGCACCAAATATGTCTAAGTAAATGCTGCTCGTTAATGGGATACAGGATTTTGAAGTTTAGATTTCAAAATAATGTTTCTTTATACTTATAACCCCCAGTATCGGATATGGTTGGCTCTCTTCAGGTGGAATAGGTTAATCGATGACAAAATATTGTTATATATCCATTTTTCTGCAACAACATATTTCACATTTACGACCTGTTGGAGCCAGCCATGTGACCGCATCAGAATGTTGAAATGAACATATCTTCAATGGGTCTCTTTGATCGAAATAAATGTACCTTTTTTTTTACAAAAAAATATCTGTTTCGTAATTTACCATAAAAGTAATAGAACGTTCAGAAATCTTCTTAGTCCAAACGTTTAGGTTGACATCACAAAAATGGCTTGAGCTATGGGAAAGTAGTTTCGTGAGTTAAACTTAAACATTAACGAGTGATAATTTACTTGGACTATTTTGTTCAAAACTGTTATCACAATAATTACTTTATGGTGCATTCATTACGGATTACACAATTTGCATGTATTCATTTTGTGAATATTTACTTTATCCTCGTTAGTTTGTTTTCCCATTTATTACCTTGAAAGAAACTCATTTACTCTACAGGAAGTTTCCAAAATGTGGACCAAAAATTTAAGGTTGCATGTCCATTTTCGGAGCAGTATTCTGTTATCCTTTTCATTGACTAATTTCCTGGTGTGTATAGAGATGATTTGAAAGCAATGTTATCTTTTTTTTTTGTCAAAAAATATTAGTACACTCTGAAATTGTATGTCAAAATACCACTTTTATAATAGGTGATTATGTTTAGTCTCTTCGAAAAACCTTTGATTTTCTTGAAACATCATTTTGCAGCAAATTGGGTTTTCAAGAAAAGCAAAGATTCTTTGAAGATACCTGTAGAAAGTGATAGGAAAAAAGTCATCCTCTCAATTCTTCCATAAAAGTCTAATATTCACATACAATTATTTGTTAACAAGTTACGATTGAAGAAAAAGAATAAATGCACAATAGTGCAAAAAAAACATCTCGTTTTTCAGTCATTTACACATACACACCATGACGCAATCAGACGAAAAGTATCAAGAGTACTCCTTCAGACAGGTTCTTGAAAAAAGGGAGTGGGGTCCTTTAGACTATTTTGTAATCTTGACGATTTTTTCGGAGATACAAACCCCAAGAGAACGCCACTGGGAGAATATTGTAGTCAAATGAATTTTTGATTGTTTAAGTGCTGTTTTATCGATAATTTTGATTCTTTTTGTAACAGATCAGCGAACCAAAAAACCTCTGGATATAAATTTTCAGTTCGCCTCATGAAGTTTTAGGATTTTGTCTAACGTTTTGGAGATGCGGTGTAAATCGAAAACAGCAGTATTGGAGCAGTTCTATTTTTCTCAAAAATCGTTAATTTTACTGAAATCAAACATAGGTTTTTTGAACCATTACCGCTATACCGAGTGTTTCAAATTCGATCCTTACCATTGGGAACTCGGAAACGGAAATTTTCCCAAAACAACGTTTTGAACAACTAGTTTGATTTACCTCTGCTTATTTATGATTATCATTGTTATTACCATTAGTGATTTTTTCATTTCGTGTTCAGGTTTCACCCTTTTTTTATTTCCTTATAATTTTCGTTCCAACAGCGAATTCACGGCTAACTAAGGAAATAAATATATCACTGAATTTAGGACACAATCTACAAAATTTCGATATAGTGTCCATGTAAAAAACAAAGTTCGTAATGGAAGTCGTAAGAAGAAACCTCGAATTAAAAATTTTACTACGCCATCTTGTAGAGGATAAAAAGTGACAATGGGATCATGTAATTTACTTTGAAATATTTTGCGATGAACCTGGCATACAAAAGAATTAAAAAAATTTTGGGAAAAATACGCAATACCCGAAATCTCAATGGCGACGGTCGAATTTGAAACACCCGGTATAGAGGGTCCTTTAACTGCATGTTTTTTTCAAAACTTATGAATCAGTTGTCAATTTGTCAAATTAGTCTTGGAATAATCCAAATTACCACCCCTTGAATTTTTGCTCGACCTTTTGGATACGAACAGGGTAATAAGATGTTACAGCCTATACAAATTGGATTAATATTAGGTGATCTAGAACCCAAGTGGCAGAAATATAACGCATATAATAATTTATGTGAATATGTATATAATGACGGCTCATTTTTTATTGCTTTTGTGTATTGCGCATAGAGCAATTTTATAACATTTCATAGAGATTATGTATAATAATAATAATAATGTGTATAAGTCGTTAAAAAAAGGTACCAATTTGCTAAATTAATTAAAGCTAAGATATGGTAACGGTTTGTCAAAAAAATTGCTACATGGGCATTATAAGTTAACAAAATGAATTAAGTTTTAGAAAGAATTGTGTTTTTGTACCTCAGCCCTACCCCGAAACTTAGTACTTAATATTTAAAAAAGATTGTGTAACTACTATATGTGATAGCAGCGCCAGATGGTCGATATTTAGGGCGCGTTATGAAATGGACGGGGGACTTTGGACCTATTTGGCTGATGACCCATTTAATGTTTTTTTTTTGTTATACAGGTTTGTTGCTAGGTTAAAGGGATTAACTTGGGCCGAACATAATCCTTTATGAACTGATGACAGCGTTGCGTGAGAGGTGCAGAGTCAATCTACTTGACGCCTTTTTTTGTCTTATTAGACAGTACTTATACACAAAGTTTTTCTACAGAAGTTCTCGTTTCTTGAGTAAGTTGAATGCGTAAGTTTAAAAGCATAATATCGAAGAAAATTTTCAAAAATCTCATACCTGTTTTTTGGGTAAACGTAGTGCATAGATCACCAATCTGCTGTCATTTCACAGTATCGTTTTAAAGTAAACATGGGAGAATCACTGCACCTTTTGAGCTACCAGCGTTCTTGAATGGTGTAATTTATTTAGACTTTTCACAAAATCATTTACCGAATTTATTGGAAGACGTACCACTGAGCATTTACACAGACATGTGGCGTCCATCACTCCGTCTTAAAAACCTTTTCTCTATATTATAATCTTGCTCTGTACAAGGCCCAGATAAGATCTAATCACGAATACTGCTCACATGTTTGGGATGCTGCCACGCCGACGACATTGTCCATATTTGATGCTGTTCAGAGAAGAGCTATCCGTTCCAAAATCAGCTGCGGTATTAAAAAAACTCCAAGGGTATTTGGGTGTTTCTATCATATAAAATACTCAATCATTACCTTGATCCCAATCCCAAAGATAGTGTCTTCATCAATTTGAAACGTGAATGAGAATAAAGCAACCATTTACATAAGAAAACAATTTATTTCTATAATTTAAATCACAATTTGTAATGAAAGGTAAATCAAACCTCACGAATGAAGGGCACAGATGGTAAAGTGTAAAAGGTACTCTATACAATGTGATGCTTATTTTGAACCTCATGAGTGGAAGGATAAGGTAGTGTGATGCGATTTTCATATATGTTCGAAAAAATATTCGAGAGTGGAACAAATCTATGGATGGAAGATATCAAGCACTGATGTTTCCATAACTACAACTAGATACATACATAGAAATATTTATAATAAATAAATAACACTTCCTATGCGTATTTTTGAGGAACTAAGAAAACCCATTCAGTCCCACAAAATAAAAAAGCTATATGTGCCTGGAGTCTCACTATGTTTTCTCCATATACTTTTTCATGCCTGAATCTGAAGTCGGAATTGGGGGACGCAGGACAAATCTTGGAGAAAACGCATAAAAACTATAAAAATCATGACACAGGTCCACAAAAAAAAATTGGGTGTGTTCTGGGGGTCACATATTTTTCCATGTACGTATTTTTTATCGGTGAACGCGAATGCGAATTAAGAATTGGAGGTCATTGGACAAATAAGAAAGCAATTCAGACATGTCAGAGATTATTGCACCAAAAAAATTACAAAATATCTGATATTAAAATCCAAATTACTTTCGTATTTGTCCTGCGGCTCAAAATGCTGAGTTCCGATACGTGTTCAGCGAAAGTATACGGGGAAATATGGTGTGGCCCCAGGCACATACCATTTTTTTATTTAGTGGGCCTGTGTAATCAGAACAAGTGAATATAAAGGATTATTAAAAAACAATGGTAAGATTTCTAGGGCATAAGATAGGTCCAAGAATAAAACAAAGTTCATATAAATATGGGTTCTAAAATGCCCACATACCCCGATTACAGGGTATTGAAATGAATAAAAGCATGGGCTTAACAGTTTGTGCATTCTGCGAAAATCAAAAGATCGCCAGTTTTGGTCTAACAAAGAAGGTAAAAAATCTCTGGATAATAATCTATTTTTAAAATACTCTTCGGGGTATTGTAGAGCGAGGCTTTAATTTTATTTATATATTCGGCGACCTCAAAAATTATGATTTTTAACCGAATTTTTAAGCACGGTAAATAAATTACATTTTTTTCCCCTCACGATTTTTTCTAGATCGTACTGAATAAAAAAGAACTGTAGTACCCACATGGGTATATTCAATGCTTAAAAACGCGGTTTTTGAGGCCGGTGGCGGATCCAGGGTGTGGGCTGGACACCCTCAGAAATATCCTAGTTAAAAAAAAATTCGAAAGTGTTTGAGTTCGCAACGACCTCCTCCCGAACAGCGACTAATATCAAATTCACTATATGGATGCCTCCCAAAAATATTTTCTAGGTCCGCCAAGTATCGGATATAAAGTTTACACCTTGCTCTATAGGATTCCGAAGGGTATTAGAGAGGTTAGTTTATTTTAAGGCGATTTCTAGCCTTGTCTATTGGGCCAAAAATGGAGTAATGTGTAAGTAATAACACTGCTTAAGCGTTTATAGTAACAGGTACTTGAATCATGTCTCTCCTTAAATGAGTGTTAATAAAATAGGAGCAACAAATATCCAAAAAAGCACTAGGAACGACCAGTCAAATTTGAATATACAGGAAGCTCCTTAATGACATGCTAATATTTAAGGTGATTCTTGTACACATTTTGAGAAAAAAAAATCGTATGAGCGTATGTCCTAAACGTCTTAACCTTTGAGAGACATGTGGTAAAGTTGCATGTTATAATAACTGCGATAGTATTGTAGATATCTTTATGAAATTTGGTACACATTTTTTTATTTTAAAACCGATTTCCGCACAGCAGTCACCACATCAGATTTTTGTGATTTGACTCTGAGGTGAAACGATTTTTGTTTTGTTAAGCGAAAACCATGCGTCGGGCGAATGGAAATCAAGAGAAATTAGCTCGGAAATGAAGCATTTTCATTTTTCAAGATGTCAAAAATGGTTTTTATATAAAGAGAAAGCAGTGGCGTATCATTTTTCTCTCTAAATAATAAAATTGTTTGTACATCAGAAAATGCATCGCAAAGATCTATCAGTTATAGAGTAGATTTTTTTCTGAAAACTTTTAGCTCAAAAGTTAAGACGTTTACGACGTACGTTCATAAGAATTTTTTGGTTTAAAATGGGTTCAAGAATAACCACCTCCTTAAAAATTACATGTCATTAAGGAACACCCTGTATGGTAATAGGAAGGTTATCAGCACTCATTGAATTGGTGCCAATAGTGGCAAAGGTTAGGCAATACTGTAATACTTAGTAAGTTTCTCAATTATACAGGGTGAGAAAAAACTCTGGAAACTCCTAATTGTTTTTAGGGGAATAATACAGTCATTTTCAGCGTTTTTTTAAATAAACGCACTCGTTTATTTATATCAGCAGTCTGAAGAATGAGTATCAAAAGCTAATATCTTTGAATATGTTTGAACAAGACCTGCTATTGGTAATATTTTTCAATTATTAGGTAGTTTCCATATTTTTCCTCACTCTTAATGCTAAGATAATAGATCATAAAGACAAGGCAAGTATAAAATTGGCAAGGAATATTAAAAATCAAGATAAAGATACAAAGTTTAAGTTGTTGGTTAACCACCCAGTTTTGAAAAACGTGGAGAATCGGTGTATATAAAAAATCGATAACACCGAGTCTCAGAGGATTGACGATTTTTAAGAGTACAGGAAATAGTAATAATCTGATTAATGAATTACCATATTTGAGGTAATTTAAAAGCAATCGTCTTCAAAAGGTTTCCTACCCCCAATTTCCGGAAATACCGCTCACACCAAAATAAAAGGTCAAGACAAAAGTCGCATAGCTTTGAGAGACCTTTAAAAATACCTTTAAGGTCACGTTGAGATCAATATGAAAATCCTAAATGAAACCGATCTTTTTGGACCCAACAATGGAAAAAAATGTTGTAGTCTGGTTTTATTGCTGCAAGTTGTTCAAGGGCGTATTAAAAACATGGACGCATAAAATGGGTACATCAATTATTGTGCGAAAACTTTTTATTTGACTACAAAGAACGAGAAAACTCTTCATACAAGATTTTTAGGTATTTATAAGACCTACAAAATGAAACGACACGTAACAAGATCCGACTAATCGCAAAAAAGTTATGGCCAAAAACCGAGGCAAACTGCAGGTTTTGACACTTGTTGGTAATGCGACGATGGTTTCTCGCAGATATTTGAAATTCCTCAAATTCGTTTTTCTAATAACCACAACAAAATTGGAGTAGATTGGTCAAATAGTTTTTGAGAATTTCTAATTGTTTATCCCAAAACAGGGTTAGTTCAAAGGGCATTTTATAGCAAAATACACTAGTTTACTTTGCCGATATGAATCGCAAACCATTCCGGAAGATACGTGTTATTTTTATGCAAAAAAGGATGGGTTACGTTTTTTCTTCTAAACAAATTCAAACATTTCGTATTTGTGTGTGTATTTGTTGTCAAATAAAAAGTTTTCCCACAAAAATTGGTGTACCCATCTTATGCGTCCATGGCTTAAATACCCCCCTGAACAACTTGCACTAATAAAACCAGAATTTATAATTATTTCGGGGAAATTTGCTAATATGACTAGGCTATAATGGATCTAATTAATATTGAAAATAACAGGGTCACTACTCACCTGAGAGAGATAATAAAAAAGAATATTTCTAACAATCAACACCTCCATTCAGGTTAGCTACAAAACCTATTTTTTCTCCTTATAGTTCAGTCAAACTAGAGTATTGAGTTTTGTCCTTGCTGTACAAAATTCTGCTTAATAAATTCTTTGGAGACATAAATAAAACTACATAATGCTTATTCTTTAACAAACATCGAGTAGTCATTCAATTTGCGTGAATACTGTGTGAAAAAAAACATGTTTCTTTCTAACCACTTTTGTGGTCTTTACGTGTTTACCTCTCAAAATCCTACAATTTTTGTCTTGAATTTTTTTTTGCATAAACAGTATTTTCTGGAACAGGGAGATGGGTCAGAAATGTTTCAAGCATACAGTACACAAATCCCTCCATCTCTATGAGAACGTACCACCTGTGCCTCCCATATGCCTATAATCTGCAATAAAAAAATGTTACAGTAAATGGTACGATTGTATAAACACTTTATATACATAAAAAAGTTGAGGTCAGATCATATCTCGAACACATTCAGTATCTAGTTCTTGAATGAGGCATCTCATAAAAGCCATTTCTTTACGAGCGTTATCGAACATCGTACGAGGATCGGTAGCTGTGCACCTTAAGCAGTTTGGAGCGAAAACCATCGCTAAGTTTGAGGCGTCCATTTTAGTATGTTGGATCACCTCTGTTTTGTTGAAAGCTTGCAGAAATCGTATTAAATAGCAGAGGACCATCCTATGCAGGGTAGGTAAACGCAGGACAAGGTCACAAGCACGCCTCGGTGTCATAGGCTCGGCAACACACTCCGGATAGAGAGAGTCCGATATCAAAGGTTCGTAGAGCTCCCTTAACCACAATTTCAGTAAATTAGCTGGAACGTGGGCATCACTAGGTTCGCTCATTTCCCACGAGTCCATTTGCCCTTTCAGTCTGTTCACTTCGTCTACGTCAGCTGATACGCGGAATATGCCTTCGGTAGTTAGTCCTTGCAGTCTCAGTACCTGAAATTAAGATTTTTTTACATTCATTCAAGCATTGATCAACCTAAGATCCAATGCGCACACGGAATTTCAAGAGCGCATAATTTCACGCAATTCAGATGTCAGTTGGCCCCCGAGATCGTGCGATTTAACACCTCTTGACGATTTTCTTTGGGGATTTTTGAAAGGAAAATGATCCCCGGACAATTCAAGACCTAAAGCGCAATATTCGGACTGAAATTGCGACCATAGACCCGATTATTATGGGAAAAGTCATTGAAAATTTTGATGTTCGGATGTTGGCCTGTAAACGAAGCCGCGGTGGTCACATGACTGATGTTATTTTTCATACATAAATGGCATAAACCAACCTAAATTTATCAATAAAAAAATCGATTTCACCTCGTAAAAAGCGTGTTGATTTTTCAAAAAAAAAGTAATAGATGACGCACCCTTTTGATCGTCAGTCTTGTGATTCTTTTCATAAAAAAGCGAATACGACCAGCAAAAATATTCCTGTGGCTCCTCAGCCTCCTTATTCACCTTGTGAGTTTTTTCTTTTCCCGAAGTTGAAAAATCACCTAAAGAAAACGCATTTTGGGGCAAGTCGAAAGCATTCAAGTGGCTGTAACCAACCAGCTGAAGGCTATTCCAGTATCGGAATTCCAGCACTGCAATGAGGAGGATGGAAGGACCGTCTCCAACGTTGTGTGGCTTCAACAAGTTATTTTAATATGAATAAAAAAAATAGTCTCATCACTTAATCGTTTATTGTAATTTACCTGTTGAGATAGTTCAACTAAAGGCCACGGAAGCCTACGATTTGGCCAACGGCTAGCTTGGAGTTGCATCACTTCACGCAAAGTGTTGCCAAACAAACTAGCTTGGAAAATTTGCTTGCGAGCCGACTCTATGTCATCTAATATGGGTCGGCGAGCTGTCCTTTTGCCTCCTGCTCCAATACGCTCCAACCTCTGGCAAGCTACAGTAGCATAGTGATTCACCTACAAATAAACAAATACCAATTCCCCAGTGCCTTTTTATGGTTGTTTTTTTTAAACAACACAAGCTATTGTTCACACGTTTTGACATATTTCGAGCTAAACAGCTGATCTGCAAGTGATATCTTTGTACAGAGTCTGTACAGCTGGCAATAATAAAGTTATCTATGATTGTGAACGTCTGTCTAGTCTGACACCATCACTTCTGAACCAGCAGCTGCCCCCCCACTCCCTAGCTGGGCAAGAATTAAATAGAGGAAACATTTTTTATAAAAATATACAGGGTTCTCCACCAGCTGAATTAATATCTATTAGATGAGTAATTACTAGGATTAGTTGAAATGTATGTTAAACATACACTTAATTTTGCTAAAAGCATGTTAGGTGTATTTCAAGTTTGAACCTCGCCTTAGGGGTATTGGAATCGGTAAAGCGAACTTGGACAGTTTAGGAATTTGAAGTATTTCCGAATTTACTCTGTGGTTTTTATTTGTTCCTGGCTTTAGTCCGAAACAAATATCCAGAATGTCTACAATAACATTACCACTTTTTCTCTTCTATATTGTGGCATAACTCTGATCATGATCTTCACGGGTATTTGAGGATCCCGAGAAAATAGGGAAAGTACAAAACATCTCCAAAAATACAAAGAAAAATGTTGTGCAGTAAAGTTTTAAGGTTTGAAAAAATGCACTTTGAACGTGACCTTCGAGTTCATTTGAAGGTTAAGACACTTTTCTTAAATGAAAACCCCTGGTGTATTACTTATATCTATCGAAATTTTATAAGACAAATAAAGTAAGAAGTTTAATGGAGTTCTGCTAATGAAATACATGAAAATTATACAGAAATTAGCAAACTAATTAAAAAGTAAAAAATAAAATAAAAAACCCATTTTAAAAAATAAGCTTTTATTTAGCTCTTAATTAACTGAACTAAACATATTTAAATTTGCTTTGATCGCAGGATAGAAAAACGGTGTAACACTCTTTTATTTGAAAACTTGAAATATGATGGAGCTTTATTATAGTTAAAAACTTCAAATCGGAAAAAAATATTTTGAAATTTTTAGTCCACTTTATCAGCAGCAAAATAGAAGCTTGTTTTCAAAAATGTAAATGTTGCAAACAAATTCTACTATGATTTATGTAGGAGCGGAGGTAGTTTTTACCCTTCTCAAACTCTTGCGGGTTTTTGGTAAAAGTCAAATAGTAAGACATCTAGCAGAAAAACCAATGTTCCAAATTTCATTCAAATTGGACTATCAGTTCCAAAAATTCTGAAAAAATGTTTTTTTATTCTTATATCGAAGTAGCCGCGCAGGCAGAAGGCCAGAACACCGCGGAGGCTATCAGGATGTACTCGTATTTTTGAAGGAAACTTCTATCGGAATTACTTTTCTCAACTTTTATGATTCATAAAAAACTAGACGATGTCTAGACGAGGAACTTTTTCATCTTCCTTTCCGATGTAAAAACCGTAATTTGTAAAATCTAGTTTTACATTGATCCACCTAGACCATACTGACGATTGCCGAGAAGCCTGAAACAGCTATACAAGGTTGGTCGGACGGAGGAAAGTAGTATTATCAAAAGTTACTTACCTGGACGTGGATTGGCCATCGGTTAACATCGGGAAAAACTCTAGAAAACGTTGGATCTCGATGTCGATTTAGGTACCCCAAAAGTGCAGGTTGGAAAACAGGGCTAGGAGGAATAAATGCTAGGGCAATAGTAAGCAGTTCCCATCCTCTCACAAGAGATTCCTTCCTAGGATTTTCCGTAGTCTGTCTGCACAGTTGAACAAATAATTCATCTCTAAGCAGAGACTGAGTATGTGCAGCACCAAGAATGTCCATTAGTAGTGAATTCAGTGACACACCAGGTCTAGCTTTTCGATCTCCCATATACATCTGCACCTGCCTAAACATATCCAGAGCTTGTCGAGCTACTGGCTTACTTGATGCTAACAGAGGTCTTTGTAAACTTCGTGCTGACCAACTCAGTAAATCACGAACACTAGCCTTCCTTCTGAATAGACCTCTACCTAGAATAATAAATCACAAGAAATGGTAATACATGAATAATCTATATATGTATATATAAAATTCAATGTCTGTCAGCATCAAGTCTGAACCATAACACTGAGAGATGTACCAATTACTACCCACTGAAACCTGATGAAGGTTATAGGCACAGTTTTATCCGCGAAAATTTACACGGTGTTTAAAAAATATGGATAGATCAAAATATCTCGAAAAATATGTTCCCTAGAAAAAAATTTGTTGAACAAAGTTTTAAGGTTTTACAGTAATCAGAAACTTCATTTTTCAATGTTTTTATTTTATATTTTTTTGGGGGGTCAACATTTAAAAAATTATCGAACTGTTTTCCAACATTTTTAATGTAGCAAAAATCTTTGATAAGGCATTGAACCATTTTAAAATCTGGCATTTTGTGTTTCACTTATCATTAACAAGCTTGGCCAACATTTTCCATACAGTTTCATTCATTCTCTGTATTTCTTGGCTCCTGCTCATAGAGCTTGTCCATTACATTTTGCAAAGTACATAGGTGGTTCAATTTCCTTTATTTCACAGCAGATATTTCCTTTCAAGTTTGCAATACTTCTTGGAGGATGAATGTAAACTCTCAAGTCTAGTTATTATGGTGGCCATGCAATACCCCCAAAGCACATAACTGGATCTTTTGATTTGGAATTGCAAGAGGTGTAAGGCTCCGATGCATTTAGCACAATAATTTTACTCCCCACCCTGCTGGATATTTTACCATGGGGCGATCAAAAGCAAAATTTACATCAATACTTTGAAGAATACGTCTGATTTTGATGAAATATATGTTATATAAGGAAGCAAAATGGAGCTTGTCATGCCTCAGCACATTATACAGAGTAGAGTCCATGTGGCATCCCCCTTTTCCCCTGTATCCCCTATAGCTCCACGAAACATGGCTGTTTAGGCCTTAGTGGTAGCTGGAGTATAAAAAAAAAAAAGGGCACTATACTTTCCATATGAGATCAGTGTACTGCAATGTTATCCTTTTAGCACAATGGTTTTTCAAAAGATTATAAAACAGAATTATGTGGATTCTTTATAACCTTTACTAACATATTGCACCATACATTAACAATAATTATGCTTATGAAATATTGTAGCTCTGGGTTCTACAGGGAACTATCTACAACCATTCTGATTCTGCTAGTAATCAATCACAAACCAGTTCTACTATCATGAGAACTTACTGATCAGAATCAGAATGATCTGAACAAATAAATAGAAATAGCAAGTACCTCCCAAGTTTAGATTATCTACAGCAAACTTTTCCATATCAGCCTCCCTTTCTGGCTGTAAAGGTGGTTCTGCTAAGGGTTTTAGTATTGGGGCAACAGTTTTCACTTCTTTAGCTTCTCTTTCTCTATCCCTTGTATCTCTAGCAGCAGCTGCAGGTAGGTTGAGATACTCCACAGGTCTGTGGGACAATCTATGGGGCAAGTAGCTGCCTTCTGACTGGTCTGAATCCTCATTATCAGGTTCATGCCCAGTCAAAGATTCACTGCCACTATCTGAATGATCACTATCAGAGTCTCTGCTGTTATTTAGTAAGAAATGCTCCAAGGGCAACAAGTGAGAATCATGCCAGTTTGAGTATAACGGAGCTTCAGCTCCTCTTTGGCTAAAACTACTGCTACGACACAGGTCACTTGGTTTACGTCTAAGCTGAGGAGTGCTTGCAGATAAACTAAGAACTTGCCCTCTTTCAGAATGATGTCCTGTTTGTGTAGACTGGTGACTTGTCACAGCAGCTGGTGTACAGTCTGTATTGTGTTTCAATGTCTGGAGCTTAGCCAGTGGGATAATATCACAGTTAGCTGGCTTATGCCAAACTGTTCTTTGAGAAGTAGCATTGTAATAATAAAATCTTGCCGTATTTTGATCGAAAAGTTCCCACCACTGGTTTGAATCAGTACGTTTGACAGGCACTCCTTCTGGAGGATCCCATACACATTCTCCAGTCGCCAAATTGGCATACATATGTTCTTGAGTCTTTGGCTCGATTATTTCGACCCATTCAACCCTGAAAGAGTATTTCATATTAGCTGGGGTGTGTCGATTTTATAATATTGATTGAATACCTGTATGAATTAGAAGCCATTTTTACATCCTATTCAACCTATGTACACTCAATATGCTGATATGTTTAACCTCATTTTGATGCTGCTTTATTGTCTGCGGTTATCCGCATATTGTAATAAAAAGTTACGAGGAAATTGAAGAACCTCTAGAAAAACCATAACAAAAACAAAATTCACGCAACCATTTCTACCCACTGTACGCCATTGTTTATTTTATTGGAACGTCAGAATGACCAAACTGTCAACAGTATAAAAATGAAAATTCCCCAGATTATACTTTGGTTCCAACAAACTTGTGCAACAAGCCACGAACTAATACTGAATTATACAGAGCATGCGCAGATTGAAATTACCATTTCGACAGAAATGAGTCGCTTTCCAGTGCCTCATTTGTGTTACTCGGAGCTACCCTCCTCTTGTCAATACCGTTCCATTGTTCTAGTCTAGAGTGTCATGCAGGGCCGTATGCTTTGCTGTTCGATTTTGGTCCGCCGGCGCGCATGACGACACGCGGAGAGTGATTATCATTCGAGTTGATATGGATAACGTGCATATTTTCACCTATAGGGCCAAACGGCTTAAAGGATTTTCACATATGAGGTGTCGTTGGATTCGTCTTAGCGGTACGAGTGACACTAGCTACATTGAAATTTTATAAAAAACAAAATTGTGGATTTTAATAAAAGATTTCAACCCTGTAATTCCTATTTCCTATTACAAACAAAGCCGGCCAAATTTTCTAGCCCGTCATACTCGAGCTCATCTATATCTTCCACTAAAACTTGCTCGGTATAGTCAGCTGATACTTCAGGTACATTCAGTTTATTCTCGTTAATGATGCGGTTAGTGGTTAGTGGAATGTCTGGAGTATCCTCTGACTCTACGCTGCAGTAGAAACTCTGAGTATGCGCCTTCGTTCCGCCCCAACATATATGACCTTATTCTATACTTAAACTCTAGAGGACTTGTATGGTCATGAAGACCATCTTTTGTCCTAATTACTCTGAAAAAGTTTTCTATCACATCTTGATTAAGACGTCTTGTTAACAGGTATTGGACGCTGAAGCGTCGTTTCAGATCCTTTAGAGCATTTTCTACAAATCCTAGCGCTTTTTACATTGACTTTGTCTTATCTTTTTGTGAGATGTAGCCATTTTTTTGCTAAAGTTTGGGTCTTGAGGAAAACTGTGGAACTTCATGTCTTTGCAAAGATTCCGTTTAGATTGATTGTCGGAATTACATCCCACAACAGCACACCGCATTTTTATCTATTTATCAACCACACAGGGTATATAAGGTGTGTATAACTAATACAACAACTCAAAAAAACACTAACAAATCGCACTATATAGTATTAAACACGATATACGTGAACTGCAGCAACGTTACGACAATCCTGCCGCTGGTAACCACGAGCCGATAACTCCGGGTGACGTCACGAAGCTCCGCCCACATGCGCAATATCCTATCTCCTATCTTCAGTGTATGTGTATCGTGGCGCACCCACCTCTTGTCAATACCGTTCCATTGCTCTAGAGCAGGCCTCTCCAACTCAGGTGCCAACCAATACAGCGCCGAGCACCGCTCGCATCACAGTGCTGCGGGGTGACTCCGCGAAGGTGGGGGAGGGATTAGGCAGCGGCATACGTATCGCGAATAGAAATGACCTGGGAGCTGGTGGCATTGAGTATACCTTCAACGCGCATTCGACTAAATTTCGTAATAATATATGTAATTTTTAAGTAAATGAACAAGAAGAGCTCAGTAAGACGGCGCGCATCCTGCCAGAAGTACCTGTCCAATCCAATGAAGCCTACAAGGTTTGATGGAAATTTTAGGCTAAAAAAAATCTTTAGCACTTTTTGCGCAGCTTAACCAGCGCGTAACACAATAAAAGGGTATGTCACCGTAAGTTGCTTCCAGGTCTTTTAAAAATACTTCAAACTGACGTTGTTGAGACCTTGCTTTCTGCAGAAATTGACACATGTTATTGCTACATCCATAAAATATTTGAAATTACGGAAAGTTTTTGCACATAGTTGTTCCTGATGTAATATGCAGTGTACCGATGATATCGGAGGTAGCCCAGCGTCGCGTACTTTTATTTTCATTCGCCCAGTAAGACCTTGTGCTTCCGATAACATTGCTGGCGCTCCATCAGTAACAACACTACGCAAACTTTTGAGTAGTATACCCATGTCATTCATTGTGTATTCTACAAAATCAAAAATATCTTCTCCGGCCATTGTATCTTTGAGCGGGATAACGTCTAGTAGTTTGTCGGTGACTATTTCGATACCTCTAACGAAAACAGCTAATTATGCTGTGTTAGAAATGTCATTACTTTGATCGAGAGCTATATAATACTGCACAAAATGGGCACATTTTCCCGCAGTTGATCTTTTAAATCTGCACCAAGTTCAAGTATCCGACGAGAAATTGTTTGCTGGGACATACTAATTGTCTCAAAGTTGCTTACAGGAGATGGGCACAATATTTCTGCAGACTCCACTAAGCATTATTTGACAAATGCACCGTCAGTAAACGGTTTCCCAGTTTTTGCGATTTTCAAAGCAACAATATAACTTGCATTACGACACCATTAATAATAATCAAATACGACCAAATTAATAATTACCTCTTCAGAACTTAAAAGGGCTGGCCTCAATACCGTGTGACAAATTAAACATTTTGCTTTTCCATCAGTATTTACAAAAAAATAGGCTTCTTCCATGCAGGATTGAATGACATCGTTTAAAAAAAGATGCACGTTAAGACGCTAAAAAACCTGTCCACTTTGTCTTGTCCTATTATGAAATGGCCCGCGCCCGAGAGACAGTCGGCTAATATGTTGGCCATCACTATCATGGAAATTTAAAGTTCAACTCTTGTTTAATGGGGCACTATACTTTTGACCGCGGAAATGGGAAAATTTATGTTCGAATATATCCCCGACCATTTTTGGAACGACCTTGGACTTGACCATCATGATCAAACAAGTTTACCTCAATTTCTTGAGGATCCAGAAAACTGTGTAATCCCCAGATAAACTCTTCTTTCGGGATTGCTCGCTGACACATGACATTGAAGGTCATCATGGTTAAAGTCATCCCAGTTGACCATTGGCATTTCTGGGAAAAACCATGAAAATGACCGGTCGTTTTCCTATACGACTGCTGATCTTCAAGTCATATCACAGTACCTGGGTTTGAGCTTGACTATAACCTAAGGTCAAAATTAAGGAATGGTGATGACCTTGTTTGAACGCTTTCGAAATTTTCACTAGAAAAATCTGAGAAATAAAGACTTGGCTACAAGCAAATCTCGTATAATTCTAGTTGAAGCATATTGGAACATCATGCTTTTTGGAATATATATTTTTTCTGCTCTGCAGCCAGCAGAAACTGCGTTCCGGGGTCCGACGTCAAACCAACTTGATTTTCTTATTTGCTGTTACCCTCTTGTTTTCAGTGCTTGATCTCTGTGTGGTAATGCGCAAAGAAATGGTACGTGCATTTTGGGTTGTTACTCATTTTCTCCCAAGTTCTATTTTACCAGCAAAAATGATGAAGAGCAGGGGGAAAATAAAACAAATCACATTATCTTAAAAATATAATTTTGACTAATGTTAACAAACACAGATAGAAGTACTTTTTTGGTAGACAAGCCCAGAAATTCATAAAATGTTATTATCAAAAAGAAACGCGTATGTGATTTTCAACACGAACCATTTTACTAGATACAAATCCAGAAATAAAGTCATGTTCAATACATACAAATAAAAAATCTTTTGGTAATATCTATATGTACAAAAAGTTTTCTCGCTTTTTTTTATAGAAGTATATAAAAAGTATTTGTGTCGCAAAGAATATGCACAACATATCACATGTTCATAATATAGTACCTATGGTGCCAATGGCAAACTTATACAGGGCAACAAAGGTTCAATGCAAACGTTTGTTAAACTTTTTAAGCTAACATCCAGACGCATCTGGAAAATTCGGAATCTTCCTACATTTTACCTGCGCCACATTTTAGACAAGATTTATTGGAAATAAAAAAAAAATAAAACAAATATGAACATAGATAAAAACGTTAGTCTTCTATTGTCTGGTCGAATTAAACCACATGGGCGACCTTTTTCAAGTACAATGACAATAATGACAGTACATTCTGTCATTATTATACAGGGTGTTGCTGAAGTCGACGTAAACCCTTCATCATCAAGAACCGATGAAAATATCGACAGAATTGGGAATCTCGTGCGTGCAGATCGTCTGTTGAGAGTCAGAATGATCAGGGAAGACTCAAATTTGACTCACACCACCGTTCATAAGATTAAGAAAAACATTCCTGGGGCTCCACAGCCTCCTTATTCGCCTGATTTGAGTCCTTGTGACTTTTTTCTGTTCCTGAAGTTGAAAAATCACCCCAAGAGACCTCAGCCTCACGGTACCCAATGGGTGTTTAGGCCTTAGGCCTTCATGGTAGTTGGAGTAAAAAATTGGGACAGTCGAAAACATTCAAACGATATAAAATGATAAACTGATTGTGATTATGTGGCGCAGGTTCCATCAGAAGTAACCGTTTTCCAGTTTTATTCCTGAATAAAAGCTTAAAACCAGTAATGTCACAACACGGAGTTTTAAAAAAATTGGGCTTAATATTAAGTAAATAATAGCTGTGGTTTGTGAAAGGTTTCCATATAGGAATTTGTAAGTGCTGTTAGAAGCTTAAGCAGACTCAACACAAGGTTCATATAACACAGCATGCAAGCATAGTTAGTTCCACTGCAATATATACTAGACGAAAAACTGAGCGTAAAAAACAAAATAAAGTCTTATTGCCTGTGATCCACACTGTACATCACTAAATGCATTTAATGTTGTGACAGTTCTAGTTTATAAAAAGGTCTTAATCTATAACACAAATGCAAAATTCTAATAATTTCGAAAGAATATCAGTGGGAACTTGTAGTAATCACTGAGACCTATTGATAGTCCCCCATGTTTGTCCGACCAATCAAAACCACATATGTTTAAAATTCTCCGAAGTTGAAAAATCACCTCAAACAGCTGACCCAGTACCGAGTTTCAGCCTTGCTATGTGTAGTGAAAGAACCGTCTCCAACGCTGTGTGGTTTCAGAATGAAGTCATTTTGAGGATGACAATATAAAATTGTACTTATATTTGAACAAACTTGTGTTTTAAAATCAGTCTCATCACTTAATTTACAGACCTCGTACATTCGCGTCGTACACTGTTCAAAAATTCGAAATGCGAGAAATGATACTGTGACGTCTAAAAAGAACCACCAGGCTCATTAATAAAAAAAAATGAACCGTGTTGTTTGTCTAGTGTGGAAATAATATAAGACACAACAGTTTGACCTTGAAATAGTGAATTAAAACGTCTGCGCGTTTCAAGGTCAATCGGCAGTTCTGGGTGGGTTTCGCATTTTGGCGTTTTCTGGACGATGAACGAGGGTGGCGTGTCTGGTCCATTAAAAACGACAAATAAACCCATGCATTTTAAACATATTTTATGTGGCTTTGATTGTCTAGATCTAGACAAACAAGGGAGATTGTCAACACGAAAACCTTGAGGATAAGTTCCGGATGTTGCAGATACCGACCGCCTAATAATAAAAGTACAGGATATCACTGATTAATACCTTTTTGAGAAAGCAGCTTTTGCAAATGCAGAGTGATATATTATAGTGACATCCTGTAATTTTTTACAGACGGTAGTTAGTAACTTTAGACCAGCACTTTCAACTCAAGTATTTATGCAAATATAAGTGGTGGTATAACGTTACAAGAATCTTTTTAAAGCTTTGAGGATACACTTAAATATTAGATACTTATCACTGGGATCAGAATAGAGGTTTATAATGAAAAAAAGGTTAATGAGTATGTGGAGCATAGTAGTCTGGCATTTCACTAGTACGTAGAACACAAGATCTGTCAACAAAGGATGAGAGTATTTAAGAGGGTTTTTCGCCCCAATAATAACTCAAATATTGCAGAACATGTACTTTAAACTTTAACAAAAATTTTCATTCTTATTTTAGCACCAGATTTTTTTTTAAAAGCTCATGTTTCGAAAATCGAAATTCAAATTGATCGTACATGAAAGGAGATCGTTGATACAAGGGTGAATCAAATATGAACCGGACTTTTCTGTTTAATGCGTTATATGTGAATGGAGTGTGGCGACGTCTTGGTATATGTTGGGTGGGAATGTCAGGAAGAGGGGACCCAATCGGTTCGGCGCGCCGAAGTAGGTGAGCTGCATCATGTCTGAGCAAGAGTTATTCACGTCGCGTAAAACCTTCCGAAATTTTGCGTTGATTAACAGCACAATTCGGCGATAGTTTCAAGGATACAAGTATACGAGTCGCAAAACATTTTTCCATGGAGTGTCGAATGCCTGGAGAGGCAGCACCGCGAAAAGCCAGGACCAGTCTTTCTGCAGGAAAAGTTCTCTTGCAACAGTATTTTGGGATTCCAAAGGTGCACTGCTAGTTGATTTTCAAGATCGCCGTATAATTAACTGCTTAAAAAAGTGACATTGGGCTATCGGCAAAAAAGGCTAGGTTTGGGCCACTTAAAGAAGACCTGGGAGGTCACCACTTTGCGACGACAAAGGTGCACAATTGGCTACTGACACGACCAGCTTCAGTCTTTGATGGGGGAATTAAAAAACTTCCGATCCGATGGGAAAAATGCATCAATAAGAGAGATTACGTAGAGAAATAAGATGTAAATAAACTTGTATTTACTATACCAATACAATTACTAATACAAAAAGTCCGGTTCATATTTGATTCACGCTCGTATGTAAGAGGAATAATGTCGGAGCCAAGACTGATCCCGTCTTGACATTGTGGGCTGAAGACGACCGTCAATTGCGACGAATATGTTGCGACCAGAGAGGAAGTCAGCCACGCCTCTTCAAATCTGATCGAACCCTGTCGTGATATCTAAAGCAACCATGTTGCGAGATAAGTTAAATTTTCAAAAATGGCTGATCTTTGGACAGAAATGTCAAAATTGCGAACCGAAAGCTTTTAAGAACAATCAAGTAATAAAATAAGGAGAAAAATGTTGATGAGCGTTTAAAATATTTGAATGCATAACTAATTTAAGTTATTTTCCAGACCAAAGAACCGCTTTATAGACGCTGATCCTTCAAAAATCAAATGAAAACTATCCATTAGAAATCCATAAAGCATGTTTGTACCTATTAAGTATCCTTGTAGGTCATATTTATACGTTTTATGGCTAAAAAAAAAACAAAAAAAAAACAGACAGACTACCACTACTACTTGGTACTCAAAATTGCAAACATCTGCACTGTTATGAACAACCTGCATAAATAAGCATATAAGATTTCTAGACATTCACATCAGAAGGCATTGAATCAAAAATAAAGAAAAAATGAGTTGCAAACATACATGGAACAGCCCATATCACAGCTAATGAATGAATAAAAAAACATTAGTTATAGAATACTTTTAGCAAATGCTTTTTTCGTTTACGGCAAGCTTTTCTCTAGTTTTTGTTATCGTTCTGAACAAAAAAGTCCATAGTAAATTTTTTATAAATATAACCATTTTGGAGGAGAGCTCTGAAGAGCTAAGCCCCATTGACATAGCGGTAGCAGATAGCTAGGTAGTCGATTAGTGACAGCTCGTCTATGGCGCCCCAGAGGAGCTTTGCAGACGAGTGGCTCACTTTTTCTATAGGTATTACCATTGCAAGCTTTAAAATGTTCATATTTAATTTACTGAAACAAGAATACCAGTTTTGCACATATACAACAAAAACATTGCTTCAGACGACTGTACTGTATTCTGAAACGATCGAACCCCGTAGATTTTTTTATTTTCAATTTTTTGAACTGAGATCTTTACAGGTCCGACCACGTTTTGCGCTGTCTTATTTCAATGAAACTTATATGATTTTCTTACAAATACAACCGAAACTGTTAATTGCTGATATCATGTGGGCAGATCGTCAGTAAAAGAAATAAACTATCAATTCGGCGTCCTGACGTAAAAATGTGATTTGTGTCACCCCGTAGGTGAATTTCTAGAAATCTTCTTCCTCATGCAACTTCACAGCCAAATGCTTAACAATAATTTTTCAAATACTGATATTAATGAAACTTAATTTCTATACCAAGAAAAGTAAAATTTGAATGGCCCCTATAGGTTCTACGATTAAGGAAGAAAAGTACATTTAGCTAGCAAATCTCAACTATGTACAATATCAATACAAATTGTATATACAACTATACAGTTTATATTATAGTACAATCGGTTACTCATCATAGTTTATAAAATTTTTAAAAATATACTATCCGAAGGAAATTTTTTTCAGTTAAAATGTACAAAATATATATTTCAAAGTTACATGGTGACAAGCTATAATTTGAATAAATAAAAAAGGAAAACGTAAAATACTTATACGGTATTACAAAAACTCACTGGGATTTTTTTTACGGTTAAAGGTGTGGATCCAAAAGGTACTTCCAAGATCTTCAATATCACAACATCGCCTTATCAAAATATAAAAAGTAAAAAAATGTATTTGTGTTGGATGCCATGCATTATAATTCCTTTATAACTTGTTTCTCAATGAAAACTCAGTTGATTATAAAACGCGCAACGTATAAAAATATAAACAATAAATAAATAAACATACTACAATAGCTACGGACAGAACAGACACTTAAGTAATACTTAAAACAAACATCAAATAAAATATATTAGTAAGTAAAGCATCCGAAAAATGAAATGGGACATACCATTTTTGTAGCAGAAATAAAAAAGTAAACGGTATATAGAATATATATAAAGCCGACAAGGCGACTTCTTCGGCGCACCTGTTTGCTTGTCGAGGTGCGGGGCACGGTAAGGAGCTGGGGGCTATGGGTGTCGAAACTATTAGTGCTTTTTACGTTATTGCACATTGCTCAAATGTATAATTTATACATATAAACCAGCTTATCATCATTATTTAGACCATACTATACGTGTGTCGGTGTCATAATGAAGAACAAAAAAAATGTAAACAGACACTATAAGCCCGTCGTGAACTATTATACTCAGTGACAGAAGCGTTACACTCAGAGAAAATAATTTTTTCAACTTGGCAACATAATGCCTATATTTGAAGTAAGCTGTGGCGACAAGGTCAACGTTTTATCTTTGTTTTTGTTTACCTTTGTTAAAATGCACTTAGTTTTTGTGAAGAAAGCACTTTCTGAGAGCTGAGTGGTACACATATTGATAGTTATTGCTCTTTCATTTACTAGTGTTAAGAATAACAAAATTCCTCGAAGTGGATGACGTCCAAATTATCACCATGTTGGCGACTTTGACAGTGGTGGAATTATTACCATCGAGATGCTGGTTAATTGTACTGCAATGACGGTAATGCGTGCGAGTCGTGTGTGTGGATAGAACAAGGTAGAGGAACACGAATTTGAGCTTTTCTGCATACCGTCCACGGTTAGTGCTTCCTCTGACTGCGGACCACTTCAAGAAGAAGGCGTTAACGTTTTTCCGTGATTTAAATCCCATCGAATATGTGTGGGATATGATGGGTAGGAGACTAACCACTTTGCACCATCCGCCGCAGTTGCGGGGTTGCCTAGCACATGATTACTTATCAATAAAATTTCGTGAGAATGTTACTGTTTCATTCTATACCTCATTGCCAAAAAATCAAGTTGAAGAATTTTTTTCTGGGTTTAATGTCTCTGAGTATATATACGATACGTTAATATCCATAAATTCCTGGGAAATTTAACGAATGCCGGCTACTTAATGTTGCAGACAGTGAATGAAGGCTAACGCAAATAGTCACCGGCTTGATAGAAAAACTACGATTTAAAAGCAAACCTTGGATGCTTTCGTAAAAATACGGTAAAACTACAACTTGTCACCATGTAAGATAAGGCAAATTTTCCAAAGTGCAGAATGAGCAACTGACCGTTTGGAGTCTCGTGATTTCAATTCAAAAACTTCCGACACTTTCGCGAGCCGCAAGTGCAAGGAATTTTATCTTCTTCGAAGGGGAACTTGTAGTCGTAGGTTAACTCTTCGCCGCTGAGTATGCGCCGCAATGCGAATATGATTATATGTTTGTGGCCCAGGATATCTACAACTTTCGAATAGCAGTTCGGCTGTGGAGAAAGAAAGGTGTGTTGGTTATATAGGATGTTTCCTTATTACACAAATTCTTTGAAATATCTAGACGTTTGCGTCTCATACCGACATGCGAGCGACTTTCTTCAAAGGCTGGGCAGGTGTTTTCATGAAGAAGAAATAACTAATTCTCATTGCTTATCCTTTGTAAATGATGTCATTTGGTATTTTATTAATAACTCCATTTTGTCCTTGAACTAAACCACGATCATATCCAGGCAACCAGTTATATAACTTTCTGCTTACATGGTTGCCTACGGTAGTGTCCAGTCTCCTCTCTCGTTCTCGTTCGTTAACTCACAACTAGTTCACTTGGATCATTGGGAGTGAACGAGTTTTTCGAGAAACGACGAACTATTTCACTTAATTCAATCAGAATCGTTCATTTGAACTAGTTCGTTCGCGAGCTACACGTTACGACTTAACATTACCTATTACTCAATAGTTTTCAAATATTCCGAAACACAAAAGACACAATTGTCAAAATGACATGACTGAATTGACAGTAAGAATTTGAAATGTCAAGACATTGGAGGATTGCGGTCAATAATGATGGTTTTCCAGGCAGTGAAAGAATATACTTACGTCACACGAATGGTTGATAAATCGAGCAGCGTTTCCTTTCATAGTGGCATCAACAACGAAGTTATCGTCGACGCGGAACATATAGCAGCCAATTCCTTTCGAATTGTAGTACTTTTCCCTCTTATCTGTCAGGATGGACCGTATCACCTATACGGACAACAAGTTTATTATGGTATACAAAAAAACACTGCTGACATTTTATTATGTTATCATAACCACCATCAACAAATATTCTCGAGGCCCTAGACTTTTCTCATCAACAACAAGTATAACTTTTGGCTGTAGTTCCAATAAGCCTTAAATAGCACTGATGTAATAAAATGATTCTTACCTCTCCTGCATATTCTATGACCATTTCTCCAGCTTCAATATCTCTAAGACAGAACAATCCCCTTCCGTGAATGCAAGACCTATACACGCCAACTGAGTATTTTGATGTAATTTTTAACTGGCGGAATTTCATTGCCATCGGCAAGTTCACGACTCTCCTACAAAATAAAATAAATAAGTGCCAAAATCTGACAAATGTCCCATATTTCAATGTACGAGGCTTGTCCGTAAAATAAGTTCCACGGGCTGCCGCTGGCGCTAGGATCGTTTCTATGCACAGCCAGGCAACAGAGGCAGATTGTTTGGTTCCCACACTCCAATCCCTCACCAAGCCAGCGTCTGTATGAGCTGCGGGATGGTGCGCAGATGGGTCAGGGACTTTAAAAATGGCCGGTTTCCGACGAAACAATTGCCAAAGTCGAAGCGGCAATGCTTGAAGATCGACGGATTACAGTTCGGGAGCTGTGCACAAAGATTCCGGAGGTCAGCAAAACCACAATTGACAAGATTTTGACTGAACATTTAGGCTATTCAAAGGTCTGCGCAAGATGGGTACCAAGAATGCTCACTGCAGACCACCGGCGGCAGCGGGTTGAAGCGGCCCAAGAATTTCTTCTCGCTTTTCACGGAACAACCGAAGAGGAATTTCTGGACTCTATTGTTACTGGTGACGAGACTTGGGTACACTACACCACACCGGAAACAAAGGAGCAATCGAAGCAGTGGAAGCACTCTTCTTCACCAAGAGCAAAGAAGTTCAAACAAATCCTGTCTGCCGGGAAAATCATGGCTAGCGTTTTTTGGGATCGAAAGGGCGTATTGTTGTGCGAGTTTATGCCTCGCGGGACAACAATCAATGCTGACCGGTACTGTGAGACCTTGAAAAAACTTAGACGTGCCATTCAGAACAAGAGAAGAGGAATGCTGACGAAAGGAGTGCGTTTTCACCATGACAATGCCCGACCGCACACCGCCAATCGAACCACAGCCCTCATCGAAAGATTTGGATGGAAAATGGTGTCTCACCCACCCTACAGCCCAGACTTAGCACCAAGTGACTTCCATCTCTTCCCTGAGTTGAAGAAAAACCTTGGCGGAACCCAATTCCAGACAGATGAAGAGGTGCAAAACGCGGTTGTTAGTTTTCTACACGGACAGGCGGCAGAGTTCTATGACTCTGGTTTGAAGAAGTGGGTGCCTCGAATGCAGAGATGCATAGAACGCAACGGCGATTATGTAGAAAAATAAAAGAAAGACTGAACTTTCCAAAAATGTATTTTCTTTGCAATTAAACCAATTTTTTGATATGAAAAAAATTTGTGGAACTTATTTTACGGACACACCTCGTACATTCAGATCAACCATGCTAAAAGAAGAAGATCGATATAACACTCTATGCTTCGATGACTATTTGTTGTTACCAGGGACTGAATGTGGAAAAACGCTCAACGCTCAAGAGCCCGCCATTTTGACAGGTATCAAATTTATATTCTAAGGGCCGTATCGTCAGTCATTCCTACGATTGTAGGACGCCTTTATGGCCTCCTTGATTTTCATAGTTTTCTACTTTTCGTGCCAGCACTCTATATTACAAATATCTATTTGCATAAATTGTTCATGATTTTGATTTATATGATTTGTTATATAGCCTGAAATTGCCTTCAATTCAAAAAGAAAACATAGCATCACAATAGGAGAGCGTTGACAGTGACACAGAACAGTAGAAACCTAGAAATATCCCAGCCTTTTTGAAGGAGGGAAAATTACCTGAAAATCAAGGCCATAAAGGCGTCCTACAATTGTAGGAACGAATAACGATACGCCCCTAAAGTCAGGACAATATTTGAGTTGTAGACTTTCTCGGAGGGACGTGGCAGTACGAACGAGTGTTATATCGACTTCCTTGATAACACAGGTTGACAAAAAGACCAAGAAACCACCGGCTACTGCAAAGATTTTTGATGCCCTGAATCCTAATCCGGGCTTTCAATTGGAATTAGTTTCCGAGATATCCGAACCTGAAAGTACAGATTTGATATTTTTGTCTATATTCAAGGTTATATAGCAGGGCGAATTATTATTTTTTTTTCAAAAAAAAGCACAAGATTTGCCCTTTCAAATGCCGCTGAGTTTGTTGAATTTCGCAAAAATGAAGATTTCAAAGTGCCACATCTCAACGAAAGAAAAAGATATTCAAGCAAACTCAACAGCATTTGAAAGGGAGAGGCTTCTTCTTTGAGATGATGCCTCAAATAGAGGCAAAAATCGCTAGTTCTGCACATTTTGGTTAGGATATGTCGAAAGCTAGAGTTTATGAGAGAAAGCAAAGCCAATTGGCGTAGCGGTAGAAGAGAGATAGATCGTCGCAGCGTCAAGCATGGACAATGTAGTCGGGGCAGCAGCACCCCAAACATGTGAGCAGTACCCCGGACCAGGTCGTACCTGGGATTTGTACAGAGTCATGTTGAGAAAAAGTACTTCTTGGCCCTAAACAAATCCTAGAGTTTTCCCGGTAGCTGCCGCTATTGACGAGATGTATTCGTGCCAGATTGGTAGAACTAGGTCATCCATCGAAACCGGATAAATGCTAGGACGCTTCGTGTTAGTAAAGGTACAGTACTGTGCTTTGGAAACATTTAACTGTACAGTCTGTGGAAACGAAAAGTTCACCAATTTTGGCGTGAAAAACAAAGGTGAAATCGCTCAAAAATGAACTAATCTCAATGAATATAACCCAGATCAAATTTGTTTAAACAGATATCTTTTAAATGAATTACTCTAAAGCTGACTATTTTCAAGTTATAAGCGATTTAATGTCTAAACAGCCCTAAAAGTGGGTATCTTAAGATCCTGGTTAAAAGTTATAATGTTTGGCCAAGTATCTAAATTCAAGTTTAAACCTTGCTTTACAAAATTCCGAAGAGTGTTTTGAAATTACTTCAATTTAAAGCGATTTTTAACTGTCTCATTGGCGAACTTTTCATTTTCGCAGACTGTACAATATTTGGACCATGGATTTAGAATCAGCGTAATAAAAAAAAGGAAAAAAGGTTTCTGGGTAAAGATTTTGTAGGCGTGCGTTAATTTTAAAGCGTTACCTAGGTAACACCTCCAAGGTATCCAAAGATATCTCTCCAGGCTGCCGATGTCTGGATGAAAGCCAACCAAACATGTCATATGGCTCAGAATTCTTTCTTTCATACGGGGCGCATCTGATACTTCCGAACGCATGATCCTGTATGCATTCTTCGTCGATCTTACTAGGATGTGGCGGAAACTTGAACAAAGGTTTGTACTTTGTACATTTCGTCAATCCAGGCAGTTGCTCGATAAGGTACTTTAACCCTTTGCTCTTCAATCCTAATACTTGGATAGGGTCGAAAGCAGATTTGTTCAAGGGCAAGGGAGGCATTTTATGGGCTTCCCTAGCCGCTTGGACTTCATCCAAGATCTTCGACCAGAGATCTGATACTGAAGTTGAAGTGTATTTGACACCGTCTTTAGTTTCTATTGTGTACAATATCGATCGTTTATCACCATCTTCTTTCTTGACACTGCTGCTGTTACATCCGAAAGTAATCTTGTCGTGTAAGTCTTTTTCTTTGCTTGCAGTTAGGTCAGGTTTGATGGGTTTCAGGGGAGCTACTTGAAGAGGTTTCGTCAGTAACTTGATGCTTGGTTTGTTTGAAAAATTGTTGCTGATTTTGTATGTACCGTCGGTACTTTGTTTTTGGAACACTATTTTCAAAGACGTATCATTTTTGGCTTCTGGTGGTGACAATGGAGGAGTTTCCACGGGAAACGGGTGTATTGGGGGTACTGGTGTAATCGGAGTGATATCTACAGAGCGAGGAGGTTCCGTCTGGAGTTTCTGTGCCGATTTTGAACATTCTTCGTTCTTTTTATTTTCTATCCTAGGTGGCATCGTTTCTATCACAGGCGGTTTGGAAGCTTCAATATCCAATTGAGACTCTTTCTTCAGCTGTTTGGCGTGTGGAGGTTCAAGTGATTCAACCTGGAAAAAAGCCTTAGCGTAATGTATGGAAAAATTGTACGCGGTGTTTCTGAAACATGGGATACGATTTCAGTGGGTGATTTTTTGGACGAAGCTTCCGCACAATGAAAATTCGGCTCAATATCATTATATATGTGTTTAACGTAGCATTCATTTTTAGTGCTTTACGGACTACCAAACACAATCCAGAAACTCGAAAAATAAAACAAAATATTTGCGTATTGTTTATTGTTGCATAACTTTAAGATTCGATAGAACTTTTAAAATTAATGCATAAAGTCTATATAAACATGGGTCGAAAAATGCGTGGCTTCCGAAATACAGGGTGTTTAAATTTACTTTCTAAAATAGTTTTTTTTAAATATTTCGAACAATATTTGATGTATAACAGTGAAAATTGGTATACAAGGGTTTTTTGGTACGACAAAACGAACCATGGGCATAGTTTTACTGTAGCCGCTAGAGGGCGCTCTCTACTGTACCTGTAGTGTATTAAAATCACCGAAAATTTTTTCTTAGGGCAATTTATTGCTTTTTGAATAAAAAAACTGATTCTTCGCACGTTTCAACATAAAAAAGCTCTCTTGTGAATTTTCGTTATAGTTAGCCGTTTTTGAGATATTTCGATTTTTAAGGTTCGATGCATTTTTTATTATTTATGGGAAAATAATATTTTTTTTACATTTCTGATTTGGGCATTACAAGAAATTAAGATGATCGTTTAGATTGTGTTTTTAAACACAGCAATAATTCCTAACTCCAAATAAACAAAAAAACAGAATATTAATTTGTTTAATTTTCCAATATTATTTTTAACAAATTAAATTAATTATTTACAACTAAAATGCTGTTGGATAGTTAGGACAAACATACAAAATCTAAAGTAGTTGCTCGAAATGTAAACCCAAACCCTGTCTGCGTATGAATGCATCTCTGGGACTCTCAATCTCGACTTATAGCAGCGAGAGATTCATTGCGAGAAAAAGCACGTAGTAGGTAATGCAATGTGCACATACAAGGTGGATGCGATAGTATTTATATACAGGGTGATTCACAAGGCGTGACCAAAAATGAAACATCATACACAAGACCGCATTTTAAGGGGGAGTCTGCTATGTAACGTTTTTTCCTCGAGGGCTTCATTAAATTTAAAAATAAAAATTGCAAAATTCCGCTACCTTTAACAAAAAATCCAATTCCGCCGCTACCACTTGAAATTTCTGCTACCAGTAGCGGAATTCCGCTACTTCTGGCAACACTGAGAGGAGCGCATTCCAATACCTTCCAACAACAAACGCCAACGTCACATGTGCTTGCATTAGTTTGCTCGGCGTTGGATTTTCGGTCTGTACACGGCTTAACGGCTACCGCAATTTTGAAATGATTAGAGCTATAGTCGATGGTTCACAGACAGAAAGAGATGAGCGATTTGAATTTTTGTAGTTTCAAAATCATAAAACGCCCCGAAAATTCTAGCGATACCTTCCTCCGAAAAATTTAGAAATCCATCAAAAAAATACAGGGATTGTCCGGAAAGTAATAGGACTCTACCGACTGGATTCGGTAGAGGGCGTTCCTAGCTAACGAATGAGCGGCTGGTCAGTTGTCTCCGAGCACTTGGAGAGTCAGGACAGGCATTTTCGCGCGACGTGTTTCTGTGAGTGGTGCAAGCCGAAAATGCAGCGTTCGTTAGAGCAGAGGTACGCGATTAAATTCTGTGTGAAACTCGGTAAATCTGCGACAGAGACGTTTGATATGATCAAGCAGGCTTAACCAGGTGTTGCTTTAGCAAGAAGTGGTGTGTTTCGGTGGCACCAGGCCTTTTTGGAGGGCCGGGAAGAGGTCGCTGATGAAGACCTTCGACTTCGACAAACACCGATAATGTGACTCGTGTGCGCAAAGTTTTGAACTCAGACCGTCGACTAAGTATTCGTTTAATTGCCCAGATGTTAAATTTACCAAAATCTGTGGTTCATGACATTGTGACACAGCATTTGAACATGCGCAAGATGTGCGCGACGATGTGCTCATTGACGACCAGAAATTGCGGCGAGTGGAAGTGTGCCAAGAAAATTTGAACATGTGTGAAAGTGACCCCGAATTTTTGAATAACGTAATCACAGGTGACGAGTCGTGGATCTTTCAGTATGATCCTGAGACAAAGAGGCAATCTTCCGAGTGGCACACGACGGCGTCTCCTCGCCCAAAAAAGGGAAGAATGAGCAAAGCCAAAGTGAAAACGATGCTTATTGTCTTTTTTGACATCAAAGGCATCGTCCACTATGAATTTGTTCCTACCGGACAAACCGTTAACGCCAAGTTTTACGTGGAAGTGGTCAGGAGACTCAAACGAAGGGTCAGTCGGGTCCGACAAGAGATCGCAGCCGACTGGAAGTTGCACCACGACAACGCCCCGGCTCACACCGCCTTTCTTGTGAACAGCTACCTGACCAAGGCCGGCATCCCAACGCTTCCGCAGCCGCCCTACAGCCCAGATGTGCCCCCCCCCCCGGACATTTTTTTATTTCCTTGCCTGAAAAGGACGATGAAAGGCAAGCATTTTGAGACGACAGAGGGGATCCAAACAGCATGCACCGCGGCTCTCAAGGCTATTCCGGAGAATGCCTTCCGTGACGCCTTCAATGTTTGAAAATCGCGCTGGCAGCGCTGCATCGACGCAGAAGGAGCCTATTTTGAAAGTTTTTAAAGAATTGTAACGATTGGCTCAATAAATTTTTTAAATCGACTCAGTCCTATTACTTTCCGGACAAACTCTGTAAGTGCTCTTCAACTAAACGCTATTTAAACCATCCTTATCATTGAAAGCCCAAATAATCACTCTGAGTCGTTGTTATAGAAAGGTAATAAACTCACCTGCATGGCTTTTGGTGTTCCCAAATCTTCAGTTGATTCATTGACGACTTCAAACGGCTTCGTAATAATCTCCACTGGTTTCATAGTCTCTGCAACCTTCTTTACAGCTTCCACAGATGTAACTTCTGTAAGTGCTCCTACAATTTCCACTGGCTTTGTTACTTCTAAGGGCCTCCTTGACATCTCCACCAGCTTAGTAACTTCAACGGACTTCCTTAGAACATCAACTGGCTTATTGATACCGTCTATTGTCTTTCTTATAACCTCTATCGATTTCTTCACTTCAGACTTCTGCAGAACCTCTACCTGTTTCTTAATGACCTCTATAGGTTTCTTTATAACATCCATCGCCTTCATGACCTCTATCGGTTTGTTCGTAACATCGATCCTCTTTTTGACTTCCTCCGAAAAGAACTCTTCGTCCGGTTTTTTCTCCTTGAGGATATTATTTGTAGGCATAGGCAAAACTCTGCTCATCGGCCTACTCTGTGATGTTGGCTTAGGAATAGGCGTAACTATATTAGTTGGGATACCCTGTTCCGGCACGAATGGAGCTGTAGGTAAAGTGATGCTGTTTGTCAATGTGGCAGGAGTTGCTAACTTGTGTGGCGTGATGTATTTTCTATTTTGTGGCTTGAACTGAATCTGTGACGCTTTGAGTTGTTCAGGATGAGGAATGTTCGACATGACCTGCCGAACCTTGGGTTTAGGGGCTTGCACTGGGGTTGGATGGGGCTGAATCACAGGCATACTGAGCTGCTGATGGCTGGTCGGTTGCGGAATTTGAGGCATACTTATTTGTTGAGGCACATTAAACTGAGGAGTGATGATCTCTTGTGGAGGTGGATGAATTTGAGGTTGCTGAACTTGCGGAGCTGGTGGAGGTTGAGTATTAACTACAGGTTGGACTTGAGTTTCAACCATTGGTTGTGGGTTGATGATCTGCGGAGTTATTATTTGTTGGTGTTGGTGGTTGATAACAGGTTGCGTACCAACCAATTGTTGAGAGCTGACGATCGGTTGAGAACTAACGATTTGTTGAGAGTTAATGATGGGCTGAGATCCGACCACCTGTTGAGAGTTAACCATCATTGGCTGAGTGTTGACCATTTGTTGAGAATTCATCATCGGCTGAGAGCTGACTATGGGTTGATTACTGACCATGGGATTAACTAGGACGAAGCTATTCGAAGACACGTCCAAGACAGGTTCCAGTTTACTTGTTTGGAAGACCTGAGTTGTTGTGGAGTAACTGCTATTGGCTGTTAGGATACCAGGCATTGTTGTAGGCAAAAACTGTTGAGATTGCATAACAGTGTTTTGGACTATGGTTTCGAAGCCATAGTATACTGGTTGAACAGGAGGTTGCTGAGACCAGCTCAATGTACCATTGCTATCAATAACTAACTGATTTTCCATTACTTTCGGTTGTTGAATATACATCGTCTGCTGGATGCCAGGAACTATACTTAACAAATTGTTGTCTGGTTGAATTTGTACTATTGACTGTGATGGTATCGTGTTGACTTGAGGCGCAAGTGTAGCTATATACTGTATATTCTGACTGGGCTGTTGAAAACTATCAACAAATGTAGGAACATAGTTTGCCGATACTAATACTTGTCCATTAGAACTTTGGGTCGGTAAAATGATGGTCTCTCCCTCGTCTATTCTTTTGGAAGTTATCGTTCTAGGTCTAGGTCTCGCTTTTATGGCTTTCTGAGCGACTAAAGTAGGTTTACTAACTGGTTTCACCCATGAAGCATTCTGAACATTCATTGTGGGCATCACAGGATTGATCAACTTTCCATTTAATGGTCCAACGTTTAAAATGGCGGGTTGGTTATAAGGCGCTGCCTGGATAGTCACCGTTTGGGACTGCTGGAAATCCAAAGGCTGCTGATTTATGGAGTTGAATGCTATGGGGTTTGGAGAATTTATAGCAATCGGAGTATTGGGATTTATCGAGAGTATCTGGTTACCCGCATGATTCACTTGCACCCCGTTTGGCAAAGTTATAGGTTGGTTTATGCATAAAGGTATATTCTGATTCACGCAGTACTGCGTTTGGTCATGGTGTGCTGTAGGTTCCAGAGCGATGGGTACCGTCTGTACAACGGGTTTCTGCTCAACGGGCGTGATTATCACATTTGAAGTCTGAGGCACTATCATTTCTGCCGTTGATTTGGACACCACGAAACTTTGCGTGTTGACCGAGGTATGGATTTCACTTTGATACGTCTCGTAGGATGACAAAACGACTGGTTGTTCACTTATCTCGAGCGTAACATGATCTTCTTCAACGATATTCGCGTTGGTGTATACGGACACGATGTCTTGCTCTTGTACAGGTTCTGAGTCACTTTCACTGGTACAAATCACCTCGCAAGAGTCTAAGTGGCGCTTATAACTAGCCTGAGTTCTGTAAGTACACTGGCATTTTTCACAAGTAACTGGCTCTTCAGGAACGTAATCCACCCAAAATGTCCTTGTAGGTGATTCACATTCGCTAGAGCTACTATCATCACAGTTGCCGTCGACTTGGAGAATTTGATACATCATGTTGTTTTCACGGGCGGTCATCATTTTTCTCTTCTTTATGGCTGGACTGAGGGAGCTGTCAAGTTTGCAACTGAGGGTGAGACTGCACGACCTGTTAAACGACAGATATTCTTAATGTAACATCCGAAATTCATCCCGTGGTTTTCATTTTGATAATCTCCCATGTCTGCCCGAATCGAACAACACATATGTTCAAGGTTCCTCTTTATTGTACGCCGCAAGGGGTGATTCACAAGTCGTGACCAAAAATGAGACATCGCATTTTACGGCGGTCTTAAAAATCAAAAAACATTTTTTTAACATCTTCAAAACCTTCAAATGGAGCTGAACTGAAATTTGGTATGTGTGTTTACCTAAGTATTGTCCACATTCAAAAGTATTTACTTAAAATTAAAATGCACCGGTGGCGGAGATACAGGGCATTATTTTCGTAAAAGAAAAAAAAAATTAGTAAAATTGTGGGTTGTCGTCTGTTAGGAAATCTACGTTAATACTCCCGAGAAGCCTCTAAAGCATTTCCATTATAGAACTCGTACACAAAAATGATATCGGCGTACTTCATCATTGCTAAATTGCATTTTAGAATACTCAAAAATAGAAAAAAAAATTGGGCATTTTATTTTTATTTTTACGAAAACAGTGCACTCTAGGAAAAAACACAAGAGTAATTATTTTTAGCAAATTGAATGTAAAAGTAGAAAAATTGCGCGTTTCGAAAAAAAAAAACAGTGGTGTGCTATTTTTATTTGGAAAAATAATGCCACTAATCCCCTTGTATCTCCGCCTCTGGTGCACGTTCATTTTAAGTAAAGACTTTTGAATGTGGAGAATACTTAGGTAAATCCACATACCAAATTTTAGTTCATTTCAGTTAACGATTTTGAAGATCTTAAATAAAATTGTTTTTTATTTCCAAACTTCAACACCCCGTATCTTTTTAATGAAGCACTCGAAGAAAAAATATTAAATGGAAGACCACCCTTGAAATGCGGCCCTGTGTATGATGATTCATTTTCGGTCACGACTTGTGAATCACCCTGTATACCAAGAGAAACTACGGCAATGATTTAAGAAATTTTTTTGGGAATAAACTGTTCCGAGGTATACACACGTTTCGCGCACAGAAAGCATCTTCCCTAAGCTTTGACAATCCATCATATGAACACTTTAGTCTAAAATCCGGCCGCTTGAATCTGCAGGTATCTGTTTTTGCTACAACTTTATTTTTACGAATGATAAATAATAGTAGAATATATGCATGGTTGCCTTTGTTAGGTCATCTATCGTTTTTTACTTTACCAGACACGACGCCCTCGTCCATCGTCCCGAAAACGCCAAATGTTATGCAACCTTCGATTAAAATGGATATCGGATCCCAAACTTGCGGTTTTTCTTCGCCATCTGTCATATTATTTCCTCATAAGACAAACAACATGGATTCGATGTCGAAGCACTATTTCTCGCATTTCAAATCCATAAACAATGCACATGCAGCATTTTGGTCGGAGACGGGGGCTTGTGGTGTTTTCGGGGACGAGAATGATGTGTCTGGTACATTAAAAAACGACAGATAACCTCATGCTCGCTTGTTGCTTTGGGGGCTGGACGTCCATTTGGGAACAGGTATGCGTACCCCAGGCGGTCCAGAGTTTTGCTGGTTTTGTTACAGGACCTTTCATAAGTAACACACTGTACAGAAATGTGACAATGAACGAAAAAAATAAACGAAGTGTCACCTGGAAGACACATAAATAAAATATATTGTCAAAGAAATGTCACTGTACTTGAAGATAGTCACTGTTGGGACCAAAACATCGTACAATAGAGAGCAACTTTAAACATGTAACAATAATAAACATCTTTTATTGTGATTTGATTTTTTCAGGAAAATATGTAAAAAACGCCGAGTTCTTCTTACCTTTGCGTAGGCCGAAGTTTATTTTGCTTCAGATCTTTCTTCTTGACATCCTCGACGTCAAAAAAACCATCGGAATTTTGGATTTCATTTTTAAAATCGATGTTGACAATCTCCTCGCACGACAGCTTCGGAAAAATATCCTGCACGGATATCCCATCCAGCAAATCATGAGGCAACTCTTCCAATATGGCGTCGGTTAATTCCGGCGATAAGATATCAGCGCCATTTTGTTGTTCTTCATCGTCTTCCGACTCGCTATCCGAGCTTTTCTTCTCTATGTCTTTCTGCCACGTGTAAAGTTCCCTCATGATTTTCTCCAAGGCTGTCTTTTCTAACGTGTGGTCAATCGTGAAGTTCCGATTTATTGTGACGGAACTATTATTCGAATGTTGAACCGAGGTTGATATGGTGTAAGGTACCAGTTTCCAAGGTTCTATGGTGGACCAAAACAATCTGGTACACACGAAACCAATTGGTATGATGGAATCCACGCAATCTGATACCAAAGGTTCTATTCTCCCAAGATGTTTGACATAAAGCGATCCGACCATAAAATGAACTTTTTCTATCTCGGCGAGCTGTTTTCTATCAGGACATATCTCTACATAGAGCGATCTACAAATCATGAAATTCGTGATGGTGCATTTCTTGATCTCATGACTGGAGCAGTAGACAGTCTTATCACGCATGAAATTAACTCTTGCTATTCTGGCACATTTAAAATGGTATGTGTCATGACATCCTTTGTAATAACAGTCTACACTGGCACCTTTCAGCTTACAATGGGAACATCTGGAAAAGATGTGGATAAATCTCCATGCTTTTCTGGAAGCTAAATACACTTTATTGTATCAAATTTATATACAGTTACAAATGGCGAAGCCTGGCCAATGGCCATTCATATTTAACCATGTCAAGCTTATTATACTATAGGTCAATATAGAAGCAAAATGATAACAAACTTAACTCTCTATAAAATTGTTTCTATTCCTTTTTTACTAGGATCGATGGTTTTCGAGACTTTTGATCAAAAATTGTAGGATTTCCTTATACAAAATCTCCATATTTTTTGGCCTTACATATAAAGAAATACAGGGTGGCCAATATACAGGGCGACTTCGAAGTTGAGTCATTTATTTTAACAGTGAGTAGATCTGATCAAAAGAAATATTTTTTTCCTTTACCATTTTTCTGGTAAAATTAAAGTAACAACGTTATAGCCCTTTGGAAGTTTGAGTACCGCCCTGTCTCAATAATAATATTATGTGCTCGTGTTTGGCGACAACGGATATAATTCGCCTTATCGGTTCATCGCATCGGAAACAAAAAAGCGAAAGAATTTGGAACGATGTTTTTACAATTATTTCATTCAGTTGTATACAGTCAGTGTCAGTCGGTAGTGGATAGTGGTGTCTGTTGCGTGGCTCAAACGAAATAAAAAATGGCACATGTTTATGCGGATCGGTTTCCCAATCGAGTGCAACCAACCCCTCGTGCCTTTGTTAATGTAGTACAACGGGTTCGTGAATCATTTGACTTAACACCTCACATATGGACGGCATGCCGGTGCTCCAAGACCTCACGATCAAATACAGGTCCGCACTGAAATACTTGTCGGGAGGATACTTTATAAAATAAGGTAAACATTTTTTTAGAAGTTTCAATAAAATAGTAAGCTGAAAAAAATTGACGAATTTTATTTCATTTACAGATACATATCGGCCACCCTGTATTAAAGATATCAATGATATTGCATGAGCATTAGTGATAAGCAACTAAAATTCGCCAAAGAAACTCACCTAGTCATTCTACTTCTATTTAAGGCAGCATGGACATTTTGAAGCGAATAATCCACGTTTTCGAAAACTTCGGTGGACCAAAAAGCACAGTTAGCATGCACCCACTCGTTCTGTCCACAGTATATGAGCCGAGATTCTTGAGTATTTTCTCCATCACCTATACCTTTGCAAAACCCGCATATTCTGGTGTCGCTCATTATAGAGCAGGTGATCTCGGATATGTCACTCTCATCGTCTTCATCTTCACTTGAGATGCTCAGACTGTCAATCGGATCATTTTCAGCTTGGATCTTCTCATACCAGGGAAATACTTTTTGGAAGATGTTATTGTAAATGTTCAGCAATTCTTCTGAACCGAGTGTCTTCAAAAACCAGTTAACGTCGTTATTGAAATCTTTTGTGGTTTTGTACTCCTTGAAATTAAGCTTATTTTTGATATCACTTATTGTAACTGCGTTGTCTGTTGTCTCTTTACTACCATTGTTATTGTCTGTATCAGTATCACTAGATTGCATCCCTTTCAATCTATGCGATTCGACATTTGAATAACTAGATTTTAATAGATCCCTAGCAGTCTGTTTCATTAATAGAAGTCTAGTGACCTCACTGAAGCACCATATCAGTTCTTCCGTTATCCTTTTCTTCCATATAGTCCATGACTCTTTTGAACATACTGAACATACATATTTGATGTCACCAGGAAGTACGCATGCTATTTGGTACTGCTCCGGCGTAAGATTTTCACATTTTGAATGTTGCCATCTTGAACATTTTGAACACTCCAACACCTACAACGCATTACGAAGTGACAGAATCAAGAGCACCCCGTAATATTGAATTCATTATAAAGGTAGTGGAGTTTGTGATATCGCCTGTTACAAAGAATATTCTAATTCTAATACATAGAAAATATTTATATTCCTTGTACCACTGACTTCGTAATGTGTACGAGAGAGATAGAAGCATCTTGTTGCCTAGCAACCAGCGATACATATTGCACGCTTCTCTCTAATACACACTACGACATCAGACAAATTTGAACTTCACCGTATACGCAGAGTACACGAGTAGCGTAGAAATTGGACAAATTTGAGCACTTCAGAGGGAAAAATCATTTCTACGACACTGATTTTTTGAAACATCTATCGCATTTTTAAATAAGGCATGCCATTTTATATAAATTGTAAATTCTTTATTAGACGATATTTGATTAAATATCTGAGGTCATAAATATTTTCTACGCCACTGTCTTCTCTGAAATTTATTTCTGAACTAAATGTACAGTCACAAACAACAACTACAACACTTACTCGTAAATTAACTTCCTTTTCCTCATATCTATGGTTACATATAGAACAAAAATTGTCTTTTCTTCTCAGCTCAAAACACGCTGCACAGAACGGGATATTACCTATAGTTATTTCTGTACTATCTCCTCTGCAGTTTTCACATTTCGTACATTTTGAACACATCTGCAAAAAAATTGATGTCCGTCAGGTATATCCACGAAACTGAAGTAATTATCGTAAATGCCAAATATCGAAGTATGAGCTGTTTGCGGTTGTAATGATTGCAATTCTGTGGCAAATAGTTAAAAGAGCATAAGCCATAAAATCAACTTGTGGCTTTTTTACCAAGGAGGCTATACGAATTTTATCGTGTCCTTAATCTTTATTGTGATTTTTATAGCCTTCTCTTCTTATTTTTTTAAAGTACACGACTTAGATTTTTCTTATATTTGGCCTATCCCCGGTTTCCGGCTTGAAGTCGACGTCTGGGACACCTTGTATAAAAAAATGCGTTTACAGGTGATAAAACCAATCATAAATGAAGTTTACTAATGGAGAGGTCAAAAGAGCACAGAGGGAAACAGATGTACAATACCATATTTTCAAATTTACCAACCTGAGGGATGACTTCGAAAAATATAAAGAAAAACGTAACAAAGTTGTTGCTCTTATAAGATCAAAACAAAAGCATATACAGCATATGCTAAATGCATTAAATTTTTTAAACATACACCAAATTATTCAAGAGACAAATTTAATTCTTTTATAAAAAATTATCAATAATCAGGCTCCACCTTACCTTGAAAAGTTTCTAAAAAAAAGATATGAAATGTAAGGTTACGACATTAGATCAAAAGGAAATTTCCATATTCAAAGATTTAGATTTAAAGGTTTAGAAAAGTCAATGTTCGTTGAAAGTCTAAAAATGTACAACGATCTGCCTATTAATGTAAAAACATCTAGTAGTGCTAAAATTTTCAGAAAGAGACTTCGGCGAGACAATTTTGGTTTGATGTGACGACCTCTTTGTAAATTTAACATATAGTATATATAATAACAAATTTACCCTTTTTTTTTGGTAAATAATATTTATTATTGTTTGAAATAGCCTAAAGCTAAATAAATCCTTTCTACTCTATTCTAAAAAATTATAGCTCCCTAAAATTTAACCAAACCAAAAGGAATATTTAGAAACCTACAAAAATCGATGTTTTCAAAAAAGTTGAATCCCTTCAGAATTTTTCTTGGATATGCCCAAAAATAAACGAGAACTAAAATATTGATCAAATAACAAAACACAATGAAAACTAAGACAGAAAAAATATTTTTATCTTACAATTAAAAAATCTTCTTACTAGCTTTGACAGCTAACTTCATCAAAATTTATATTTTGTATTGTCTCGTGTTCGATGGCTAATATACCAAGACTGGGTCATTGTTGTTCGCAAATAGTTTTTCATTAATTTTAGTTTACTGAAACTCCTTTCACATGAAGCTACGGACACTGAAACCGTCATGAACCAGTTTTGGTGCAATCATAAGATTTGGAAGAGATTCTGTAAAATCCCATTCTACAATAAACTTTAAAAAATCTAGAGATATCCAATCAGAAACTGTAATGGCTTTTAAGTGTCTTCCCAGTCTTGGTATCTCCAAAAGTAATTCTGTTTCTGAGACCTCATCATTAAAATCAGTAAATTTGGATGTAGCTAATTTCAGTTCTTCAGTATTTGCCAAAAGCAAAGTATTTGTTTGTACGATCTCAAACAATGAACCTGGGTCTTGAAGAGACTTCGATCTTGTCTAAAGTTCATCTTGCTATGCCACTGCATGTATATCAAATGTCTTAACTTTGTTTCAGCAGTGATACTACTACTCAGGCCTTGCCTTACTTCGCATCTATTCCCATAAAAATATTTTCCTTATCTACATTTATTTTCGATATTGTCATAGTTACATTATAAAAATAAAAAATTAAGCGTGAATTGGTTATAACTTCCATCCCTGTCGATGAAACATTCTAGATAAAACTAACGCTGGGTCTAACCAAGACACCCTGTATACGATGTCAAGCACTTTTCTCAGTTTAATATGTCCAAAAAAGTTGTAGAAAGGTGGCGTTGGAATTTTTTTACCAGCGAATATCTTTCGGAAGAGTTCGACACTCGTCGCAGTCGTTCCGTCGTCTCTGAAGTGCGATGTTCTTCAGAAAAAGTTGTCGGTATTACTCGCCAGTGAAATGTGCCTGTTTTCGCGTCGCGAAATTTCGGTTTTGAGTGACTTTCTACTGATAATTATGAACATTTTCCGATGCTTCTAGTTCCTGTGGAAAGATGCTGTCCACTCCCACTCTCGGTAAGTTTTGAATTTGAATCTTCATACTGACCTGACTTACATATCGGAATTTTCTTACTGGGAGACAGATTTACAACGATCTATTGATTTCATTGGATGATCCATAAATTCCCAGTTATCCTAATTTTATTAGGTGATTAAAAACGCCCCCACAAAACATCTAAATGTCATTTTGATAGAAATTTTTCGGTTATGCGGTTGACGTTGACGTAAAAGTGTATAAAGGTCCGACAAAACGTGTACGGAAGCAGATCGTTAGAGATACGACAATCCAGTATTTTGTTTCCACAAATGTTTAGCTGTATTGTAAATGTAGAGAGATAAAAAATATGTAATTATGCATAAATAAAAGCATTTCCGCGCGTGATAGCGGACTATAAAATTTTCTCCCATTTCGGTTACGGCCTGCGCAGGGGTATAATCTATAATACTCTATTTCAAGAGTATCCATCTAGGGATGGCAATTTTTTAGAAAACATCGATGTTTGGACATCGACAAACATCGCCATCGATATATCGATCTATCCAAAACAACCTCTTTTTAACGTTTTCTGTTTTCAATTCAGCAACGAATTCACTGTTTTAGCGGAATGGTCATTTTATGCGTTGGTAGAATTCCCACGGCGTTTTTTCTCGATTTCAGAACCATTAAGTAAGAATAAATAATGCGAGAGCAACTTCACGGCAGGATAAAACGATGTCGGCTGCAATATATTTCAGTAAAAAAGTATGATTATAGGAAACTGCAACATATGAGATTGTCAAAATTAAGAACAGATTGATGAGCATTAAATACTGTGCACAAGTTGGATGTTTAAAGTACTTCTATAGATCACTTTTTCGTGACTACATATAAAAAATTATCAGAGGAACATAAAATCATTAAATGCGTAAATGAGGTGTTTTCAGTTTATGTTATTCTATCCCTTGGGGAAATACAGAATAAAATAAAGACTACAGTCCGTCTCTCGTCTGTAATGATAAAATTGAGATACTACTAAACAGCTTTCTGGCCTTTCAATTTGGAAGCTACCAGTCGTCCTCGCTTGGACATGGTAGCACAGTTAAGGATATACTCAAGGTATACTGATGTTTACGATCCTTTCGATGTCGATACATCGTCATAAAACCATCGATGTTCTACGTCCGATGTATCGATGTTTTTGATACATCGATGTATCGTTGCCGTCCCTATAATCCACCATGCTTTGACGTATACTGAGGTGAACAGCTGATAATAGGGCCAAAGCAATGACTAGTTCATCAAAGCATGAACATACGATTATAAAAAATCTTGCCAATTCCATAGTTGTCCATAACCCGTTCCTCTAGACGCCACAAGGTGTGATTCAGCTGTTTTTTAAATTATCCTTGCAGCAATAAAAGCAAAACGTGAAAATTTTACCACAAAATGAGGCAACTTTTGTCTAAAGGAAATAATAGATTTTGAAGTAGCAGTGCTGAGATTACGCGGTAATTAAAAAATCAATACATGGACAACAGGACTGACAAATATGAATGACGTGCATTTTCGTGATAGGGAAATGATGGAATATTAAAGTAGATCAGTTACCTTAAAAATATTTTCACTGGGCTTCGTGTTCAAGCATTCTTCATGAAAGGCTTTTCTACATTTTATGCACCTAACTTTTTCTTTTTCCACACTGCCACAACCATCACAGGTTGAGCATCTTTCACAAGTCCACAAGTTTTTACACATAGTAGATACTGGCAAGTTTACACAAAAGGAATGGAAGGACTCGCAGCAGACTGAGCAGTGGACCACTGTTTCACGGCCTGCACTGCCACATAAGAAACATACTGACTGCATGGGGAACTGCTTCGAGCCCATAAGGCAGTAGCCATTTTTGATGATATAATTAGGTTCATTAATCTCATGGTAGTCTATAAATATGCCATTTTCAATATCTAGCTCTGGATCAACTGAATTCCTCTTCTTTTCCGCTAACCGTCCCTAAAACATATATGTCTATAACTTTCCCTGTATCCATATAAATGTATAGAGTGTCAAAAATAACAGGAATAAGAAATACAGAAATTATACAGGGTGCTTCTTTGTCCAATATTTCTCAGGACAATTCCTTAGGTTTTTCTTCCAAGACAAATTGTTTATATAAATATTGGAATGCAAAACTGTTGTCTTTGAGATACAGTATGTTCTACACCAGTGGTGTAGTTTGAGTCACAAAGTTATTGTTTTTATTACTATGCTAAAGGTTGGTTTCTTTTTTAAATTGGTATCAAAACTACACTCTTCAATAATATGTAACACTTGATACTTTATTCAAAAAAATACATCTTCTGATTATTTATGAAAAACAATTTCACTTAAATGGCTGCCATAGCTGGCCCGGCAGTAGACCATCCTCTTAACCCAATTTTCAAGCACATTTTCGATAGTTTGTGGGTCTATTTCATCAATAGCTCGCCGGATATTTTCTTTAAGAACATAAATTGCTCGAGGATCGTTAGTGTAACAGCGGTCCTTAACAGTACCTCACATTAAGTAATCCATGGGCGTCAAATCACAGCTGAGGCCACAAAAAACTCCTCAACATGTCTCTATAGTGTCACGCTGTTATCATCTTCATCTTGAAAAAAGCATGGACCAATAATCCCACCACTCCAGAAGCCACACCAAACAGTTACTCTTTTTGGATGTATGGTGATTTGGCGACCAAAATTCGCGTCCGTTTCTAATTGATTTAGAGCCCACACAAAGAAACGATATCAAAGCGGATGATCATTTTGTTTCAACTCTTGCACAAGTCGCACCTTGTAAGGAATTAATCCCAGGTTGTTATGCAACAGAAGTGCGACTGATGCCCACTTGTACTCTGTGACGAGTTGGCGTTTTCACCCATACTCTGGGCAACAGCAGCAATGTTTTCTGCTGTATGTACGGGTCGAACACGCTCACACCTTTTGTTATCCACAAGCAGGCCTGCTTCACGAACCATCTTCACAAATTTTCGTATACCAGTCGCAGACGGAGCTTCATTCCGACCAAATAGTCTTCTCAATTTTCGCAAAGTTTCTGCAACACAGCCCTCACTTTGAAAATAGTTTTTCAATATTTCCCACCTTGTTCAAGATTAAAGCGATCCATTGCTCACAGCCAAAGTTTGACACAATATATCTGTCAATATGTTGAACATGGAAGTGTTACCAACTGACAAAATAATATTAACTTGAAAAAAAAACCAACTGATGGCCCAGCCTTTATTAGTACAGCATGTACAAAATTTTAAGTCAGTACCATTTTTGTAATTAAAATTTCAGTACACTTCATCTAGATAAGGGGATACTTTTGACCTATGTTAATTGGACTCTTTGATTTGAAAACCCTGCAAAATAGACACTTCTTGAGAAATAACTGGAAAGAGCACCTCATAATCAATGTTTATATGAAAATGCTCCACATTTTAACATGCCCTTTAATTTTTCAACATTCTGTACATGGGTAAAGGATTAATAACTTAAAGACTACAAATGAATTAGTATTTTTGGGGCTCAAAAATGTCACATATCATTCTTTAAAATAAGTAGGACTTCAAAATAAATACTGGTTGCAGTTTATAAAACTCATTTGAGTATCAGCTCAAAAATATCTGGATTTTAAGAAATGAAAATAAGATGGGATTCTTTCAAACTTAGATTGCTCCTGAAATATGTGTTTACCACATCTAAAAATGATAGGGCACTAAGGTCAAAATGATCATGCACTCTTAAATGCTTGCTCATATAATTTGGGTTGACCAAGTAATCAAAAATGATGACTTACCTCACTGCAACTGTAAAGATTTGTCAAGTTTCTATATGACTTTTCCCTTCGATTACTGTTTTCTAGGTCACTAGACCCACTCACTTTTGAAAGTTTATCACTGCATGTAGATTCAGTTTCACTCTGTGCAGTACTCCCTTTTCCATGATCTAGTGAATTTTTATCACAATTTGGACTTTCATTCTTTTCTTGCTGTTCACATTTCTTATCTCCCTCAGTGAATGTGGCTATCGGCTGTCCTAAGACTATTGATGCACTCCTGCATACATGTTTGACTCTTGGCCCTCTCAGGTCAATTTTCTGCCTATTGATATCCGATGTAGGAAGTTGCACAGTCACTGGATTAGCTGGTTTAGGATTCTTCATTCTGAGGGAGCGCTTTTTTATTGTTTCACCCTCCTTTGGTTGTTCAAGCAACACATTCGATTGCCACGTTAATGTAGTTAAACTATTGTTAAAAATGCTCTGCATGTCTTTTGGTAACATCATAGTTAAACCTTGTTTTAAAGAAGAAGGCATATGGAACGTCCTAAGGCACATTTTCAACCAACATGCTGAGCAACGGGCTTTGTAAGCACATTTACTGAGCTTACGTTGTTGGCTTCTCACCACAGAAGATACATGGCACATTCCCTGGCCTTTCTGACAAACTAAAGGAGATTGAGCATTTTTATTACCACAGGATGATCGTTTAATCATCTTGGATATGAACTTTCTGCACGACTCACAGCTGTAGATGTTGAACTTGCGAGCTTGTTTAACAAACCTATAATATCTGACTGCTCCACATACTCCACAAGTTACTGTACCAGGTGGAAAACTATTGGATTTTGTGGAAAAAGGACCTTGTGTACCAGTATGGTTAGGAAGCTTAAGTCTTGCTTGTCTCAAAACTACTTTATGGCCATTTGTGAAAGCTGTCTTCTCAATATCACATTTCTGTTCACTGATAAAGCTGCCCATTGTCTTGGCTTTGTCTTCATCTTGTCTTTTTGCAACACTCATTCGTCTTTTCAAAGTAACACCTTCATTCATATCACTTATAAAGCGTTTATTCGGTTTTATCACCCTGGAAGAATGCACACTACGAGTTGGCAAAACAAATTTTCCAACTAGATTTGTACTTTCCCTGCATGTCTTCGAGAAGTTGTGTAGTGTCTTGCATGACAAATTTGATCTTTTTGAAGACATCTTTGACAGTAAATTTCTTTTAGTTGCATTTTTGTTTCTGATAGTTTTTATGTCCCTTGTCAGTCTTCTGGTTAGTGAAACTTTAGGAGTATTTTCACTGGGAGCACTTTCACTATCACTATCATTCACGTCGTCATCCTGAAACAAAATCTTTTTTAATAAGATCGTATTTACTAAATATAGCCGTGCTACTACCCAAATATCTCAAACATAGGCTTCTTTTGTAAAGCAATTTTGATGCTTGATTTTATCAATGTACGGTAGTTTCTTTCGTATTTTATCGTGTGTATTTTTATTTTTAGCAGTCTTTAGTAGCAATTTATCCAAAAAGCTTAATAAGAAATTTGAATAAAGCTTTACATAAGCGTAATGTTTACCTGTTTGTTTTCTTCAACAGATTTAACTGTCACTGGGTTACCGAATTCAATATTAAGCATATCCCCAGAGGGAGGAAGCACATTTATTCGTTTTCGATGTGTATGTTTTGAAGGTTTCCCCGGAAATTTTGATCGGCCCATTTTGCTTTTCTTTGTAAAATCACATGTTAGTTAAATATACACAATTTTCAAGACATCGTGTATGATTTAGCGCAGAATGGCGTAGAAGAAACAATCACAAAACACGGCATTCGTTCCATTCAAACAACAAACCAAAACGTCCGTCCCGGAACATAGACAGTGACTAAATGTCATTGTCTAAGATTTTGTTGTTCTACGATCTTTTATGATAAGCATATCCGTTTATTTTTTAATCTAGGAATTTGGAATTGGAGCATCGTAGCTATTGCCTGCTCAACTAATCCTTGCATTCTTGCATTCCCTAAGAATTATCCACGTATTATCGTTGAACGATGAGGATTATTCAAAATTATATGCTTACGTCCTCCCTCTCTATGGGCAGCGTCACCTTTGTGTACAAGCCTGAACTAAGTCACTGCGAATGATTCAAGCGCCATCTGCTGACGGCAATGTAATCGAAAGTGATATCATGTTACTACGACCATGAACTAAAATTACAAGGGCGTAGCCAGGTTTCAGTTTCGGGGGGCGGGGGGTTATGAAATAAAATGACAAAAATATGCACCAAATGACAATCTTATTCATTCAAAAAAAGGAAAATGTATTTCAGAGAGAACGCGCTGTTCCATCCCCTTGCCTGCCATTATATACCTCGAAGTTTTGATCTAATTTAATATTATAAAATTGTCTGTTTTTCTTTTTAAATATATACACTACTTCGTCGGCATCGATTTCAGTCTCATAGTGAGTGTTCAAAAGGGCCAAACCGTTCAGTATGTTTTCACTCGTTCTGCGCTAATTGTTTTTCAGTCTCCTTAGCTTGAAAAAGACTGACAAGTTTCAAAATTAATTGAGACGTTTTCAAAGACTTCCGAAAAAAATAATTTTGATTTGTGCGTGTAATTTCAAAAAAGTCTGTCACCAGATAGCAGTTTGCGTCTTGATAATGAAATAATAATAATGTGTGCGTCTAGCGACAGTACAGCATTGAAGCTGCTTTAAGGCTTTTGACATATTTTTCAAGCGATATCTATCAAAAGTCAGGCTGTAGCATTGTACTGCCGTTAGACGCGGTTTACTATCTCTGGATGAGAAGGGCAAACAATAGCACAAATCTTAAAATGTAAGTGGTACCTCAAGACGCGGCAACATCGTCTGACATTTTGCCGACGTACAAAGGAAGCACACGTCAAACGGTTTCTACCCTCTTCTTCAGTCAGCTGCGGCGCGGAGAACTTTATGAGAAATTATCAGTTATCCGACCTCTCTCAAACTCGGAAAGTTGATTAAAATTAGCGCTTTTGCGAACTCTAGACATGATAATGCAATGAAACAAATCGAACCAAGACAGAAAAATCACTGAATATTAAGTAAACATGTGCATATTGTTCGGATCCTGATATGACAAAAAAAGTACGGCTTGGAATGCCTTCAACATTTTATCAGCGAATACTTTCATGATAGCAAATATGTTTTTATCAAGATTCAACAACAATTCTAGGTACTGCATTTTATATGTCTCTTAGTATATTAAGATCAGGGGACCTCAAATGTCCCATTCTACCACTGAAAATAGGGTTTTGCAATACTTCAACATACTACGGTTTTGCAATACTTCAACATACTACGGTTTTGCAATACTTCAAAATACTACGGTTTTGCATGGAGAATCTCTGTCAGTTTAAAGGCCAACTATTAACAAACATTTTCAAGGATTCTTGTAGATCTGCATCTCGACCAAAACTCGCCTGTTGGGGGTACGGAATATGAGAAGTTTGGAATGAAAAAGCAGTTACTGCAATAAATAATTTTATTCATGTATCAACAGTAAGAAAATTACCTACCCTAAAAACATAACAAAACCTATCTACACGTATTTGGTACACACTAAATATACGTATTAATAAATTATCTGGCATTTTGGACATTCTAAATTATATTATACATAAGCACCATCATATCATGTAGCTTTGAGTCAACACAATTTACAAAAAACTTATACACTGAAAAATTACCCAAAATCACCGCAGTGTTCAGAATCATACAGTGCTTTTCGAAAAGGTCTCCCCGACTTTTGAACGGTCAAGGCTAGCAAGCCGAAATTCTTGGTGATGGAATTCATGCATAAATATTATATTTTAGCGTAAAAATAGCAGGCGAAAATTTCAAGATGGCAGCTGGGAATATTTTTTTAATATGGAATGTGGGGTTTTGACCTTGCCCGCCATTTTGATAGCTACTGAGTTTATATTTTAGGGTTATAAATTACAGATACGGAGATTCAAAACACAAACTCCATTCTATGAGAGCATGTTTGAAGATGGCGCCCAACTGTCAATTTTACGTTCAAAAAAGATGGCAGCTTTTTGAAAATCACTGTATATTATAAGTTGGACCATCAACACTTGAGCGTAAATACACCTTTCGATGCATTAAAAATGTGTTGTAATGGTCCAGATTACATAATATCCGTTTTACATTAGGCGTTCATACATTTAAGTCCTAATTATTAAGTCATTCATAGTAAGCGGTCATAATAATTTCATGAATTCTTCAACAGGAGTTGATACAATTTAAATAGCTATAAACTAAACATGATCTCGTTCGTCAGACAAAAAAGGCAGTCAACCACGGACAGCTATTTCGTGCTTCTTAGGATGGTCTATAGTAAAATACCAAAATTGATGACAGTAGCGAAACTCATCGTACCACACTGCTATTACGTGGAGGCCTTTGAAAAGGCAGCGCCTCTTTGTGAAATGTCAAAGCAGTGGCGCACGATGACTTCTGCTACTTTCATCAATTGTGGTATTCGACTATAGGTCTGGTCTATCTTCTCTGGGACAACCAATGAAGGCATCGCAACTATCCTCTTTCCAGAAGGTATGGTCTATCGAAATAACCCAAGTGCCATCTATCACCAGAATCGATCGCTGCGGAGAGCGAATAGTTGCTATTTGTTCACGTTTAAAAGCCCAGTCACCATGTGACCGCCAGATGGCTGACGATTCTATCTGGTGGGACAAACGAAAGCATCATGCTCAGCTTATTCAATGGCAAGTAGAGCACATCTACTACCTAGCCAGTTCCAACAAATAGCAGCGGTCTCCGCAGTGGTCGATTCTGGTGATATGTGGCGCTATTTCGATACAAATATCAATGATTTGAAATAAACTCACCCCAAAATGCTCTTAGGGGACGATCTGAGTTTCAAATAGGCACTTCTAGACTTCAAGAAAAGGGTTGTGGTATCCAACGCACGTGATTATGAAAGAAAAACCGAATTGCAATTTTTTTTTACAAATACGAGGCTTTTGCTTTGTGTACCTGGACTACAAAAGTGACCGTGGTCAACGAATGTTCGATGACTCCATTATTAGGATGATCTAGGATTATGTAAGGTGTGGTTTTTCGCAATTTTATAAGTACATTCGTTTCAGTTCCCCGTAAATAAATTTTCAGCAGGATAACAGCCAATTTACGTTTTTAATTATAATCTCGTTATAACGCGCACCGTTTTTTCATCGACTGCAAACGACCAGTTGGAAAAAATGAACTTTCAAGGCTGAAGCCTGCCGCGTAAAGGATTGTGCTTTTTTATTTCATATTTATGCGGGGAAACAACTGTGTACATAGAATCGGTATTACTGGCTTTCCTTATAAGTGCATAACTATCTTTTTTTAATATCTTAATTCGATAAGAACACGTGTACCCATATTCTTCCTTTACGATAGTGTTAGTTCTGGTCTGTGCTTTTTATTTTATATTAACGTTCCCAGATGGACAGCCGGTAACTGACTTTTTTCTCAGCTATAGTTGCCATAGTTATAAAATATTGCAGGGGCTCCTTAAAATTCTTATATTATCATGTCTTTATTAAAGTTACATTTTTCTGATATAACCCCTTCACCCACAACATTTATATCACGTCATTCCCTACAGTTCACATTTCAGATATAACAATTTCAGATTCTTATGTTGAATGAGAAGATTCATGTTTGATTAGAAAACCTTACCTCAGTTCCAGTACATATTTAAAATCGGCAACAACCTAACTTTCAAATCATTCATATGCAAGGTTACTTGCTTCATTACTATTTATATAAATATTTAAAATGTACAGGAATCCTATAAAAATGAGCAAAACAAGAATCTGTGCACAATATCATTGTACACTAGTAGACAGTTAAAGTGGACACTGAAAAGCAGTTTTAGATTGAAGTTTGAAAAAGCTTTAGAAGTGATGAGCCCGAGTTTGGAGTTGGAGAATTCACTTATCGACTACCCAGTGCCTAACCATACTTGCTCATTAATATAAACAAGGTTGATCTTTTAATGGTTAGTTTCAGTGTCCATCCTTAACTGTGTCGCGGTTGTATTAAGTCAAACCAAGATTAACAGATGGTTACATAAATTGTCCATTCCATATTGTTTTCCGGTATATGGAAAATGATGCGGTTTACTTTCTAATACCCCGGTTTGTAGCCGTCGATTATACTAGCTACCATAAAAAATTCCTTCACTAAGCACACTCGCCACACAAACATCAATTATAAAAATCGTGAGTTTTTATTACCGAAGTTCGGAAAAACCTGTTGCATTTTCATTTCAGCCAAGAAATGATATGAGACTAATTAATAGTTATGTATGTGGGACAAATTATAGTCCAGGACAATTATATCTGATCACGTAGAAAAACTCAAGGACAGTCCAAGTAATATGTAAGCACTGAAGGGGGCGGGGGGTCCTCGCTTTGTTTATCTTTGATGACATGAGGGATGGGGGTTTCTGGATGGTGACTACGTCAGCAATATTTGTTTTTTTTTCTACAAAATTTAGTTGTGACACATGGCAACCCGGCTTGTCTAGTCGCAAAAGCCTCTTCAGGGAGTCCCCAACTCGCTAAGAACCCTAGCTACAAATGCTCCAGGTAGAATGAAGTATAACCGAATAGAGCGCAGAATGGTTCCTTAGTCGGGGACTGGCTGGTTTGATATTGCCTCATGATCATTTTGGGTCTCAATTAATAAACAGTTAGAAAGATCCAATTTCGACTTTGCCGAAAATGTATTAGCAGAAGTATGGGGTCATTTTCCAGAACATGTGCGTGAAAGTTAACAATTGCTTCAAATTGTGAAATTTACCAAAAAGCATGGAAGGCGGGGAGGGGGGAAGACATTTGCCTTACTTTTGCTGATAATGGGGAGGATGGAGTTAATAATTGTGAAAAATCTGCTTACGTAACACTTGAACAGCCATCTATGGATTTTAGTAAAACTTGTTCTGTCTATAACGTTTTCTAACGTGCCGGTTTAAGATAGGCTACCTGAAACTCTTATAAATATTGGAAGTATAGTTAAAAACGCAATATTGATTCTGATATGTGCAACCTGAAACACTTCTGCTTTATAAAAAGTTTCAGTTCAAGCCCAAAATAAGTTTCACTACCACAAAACGTCTCTTAGAACATGTATAGAAAGGATGACATTTATTGAAAAAGTAAAAATTTATGTATGAAAATTTATTTCTTGGCCAAATAGAAAAACGACCTTATAGTCCTGTTAAATCACACTATGACGTAGAAAAACACTGATGCAGATATTCAATTATCAGAAACGCCACGAAACATGTTTGGAAATAAAATAAATGCAATTGTAATCATTTAAATGTAATGTAAAAATTTTATCCAAAATATGCTAGGATTGATTTATTTAGTACTGTTAGTCTCAAAATAATTTGAAAATCATTGTATGTTACGGGCTCTGCAGTTTAGTAGACCTAAAGTCAAAGATCGTACCGCTAGTATTAACTACATCGTGTTTTTCAATTTCAGAGGCGTAACCGAACTGGACTATGCTTGATAAATTATATAGGAAAATTTCCTAAATCATAATCAGTCTTTTCCATTAGTTTTTGGCGTAGAAGACGCCGATGAAGCATCTTTTTTATAGTTTGAAAAGAAGGTCAGCGCCTTCATTAGCTGATAACTTTTCGAAATGGGTATGTTCGAATCGTAAAGCTTTTTCGAGTTCTTACAGTCTACGTAGAACCACCAATTACATTTGAGGATAGTCTGGTCAAATAAGGTCGATTCTGGACACAAGAAACTCTTCATGATCATGCCGTCGTCCGTCAGCGCGCAGACATGAAATACCTGAAATAAAATAAATGTGTCAAGTCGATTGATTCAGATCAGTATACAGGGTGTAACCAGAAGACATGTCAATCACTCGTATGTATATAAATGGTTAGCCATCCGTTGGTATCTTTTTTAAATCGGCATTAAAACTATACTCTTCAATAATATGTAACACTCGGTACTTTATTCATAAGAATACACCTTCCGATTATTGATGAAAAACGTCTCCAAAACGGCCGATAACGCGATGACCGAACTGTGTAAAAGATCGATTGTTTCAGCAGATTGTTCAATGGTGAGTAGACCACATCTACTGTACCACCAGAAACGTCAGCCTCTAGCGGTGATAGTCAAGCACGAATAGTTCCAAATGATAATTGCAATGCATTCTCGCAGTGATCTATTCTTGCAATAGATGGCGCCTTGCTCTGTCTTATTTTATTCGTTTGTAACGATAGAAAACGGAATGTTACACTGGATGCTATTTTTTCTATGTGACTTAGTGTATTTAATCTGTGCTTATATTGACTGCACTATGAAAGAAAGGCCTTAGTATCATGGTTGTTACGGTAACTTGGGTTTTTCATGCAGATATGAAAATTAACGTTTACCTTGTATCAGTTTAGATGCTGATGTATTTGAATACACCTATGGCGAGTATTATATTTTGTGAAACGCATATAATGTGAATTTCGATGATGCCACCGATTTTTAATGGACTGGGTTAAAGGTCATAGGTGTTTCTAGTTTGCCTTTTAGCATGGGTCAAACGAATTACGACAGTTTTGGTGACCAAAATACAGGATGGTCCTCAACAGATGCGCTAGCTAGGAGTCCTAGACGAAACTTGTGAAAATAATGATATTGAGCCATTGATATGTTGCTCGTTAATGCAATACGGGGCACCGCAGAAACGTATGTAATTTGTAACCAGTTAGGCATATGATGATAGATTCTATGATGATTAAACGCATATAATTATTTGTATAATAATAATTTTTTGCTGCTGATCATATTTGGAAGCGTGTAATCGTTCATAAAAATAAAAATAGTTCTAAGTCACCCTGATAAGTATCTCTTAATTGTTATATTAAAATAAATTATGAAAACACTTACCCCTGATTCAATAGTATGTTCAAGTGATTAGGCAATTACGAGGTCACATTTTTTTGTTACATCGTTGGTGATTTCATGGCGATTTTCCCTTGATTCCGTTTAATTTAGCCAGGAACGAGTATTTTCAGCATAGGACTTTCGGTTTATAAAGCAAATCGGCCAGGAGAACTACTGGTCCTTCATATGCAAAGACAGTGAAAAATTAAAAAAATATACCTATTTAAAGTGAACGTATATTAAAAAATACGCTATCTATCCTTTTTTTATTCCGAAGCAGCCGCGCAGGCAGAAGCCTAAATGCCAGGACACCGTGGCTGTTATGACGATCCCAAAAAAATTTGTTACTCCGAATTTTGAACTGCCTAAGGTTAGAAAAACTTCCTCTTGTAGATTGTTCCACAATCTCAACACCCTCGGGACAAAGGAGCGGTCGTATCGGCCAGTTCTAGATGTACGAAGTTCGACACGGTTAGGATGGGAGGCCAAAGTCAGGCGGGTGTGTCTGGCAGGCACATCGCGCGGCGGCATCATGGAAGAGATCTTTGAGGAGCAAAGCCCGTGGGTGTACTGGTAGAAGAGCCCAGCTTTTTCCCTGGTACAGTAATGTGCGTGTAAAATGCTACAGGCAGCAGCGGTGGCCGCAGACTCTTCGGTCTCCTGATCAGTCGCCGTGCGCTGTGCGGGTTCGAGTCCCATCCCAGTGGAAATTTATAAACTATATCACAGAATACCCGCTCAAATTTTTGTAGAAAATGAGGCCTTTTGAAGCATTGTATTTTGATATGTGGGACACTTTCGCTCAACGAGTCCTAAGCGAAACGGCTGACAATACTGTTGAAAAGAAGGTATACTGTGACCCCTCAAAGCCCTGGATCAACTCTAACATATCGAGGATGCTTCGTCACAAGAGATCTTTGTGGCAACGGTTTAGGAGGAGTGGCCATTCACAAGATTACGTGTCTCATCGATCCTTTTCTAACCTCCTATCTAGAACGTTACATAATGCCAAACATGCTTATGAACGAAAACTCGTTACCTCCAAAAATAAGAAGAAGCTGTTTCGGTATCTAAGAACAAACCTGAATTCCAAAGTTTCATCACTTCAGATCCGCGACGCTGACGGTCATCTCCACATGGATGCCACCGAATCTGCCAACTTACTGACAGAGTCCTTTAGTGATGACTTCGTCGATGAGCCTAATGGAGACCTTCTACCGACCACTATCTGCCATAGGTGTCTCAACAGCCTTTGCGAAGTTGAGTTCCTGCCTGAAGATGTATTAATGCACCTGCGAAATCTGAAGACCTCTTCCTCCCCTGGTAAAGATGGGATGACGGCTGCTGTACTTAAAAACTGCGCTTCCCTACCATTAAGCTTGATATTCACATCGTCTTTTAGATCTCATACCCTACCCTCATGCTGGCTTAGTGCTTCTGTTATCCCTGTATTCAAAAAGGGCGACAAATCCTCCGCTAAAAATTATCGACCAATAAGTCTCGTTCCTATCGCCGCCAAAATAGCTGAAAGAATCATATTAGATAAGCTCCTGTCATTTGCTTTCGAAAATGACCTTATCCCTAAGAATCAGCATGGATTTCTCCCTGGTCGATCAATAATGACCAACCTTCTCCACTCTCTCAACGATTGGACTCAGTATCTGGACACAAAGACTCCTGTTGATATAATCTACTTAGATTTTTCTAGGGCTTTCGATCGCGTACCACATAGAAGGCTTCTGTTTAAGTTGGAATGTATGGGAATAAGAGGCGAGTTGTTACTGTGGATTAAGGCTTTTCTCACCGGGAGGACTTTCTCTGTGCGCGTCAGTGATAGCCAGTCTCACCTTCATCATGTAGCAAGTGGAGTTCCTCAAGGCTCTGTCTTGGGGCCAGTGCTGTTCCTTCTGTATACAAGTGACCTGCCCGCATTGATTTCCTCCACATGTTCAGCTTATGCCGACGACACCAAGATTTACAATACTGTCGTAAATTCTGCTATGCTTCAACGAGATCTTGATATTGTTTGTCAATGGTCAGTCAGTTGGCTTTTACCCTTAAATCTAACTAAGTGTTGTGTCCTTCACCTCAGGAAGACAAATCCGCGATTTACATACAAGATCTCTGACCACAACATCGAAGCAGTTTCCAGCCACACTGATCTGGGCGTTGTAGTCAACGATCGTCTTTCCTGGTCAGAGCATATTCACCACGTTACATCAAAAGCCAAGAAACTTCTATACATGCTGGAGAGGTCTTTCAAAGGATCCGATGTCAACACTTGCGCCTACATTTACAAGGCATTCGTGAGGCCAATTCTTGAATTCGCTGGCCCGGTATGGGACACTGTGCTTCTGCGCGATAGAAATCTCGTCGAATCAGTACAGCGTCGGACTACTCGTATCCCTTTTGGAGCACGAAGACCAAGCTATGAAGATCGCCTTGAATTATTCAACCTGACCTCATTCTCTGTGCGAAGACTTCGTGGCGATCTTATAGTTACGTTCAGGATACTTCATGGTTTGATGGGCACCAACCTCATGCATCTATACCGTCTGTCGCGCAGCAATCTACGCGGACACAGCTTCAAACTGCATAAGGAGCCATTTAAAACAACAGTCCGACAGTGGTTTCTTCCCAACCGCATATTCAACACCTGGAATAGTATACCTGAAAGTGTGGTTGGTGCTACTTCAGTTAATAGCTTCAAAGTGCAGTATGATAGCTGGAGGAGTGTACAAACTTTATAGCTATGAACTGTCTTTTTTTATTTTTTTCTATTTGATGTATTTGTGTTACGTGTCCGTACACTATATTTACTGCATGAGCTTATAGTACTGTGTACTCTGCTCATCACATTATTATTATTACATGCGATAGATAAACAATTGTCGAATAATAAGCAATTGATGCACATTAGAGTATTCAAGAAAAGAGGATATGACAGAGTTTAATAATAAATTATATATTTATATCAGATATATGTGGATACGCCACTGTTTATTGTCTTCGTAACAGAGAAAGTGTTCTTGAACCCCAAATATTTAATAGTCATTGGGAATTCTGATGAGGCACCTTAAATCGCCGGAAGTCATACCACGAGAAATCTGGCACCACGAAAAGACCTGTTCTCTTCCTCATTATACCATTTTATGCATATAGGAGGAAAAAACCAAGCATTCGAGAAAGAAATCTTCAAGAATTTTTGACAATATAAGAGAATGTTAGCAGAAGTGTCACAATGACATCACCAAATGACGTCATTTACATCATTTGTCTTATACCCGGTTTTAAGCACATACTAGGAGAAAACCACGCATTCGTGTGAGAATTTTTGAAAATACTACTTTATGTTGGCTGAGGTGCCACATGATACCCACAGATGGCAGCTTTCACGAGCTTGTAGGCAAACCAACTAGCAAAGGCAGTGCCGGCAACCGTTGTGTCGCCATAATCTTGTTGTCAATATTGGTCGGAATAAGGTTGCCAGCTACTTTTGGTGAAAACGATCCCTTTTTTACCTGCCGTCGGCATGGAGCTCGCTCTGATCTAGTTTCTTGCAAAGCTAGGCAAGAATGGGCGTGAGATTTTTGAGTGTTTGGAACGAGCTCACGGAGAAAATTCTCTGACGGAACCAACCGTCAACAAGCGGTTGAAAAGATTTCGGGAAGGCAGAGAATATGTGAAAGATGACCAACGCTCAGGACGCCCCTCCATATCGAGCTCTGAGCGTCGATTGACAGAATGACAGCTGAGGAACTAACAATGCCCAAAACAATCTTTCAATTCTGAAAGAAAAACTTGAAATGAACTAATTGTGCGCGAAAATTGTCCCGAAGCTCTTGACTCCAGAACAGAAGGCAAGGAGGGTTGCTTGCTGTGAGGATTGGTTGGCAGCGGAGGAAAACCGGGTCATCTTGGTTCTACGAATTCGATGTTGAAATCCGAAAGCATGGAAAGGAAGCAAACAGGGAAACTGAGAACAAATAAGTAAATTTCTACATTGAAGTTTTGCGTCGTTTAAGAGTTCGTGCACCCGCCTTATTCACCCGATTTAGCCCCTGGTGACTTTTTCCTGTTCCCAAAATGCAAAATGGTGCTTCGGGGATGTGAAAGCGATCAAGGCAGAAACGACACGGCAAATGAAGAGTCTCACAATTGAATACTTTCAGCGATCGTATCAACAGTAGAAACGGCGTTGGCAGAAGTCGCTCTTGTCTCAGGGGGAGTACTTTGAAGGAGACCGTATTGAAATACCTGAACAATTGTAAAATATATTTATTATTCCACTTTTATACGTATTTTCCGGGCAAACCTCGTACATTCCATTGCAGTTCGGTTGCTTCATACAATAACCATTAATATTGATGATTCAATGTTATATGATTTGTACATTTCAAAGATATGACAAATTTGGCAGTGTTAAATTCTGTTTATAATTTTTTTGTATAAAATTTAAGTGGGCAGCTAATGAAAGTGAACGCATTAATATTTTTTGAGGTCTATAAGTCAGCTACGTATTCACGACCATTTATCTATCTATCTGTCTGCTCGCCTTGGTTATTGCATAACTTAATATTGGTAAAATCAGTTTCGGATATAAATCTAGTCCCATGTATAAAAACCTCAAAGTCTACCGTTTCTTGTGAAACCGTTTGTCATTGATGAAACTTTTTCTGTTCAGTCGTCACTGTATTTATTTAGCTTGTTTAAAGAGGTTCTTTATTTTGCAAACAAACTTACATAATATTAAAAGTTACATTTGGTAATAGTGATAATTGACACTGTTATCATGATTTCACTCTTATTAATGTCAATTTTCGTATTAGCAACGGTTGAATATTTTCGCGATTATTTTTATTGCATTTGCCTATTTGCAATAAATCCTACTATTGGTATAATTTGTTGAATTGACAAAACTACTTGGAGTCTTTCACCTTCATCCACAATTAGTTACGACAATGACCTTCAGCAGGGTCCTTAGCATTGGCGTAGCCATAGTAGGTGGCTATGATACTATCGAATTCTTCAAATTTTAAATACGGTAAAAAAGTAGTTATGTTAGTGATAACATACTTACTAGGACATATATTTAGTGACAGTTACACCCAGAAAAAATAAATCCATCAACTTTTGGCAGTAAGGTAGTTTTACATCAATAATGAAATGGTATTGACAAGTAATACGAAAAGAAATTAATAAAGACTACATAAAATAAACATGCCAACCATGGACAGCTGTTCCGTGTTTCTTGACTACTCCTCAGCATGGTCTAGGTTTGGGTCTAGCGGACAACGAACGGAAATATAGCAGCTACACACCATTCAAAGTGTCGAAATTAGATAGCACGAAGCGCCATCTATCGCTAGACTCGACCACCGCCAAAATAATGAATCGCAGAGTACTGGTTGGGACTGTATAGATTTTGTTCAGTGGCAAGTAGACCACGTCTGCTACACTTCGTCGCCATCTAGTGGTCACGTCTTGACTGAGCCTCCAATTTGTCGGACTGAGATCTATACGGTCTCAAACGGTAGGCTGTGATTACACACCATTCAAAGTGTGCGATCTATCGAAATTAAATAGCACGAAGCGCCATCTATCGCTAGACTCGCCAACCGCCAAAATAATGAATCGCAGCCTACTGGTTGGGACTGCATAGATTTTGTTCAGTGGCAAGTAGACCACGTCTGCTACACTTCGTCGCCATCTAGTGGTCACGTCGTGACTGAGCCTCCAATTTGTCGGACTGAGATCTATACGGTCTCAAACGGTAGGCTGTGATTCTTCACTGTTTCGCAGTGGTCGATTCTAGCGGTAGATAGCGCTTCGCGCTGTTTTATTTCAAAAGTTATACTACCGGCTTGCTCAGTGACGAGTAGATGTCAGACTATGACTATGATAATGATACAGTTCCAACATACTTGTTGTTTTCTCTCTCGCAGTGGTCGATTCTGGTAAGAGATGACACTTTGAGCTGGCTTATTTAGATCGAAGATATACAAATGCTCATTCCGGAAATGTAGGATCTATCGAAATTAGATAGCCCGAAGCGCCATCTATCGCTAGACTCGACCACCGCCAAAATAGTGAATCGCAGCCTACTGGTTGGGACTGTATAGATTTTGTTCAGTGGCAAGTAGACCACGTCTGCTACACTTCGTCGCCATCTAGTGGTCACGTCTTGACTGAGCCTCCAATTTGTCGGACTGAGATCTATACGGTCTCAAACGGTAGGCTGTGATTCTTCACTGTTTCGCAGTGGTCGATTCTAGCGGTAGATAGCGCTTCGCGCTGTTTTATTTCAAAAGTTATACTGCCGGCTTGCTCAGTGACGAGCAGATGTCAGACTATGACTATGATAATGATACAGTTCCAACATACAGCTTGTTGTTTTCTCTCTCGCAGTGGTCGATTCTGGTAAGAGATGGCACTTTGTGCTGGCTTATTTAGATCGAAGATATACAAATGCTCATTCCGGAAATGTAGGATCTATCGAAATTAGATAGCCCGAAGCGCCATCTACCGCTAGACTCGACCACTGCCAAAATAATGAATCGCAGCCTACTGGTTGGGACTGTATAGATTTTGTTCAGTGGCAAGTAGACCACGTCTGCTACACTTCGTCGCCACCTAGTGATCACGTCGTGACTGAACCTCCAATTTGTCGGACTGAGATCTATACGGTCTCAAACGGTAGGCTGTGATTCTTCACTGTTTCGCAGTGGTCGATTCTAACGGTAGATAGCGCTTCGCGCTGTTTTATTTCAAAAGTTATACTACCGGCTTGCTCTGCGACGAGTAGATGTCAGACTATGACTATGATAATGATACAGTTCCAACATACAGCTTGTTGTTTTCTCTCTCGCAGTGGTCGATTCTGGTAAGAGCACTTTGAGCTGGCTTATTTAGATCGAAGGTATGCAAATGCTCATTCCGGAAATGTAGGATCTATCGAAATTAGATAGCTCGAAGCGCCATCTAACGCTAGACTCGACCACCGCCAAAATAATGAATCGCAGCCTACTGGTTGGGACTGTATAGATTTTGTTCAGTGGCAAGTAGACCACGTCTGCTACACTTCGTCGCCATCTAGTGGTCACGTCTTGACTGAGCCTCCAATTTGTCGGACTGAGATCTATACGGTCTCAAACGGTAGGCTGTGATTCTTCACTGTTTCGCAGTGGTCGATTCTAGCGGTAGATAGCGCTTCGCGCTGTTTTATTTCAAAAGTTATACTGCCGGCTTGCTCAGTGACGAGTAGATGTCAGACTATGACTATGATAATGATACAGTTCCAACATACAGCTTGTTGTTTTCTCTCTCGCAGTGGTCGATTCTGGTAAGAGATGGCACTTTGAGCTGGCTTATTTAGATCGAAGATATACAAATGCTCATTCCGGAAATGTAGGATCTATCGAAATTAGATAGCCCGAAGCGCCATCTATCGCTAGACTCGCCAACCGCCAAAATAATGAATCGCAGCCTACTGGTTGGGGCTGCATAGATTTTGTTCAGTGGCAAGTAGACCACGTCTGCTACACTTCGTCGCCATCTAGTGGTCACGTCTTGACTGAGCCTCCAATTTGTCGGACCGAGATCTATACGGTCTCAAACGGTAGGCTGTGATTCTTCACTGTTTCGCAGTGGTCGATTCTAGCGGTAGATAGCGCTTCGCGCTGTTTTATTTCAAAAGTTATACTACCGGCTTGCTCAGTGACGAGTAGATGTCAGACTATGACTATGATAATGATACAGTTCCAACATACAGCTTGTTGTTTTCTCTCTCGCAGTGGTCGATTCTGGTAAGAGATGGCACTTTGAGCTGGCTTATTTAGATCGAAGATATACAAATGCTCATTCCGGAAATGTAGGATCTATCGAAATTAGATAGCCCGAAGCGCCATCTATCGCTAGACTCGACCACCGCCAAAATAGTGAATCGCAGCCTACTGGTTGGGACTGTATAGATTTTGTTCAGTGGCAAGTAGACCACGTCTGCTACACTTCGTCGCCATCTAGTGGTCACGTCGTGACTGAGCCTCCAATTTGTCGGACTGAGATCTATACGGTCTCAAACGGTAGGCTGTGATTCTTCACTGTTTCGCAGTGGTCGATTCTAGCGGTAGATAGCGCTTCGCGCTGTTTTATTTCAAAAGTTATACTGCCGGCTTGCTCAGTGACGAGTAGATGTCAGACTATGACTATGATAATGATACAGTTCCAACATACAACTTGTTGTTTTCTCTCTCGCAGTGGTCGATTCTGGTAAGAGATGGCACTTTGAGCTGGCTTATTTAGATCGAAGATATACAATTGCTCATTCCGGAAATGTAGGATCTATCAAAATTAGATATCACGAAGCGCCATCTATCGCTAGACTCGACCACCGGCAAAATAATGAATCGCAGCCTACTGGTTGGGACTGTATAGGTTTTGTTCAGTGGCAAGTAGACCACGTCTGCTACACTTCGTCGCCATCTAGTGGTCACGTCTTGACTGAGCCTCCAATTTGTCGGACCGAGATCTATACGGTCTCAAACGGTAGGCTGTGATTCTTCACTGTTTCGCAGTGGTCGATTCTAGCGGTAGATAGCGCTTCGCGCTGTTTTATTTCAAAAGTTATACTGCCGGCTTGCTCAGTGACGAGTAGATGTCAGACTATGACTATGATAATGATACAGTTCCAACATACAGCTTGTTGTTTTCTCTCTTGCAGTGGTCGATTCTGGTAAGAGATGGCACTTTGAGCTGGCTTATTTAGATCGAAGATATACAAATGCTCATTCCGGAAATGTAGGATCTATCGAAATTAGATAGCCCGAAGCGCCATCTATCGCTAGACTCGCCAACCGCCAAAATAATGAATCGCAGCCTACTGGTTGGGACTGTATAGATTTTGTTCAGTGGCAAGTAGACCACGTCTGCTACACTTCGTCGCCATCTAGTGGTAACGTCTTGACTGAGCCTCCAATTTGTCGGACTGAGATCTATACAGTCTCAAACGGTAGGCTGTGATTCTTCACTGTTTCGCAGTGGTCGATTCTAGCGGTAGATAGCGCTTCGCGCTGTTTTATTTCAAAAGTTATACTGCCGGCTTGCTCAGTGACGAGTAGATGTCAGACTATGACTATGATAATGATACAGTTCTAACATACAGCTTGTTGTTTTCTCTCTCGCAGTGGTCGATTCTGGTAAGAGATGGCACTTTGAGCTGGCTTATTTAGATCGAAGATATACAAATGCTCATTCCGGAAATGTAGGATAAAGTGCAAGTTTTGTCGAATGACAACTAAATATAACGCAGCCAGGTAAGCCTATACCCCGATCGTAGTCCATTTACGCCGAGACAAAATACAACATGACCGAAAGCGAGATTGTACAGGTCCGTATTTTCATCAATGACATTAAGATTATATTTATATTTGCGTCTGACTAGATGGATAAGTTTTGCTTTGACCATATTTTCATTGAAAGTAATGTCTTTTGATAGGAGCGATTGCTGAATTTCTGCCCCTCTTATGGACATTTTGGGAATTTTTTCTAGTTTTCTAGTGTGGTATGCAGCATTATCAAGTACAATGACGGCATTGTCGTCAAGCTTTGAAACTGTTTCTTCAAACCATCGTTCAAATGAATTTCCGTCCATTTCTTCACGGTAGTCGGTCGTTTTCTTTGACTCAAACGCCCATAGGGCAGTGGGCACAAAGCCATCTTCACCGCCAATGTGACAGTTAACAAATTGTTTCCGTTTTCCTGGACATAATTATTTCATGTACTATTCAAGAAAACTAATAATAATACAAGGAGGTGTTGGTTCCAAATCTACTAGATATAGCTAAGTTTGGTGTAGCTAAGTTTTCAGCGTGGGCTCATAGATTCAGTCTACTTGACATCATTCTTAAAACACAAATGACGAATTGATTAGATAGACGTACCTGACCAGTGGAGAGTCCATCTAAGAAGGCTTGCTTGCCAATATAATTGTAGAGTTAGCCCATACTTTAGGTTTTGTATGTCATGCATTTATCCAGGTTTCATCCAAGTCATAAATCTTCCAGCCCTGGTCGCGGCATTTCTTTATTGATTTTAAATAATTTCTTCTCTATAAAATAATCTCTTGGCTGTGCATCAAAATACTATTTCCCCGTTTTCTATACTAAAAATGAAGTTCTTTGAGTGAACTGTAGAATGTGGTCCTTTTGAGAGTAGGCAAGTCTTCATCGCTATTAACCTCCTGTAATGCTTTGTCTTTGGTGGAAAGTTCCTGCCTTTCAAAACATTGATGGGCTTTGCATCAGATGGCATTCCGATCAAAGTTATCAACTGTATCCAACAGCTTCGTCTAATGCAGCCTCTTATATGGTGGAGACAGCTTTTTTTGTTTTTTTTATATTCTTTAACAATGTTGAAAATTGTCTTATGACATAAGCTTGTTTTGTTCGCAAAACGACTTTCAATATCATGAATTTTTATCTCAGGATGCTCTCAAGTTTTGGTCTTATAGACGTCAAGGTCAATTTCTTTTGCCTGAGTATTCAAATGTCCCTTCTAGTCACGTTTTCGGGGAGGAGACCTCCCTGAAGAGGAAGCATGGCTGAAGGAAGCATTGGGGGAAATATTCTCAGTTTCATCTGCTGTATCCGCCGACGACATGCTAACGTATAAACAAACGCACTTTGAAGTTGAGTCATTAATTTTCAGATAATGATTGTAGAAGGAAGATAAACCAAAATATGTGTGTAAAAATAAAAAAAAATAAAAAAAAAATGTTACCTTATTTTATAAAGTATCCTCCCGACAAGTATTTCAGTGCGGACCTATATTTGATCGTGCGGTCTTGGAGCACCGGCATACCCTCCCCTGTGAGGTCTTAAGTCACCTGATTCACGAGCCCTTTGTACTACATTAACAAAGGCACGAGGGGTTGGTTGCACTCGATTGGGAAACCGATCCGCATAAATTCGTGATGCCGCGGCAGCATTTTGTAAAGACTCCCCCCCCCCGTAAATAAGGATCATGTCCGCAAGTTCAGCATTTTCGTAAACATGTGCCATTTTTTATTTCGTTTGAGCCACGTAACAAACACCACTATTCACTCACGCGTTACCGACTGACACATTGACTGAATACAACTGAATAAAATTGTAGTAAAAACATCGTGATAAGCGTTTCAAATTCTTTCGCTTTTTTGTCTCCGATGTATATGCGCCGAATATGAACAGCAACTGCCGGCGATACCCCGAGCCTGAGTTCTATCCTGTCGAATCCTGTACTTGTTCGTAGTTCAGCTTTGCCGCGCTACATCTTTGGTGGGCGTAAATGGCACTACGAATAGGGTATAGTCGTATTAGGTAGGTGATGCTATATTACGTACTATGGATGTCCTGAAAACCTTTTTACATAAAATAAACGAGGACAAATAACCAAACACAAATTAATTTGGATCCTACCTTTTATAGACATCTATGACATTGATTCTTTTGTAGCATCATTGTATAGAAATCGAATAAATACAAATAAATATTTGCATTTGTCAATAATGCGGTACATATTGCTGCATCTTGGTGCGAAAAAACCTTGCTAGACCTGTATTTGCCCCTGTTCATGTGCTACCCCACTCTCCAAGAATTTGAAAGGCTGATACCAGGGCGGCCTTTAGGGTCGAGCGACTACGGGGCCTTACTCGCGCTAAAAATTGAGTAAAAAGTTTTGATTGGATGAAAATGATATAACAATGTACACGTATACGTGCCTGAAATATCTGTCTGATTACTTTCGCAATATTGATTAATTATAAAACGTATGAACGAGATAATCATGACCAGAAGAATGCAAAACATCGTTTGATTGTAGATAGACTCAACACTGGCAAAAAATTACGTGTCGCGTTTTGAGGTGAAATGACTTCGTCAAAAATGCTGCACGAGAATTTAAAAAAAAAAGTTCGGAGACCCCTTTCTTTAAAAACAAAAATGTGCTTCAAAGTGCTTCCTCTTGCCGAAGTCTAGCAGCCCCCTTGGGAAAATTCTTGTGGGCGCCCTTGGACGCTGTATCTGGATCAGAAGAAGCATGAACAATCTATCGGCATTGTGCGCTCATTTTAAAGTAAAGCAATCACTTGTTGTGTTATTTCAAGACCAAGGCCAGCATATTCACCGTCTAAAGTAGAGATTCTTAGAAATCTTCCTTGATTACATTTGTTAAGTTGCGTTGTTTCAATTTGCTTTATTTTATAAGGATATCGCTGCGTTTGTGTCTTTCCTGAAAAGGTTTTTTGAAGTATATGTTTGATAAATTTTCTCAAATACGTGAATCAGTACGTAAGAAGTGAAAGGTCATGTTACGTATCATTACCATTTCTGGAAAGTATCAATCACTTTAGTGATTCATGATTCGCAGATACAAATGCCACCATTCTTCACAAAAGATCAAGTTATTGTTATATTTCTTAATTTCTTAAGTGTGAGAATTGACCTTCATCTGGCCATTAAACTTCACTGTAGACAAAATCAGTATTGACCAGGAGGGCAGCAGAGCCTTGTAAAAGTGGGCGAGTGGGAACATTAGTGTACCAGGTTACGAGAAAATAGACCAGCATTAGGGGCTAAGGGCTTTTTTGGCTCCAAACCTTTGCCAGGCAGGCCAAGAAGTTAATTATAGCCCTAGACAAGCATCTAACGCTCTTGCTGTTAAACTAACGCGTGTGTTCCCCAGGGATCGGCCTTGGCTCCAACACTGTTTCAGCTTGCCAACTTGACCAGTTCAAAAAACAAGTGGGGTGGACCTTTCTGATAAGCGCTGTATATCATTTCATGCATAACCTCTAACTTTCAATAAAAGGTTACCATAAAACGTGAACCTATTTGATTTTATATACTAAGTGACATATAAATCCGAACACCTAGTTTAAATGGTTTTATTTTAATAAAATGTTGTATAAGTACTTAATGAAGCCATAATAAGTAAATGATAAAAATTTCAAAATGATTGCACTGCTTTAAAGCCCTTTGACCTTTAATAATGTGTGGATGCACCCTGATGTGCTACGCATTCTCCAACGCGCCTAGGCATGCTTCTGATCAGGTGGTCAATGTCCTCCTGTGGTATCTCATTCCAGGCAACCACCAACTCCTCTCGAAGTGCTTCTAGAGTCTGAGGAGGACGTTGAAAATTGAGCAATCTCCTACCCATCATATCCCACACGTGCTCAATTGAGGATAAGTCGGGAGATCTTGGTGGCCATGGTAACAATGTGACATGATTATGTTGAAAGAAGTCTATTGTGACTCTTGCAACATGTGGTCGGGCATTATCTTGTTGGAAAGTTGGATCTGCCAGGGTGTCAAGATAGGGTAAAAGATGGGGTTCTAGAACTTCGTGGATATAACGCTGCGCGTTCATGTTACCTCTGATGAAGATTAAAGGTAACCTGGAACCATAAGCTATAGCACCCCAAACCATAACTCCAACAGTGTGATGAGCATGTCTTTCAACAAAAAACTGTGGATTCCTCCTTTCACCACGTCGCCTTCTAACCCTTACACCGACGTAATCGCCTTGAGTGGTGCAGACAACGGTCACTCTGGGATCAGGAATGGAACAGTATTGTCTTTAGTGACGACTCTCGATTTTGTTTAGGCATGCACGATGGCCACCAAGATCTCCCGACATCCCCAATTGAGCACGTGTGGGATAGGATGGGTAGGAGATTGCTCAATTTGCAACGTCCTCCTCAGACTCTAGAAGCACTTCGAGAGGAGTTGGTGGTTGCCTGGAATGAGATACCACAGGAGGACATTGACCACCTGATCAGAAGCATGCCTAGGCGCGTTGGAGAATGCGTAGCACATCAGGGTGCATCCACACATTATTAAAGGTCAAAGGGCTTTAAAGCAGTGCAATCATTTTGAAATTTTTATCATTTACTTATTATGCTTCATTAAGTACTTCAAAATTTTATTAAAATAAAACCATTTAAACTGGGTGTTCGGATTTATATGTCACTTAGTATAGATATTAGTTGATGGATGAAACTTCCGAGGAAAAAATGTTCCATAGAACACCCTCCTTGAAATGCAGTCCTGTATACAATTTTTCGTTTTTGGTCATGACTTGTGAATCACCCTGTATAAGTATATTTCAATGTATAATGTCTAAGAGGAACTGATCGATCTTGAAGCCAAGTCCCTCAATTAGGATCTTGTGAAGTTGAAAACTATAATTTCATTTTGTCGGCAAACACCTGATGGAACAGAAAAACGACTGAAAGGAAACGACAAATTGCTATTCCCTCCGATTTGAAATTAAATATTTCAGCATAAGTTGCCCGTACTGTTCTAATTATCTAGACGTAATAGTTTCTGGTAAGGTAATCAAGGTCAAAATCCAGCAGAGTATGTAGAGGCCAAGAGGTGACAATCCGCATTGGAAGTAACCATATTAGTATTATCCAACAGATCCACGTAACATACTTATGCTACGGTATGTTTACGGCTTCGAGAAAATATTTTTTATGGCTAAATAAGGTCGAAGCACGGTTTCTCTATAGATTATTTTTGGCGTATAGTTTCACTGGCAAAGGAATGCAGCTACTTCCTGAATTGCGCGGTTTGTCACATGCATGTGAAAGAGCTGGTATTAGTGTCGAATTCATAAAAATCAATTAGGTTGACTCTGCACTTCACACGCAACGCTGCCATCATAAAAGATTACAGTCTCAAAAAGTTAGTCCCTCTGAGCAAGATACAAACATGTATAACAAAAAAAGTAAATGGATCAAGTCAGCCAAACATGCCCATACAATTAGTCCATACTCCATAATCTCCAACCATTTGATAATGCAAACGCTATTTTCCTCGCTGTTCTAAGTATAAACCATCTGGCTACGGTGCAGAATCACACAATGCCATAACCGCCAGTCACGATACTATAACTCGAGATCACGGGCTCCGGCGATGCAGTCAGATGCAGACAGAATCTGGTGCATGAAAGTTGCCATCGTCCAGACTGACGGCATATCGCGCCTATTAATATTTCTCTGCATTACTGGGAACTCTATGATGTGTGAAATATACTGCCGTCAAACTTATGAGATATACCTTTCGCCATCCCTACAACCCTCAACGCCTGATGTTTTAACTCTTAGAAACTTCTTCTGAAAATGATCAGGAGCCGTCAAAAAAATCGCCTCCACTAAGCCGTATTTCAAAAAGTATATAGCTTTTTCGTCTTTGGCATAATTCCTGTGAAAATTTCATCAAAATCCGAGCGGTAATTCACAAGTTATACACGGGCCAAGGATTAGCGGACAGACAAACCGACAGACACATCCGAGTTGCTGTCAGGTACTCGTAGAAGATAATGGTGTGATTGACTGTTAATTGTTAAAACAATCTAAATATCGGCGATCTAGATTCGCATGCAGTAGAAAATATATAGTTCAGTTTTTCGTAGAGATACTATCGAAATATTAAATCTACATACGCATGAAATAAACACTTGCGAAATCGCACCAATTTACAGAATAATTTACAGTGGTCAGGAAATATGAATAGTTGAGTAACTTGCATGTCTTCTAGTATCGTGTACTGTATGATAAAAATGTCCGAAGACATGCAAATACATCGTTTTTCTTTTTATGTTCACCTTCAAGTCTTTAATTTCACGGGACATCATTCAATTTTGCGATAAACATCTTGTAGCTTTTCAAGACAAGGTTACGACTTGTTAATTAGAACAAAGTGGATATTTTTGCAATAGGCACTGTAGTAGTCTTCTAATTAGAAAGATAAACTAAATTAATAAAAATCCGTTAGACGATATTTGTAGGTGAAGCGTCAATGTGCCAAGGTTCTCTTTTAACGCATTAATGCAAATAGTACATTACATACCTAGGTTGAGAAGTAAGACATCATTTGTTGAGCCTTCTCAAACGATGTGTCAAGTTTAGTTGCCAAACTGACATATTGCAGTTATCAGGTGCTTTGTTACCATTATTTATTTACTACTCAATGAGGCACTCCGAGCAATGATGGTGACTTCTCCGGCAGGCAGTGAAAAAAGGCTTTATCAGCATAAAGGATGAGACTCACCATGCAGCCCAAGTCTTCATCGGCATATAGACCAGGAAAGTGCTTCTGATCCCCACAGTAGAATGAAGTTTCAGGCAGTTCAACCCTGGAAGCGAAGTTATCATCGAAATTCTTGTCATATCCCACCGGGTAGTACTCCTTAGGCGCGTTCATGACCTTCCCTACACTGCTTGACTGCCTAAGTGTAGGCCTAATCGTTGTTGTGGTGGTGGTACTTGTTCTTCTAGCCATCATCTGCTGTCTCTGGATCAAAGCCATCTCCAACGCTTCTTCCGAAACATTCTGGGCAGCCAGGATAGCTTGTAGGGTGTTACTAGGGTTGGGATCACCGGGTAAGAGTCTATCGGACAAATTCGTGCTTGCTTTGCTTTTGTTGGGTACTACGACCATCACCTTACTATCGGGGTTGTTACCTAAGAAAATACGAGATATAGAGGACGGCATAGCAGAAAAGGTAGGAGGTATAATACCCGTAACTACAGGAGGTTTAGCAGGGTCGGACGTGTCATCAGAGGGTAGAGGTTTGAAAGGGGGTATTGTTGATGTTGATCGCTTGATGGCTGCTTGAACTGCTTGCATTGTGGCATCGTCTAGCGGAGCGTGGTCAGTCTTCCGCGATTTTGCTTTTATCTGCAACAGAATGAAGTGTAGGTAGTAGAAATGAAAGAAATGACAAACAATTCAAGGATAATTAATTTGTTGATTTATAGAAGTTAAAAGAGTGCTGTATGCACTGTAATGTACGAGATCTGTAAATTAAATGATGAGGCTGGCAACGTAGTCTTTGATCTGGCAACACTGGACGCGCCGGACTCGGAGGGGAGAAGAGGAACATGTGATCCGCCTTCAGTACAAGCTTGAACTCGCTCGAGTCATTTCGATTTTTTTTTGTTCTTCTATTGTGTTCTACAAATGAGTGACGAAGCAGCCGCGCAGGCAGTAGCCTAAATGCCGGAACACCACGGCTGTTATGATGATCCCAAAGAAATTTTGTTAATACGATTTTTGAGTTGCCTAAGGTTAGTAGAACTGGGAAAAGCTTCCTCTTGTAGATTGTTCCACAATCTCGACACCCTCGGGACAAAGGAGCGGTCGTATCGGCCAGTTCTGGATGTACGAAATTCGACACGGTTAGGATGGGACGCCAAAGTCAGGTTGACGTTGTGGGATGAAAAGGAGAACCCGTCAATTACGACGGATATCTTGCGGCCAGAGATAAAGTCAGCCACCCATCAGCAAAGCTTTTCTGGGAGGCCATAGGATGGAAGTTTGCTTAAGAGGGCAGCGGGCCACAGCTGATCGAACGCTTTCGTGATGTCAAGGGCAACGACATGAGCCTCACCATAAGACTGGATGAGTTTACTCCACAATTGCGTGACGTAAGCTAGGAGGTCCCCTGTGGATCGTTGGTGCCGGAAACCATACTGCCTGTTGCTAATCAAGCTGTGACGTTCGAGATAGTGTTTTGTCAATACTCCAGGCATTTCCGTGGTTAGAGAGAGTTGATTGAAGAGGAAGCACGAAGCGATCCTGTACGTCTAGATCGTCGGTTGCGGTAGTGTCACTTTTTCCAAATAGAAGGACCTAAGGACTTTTCTGCTTTTCGGCTTACAATCTGTGACACTTCTTTTATACCCCCCTCCCCCTTGCTGGCTACGCTCATGGGTGCGCGTGACCTTTCGTAGCCGATCGCTGCGTCTAAAAATTGCACCGGGTAAATTGCTTGAGTGTTGCTTCTGGTTTATTTATTCTGTGGTATAACGATACATCCAGCTGAAGTTCCGATAAGATTGAATTACGATTGAATAACAAGCATTCTAGTGGACTGGCATTAATCATTTTTGACGATTTCGGATAACAAAAAAAGCGGAACAGGAAAGTGTGTTAAGAATTGCCAAATTTTAATTTCACTATTCGGAAACATATTAGTAGGTTATTTTTATTGGATATAAATTGAAAGATTCCCATAGAAAGCAATAGAATTAAAACAATCATCTCATTATATAAGGAGAATGTATCTTTTACTGACATAGGTGAAAGGTAAAAAATGGGTAGCTAATTTAAGGTATTTTCTCATCATTATAGATATGTGATAAATTCATTTTTCATAACACATATTTATGAAATGATGGTTAGCAGCTTTAGGCAATATCTGATGTAAAAAGCCAAATGTAACTAGTGTTTGCAATACTTGGTGTATGAGGTAAGTGTTTTCGACCCAGAAGCACACTAGTAATTAATTTAGAATTTTTAGTGCAAACGTATATTGATCAAATTGTAAGCACGCCTTATAGACAAGGCAAACATCTCTCATTCGTTGAGAAATTTTGAAGAAAACAGTATTGAGCAACTTTTGTCTACAGTTGACGTTTTCGAGTCATAAGCGAAATATTAAATAAACGGAGCCTAAAATACGATTCGTGGTAGTTTTGAGGAAGATTCGAATTTTCATTTAGACAATAATCTCTTTTGAATCCAGAAAAAACATCACTTCGACCCCTGCAAGGAAGACTATTGTAACTCAGTTTTGGTTGAACTGAGATACATGCATTAGAAGATTGTTACCTTGTTTATAAAGTATCCGCCCGACAAGTATTTCAGTGCGGACCTGTATTTGATCGTGCGGTCTTGGAGCACCGGCATGCCCTCCCCTGTGAGGTCTTAAGTTACCTGATTCACGAGCCCTTTGTACTACATTAACAAAGGCACGAGGGGTTGGTTGCACTCGATTGGGAAACCGATCCGCATAAATCCGTGATGCCGCGGCAGCATTTTGTAAAGACTCCCCCGGACCGTAAATAAGAATCATGTCCACTAGTTCAGCATTTTCGTAAACATGTGCCATTTGTTATTTCGTTTGAGCCACGCAACAAACACCACTATTCACTCACGCGTTACCGACTGACACATTGACTGAATACAACTGAATAAAATTGTAGTAAAAACATCGTGATAAGCGTTTCAAATTCTTTCGCTTTTTTGTTTCCGATGCGATGAACCGATAAGGCGGATTATATCCGTTGTTGCCAAGACACGAGCACATAATATTATTATTGAGACAGGGCGGTACTCAAACTTCCAAAGGGCTATAACTTTGTTACTTTAATTTTACCACAAAAATGTTAAAGGAAAAAAACATTTCTTTTGATCAGATCTACTCACTGTTAAAATGAATGACTCAACTTCGAAGTCACCCTGTATAGGTTTCATTGGATCAATTAAAGAAAAAAGTAACTTGCTCTAAACTTATTATATATTTTTCAGACAAATGGTCGAAAAAACCAATCTGCCAATCTGAGTCACTCAAATTATATTCATCTTGGTGTTCTTCACTATCATATAGTAAGTCAAAAGCAAGGATGTTTGAGTTACTATAGTCTTCGTTGCAGTGGTCGACTTGTAAGATTCCATAATGTTCAGAAGAAAACAGATGCATTTAGCGTTAATGTATATGGATCAGTGATACCGGATGAAGTTCAAGTATAGTTTGTGGGACAATATCTGTGGGGCAACTTCTTCATTTATCTTGATAGGAGGCATCTAATAGACGTTCGAAATAATGTGGACTTTCGATAAGCATCTGTTATCAAACCGACCCTTTCAAAGAAGTCTATAGTAACTCAGTTTTGGTTGTACCAGGATATTAGCATGTTGCCTATACTTTAATGACTAAAGATACTATATTCTTCCACCAAAAAGACCTTAAAAGTATCTATCGGTACTGAGCAATTCAAAAGCAAGGATCGCAAAGATTGAGTTACTATAGTCTTCATTGGAGGGGTCTAAATAATAGTTTCTTTTATTTGCATCCACGAAGACATATTTTCATTCAAACTATATCAATATAATTTTCTTTTCAATAACTGTCACACTTCACACTATAATAAATCGTTCTGTCTCCTATTACGGAGCTGCTGTTGTGACTTGACACCTCATGAAATGGGCCATGTACATAAATTTCCATTTCATAATGTGACAATTCAAACCTAAAGCAGACAAGCAAACAGTATTTTGCATAAACGATAATCATTGGACAAGGAGTCATTATTAATTCTCGTTACCTAATGTAAATTATAAAAACGAAGACATGGCACAAATTTTCCAAACACCATAAAAACTGCACATCATTAAATGCCACCCAATACAATACTTGAGTGTGTGTTTTGTAAGAAAGCCTTCGATCTTGCTTTATGCGATGATATCTGTTTTGCAACCAGCCCTCTATCATCAGTGAAAACACTTTAGAAGAGACAAGCGTTGCGTATAAAGTTTGATAAAAATAACATCTGAAATGTGGCAATCTAAAGGTACAGTTCAAGGTCACTGTAACATACTCAACCCCAACTCCAACTTAAAAAAATGACGTCAATTAGACTGACCCTTTTCACGCCTTCAAGTCCAATTTTTCAATGGCATCAGAAAGGCATAGGTTTTGCCAGAATCGTTAGTATATTATATATAGGGTGCGCCATCTTTTATGTCGGTATGTAAACATGAAATAACTTTGAAAACGAAAAACTGATTTCTAGATATCGGGTATTTCTATTAAATATGCTCCTTTACAATTTATTGGGACTAGTTTTAGAACACAACATCTATCAAGTGGCCAAACCAAAATGTGCCCGTTTTGCTGCGTTTTCCATTACTTTTTCGAGCACCTCTGGTGGTATAGCGGCGATTGCGGTACGAGTGTTTGCCTTTAGTTCTTGAGTGGTCTGAGGCTTGCTGGCGTATACTTGACTTTTCAAATAACCCCACAAGAACAAGTCCGGTGGGGTCAAATCTGGAGACCTGGGTGGCCAGTCAATGTCATCACTTTTTGACATCAGACGTCCAGGGAATTTTCGTGCAGTGAGTTGAAACCAGTAATCATCAAGATCACGCATTTGTGGGCAGGCATAATGAGCCAACATCCACCGATATCGATTTCGACTGTTTCGTTTTCTTTGAAGCAAAATGGCCCAATGATGGTTTTGGCGCAAACCCCGACCCAAACAGTCACTTTCCAGTCATGCAACGGCATTTAGTAGATCTCATGTGGATTTTCCGTCCTCCAAATGCGGCAGTTTTGCTTATCAACGCCGCCAGAGAGCGTGAAATGGGCCTCGTCGGTCATCACAATTTGCTTCCAAAAATCAGGTTCGACCATGCGAGCGACTGTTTGGGCGTATTCCAAGCGACGTGGACGGTCAGTTGGCAATATTTTTTGTGTTAACTGCACCTTGTAAGGAAACAAATGCAAATCATCCTTCAAAATGCGCCGCAACGTGGTTCCACTGATGCCAAAATGCTGAGCGCGGTGACGATACGACACTTTTGGGTTCTGGGCAACGCTGTCTCTGACCGCTTCAACCAATTCGAAACCAAACGACGCATAGTGCTGTTTGCCACGATATTTTCGATGATATTCACGTTGCGTTAACACAACTGAACGACGATTTTCAATGTACATTGCGACTATTTCCGCGCGCTGTTTTGGTGTAAAGCGATTCATGACTAAAATTGTATTGACGTTTCAGAAACACGTATAACCAAATCGCTCGGTTGGTAAATATCAAAGTCATTCGATGTTTCAATACCGACATAAAAGATGGCGCACCCGGCACTATTTTTGCTTTTCATGAAAAAACGTTTCCTCAGATTGAAGCCTCATTTCTGCAAGGTCTAACGTCGCAGATGAATCCTATTTATTTCGAATAAATGGGAAATATCGAGCAATCGCACTGTATGAAATTCGTAGAAATCGATGAGTCTAACGTATGCAAAATAAATGAATAAAAATAAAATAAACAAATAAGTATTTTGAACAAAACCCATTTTATGGTATAAGGAAATTCTTGGATATGAATTGCGATACACCCTCCCGCCTCTCTACAGTCGCCAACCCCCAATTTCTAACCTCCAAACTTTTTTCTTTTTGGCATTTTTCTTCGCCGTCTCTGGACTGCTTTCCGCGGGAAAATCTATGGTATACTTTGAAGTTGAGTCATTAATTTTCAGATAATGATTGTAGAAGGAAGATAAAGCAAAATATGTGTGTAAAAATTAAAAAAGAAATTAAAAAAAATGTTACCTTGTTTTATAAAGTATCCTCCCGACAAGTATTTCAGTGCGGACCTGTATTTGATCGTGCGGTCTTGGAGCACCGGCATGCCCTCCCCTGTGAGGTCTCAAGTAACCTGATTTACGAGCCCTTTGTACTACATTCAGCATTTTCGTAAACATGTGCCATTTTTTATTTCGTTTGAGCTACACAACAAACACCACTATTCACTCACGCGTTACCGACTGACACATTGACTGAATACAACTGAATAAAATTGTAGTAAAAACATCGTGATAAGCGTTTCAAATTCTTTCGCTTTTTTGTTTCCGATGAGATGAACCGATAAGGCGGATTATATCTGTTGTTGCCAAACACGAGCACATAATATTATTATTGAGACAGGGCGGTACTCAAACTTCTAAAGGGCTATAACTTTGTTACTTTAATTTTACCACAAAAATGTTAAAGGAAAAAAACATTTCTTTTGATCAGATCTCCTCACTGTTAAAATAAATGACTCAACTTCGTATAAAATATGTCAACATACATGATCATTATAAAGATCGAGTTGAAAAATATCTTCCGTGTACGCGAGGTTTTCCCGCGTTGCGTACTCATTAAATAAACAGCATTTTACTAGGATATATTTGGCTCAACATTGTACCATGGGTTTAGGATTGCTTTTTGGCGCATTCATAATGGATATACTCTCTTAGGCAACAAAGAAAAATTGAATTATCCAATATCCAGTTAATTAATTGGTAGATAATATTCTTTTGTATTTTCACTGGACAGCAAATCAATTTGTATTGTGAATATGATATGGTGTTCAGAGTGAATTAGGCATGCATATGAATCATTTACCCGAGACAGGCTGTTATATAAACAAAAGCGTTGAGAGCTTAATAAGTTGATATTCGATTGACATTCAGCATTTGAGTAAATGATTTTTACGTAAGCGACGTTCTGTGATTTAGATTCTTCAGCTTTCTCTGGTTTATTTGTAGTTTGATTGATTATGAACATCATCAAATTAAGCAACTAAACATCTTACTAACCACCTTGTCTTACTTGCGCCATTGATATTTAATATTTCTTTGAAAGAAAAAAGAAAGAGACGCATGGCGATAGGAGAACCAATAGCATGTAGTATAAAGCATCAGGCTCTGTTAAGGTGATTTTTGAACTGGAAATAACTCCAGTTTGATCCTATGTATAGATTTTTGATCATCCTGTGAACCGTGACCGTTACGTTATTAAATACCTAGCGGGACAGTTCGCATTCCAAATTTGAATTACGCGCAACCGTATGCGCGACGAAGTGGGAAGAGGTCTTGCGGGTTAAATAGTCACAATGAAACGTTGGACCGGAGCGCAACGTGTTTTTGCTATCGAGGCTTACTTTAAGAGTGGTGATTTATACGTAGCTGCCCTTCGGAAATTTTGTACATGATACAACATTCGCCGACCAAGGGATGCCCCAAGTAAGAACCTATTCAAAAAGTGGATTAAGAGGTTCCGTGAAACAGGCTCTACTCGTAGTCAACCCATGCCAACCCCATTAAGAAATAAAACTCGCAGAATTTTTCCACTGGACGCCCTGTATATTTTTGAACTCGAATGACGAAATCAACGATTTAATTTGACCAATAATCTAAAGTTATGTGTTTCCAGTAATGCCTCGATTTTGAATATTCGAACTAGACATGGATCATCTCATGGCAACCACCACACCACACCTTTATGAATTTTTCAAATTGAAATATCTCATATATATTTTGAACTTTCATCAACATTTTATTTTACTTCGTACGCCACTGGGTGAGGACGTATTGTAATCGCGAAAAATTTTGAAAATGAGATATGTCTTTTGTATGTTATATGACAGGTAAATTATGAAAAACTGCCACTCATTTTCGTCGATCTGCCGGTTTGTCGGTCTGTCTTTCTATCCGTTAAACTTTGGACTGCTTAACTTGGAAAGTACTGGTCATATTTCGCTAAATTTTTCACACTATGTTTTTTACTTTACTTTTTACTATGCCAAGGACGGGGTCAACCTACTTGACGCCATTTTTTATTTCAGTATTTGCTCTTCTAAAGTCCATGGTTCGCAATCTTGGCATTTTTGTCCAAAATTCACCCGTTTTTAAATATTTGAACTCACAATAAAAGCGAAGATTGAAACAGTTGAATACATAGTTATAACGAAAAACCAACATCCTACAAACTCCGTCAATATTTACGATCGTCTCCTTTAGATTAGCGTGGTATGAAAATCCTGTTTCTTTTAATACCTTAAACCCTGCTCGTGTTGAAATGTAGCGGACAATCAGAAAGACCTTGAAAGTATATTTCGCTCAGTGCACAGATAGCCAACATTCATGACTAAGCTAAAACAGTCTTCGATCCTTTCAGTACAAATCCACATGTAATCTGATTGCAGACGCGATAATCGTCTGAATACGTTTTTTCTTGCTCTTTTTGCGCAAATTCAATGATCATTCAGCTTGAGCATCAGACGTGTATGGGGTGCTTTCTGTCGTGATATCCCAAGCTGCTGTTTTTCAAATACGTATTTGACTTAGTAGACTACATTTACAAAATGTAAAACAACGATTGGGCGTATAAACTTAATAGCTGTTCTGGCAAATTTTCGTCACCCGTTATAAATTACTTAATTACGCTAAGTATCTAAATTATTCGATGTAATTAAACTGAATTTTCAGGAACCAGCTTAATCAAAACATTAAATTAATTTGCTTGAAAATAGTAAACCATGTACCTGTTTTATTAAATTTACTAATTATTTTTAATTAGTTTAGGTAATTTAGTTTAGGTAGAAAAGGTACGCTTTAATCAATTAAACATTTTAATAAAATCAGTTAAACTGCTTATTTAATAAATAAAATTGAATTGTTTTGCTTGAAGCATGTAAACTCATTTTAATGGTTCATTTATTATAAATAAATATGTTTGATCAAACTAAGTAAACGGTTTGATAACTTTAATTAAACGATTGCGTTATGGTTCAATTAAACTAGTTGCATGGATTCAAGTAAACTGTTTTGGAAATCGGGGTTCAATTGAACTAATTAAACTAGCTGTGACTAGTTGAATAAATTTATTTAGTTGGCGTAATTAATATTTTTAATTGGTTTAATGAAACGCACCTGTGACAGTTTTTGCCGGTTTCCTAGTACCAACAATGTATTCACCACAAGCCACCTGCTGGTAACTGGTAACACAACATCCCTGAAATTAACTTCAAAGGCGGAGATTCGAGCTCGCGAGCCTCGGATCGACCAATTAGTAGCTCGACGAGGTAATCACTCCGCTACCCAGCCCCCTTGGACCCCCGTACGGCTGAAGAAACATCAAAAAAGCGCATGATATGTTGTTACCAGACGGATGTATGGCATTCCCTAGGCACGACTGCCTTTATATCAGTGTGTGGTGTCCTATACAACATATCAAGGTTAGCCCCCGGCATTCTAAGCCCGCATTTCCGCTGCCAACCGAGGGCTCCGATAAATGACATCACAATAATAATCACCTACAAAAAACATGATGAACTTACAGAGTCTTTGGCCTTGTGCTGAGCTTGGATCAGCTGCGCTTGAGCTTTCGATATGGATGCAGATCGCCTCCTGTCCTGTTCCGTGTTGGTTAGCGACTCTTTGAATCCGAGCTCATCCCCAAGACTAAACCCTGGAAAATCATTGCAATAATAGCATTCCAATTATAGTAATTGCCAATTTTGAAATGCTTATCTTTTCACCTATTTACATAAATCATGAGTACATTTGTAATGTTCAGTCACACATTAACTGCATCCAATGGCGCAGCACTTTTATTTTTAGGATGTATGCTTTGCGTCTTAGTGCGTTTTATTATAGGTTTGAAGCAGGAGGTGTTACGGCCATGTGGTCATATAAAAATATTTGAATTTCCGACAAAATTGCAAACGTGGGATATTCAATGAAAAATTAAGCACTAAATAAATATGAAAATTTTAAAACTAAAATAGATGGGATCAATTTGAGTTATTTCCAGAGCCGAAACACCACCTTATGGACTCGTTGACATTCTGAATGGATTTTGTTCATTGTATCAATTTTTCATGCTACAAATGTACTCATCAATCAATTATATAAAATTACTGTAAGATTTTTATTCACAGATAACTTATGCAATTCCAAAATGAAACAATGTCAATGTACGTACACAATGTTAAGACATCATTAAATCTACACAGAAGTTTCACTAGTATATTTGTTAAATACAAACGTTTAACGAGTTGGTATTGTAAAATTTTTTGACGGTTCTTAGCGAAAACGAAATGTGTTGCGAAACATATTGTTCAACACTTATTGAGATGGCATGTAGTCATGCATTTATTTAACGTTTCAAAAATTTGTAATCGTTTCCTTGAGGAAGCGACAATGGTCTGAGATCCCATGTACAGGGTGCGTTTCATAAGTAATGAAAAAACGAGCTCACAGATTTATTCCGGTTGATTCGGGTTTAGAAAATATGTGCACGGCTTTAGTTCCTTGAGTGTTCCACTGTGCACTGATACGAGGGATGTCTTTTAAGTTTTGCATATGGAAATAAAACAACACGGTAGGTAGTTTTAAATGACTTTATTGTTTTTCGAATGATTCTACTCGTTTGCTGGCAGATCCAAAACGGCATTTTTGAATGCGTCAACTGTTTCTTCTGGTGACTGGAACCTTTGATCACGGAGTCTGTTTTTAATTTTCGGGAAAGTAAAGATATCGTTAGGACTTAGATCGGGACTATATGGAGGATGGTCCAATAATTCCACGTTTTCTTCCGTTAAATACTGCCTTGTTTTTTGGGCTGTGTGCGAGCTTGCATTGTCTTAGTGGAGGATGATTCTTCTTTCGGCGTTGGTTTTTCGAAGCTCGGTGATGACTTTTGGCAAACAAATGGTGGTATACCAATCCGCAGTAACAGTTTTTTGCTCATTAAGAGGAATTGTTGCAATATGACCCGCTTTTGACACAAATGTCGCGACCATCTTTTTCGAAACACTTCGAGAACGGATGCCCTTTGTTGGCTTTTCTTCACCTTGCAACTCCCAAACAGCCGACTGTCGTTTATTTTCTGGTTCGTAACAGTAAATCCAAGATTCATCACCACTAACAATGCTGTACACATTTTTTGAGTTTCCGGTCAAGCGTTTTTTGACACCAATTAACCCTGCCTGCCTTCTGCTTTTCAGTCAACAACGAGAAAATAATTTTCTTACTACAAATTGTTCATGTAAAATTTTTTGAATTGAGGTCTTTGAGATCTTCAAGGACGCCTCAATCTCGCGATATGTCAGATGTCTATCTTCAATGATGAGTTTGCGCACAGCATCGACGTTTTACTGGGTGACTGCCGTTTTTTGTGCATCCACCCTGGGATCGTCGCTAAGACTCTCCCGTCCATACCAACGGGAAATTGTCGACTGATGTGGCGCTTCGTTGCCGAAAACAGACAGTAACTCAGCAAGGCATTCTTGTTGCGATAATTGTCTCTGAAAGTTGTAATAAATTATGGCGCGAAAATGTTCTCGGTTGAGTTCCATTTTTCTAATGACTTGGTGACACTGCAGTGAGAACACTGCACGTATTGTTGTGAAACTTTGAATTTAAGTTTACTAAAGAGGTTAAGATTCAGTACTGACGTTCGATCCGCGCGGCCTACCATGTTTCAATATGCAAAACTTAAAAGACATCCCTCGTATACACATATCAGTTCTCTTTTACATCGCATTCTACCCTTATTATGTCAGGGATGCAATGTGACTACTGCGGCCAGATTGTATTGTTGGCTTGTATCCCCAACACAACAGACGTCGGCCAGTCTCAATACTTATCAAATGCACCCTGTAACTTGTTGATGCTAAATTCCTTTCTCAGATAGTTCAACATGAGTTGTCATGCAACCGTTTGCAATAAATGCTGATAACAATCAGGAACATTTAATTACTTGGTGATAATTCAGAATATACCGTATCGTCAGGTGGCGAACAATTCTAACCGAACCATGACACTCCTCAACTTTTTGTTTAACGGCGAGTAATAGATGGCGCTTTGCGCTGTCTTATTTCGGTAGAATAAGGATTTCACTGGTTGAAACCATGTTCTAAGATGACATTTTGAAGGAATATCTAAAACTCCATGTATGTTATTATACAACAGCTGCCCATATGCGGGTCATATCTTTCATTTCGAAATATGCAGAATCATGAAATTATAGGATTTTGACGTTACGAAAAAATTTAATAATTTTGTTTTCAAGCTAAAGTGAATTTTTTTAAGTTCTGGATAGCACAATAGTACCTTCAAAAATTTTTGCGGTACCACTTATTTGGTTGAGCTTTAAAAACGTTCATAATTTGTACGTAACCATAATTTGAAAAGATATTTTATACTCGGATGTACGAGTATATTGCTTCACGGATGTAGTGAGTCAATCTACTTGACCCATCGTTTCATGGTTTGAAATTTGCATAGAGTATTCAAGCAGATCATAGTATTTGCTGCGCTTACGTATTACTCGGTTGGTCAATACATATGTCTAGATCCAAAGCGTCAGCACGCTAAGAATTATAATTACATACCAAAGTTAAAAGTAGTCCTTTCACTGATCGAGATACTAGTATGCAACAATAAAAAAGCATCTATGCACTCGTTCTTTTCATTGAGCATATCGTACTTATAAAAAAATAACGTCAAATAGTGCACTGACATCACAAAGACGTGTCAGAACAAGCAGTGCAGTATTTGGGCTTATCATGAAATAAAATCCTCAGATTGCAGCAATGAACGTGTCTGTACATTTGGTCTGCGGACCTTGGGTGTAAAACTGCTTCTCAAGACAACTGATTATAATAGCTCTTGATACACACTTATACTATATTATGTAATATTACGTCACGAAATCAAAAAACTTCATTGAATCACACTACAGGCAGAACGATCATATATACAGATAATATCGCGCCCACCTCGTATGTCGCCGCGCCGCTAGCTATTGTACCTGCTTTTGCAAAGATGCAATATTTATAAATAACCGTTGGCGCACGGCATGTGCGACCGATAGGCCGAAAGTGTTTTTTTAAATTTCAAGGGAAAATTTATGAGGTGTGAAATATGTTTGATAGGCGTGCAGAATTACCGGGTTTGGAAGTGTAATAATATATCAACATGAAAGATTTGAGATATACCCTCCCCTATTCCCCTGTTTCTTTGCCCCACGGGGCACATTTCAAATAAAAACAGAGAAACTGGACCTTCGGGAGTAAAAACCATTCTATACATCATGATTTGTTAAAGACATTTTTCTTCAAACTGTGTTAAATATTAAAGTTTCTTCAAATAATTCAGTCTATTAAAACTAAGAATGATTATTAATAATATAAACAATACCAACATCTTGATGTGTTCATTTGCTTGTTTCATTCTTTTGCTTCTTGAATCAACAGCATTGTTAGATCAAGTTTTATGAGGAAATAGCCGACAAGACAGCAATTGAAAACATCATTATTAAACAGTATATATTAGAAAAGCAACATCTTAAAATCGTAGATATTGTTAAATTAACTAAAATTCAAGAACTATGAGATATTATACTTGTATAGATTTTTATATAAAAAATGAACATATTTTAAAAATATTGTTTTGCGTTTGGAATGGGCATGCAGTTAGAATCATTCGAACTTAACATAAATATTCCTTATATAAGTATAGTTCTGAAATGTGTTCTTGTTGTTCAATTTGCACCCACAAAATCAAAAAAAGTATGTATTTGTGGATGAATCAACCGAAAATTTTTAATTTTTAGTGAGCATAGCAAAGCAAAGTATAGGAAATGAGCAGCTGGGACATTTCGAACTTCATCAGAACATATTTTCAACGCCGACTATTTTCAAAATTTATCCCATTTTTTAATAAGAATTTTGTTTTAACATCCCACCTGAGGAAGTTTTGCTACCTCACTGTAATTCCAACAGTATAACTGGGCATAAGGACATTTCACGAATTACGTTTATAGGAACTTTACTTTTCGGTTCTATACCTATATACAGCGTGTAAAGTTAGTAGTGAATCAACGGAAGTCAGGTAATCGAGAGCCTTAAAAACCTATCAAATGAACCCTTCTACGCGTTTATAGTTCAGGAGATATTCGCAATTTTGTGAAATTTCGAAAAAAAAAAAACGGGCTAATGAACTTTCAATCGCAATTACAATTAAACCATTAAGCTTAGGGCCGTGATTTTCTGAGATGAGCTAAATGCTTAGTTTTAGCAATAGTTATGTCACTTTTTAACAGAGCTTATTAGAAATCAGCGCAAAAAATCTTAAATTCATTTTTTGTGTGGTGTGAGCCGGGGCGTCGTCGTGGTGCAACTTCCGATGTCTTGTGGGACCCGACTGACCCTTCGTTTGAGTCTCCTAAGCACTTCCACGTAAAACTTGGCGTTGACGGTTTGTCCAGGAGGAACAAATTCATGGTGGACGATGCCTTTGATATCAAAAAGGACAATGAGCATCTTTTTCACTTTGGATTTGCTCATTCTTCCCTTTTTTTGGGCGAGAAAATGAGTCCGATTACTTTCCGGACAAACCCTGTATAGGGGTTCATTCGATACACTACTAACTTTACACCCTGTATATACCAGCCACGGAACAGTTCTTTATAATTTCTGGTTTACACGTGGACCTTTGGAGCCCAAATTTACTTTGCTTAATGATATTTCCTACTCGTTGGGTTAGAGAAATATTGCTACGAGTATACTATGATCATTACCAAATATATGCATACTGTTAAAACAAGAAATTTCGTATTAATATCTACATGCTACATCTACAACTATACTACAAGAAGGAAGAAAATTATTAGAAAATAGTTTTGTACCTTTTCAAAGCTACCAACACATGCTCCATTTGATTTCCAATAGTTCCTCTTGTTTCTCATTAGTTGGATGTCCAATTTGGGATCAAATTGGAAACTTAACATATGTTATTTAGAATATTCGTTTTTTTCATAATCACGTTTGTTAGATATCCTTTAACAGGAACTAAGAAAATACAAAAATTGTTTTTTTTTTCGGTCTGAAAAAATCTTTGATTTTCAGGAAAACACAATTGGCTGCAAAATGAGGTTTCAAGAAGAAAAAGAAAACATATTTTAATTGGTTTACTGCCATAAAGTTTTTTGATTTATGTTAAGGGCCTCGAACAAATGTGATTGTGACAAAAAATCGAATCGGAATAATTGTCAAAATTCTGAACATGATAACATCAATTGGCGGTGATGTAATTTTGAATAGGTACAAAAGTAATGATAGATAGAATTTACCAAGGCCTATGTGAGCCTTCACACCACCAAGATTTCTAACTCGAAACAGGCCAGATTTCTTAAAAGCACAGTTGATGACAAATCCGAAATCTGATTCCAAAACACAGGTCGGTCGGCCTAACCGCCAAGTCCCGCCTGCAATTCAAAATTTCCTATTTTAAATTGTCGTAGTGTCATGCAGATAGCGTGTTAGTCAGCTACCATTTCATACCGAAAATTTCTGCAAACCTTGCCGAATAAGTAATTCATGAAATAAAATGCTCTGTATGAAGCCGTTATCACAAATAATGTTCCTTGCTATATTTCACGTAATCCAATAATAAAGGATCATATGATCATATCGATATGTGTCCGATCTAAAGAGTTTTCCATTAAGGACTTGACAACTTTCTTTTTAAATGAAACGCAAACCGTTTGAGGTATCTCGAAAATCATATCACTGGATTGGAGTATACTTAAAACATTTATACTTTGAAGTTGAGTCATTAATTTTCAGATAATGATTGTAGAAGGAAGATAAACCAAAATATGTGTGTAAAAATAAAAAAATTTTTTTTTACCTTGTTTTATAAAGTATCCTCCCGACAAGTATTTCAGTGCGGACCTGTATTTGATCGTGAGGTCCCCTGTGAGGTCTTAAGTCACCTGATTCACGAGCCCGTTGTACTACATTAACAAAGGGTTTGTTGCACTCGATTGGGAAACCGATCCGCATAAACATGTGCCATTTTTTATTTCGTTTGAGCCACGCAACAGATACCACTATTCACACGCGTTACCGACTGACACTGACTGTATGTATACAACTGAATAAAATAATTGTAAAAACATCGTTCCAAATTCTTTCGCTTTTTTGTTTCCGATGCGATGAACCGATAAGGCGGATTATATCCGTTGTTGCCAAACACGAGCACATGATATTATTATTGAGACAGGGCGGTACTCAAACTTCCAAAGGGCTATAACTTTGTTACTTTAATTTTACCAGAAAAATGGTAAAGGAAAAAAACATTTCTTTTGATCAGATCTACTCACTGTTAAAATAAATGACTCAACTTCGAAGTCACCCTGTATATGGAATTTAACCTCGTTTATATGTCCACCAAAAAGACGGCCAATGTCACCACCGGCTTGAAAACCACACCATACAGTTATTTTTTGTGGATGACCTGTTGTTTCTTGAAGCACATGACGGTTTTTTACCTGACCAATAACGCATATTCTGTTTGTTGACGAAGCCGTTTAGCCAAAAATGCGCCTCATCACTGAAGATGATTTTGCGATGAAATTGGTCATTTTTTTGCAACATTTTTAGAGCACAATTCGAGAACGTACGTCGGTTCATATGATCGAACGGCTTATAAGGGTGCAGGCCCAGATCTCTTGGCAAAATTCGCCATAGTGCAGCAATATTCTCGGCACTTCGAGCAACCCATTGTCGCACTGGCACGGGAACATCCAGCAGCGAATATGTGGACTCAATTTTTTTTACTAGACTATGAATTGCTTGTCTACTGGGACGAGAATTACAACCAAAAATTGGCGTTAGTAAATTTTAATTATTTGTAAGCGTTGTTCGTTCGTGTACTTCACCATGATGAAAACGTTTTATTTACTGAATGTTTTGACATTGACAGTTCGGTAATTGATTTAAAGGTTCGTTCACAAATTCAAAGTTGTCAAGTCCCTATTGGAAAACCCGATACATCTACTTACTTTGACATGATCCTTGTGCTTATTAGAGATCCTTTCAATGATCACTAACATCTTCATCACTTCAGTTTGCAGAGCATTTCGGCAGATAAGGATTATATAGATAATAATAACTACCAAAATATACTCAGTGACATTAGAAGTGTTACGCCCAGAAAAAATAATTTCTTCAACTTGTCAACGTAATGACTATATTTAAAGCATGATCTGGCAGCAGGAAAGCAGTTTCCGAGAGCTGAGTAGTACTGATATTTTTAGTTATTGCCCTTTCATTTGCTAGTGTTAAGCATGACAAAATGACTCGACTTCGAAGACGTCCAAATTATCACTATGTTAGCGACTTTGAAAGAGGTAGAATAATTGGCTATCGTGATGTTGGTTTGTCCTATCGCGAAAATGGCCGCCGTGTTAATTGTACCACAATGACGGTACTGCGTGTGTGTCGCGTGTGGATAGAAGAAGGTAGAGGAACACGAAGAAGGCCAACTGGTCCACCGAGGCGTACCACAGAGTGTCAAGATAGGCGCTTGAGACAACTAGCCCCACGAGATCGTTTTGCTACTACGCGACACTCACCAATGGTTTGGAGAAGAAGGTAGACTTGTTATTATGCGTACACTCTGTCGCCGCATTCGAGCCTTTGGGCTTTTGTCACATCGTCCACGTTTTGTGCTACCTCTGACTGCGGACCACTGTCGTCAACGTTTGAACTGGAGCAGAGTATGACAACATTGGGAGGCAGAATGGCATCTTCAGCGACGAATCGCGATTCTGTCTAGATACGCACGATGATCGTATTCTGGAGTGTATTCAGCTACGGGGTCGCACACATTATTATTTTTTTTCTTCTCACCTGTCAATGAAATTTCGCGAAAATTTTATCATTTTATTCTTGATGTATCAAGTTGAAGAAATTATTTTCTCTGGGTGTAATACTTCTAATGTCACTGGGTATATTTTTATATTCTATGTACATACAAGCAATCACTGTTAATCCTTTACATATTCTACAAATGAGGAACATACTGTAAAAGTCGTGCAGGCAATGAATTGTTCACAAATCGTGCTTTTCACGATGTCTTAAAAATGTAAAAAATGGCGTCAAGCAGGTTTACTCTTCACTTCAAACGTAGAGAAAAAAATTAGTTATGAACATGTAAATGTGTTTTTATTCTATATCCCTGTGTTTTTCATATATTTTGGGACACCCCGTGTAGTGATCAGACAAGCAACTATTGTAACTGATAGCTAGGTATTTGGGTTCAACGATTAATATCAGAAAAAAAAACTGTCTATGACGGGTGAACCTCAAGGTTGCTGTGTGATTAAGAATAATAGATAATATAATGACTACAAATATTTTCAAAGAGTGTAAGTTAATTGGTTTTTTTGTAGCTTGTTCTGGACAATGTCCGGATAATTGCAGAAAAACGGACCCCACAAACCCAACACAAACAAATTATATGGTTTGACTATTTATAATACACAAGTTTATTGACAGCTGGCGGTGGAAAATGGAATTTAATTCATTCAATTGATTTTCCTTTCTTTTTAATCCAATTGTCAACTTCAATTTTTTTTTATTTCACGCTGATATGTCCGAAAAGTAACTGTAATCATCAATCTCTTTGTTTGACCATAATAGAGGAAAATGATTAGGTAGATAACCACATGATACGGTTCAGAAGTTAAAATAAAGTCATTTTCTTATTTGAAAGGATGCGAGAGGTGAACACTTACTCTTTCTTTCATGAAAAAACCAATTGCGTAAACATTAACCAATATTCAGATGCATAATTGAGGAATGATTGTTATGAAAATAAGGTTATATCTCTTGCGGCTTGTAGTTATCCTCGTGGTGTTTTGTGATTGTTACGAGGGATGTCCTTTAAGTTTTGCGTATGGAAATAAAACAACAAGGTAGGTAGTTTTAAATGACTTTATTGTTTTTCGAAGATTAATACACATCTGCATGCGCTCGAACCAATTTTTGAAGCACTTATTCCACTCGTTAGCTGGCAGATCCAAAACGGAATTTTTGAATGCGTCAACTGCTCTTGTCGTGAAACTTTGCATTTAAGTTTCCTAAAGAGTGAGGTTAAGATTCAGTACTGACGTTCGATCCGCGCGGCCTACTATGTTTCTATATGCAAAACTTGAAAGACATCCCTCGTATTTTTGTTACGCTAGAAGCAGATTGATAAAACTATACAAATTATCGAACAAAGTATGTTTAAATTCCAATTATACCATAATTGTTAAAATGCGAACAGTAAAAATGGTGTGTGACTTTTAAAAACTGAATTATAGTTCAACATGGTAAAGTATATGGTACCATAGGTGTGCAGTTGAAAAATAATCATCAGATTATTCAATAATTTATTTCCTTAAACCTGAAACTGATACGGTAAATATCGTTTTATTGGAAAATAATAACTAAACTATGCAAAATTCAAACATGACGTTTTCTTAAGTCTTATTACATGAATCTACAACTTTCATGGCCAACTATCCACTTCTGAGTGCGTGTCCAAATATACAGGGTGTTCTAGAATAACATCTCTCGTATATATGTAGAACATAAAAACTTATGTCACATGTATAAAAAATGTTCTAGGGAGCTCCGCCGCGGAGAAAGGGGTCCCTAAAGGACCCTACTGGAAATTGATTTTCTGCAAATAACTTGTGAATGACACTGCATAATGCAAACAAATTTTGACAGTTTAGTAACCGATTAGAACTGAATCAGTAGCTGTATAGTGGCTATCCGCTCTTGAGACTTATTGTGTACACCTAGTTATAGGTTAATGAGCTTAGGGTGTCATGGAAGTACCACTCAGCGTTGCCAGACGTACGATAATTATCCTTTTTGAAATTACGGTTACAAATCCCTAGCTAATTGTCACCAATATGCTTGTCCACTACCGGCACCAGTGGCGGATCCGAGTGGGGTGTCCAGGGAGACCGGACGTATTAGTCTGAAAAAATTGCATGTTTTTTCAATATGTGACGAACCCCTGAAAAGGTGCTCAACACGCTAATGCTAAACAATAGCATTCGGTTGTTGTTGACGAGTTCACATAAATTACTGTTTTGTTATTAACGTGTTAGGCTTCACGCTTTTTCAAATCAATTTGCACTATTACTTGTAATGTGAAAAAAGGAAACTGTTATATTGAAAAATGTATTTCATTTGTTGCGGCAGTTTCCTACTTTTGGAAATTTTTTGTTTCTCGAAGTCTGAAAGTATAATCCGCAATGAAACGAATATTTTGCTAGCAATTTGTAACACATACCCACTAGCCTACTTAGGACGCTTATACGTAAAGTTCCGCGTTTGGGTGAAACAAAAGTACAGGATGGTCAAGACATGAAATTACTCCTCGATTTAAATGCACCTGAATAGTGGAAACTGAGAAACAGTAAATATTTCGTAATTTGGTAATTGATCTCTCCAAACATTTTATACAAAAGTAAGGCATATAAAAAGGACAACCCAAAACGATAATATTCCGGGTGTACCATTTGCGTTTATAAATATCCTGCGAAAGGTTGGGAAATCTCGAAACTGGAGATACCACAGACCAAAATATGTGAATTGACCTGACTATACCCCAGTCCAAAAGTTGATAGTTTGCGAGATATAGGGTGTTAAAGTCCCAATTTTATTTTCTATTTTTCCTTATTGCTTGAGAAGTCTTCCAGATTTTGGCATAAAACTCGGTATAGGGAGGTTTCCTAGTATGAGAAATAAGAATGCGTTATTTTTTATGGCCAAACTTCTCGAGGGCGCCACTTAGAGGACTATTTCGGTAAATAATTTATCATAACTTTTTTGTGCTACCCTGTATACAACAAGTGACCGAAAAATCTTATTTGCACAACAAACAAGGTTTTCTCGTTAGAAGTGTCTGAAGCTAATAGTTTTCGAGATATTTGTTTTTAAAAGTTCCATTACACCTTGCCAATCCGTACATTAAATGCATATCAGAATATTCGTCAAACGTATTGTCAACTTAAAATTATTCATGAAGTTTAAAGCAATATTATGACAAACACTACAGACCATAGCAACGCCACTCAGATATCCAAATCAACTTGATTATTATGTTATAAAAATGTTTTAGCATCATGGTACAAATAATGCATTGGAACTTTTAAAAACAAATATCTCGAAAACTGTTAGCTTCAGACACTTCTAACAAGTAAACCTTTTTTGTTGTGGAAGCACGAGAAAATAAGATTTTTCGGTCAGTTGTTGTATACAGGGCAGCACAAAAAAGTTATTGGGCCCTCTAGAAGGTTGGCCATAAAAAATAACGGATTCCTGTTTCTTATACTAGAAAACCTCCCTATACTGAGTTTTATGCCAAAATCCGAAAAACTTCTCAAGCAATAAGGAAAAATAGAAAATAAAATTGTAACTTTGGCATCCTGTATCTCGCAAACTATCAACTTTTGGACTAAGGTATGTTTAGGTTAATTCACATATTTTGGTCTATAGTATCTCCAGTTTCGAAATTTCCCAACCTTTCGCAGACACCCTGTATACTCGACAATATTTAATAAACGCTTAATTGACGAGAAGATATGAAATATGATACTTTGACGAAAAGTTTACAACTCTATCGACAAAACTGACTTAGTTATAGGCTGCCATAGTTGAGTGTTTTTTTTTTGGACAAAATATCATATATATATATATATATATATATCAAGCTTATTCCTTTGATTGGAAAGGCTTGAAAAACCAGGGTACCTCAATCAGTTGCCTACAATTTTTTGCAACTATTTTTGTAGCTATCTTTTAAAAGAATGAAGCTGTCGCCCGATTGCACACTAAATACTCGCAGTGTATGTATTGTATACAATACGCATTGTGATGATTTTTGCAAAAATAAATGATCCTGCAGACCACCCTGTATTTAAATGCCGCAGTTCGTGAACGTTCATGCCTGCACTTCTCATACACTTCTATAAACATAATTAACATATTATCTTTTCACATGATGTCTAAGTACACTTGAGATGCCAAGCTTACTAGTTTATATACATGCTGTTCCACATAGTATGTACAATTATAGAATGAGGTTAATTTTTGTGTTAGCAGACCATAGAATGCCCTTGATGGGCGCACAAGACCATTTGCTGTTAATATTCAAATATGCGCTGATTTTTCATAGTCCAGTACCTTTAGATAATGTGTTAACCTTAGTAGTCCTCGTCCAATACAAGAAGATGTGAATAAAGAAAGGAGGTTCAAAAACCTCGTAACATGAATTGAATTCTTCAGGAAACAAGAAAAACTGTGTCACTATCATTTAAACCAATTTTAAAGTACTTTTTGGGATTAATGTAGTACGAGTATTTGGGTTCTGACAGATTGAAATTTCGAATAACCTCGACATTTCATTGATAATACTAATAATGGATAGTGCCCGAAACGCTGCTATAGAGTCACGTTATTTTATCAGGAAATAGGGTTAGTGGTATTTAACTTTATCAAAATAGTCATATTAATCATTTTTATTGCTTATTATTGGAAGTTTCACTTGACTCATAAACATACCAAATGTTTTGCATATTTTAATATTTTTAAGGTACATAGGGGGAACGCGGGCAAAACGAACACCTGGAGAAAAACAAATTATCCGTTTTACATCTAAACCATGCATCCACTATAGTGAAAAAATACATGGACTTACTTATTCAACCTTGTTCTATAGGGTGACTTCGAAGTTGAGTCATTTATTTATTTAACAGTGAGTAGATCTGATCAAAACAAATGTTTTTTTCCTTTAACATTTTTCTGGTAAAATTAAAGTAACAAAGTTTATAGCCCTTTAGAAGTTTGAGTACCGCCCTGTCTCAATAATAATATTATGTGCTCGTGTTTGGCAACAACGGATATAATCCGCCTTATCCGTTCATCGCATCGGAAACAAAAAAGCGAAAGAATTTGATACGATGTTTTTACTACAATGTACAATTTTATTCAGTTGTATTCAGTCGATGTGTTAGTCGGTAACGCGTGAGTGAATAGTGGTGTTTGTTGCGTGGTTCAAACGAAATAAAAAATGGCACATGTTTACGAAAATGCTGAATGTAGTACAAAGGGCTCGTGAATCAGGTGACTTAAGACCTCACAGGGGAGAGCATGCCGGTGCTCCAAGACCGCACGATCAAATACAGGTCCGCACTGAAATACTTGTCGGAGGATACTTTATAAAACAAGGTAACATTTTTTTTTAATTTTTTTTTATTTTTACACACATATTTTGGTTTATCTTCCTTCTACAATCATTATCTGAAAATTAATGACTCAACTTCAAAGTTCGGCAATCGGCAATCGGTTGTAGAAGAACCTTATTCGACTACCAGTCATCAAGACATATTTTTTCAACAAAAAAAAGAAGACATTTTAAGATAAACGTAGTTCGTTTAATTCCATATTCATAGTTATCTAGTATATTGGCGCCATCTGGCAACCTACATTTTGAAAATACATTCAACGTGTGAAATGAATTTTTCATCCTTCTTCGTTGACTTTTCTCTAATAATAGCAATTCTTATATTGAAGTAAGGTGGGTCCTCTCTTTATGGCAACTATTGAAAACAAGAGGGTAAAACTTCGATACAGGAAGTTATTGGTGTAAGACTAAATTGACAATATGACAGATACGGTGGAATAGGTACAATATGTTAAAGTGTCTGAAGTGACAATATTTTGGAAGCATTTTATCCAAAGTAAATTACATTTTGTATCGCTGACTTTTCGTGAAACCTATTTCCGCAAAATATTCATAAATGTCCTGTACTATAATAATTTGACAATGTTATAACAATCGGCTCACCTTAGTTTGTATTTACAATATCTGTAATAATATGTAACGCTTGGGTAACAGTATATTCTTCTTGTATTAATTATAACCTATTACGGACGAGATTAGTAGTAATGGCTGCATTTCATGATAAATGTAATATACTTATTAAGAGTTAATTGCCGTTTTATTAAATATTAATGTTTTTCTGCAAGGGTATTCAATATTATAAAATAAGCAAATGCATCTATTTGCCATCGATCATCACTGACCTGTAAAGTTTGCTAGAATCGAGTATAAATGCGAACATTTTTTTAGTTGAGCTTATTACATTACTTATTTTATGTTAGAGCACGAAAGAATGATGCTTCTTGGTTAATTCAGAGCGCAAAATGTAGTCCAAAAGGATTTGTGAAAAATTCGCCGATCAATATTTTTTTATTCTCTGTGTGATAATGGCTCAAAAGTAACATTATTGGAAAGCTAGATCTTTTATAAATACCAGGATCAGGCTACAACAGGGTGGTATTATAAACTCTGACTGTGCGATATACACAATCTACATAATACATATTTTATTTTTTTGACAAACTTTGAGATATTAGAATACAAGTATGTTAATAATATAATCTTGAGTATGCTATTATTTGCGTACGCTGCCTAAATGGTGGATTAATAAATGCTACTACAACGAAAAGAACTGTCTTCAAAAGAACTGAAAAATCCTCGGAAGTATATAGCGATCTCTTATAAACAAGCCACAATAACGCTTTTCATGAGAAAATAGTAATTTACTTTTTGCAATTCAAGATGATTTTGTGGCCTTAAAAATCATAACGTATTGTAGTTTTTCCACTGGTGAGCTCGTCTACTTGTAATAAAACATTAAAACCAGTCAAAATCAACGAACATGATAAGAGTAAGCAACGCATATGAATATTACCAAAATTAAACTGAAGGGAAGAATGACAACTGATTCCGGTCCTGTGATAAGACGACGCCTCAACGCTTCCATGCTACAAAGCAGGATATATTGGCGAAGACTAGTAGTGCTTGGAACTTGTTTCGTCTAGTTACCGTGCGATATTGTTCGTTCTTAGACGAATTGTTGTTACTATGGCTGCACCACTTTTGAGAAAAACCGCTTCATTAGTTTATTGACTTTGCTGCCAGTATCTATCTTGCAATCCCCCAAGTTATTGTTTTTCAAAAACCGAATTACGGAAGCATTCATACGAACAACTTTACACAATGGCTGCGATCAATATTTTCTCAGAACCATGCATTACCCACCGTACAATCGGTATTAATAATCACTGGCAGATAAAACTGATAAATAATCATATAGCGGACTAAGGAGACAATACACTTTCAAAACTTTCGTTTGACATGGTCTTTTGATCAGAAGCCGATAGTTATTACCAAGAGCACTGGGGTGTTGTGAATAACATATCCATTGTAAGCATTTTTCACTCAATTCTCAGTCAGCGGAAGGTTGTTAATAAGCAGTTGCATGGTAGGCATATGTTTGAATGCTTTGCGCATCGTGGGTTTAACTTCTTTATCTCAGGAAACGAATGCTAGATTTAATCTTACTACACGGAAAGAGATTTTCATGTTACTTTAATGTGAATGTCGAATCATTCACCAAGTGTTAAGAAGGGCGTTTAAAGGCCACACGGCCCATTTTTCGCTTTTTTTTAAGTACCTGTTTGCAACAGTATTCTAAATCCTTTTCATCTGATTACTTCATGATGTGTAGAGAGATGACTAAAGAACATCGTTTTTAATTTTGTTTTCTCATAAAATGCATTTTTTTGTGGATTTTTTCTTCGATCGTGTTAACAAATATTAGTACAGTTCTGAAATTGTATGTCAATATTCTACTTATATGGGTGAATGAAACAAGTGATTACTTTTATTCTTATCACTTTTTCTTTTCGAAACATCTTTGATTTCCTTGAAAGCTCAACTTGCTGCAAGATGAGGCTTCAAGAAAATCAAAGATTTTTCGAAAAGGAAAAGTAATACGAACAAAAGTAATCACTTGTTTCATTTTTCCGTATAAGAGAAATATTCACACGCAATTTCAGAGCTGTAATTATATTTGTTGACAAGTTCCGATTGGAGAAAAAATGCACAAAAAATGTATTTTTGCAAAAAAAATTAAAACATTGTTTTGTAGTCATCACTATAGACTCCATGAAATAATCAGATAAAAAGGATTTAGAATAAAAATCCGTTGTACATCAGAACGTTCTTTTCAGATACTCCAATCCAATAAAAACTGCATTTTACCTATCTTCTCCGATTTTTGACATTTTACACATAGGATATCACCAGTTGGCTAACATAAAAACTCAACACATACATGTATTATTATCCATTCTTTCAGGTTCCACAATCAAAAGTTTGATTTATTTTCCTGGAAATTGCGAAAATAGGGAAAACTGCATTTTCGCTGATTTTCTTCAATTTTTCACGCTTTTCGTCGGGGAAGGAATGGTTGGCTTACTTGGTAATCAATTGTAAATATGCATTTTTTACGTTCTTCTCAGTTCCGTGGTTAAAATAATGAGTTCTTGTCCGGAGAATTTGCACAAATCGGAAAAAACACATTTTTACTGATTTACCAATTTTAGATATTTTTACAGAAGGTTATCACGACTTTGCGAACCCAAAATCTTACTGCGCGTACGCATTTTTGTGCATCCTTGCAGGTTTTATTGTCAAAATGTTGCCCGAAAAATTGTGAAAATACGAAAAACGCTGATGTTCTACAATCGTTGATGTTTTTGGCTAGGAAAGAAATACTTCGCTAATATAGTCATCCACGATATCGATGTGCTTTTTAAGTTCTTTTCAGTGCCGTTGTCAAAATAATGATTTCTTCTAAGAAAAATCGTCAGAATGCCGAAATACCGCATTTTTAGAAGTTTTTCTCGATTTTTTAACGTTTTTAGAGTAGGATAATATAATTTATCTGACTCAAAAAACCCCATGCGCATTTGTACTTTTGTCCATTCCTTCAGGTTCCATTGTCAAAATTGTAATTCGTGGTCCGGAAAATTGTGAAAAAAGGAGAAAACGTATTTTCGCTGATTTTCTTCAATTTCTGATATTTTAGGTCAATGGAGAAATGTTTGACTAACCCAAAAATATACTATACACATATGTGTGGATTGAGTTTTTGAGTTGGTGAGGTTATAATGTCATACTCTAAAAATGTCTAAAATTGGAAATATCGGTGGTTTTCCGATTTTTGCCGATTTTGCGGAAATCATGGTTCTGACAACGGAATTGACAAGAGCGTAAAAAGTACCTATATACAGGAAGTTACTGTGTTAGCAGAGTATTCCGCTCCTAACAAAAAACGTCAAACTGTGAGTCAGCGAGAATTGCGGTTTTTCCTATTTTCGCATTTTTTCAGGAGACAAATGAAAATGTTGACTATGGAACCTAAAATGATGCACAAAAATACCTATGCTTGTCGAAATTTTAAATTAGCCAGCTTATGGTATCCTACGTTTAAAATGTCAAACATTGGAAAAAATCGGTGAAAATGCGGTATTCACAGTTTTTGTCGATTTTTCGAGTGAAAATTCATGAATTTGAAGTGTATCTGAAAATAACCCAAGAAAGCGTTGATATACAGGGGATTTTGAAGTTTGCGAAATTTTCGTTACCCTGCGAAAAGTTCTAAAAAATTTTATAAACTTTTTCTCGAATTTATAAAAATAGAAGTTATTCGTAAAATATGTAAGCAGTTACCTAATTTATTATAGAGCCTTACGAATGAGATTAAGCGATTTAGTTGGGTCAAACGAGAATTGTCAGATCGAAATTTCCTAACCTCAATACCCTGCGAAACTCATCTTAATTGGTAACTGATGCTTAGGGTATTTTGGAAAAAATAACTTCTGTTACGTATTCTTTGTGTTATCGTGAAAGTGTAATTCAGTACCTGTATTTAAATCCGTGACATAAACCTGAATCAACTTTTTATGTACGTAGACGGTATTGTTATTGAAAGTCCGTGCTCGTGCATACAGAAACGCTACATTCTTTTTTCCTTCCAAGTATATGGAGAGGTTGGGCATAAATTATAAGTTCGATCGGGTTGGTTTCTATTGTCATTGAGTAATTACTAACAGGTAAAAATTTACATGGTTGCTCACTTATGCTCCTAACTATTGAGAAATATGAGCAACAGTCATAGACTAGTTCATTAAGCATCTTAATAATACTATCATTTCGGCTTTAATCAAAATAAGACAGCGTAAAGCGCCATCTATTACCAGAATAGATCTCTACGATATTGTCGGCTGGAACTGTAAAGATCTCAGTTCGCGTTTGATAGCCCAGTCATCACTGTGACCGCAAGAGGCCGACAATTCTGGCGTTATAGTAGACAGATGATTGAGGCTGGATGCTAAGCTTTCGTTTGTTGTCGCAGAGACCAAGTCTAGATAAATCTGATGAGTGAGTTGCCAAAAAGCACAAAACAGCTGTCCATGTCAAGTCAAAATCCAACCCACCTTTAATATCTAATGTCTATGAATTTTGTTAGTCATCTTGGAACCTGGGTATGCATTTTCCAGGAAAAACTAAAACCTATAGATCTGTCTATATTCTGTATTCACAACAAAACATTTTGTACAAACTTTCGCCGATGTGGCCGAAATGTCAGTAAGCTCTGTGGTTTCATTTGGTAGACGACGAGTAATGCAAAATACAGAAGTCAGTATAGGTTTTGCATGCAAATTATTATTAACCACATTGCAGTGCTCCAGATTTTAAAACAACTTTGAATTAGATTCCATTATATAGTCTCTTCTATTACAGACTATATTATCGTGAAAGTGTTCTTTCATTGAAAACAGTGACGTAAACCGAACAAACTTTTTACGCTCATTACAACAGCTTTTGATAGAAATAACTTGCATCTTTGCATATTGTGCGTTCCATTTTATCATTTATAGGTGGAAACTGATCAAAGTTATGTAAGCCGAATGACAGGTGTTTAATTTAATATGAGGAGTCATCAGACGTATGTTGTAAGAATATCTCGCATTTTGCCTAACTTGATATTAATTTATTAACACTCAATCACTGTGCTTATTTAGTCCTAATAGTACGGGTCTCATGGATTCAAATTTGAATAGAATAAGACATTGTGATTGATACATACTGGATACCGTACCGGACATATAGAAAAGAACCTTTAAGAGGCTACTAGTAATATAGCTTTATGAGTTTGCCTGTTGCTTAACGACAAATCTACACTGAGAACCAAATTTGCCTGACGGCTTGAGTTCAATGTGTACAAGAGAGAAGTGTGTATATACACATATGTTAGAAAGAGATAGAAGCCGGCTGGATACCGCGTTGCCTAGCAACGCTGAGGCGGCCAGGTGCCGCATTGCCAATACGTTTCACCAATTCCTTGAATTAAGATGCATGTTGAAAATATGCGTCCGTTTATTATCTACGAATAAATGATGGTTTTATTTTGAGCGTACACATTTTTGAATTGTGAATTGTGTCGAATCTGTTTAGTATCGATTCCGGATCGGTCCTAACGGTGTTTGAAATGAATGGTCACGAAAGCCACACATTATGCAATATTGCATCATTGGTTCGCTTGGCAACACCGCATCTTGTACATTCCAAGGCAAGGTTTCCACCTGCATGATGATGATAGATGGGCGATTTTGGTCAGTACGGATTTAGCGCTTATTGGAGAGTATCGTCCTTCTTCGAAATTGTTTTCATCATTTACTATATGCTGTCGCAAAATGTAGCACTAACTCAGGATGTTCAAACAAACCACCTCCTTCGGTTTGACAGTCACCTAATCTATTGTATTCTGCGTTACCGTCGCTAGGAAATGCGGTATTGACCTTCGCTCTTCAGCCGGCTTCTATCTCTGTCTAACATATGTGTCTAGACACACTTCTCTCTCGTACGCATTGAACTCAAGCAGTCAGACAAATTTGGTTGTCGCTGTATACAAAAATCGCTATTTTGGCACCTTTAGACTAGGATATCTTGGAAACACCAGCCAACAAAATCTCCGGGAAATATTTGTAATACTTTGGTTTCTGGGTGAAAATTTTGTCACCGTGTGTTATTGTTCCTTCAGCAAAAAATATGATTTATGCAAGTATTGCTACTGAATGACGACGATACTTACCGGACCAGTAAAAGAAACACACCAAGTCGATCGAATCAATATCGAGCAATTTGGTAATTAGTTGGTACGGTAATGTTAATTGGTTTAAGACAATACCGAGTCTTTATGCACTGATTATTTTATGAACAAAAGATTTTCAGTTTGCGAATTACTTTTTACACAGTCGAATCCACGTTAAATGCGATAGAAATGATAACGCCTCCATATAAATAATCATAATTAACCTAATTCCGCACATTTCGAGCATATTTGTATACAGTTCGTCACAACAAAGTCTTTACCTTACAGTGAGATGACTTTCACTGACTATGATAGTATATATTTCTGTTGTACAGTTAGTCATGCACAATGAATGAAGTTCACTTTCAGTGGAATTGCCTCATTTTTATTTTATAGAATATACTTGGTAAACGGGACCATTTGAACTGCATTTTAATTTTCAGTGAGTATTACGTTACAAAACGGTCGGGAATGTGAGTTCACCCATGCTTTTGATTTTTTTTTGGGTCCTAAAAGCAGAAATGTGTCATTTCCGAGACTTCGAAGTTGAGTCATTTATTTTAACAGTGAGTAGATCTGATCAAAAGAAATGTTTTTTTCCTTTAACATTTTTGTGGTAAAATTAAAGTAACAAAGTTATAGCTCTTTAGAAGTTTGAGTACCGCCCTGTCTCAATAATAATATTATGTGCTCGTGTTTGGCAACAACGGATATAATCCGCCTCATCGGTTCATCGCATCGGAAACAAAAAAGCGAAAGAATTTGAAACGCTGATCACGATGTTTTTATCCAGTCAATGTGTCAGTCGGTAACGCGTGAGTGAATAGTGGTGTTAGCTGCGTGGCTCAAACGAAATAAAAAATGGCACATGTTTATGCGGATCGGTTTCCCAATCGAGTGCAACGAACCCCTCGTGCCTTTGTTAATGTAGTACAACGGGCTCGTGAATCAGGTGACTTAAGACCTCACAGGGGACGGCATGCCGGTGCTCCAAGACCTCACGATCAAATACAGGTCCGCACTGAAATACTTGTCGGGAGGATACTTTATAAAACAAGGTATCTATGACTTTTTTCTCAGAGGTTCTTGTGCTGAACATAATTTAGGAACAGCGTTGCATGGGCAGTGCAGAGTCAACCTACTTAACGCCATTATACATCCAGAATTCATTCGAACCTTATTTGAAGCACTTTCATCTTTAGTACCCGTTTACAAAAAGTGTCAAAAATGGGCCAGTCAGGAATGTAAGAAGTCCAATTATATTAAAAGATGTATCATAAAACATTTTCAAAAACCCTTGCGCATTTGATGTGGAATATGAGATTCATTTGAAGCGCGGCGGGGGTCTTTTAATTTGCTAGCTAATAAGTTGTGTTGGCAAAAAGTTTGCTGTAGTACTTTGGGCCGTATCTGATTGTACATTTGTAATATCGATACCCGGAAATCTAGGTTTCTTGTTTTCGATTCTTTCTTCTGTTTTGGCTCGAGGACATTATATATCTTTCAGAGTCAAGTGTATACACAAATTAACCTCATTCTACTCTTTTTCCAAATATTTGAAAACAAATTATACGGTTTCCGAAATATTTATACATACCAAAAATCGAAATGAACAGCAATATCTTGACGCACTTCATAGTCACAAAAAATCAATGCAAATATATCACAAAAAACAAAAAACCACCGTGTTATGCACCACCGTTTATATCGCAAATCGCATCGACGTGATGTCCGTCCAACCGAGCTGTCGGGTTTCACTTCACTTGTTTACTGGTCAGTACCACTCTTAACACTGAAGTGTGGTGTCTTGTCTGACCCACTCAAGTCTTAGTGGCTAACGGTATCAATGATAAATGAAAGAGGTGCCATTAACTTGCGTTTTCAAATATCGATACAGGGTCAGGCTGTAATTAGCGATGCGTGTGGCTTAGTTTTTAGTGGATCCTGTATAGTGCATGGTCTCGCTTCTTGGGACATTTTCATCATCCTTTTCAGTCCGGTGATATTAGGCATCCGCAGAGCCGGTTTCAGCGACGCAAAATTCGTACGGTTAGGTTTCTTGTCATAATGTGATAACGATCGACTCTTTGGTCTATTGTGGCTTATACAGAATGTTAGTCTGCGAGGATAGCCTTCTGGTAACAAGGCCTGCACTCGTTGTACATGGTAGGGATAAAGCAAATTTTCCCGTAGGATTCTATGGAAAACGGTATGCGATAGTCCTACGCGGCGGCCTAATTCCCGAGTGCTGATATCTGCATTGATTTCCACGATATTTAAAATTTGTTCCTCCTGCTCTACAGTAACCTGTCTTTCACGAGTGCGAATATTAGTGGGCTGAACACTTCCTGTATCTCGAAGTCTTTGGTACACTTGCACAAATGTCCTTCTGTCTGGGTGTACCCGTTGACGAAATCTGTCGCGATACATTTGAGCTGCAAGATATGAATAACAACATGTCGGCGAACTCTTGATTAGAGAACATTCTAAATCAAGACGGCGACGTAGGCGAACAAAAACGAAACAACATACTAACCACTGTTACCGTTGGCGATCGATTGCTGGTTCGATAAGAGTGATGATGACCGACGCGCTGTTGTCATGTGTGTTTTAAATATCCAATTTAATGAAACTTACTTACTGACTACAAATTTTGGCTTAACTTAGAAAAACTTAATGCCATTTATTTGTTAATTACCCAATTTAAAAACGTTTTAGATTAGATTATAAAAATTAGTAAAATTGTGGTGAATATAAAGCACTTAACGTTGTAAACTATAAAGCCATTTAGACAAAAATCTATTGACTTTTGGACCATCGGTCATATTTGGAAAAAATATCGCAAAATGATATTAATTATACTTGAAGTTGAGTCATTAATTTTCAGATAATGATTGTAGAAGGAAGATAAACCAAAATATGTGTGTAAAAATAAAAAAAAATGTTACCTTGTTTTATAAAGTATCCTCCCGACAAGTATTTCAGTGCGGACCTGTATTTGATCGTGCGGTCTTGGAGCACCGGCATGCCGTCCCCTGTGAGGTCTTAAGTCACCTGATTCACGAGCCCGTTGTACTACATTAACAAAGGCACGAGGGGTTGATTGCACTCGATTGGGAAACCGATCCGCATAAACATGTGCCATTTTTTATTTCGTTTGAGCCACGCAGCAAACACCACTATTCACTCACGCGTTACCGACTGACACTGACTGTATACAACTGAATAAAATAATTGTAAAAACATCGTTCCAAATTCTTTCGCTTTTTTGTTTCCGATGCGATGAACCCAGAAGGCGGATTATATCCGTTGTCGCCAAACACGAGCACATAATATTATTATTGAGACAGGGCGGTACTCAAACTTCCAAAGGGCTATAACTTTGTTACTTTAATTTTACCAGAAAAATGGTAAAGGAAAAAAACATTTCTTTTGATCAGATCTACTCACTGTTAAAATAAATGACTCAACTTCGAAGTTGTACAAATATCTTTAACGAGTATTTGACGGATATATAAGAAATATATTTATTGAATATTAAAAAATCTGTCGCTACAAATATTTAAAAAACATTTTTTTAAAATATTTAATAAATATTTAATGCTATCGGGGTTATCTTTGACATTATGTTAGAAGGCATTCCCAGACTGGTACGTCGGGTACGTAGATTCCAAATCCAATGTCCGATGACACTTTACAATGTTTTCATTATGCTATTGCGTATTCGATGGTCCAAATCAACCTAGTACTGAACTAGTTGTAGGCAGCACTCGCGGCAGTCTGGAAACGCCTCGTCATGTAGCCATCGATAATAAATGCACCTTAATCCGTCCGTCTGACGACGTTGGGTCTAGATAGCAGAAGGACACGCGTATCGGAAACATTTCTGTTTTGAAGAAAAATTTACGGGGAAACCTATCATGTCGTCGCCAATAACACGAAGTGGCGTATCTCAAAAAATACGAAAATTGAGTCGAGTCGATTTATTTACTTAAAAAAGGTTGCTCTTCAATATCACGAAGTGGCATAAGTCAGTTTCTGATTCCTTTCAGAGTTATAGAAAAATAACATTAGACTTAATAGGAAATTCAATTTCACAAGAGAGCTTAACTCAGGTTACTTCGTCTTATTGTCCCAAAAGCCCTTAAAATTCAAAGCGGCTTCTAAGACTTCGAATCATACAAACCAAGAGAATTTTATTTCTTATCTCACAGCAAAAAAAAACTTAACGTACGAATCGTTTAGCGACGCCTCCTGCAAAAAGAATTAGCCAAACACCTAACTCGCAGCACAGAATGATCAACCAATAAGATTTTTTGAAGTAATACTATATATACTTTGAAGTTGAGTCATTAATTTTCAGACAAGTATTTCAGTGCGGACCTGTATTTGATCGTGCGGTCTTGGAGCACCGGCATTCCCTCCCCTGTGAGGTGTTAAGTCACCTGATTCACGAGCCTTTCGTAGTACATTAACAAAGGCACCAGGGGTTGGTTGCACTCGATTGGGAAACCGATCCGCATAAATCCGTGATGCCGCGGCAGCATTTTGTAAAGACACCCCCCCATTGACTGAATACAACTGAATAAAATTGTAGTAAAAACATCGTGATAAGCGTTTCAAATTCTTTCGCTTTTTTGTTTTCGATGCGATAAACCGATAAGGCGGATTATATCCGTTGTTGCCAAACACGAGCATATAATATTATTATTGAGACAGGGCGGTACTCAAACTTCTAAAGGGTTATAAGTTTGTTACTTTAATTTTACCAGAAAAATGTTAAAGGAAAAAAACATTTCTTGAGCTCATGGAACTTCAAAAAAAGAAGTTTGCGCGATTACAATTTTCTTCGTTTTTTGCCCCTAGCTCTGCCACCACTGTACCGAATGTTACTACAAAGTGTTTTTCTGCGGTAATTTTCAAGTTATAGACCGACAAAGAGTTAGCGGACAGACATACCAACGGAAATTAGTGGCATGGTTTTTCATCCGAAAGAATATTTCGCGTGTGGCGTGAGAAGTGAAAAGTTGAGAAGTATTCCACTCTAAGCGCGGGAAAAAGAAGAGATTCGTAATAACACTTTTGTCATTTAAGCATGAGAAGCAAAATATGACAAATTTTGAACTATATCCCCAAAAGATGGAGGTGTTACGCCACTGTCCAGTGTCAACAGCAGGTTCATTGTTATAAAATGACAAATGACGACTCAATATGGAACTATGTACCGACCGCCTACTATGCGTATTGTTCGGTATAAAAGGTGTTTAATTGAATTTTTATCTATTAGTGATTACCTCAAATAACTTTCCAAATATCTACTGTGACGTCACGATATTCTGAAATCCAACACACAAACACACATACTGGATATAGTATGATAATTTTATCGTAAAAAGAAATTAATGTTCACGAATTGCATCCATCATTAATGAATGTAGAAAATAGAAACCATGGTGTCTCAACAAAATCGAATGATAATGACATCTTAATAGCATTGTTAATTGATATACAGGGTCTTTATTTCACTAGTAAGGTACATTGATGCCTGTAAGTGCAAAATACTGGATCATTGCATAGCTGTGTGATGGTGCCACAAACATGTTTTGATTTAAATCAGAAACTACCATTATTGACCGACTATTACATATCAATATACAGGGTTTGTCCGGAAATCGCGCTGGCGGCGCTGCATCGACGCAGAAGGAGCCTATTTTGAAAGTTTTTAAAGAATTGTAACGATTGGCTCAATAAATTTTTTTAACTCGACTGAGTCCTATTACTTTCCGGACAAACCCTGTACATGGTTGTAAATTGTTCCATATTTGGTGTCAGTGAAATACCATCTATTATTAGCTGCTCTGATCTCAGTGGCACTATGCACCCGTTAGATATAACAAGTCAAACATATTTTCACTACATCTGTCATGGAAACGTAAATATGATAGATTTGCTCTATTATTTTGATATGCAGAGATCGAAGACTCATCGTTCCGTTGGGCTAAAAACTGTTTGAGGGACCTGGGGTGATAGAAAAAGTCCTCCTCCATTTCAATTTGCACCAAACACCCTGTAGCATGACTGTATTGTCGGCGACTCATGGTCACTGGGTTGTAGTTCTTGGGTTAACTGATTTTTACCCAGCCGTTGAGAACGATGTCTGGTAAACGTCTCAGGGCGCTCCATTACACATTCACGAACTTCTCTCAATATTTTCCGGACTACGAACAGTTCGAACACTGCTCGACCTTGGCAAGTCTTCAACTTCACCTGTTTGTTCAAATTTCCGAATCGTTGCAACATTCGACCCATTATTCAAGTAAAACGTTTTAATACGGACGCGTTGTGGGATCGTGTAGCGCTCTATGATGAATTGGACACATGCGCTTTAAACAACTACTACGGCGCCACCTACTGAAATGCGTGTACCAAAAAAGGCGCGCAATTTAAATCAGTCACTATATTTATAACATCCAAAAAGCATATCTCATTTTTGAAAACTTTCGCGATTACAATACTTCTCCGCCAGTAGGCGTGGGAAGTGAACGCACCTACAGTATATTCAGATAAGAGATAGACCGGACATAAACAAGACCACGTGATCATCGAACGCTGTAACATTCGGCAGGGACGTATTAAGAGTCACGCAGTACATATTTTAGATAGTAGATGCTGCTTTGCGTAACTTTGTAGTAAATTAGTACAATTCGATGTGTATACGATTGGTGATGGATATAGGATCATGTGGGGGTGGGGTAAGAAATATATAATGATGTAAATATACATAAGGGTTTCAAAATTTTCGCTTCGATTTCCAGCTTCGGATGCCGTCTGATATTTGGTGAAATACAGTCGAATATAATCTCAAAATGGCGTTTAAATTAGGCTATAATTATAACAAGGTATAACAATAACAACGACGAACTCAACAACTTAATAAGATAACAAACGAAAACGTCCAAAGAAATATCAAATTGCAATGATGCACACGACATACGTAACACGTCTGAACCTGAATGTGACTCTGCCTTGATACGACTGCTCTGCCGCTCGGCATAGGCATTTAATTGCGAATTGACCAATGAGGGCTCCTGTTTTACGTCGAGACGGCGGCGTTAGCGTGAAAATCACCCGAACCTTTTGTTTACATCCGGTCTATCTTTTATCTGAATATACTGTAGGTAAATAATTAATGAGAATCAGAAAAGTATTGTGACAATTTCATTGTGCCACTTTGATGGTCGAACTGCATATTCCGAGATATTTGAAAACGACTGAGAGATAAGGAATGTTGGGAACATCTAAAGATATACGCGTAAGTCGTATTTTTGGGGTACGTATTTTAAATAACCACAAGTCTCATAGAAAAAAAAATATATTCCGCAGCATTTATACAGAAATTTATAATAAAAAATAAAATAGGTATTCTAAAATTACATCATCTGTTAATATGTTTCAACTATTCAGACTAAAGTTATAAATGTATATACTAATCAACGTAATCTAAATCATCTCCTAATTAAGCTTATGTACATTCAACAATCAGTTTACAAACAAATTTCCATTAAATTATGTTTTCCATCAACACGATTTTTCACATGAGAAATCCAAGTAGAGTTAATAGACAGATTGAGATGAAATTGCAATGACACGTAATACGATAACAGCCCCAACTTACTCTAAAGATATGTGCCTGGAAATTGCTTATAAAATCGTCCCTTTTTGTAAATAGCTCGAACTTAGTTCATTATTTTAATGAAAAAACCATCCATCATTCTAACAACTGACCAGAGAAATGCACACGCCGATGAATCAAAACAAAGTTCGTGACAAGATGCCCCATGTTTCCCAGCTTCTCAAATATGAAGAAGCTCTTTAACATAAATAATACAAAAATTACTAAAATTCCATCTAACGCGTATATTCCGCACTTTTATTATAAATTTCGTTATTTGAAATAAACACGTTTCGTTTTCACTTTGGCTGTATCGCTGTCAATGTCATTTCATCTCATATTATTGGGTAAGCCTGTGATATGGGTATTTGATATCAATTTTTCGATATGCCAAATGAATTTGATCCGTTTCCAAGACATGATTTTGCTTTGATTAATACTGCTGGAAATTAGATCAAAATATTGTTTATGTACAAAGTTGAATGATAAACAAACATCTATGTAAATCATTATTGCTAAAATAACTTGGATATGAGTTCATATGTATTGCGATATGCACATAGATTTGACCAGCATATCTTAAGATTTCAGAACAAATATATAGACAGATTTTAATACAGAAATATATTGTCGAGGTTAAATAACAATGTTCTTCATCTGGAGATGCAAAAGCTTGCTGGGTAACTTTTTTATTAACCATCAAAAAATTGAAAAGAATATGGAGTATTGGAAAAACTGCTTCAGAAGAAGGTTGTAGAGCATAAAAATACCTTCAAAATGAGATTTGTTTAATTTGTTAGCGTTCAATTTGTTATGTCGAAAAAATGACAAATTTCGAATGTTTCCTATATCAAAAAGGGCGTAACAGAAAATATGGAACAATGTACCATCTTCTTAAATACTTTATGATGATTAACATCCGGAAAAAACTTCAACATTCAGAATTATCACCAATTTTTTTTCAGGTAAATACTCATCTTCACAAGCTGCATAACGAGGTAGTCGTATGACGTCTCATTTTAAAGGTCTTTTCATCCTCCACAATTATTCTGTAGACTACTATAACTTTTTGAATGTAGGAGATAAAAATTCTAACCTAACAAAAGTGTTTGCACCTCCAGACGGAATACCTTCCCATTTGCACTTGAGAATGTAATTTTGTTGTAAAATCCGTCCATATAATATTTTCTAGAACAGGCCCTGTTCTTAACCTGATCTAGATGGTTTATTGAAATAAAAACTGCATTATCTATTCAACTAGCGGGGAGTATCAACTTCGCTGGAGAATTTGACACAATATTCACAGTTCCAGTATGGCTGAAATTTTTACAAGGACCTTGAACAATTTGATAGGAAAATAGCCTACCTAAAAATGTTCTCCAACTTATTCTGGTCAAAAACCTCCATAGATTCTTATTTAAGGGGAAGTATTGTGTTGTTTTTGACATCACTAGGAATTTACACAAAATGCCGCTAGTCAGACGCTCGCTGTTGAACTAAATGAGTTATTTTGTCATAGGAATTTGGAAAATCATTTTTGTGTGCTCTACAGTATATTCAGATAAGAGATAGACCGGATGTAAACAAAAGGTTCGGGTGATTTTCACACTAACGCCGCCATCTCGACGTAAAACAGGAGCCCTCATTGGTCAATTCGCAATTAAATGCCTATGCCGAGCGGCAGAGCAGTCGTATCAAGGCAGAGTCACATTCAGGTTCAGACGTGTTACGTAATGTTGGACCAGCGAAAGATTGCAAGCCGAAAGAATGCGGACAAAAAATTGCGAAGTTGTCAGATGTTCTACATAAAATGCGGTCCATACATATTAACATATTTAAGATATAGAATTGTTCCGCTGAATTTGGCAATGTAGCTGGAAAACCCAGGCCGCAGGTAAACATCCGGTCGCTGATTGGTCCAAAACTCTTATCTTATCTGAAACTAGAATAACGTGCCGATGGCACGGTCATTTATAAACCTACTCCCATAGGCGTAGGCAGTTGGCAAATACTTTGAAAATATAATTTACTGTTTAGTGGTGATAATGGAATTCAAGCATGGGAAAGTTATTCACAGCCAGGCAAGGGAAATAATAGCAAACGTGATACGTGCTTGCGATGCAGAAGCGGCTAACAATACTTTCGTTTATCCACTGGTAGCTAGAAATGCAAGGGCGGCATATTATACGGGTGTTAGTGAACGAACTATAAGTAAAATTAGAAAAGAAGATAAAGACAGGCAAAATGCAACCTCCACACAGCCTTTAGCTTCTCCCGGAAAAAAGAGATCACGCCCTTCTGTGATCCAAAAAATTGATGGAGTCGATTTTTCCATTATTCGGAGAATGATAGAAAAATTTTACTGTGATTTTAAAGTGGTACCTACTTGTAGTAAACTTCTAATCAAACTGAAGGAAGAAATGGAATTTCCATTTGGTAAAGAATCGTTGAGGCTGCTTTTAAAAGCAAAAGGATTTTACTGGCGTAAATGCCACAACAAAAGGAAATTACTAATGGAAAGACCCAGTATTTTACATTGGCGATACAAGTATCTTAGGTCTATTAAAAAGTTCCGGGAAGAAGGAAGGCATATTATTTATTTGGACGAAACTTGGGTTGATAATGACCTCACTTTCAAGAAATGCTGGCAAAGCGAAGAAATTATGGGTGTCCTGAGCAATATAAGTTCTACAGGTAATAAAGTTTCTTTCACCTCGATTTTGCTTATTATACATTTTTCTCAATTTTGGAATATTCTTAATAAGTGCTCATTTAATTTGTCTAATTGAATACATAATCCCTTGCAAGTATTTTTTTCTCAAAAATATGTTTTTTATACATAGTGATTCAAAAAGGTGTTGGCAAACTTAAAATAACACTAAAATGAGGCTATTTATTCATTTCCAGGACGACTTATAATTGTTCATGCGGGTTCGCAAGATGGTTTTGTTCCTGGAGCCTGTCTCATTTTCAAGGCTGGCTGTGCCACTGGTGATTATCACGGTCAAATGAACCAAGAAAATTTCACGAAGTGGCTTACTGAAAAACTATTTCCTAACATTCCTCCTAATAGTATTATAATAATGGATAATGCACCTTACCATTCAGCTTTGGAAGACAAGCCTCCAACTAGATCTTCTCTAAAAAGAGACATCATCACGTGGTTGAGCAAAAAAGGTATAGAGCATGATCCTAATGCTAAAAAAATGGAGCTTTATGAAATAGCTTGTCTACATAGGCCACCATCTGATGAGAAAAATTATAAGATAGATAATTTAATAAGAAGTTTCGGACACACCCCACTTCGAACGCCACCCTATATGTGTCAGTTTAATCCCATAGAGATGATTTGGGCACAAGTAAAATTTTTCATTAGAAGCCATAATACAAGCGGCGAATTTACTATAAAAAAACTAGATGAAATTTCTAATAAGGCCATCGCTTCAGTAAGTGCCAGTGACTGGCAAAAGGTTATTGGACATGTTATAAAAATTGAAGATGAATATTGGGAAAAAGACAGTCTCATTCAAGAAATACAGGAAGAAATAATAATCAACATAGGAGGTGAAAGTGATAGCAATGACAGTTCCTCAGACAGTGATCATGACTCTAATCAGGATTGAAACTATACTAGATTGGCTACCTTTTAGAATTTTTAGATATTCATTTATTATACTATTGGTTTGTGGCTTTTAGTATCTCAGTAGAAAGTCTAATTCTATGTGTTGTTTATGGGTTATTTCATCAAGAAATTACTTTTTGTTTTCCTATATTTTTCTATTCAGTCAGATATTTTTGACTTGTTGTATTCTATTTTAGAAGAATGCATAATTTGTTTTGCTGTTCAATCATAATGCGTACATAGGAATATTACTTGTTGCCTAAAAAATATATTTATTTTGTTCTCAATATTCAGTGTTTGTGTATATTTATTTCTTATAATGTATGTTTGGTATCACGTCATTATGAATCGCAAAAAAATATTAATACTACCAGTTGTAATAAAATATAAATTCAATTAATAATTCAAGTCTCTCCGATCTCCGCCTATGACTCCATATAAAATCGTCTAATGGTAAGGTTTTTTCATCGCATTTCCCCCTTTCGTCCCTAGCAATCTTTGGCTGGTCGATCTATATGTCATGTGCATCATTGCAATTTGATATTTCTTTGGACGTTTTCGTTTGTTATCTTATTAAGTTGTTGAGTATGTCGTTGTTATTGTTATACCTTGTTATAATTATAGGCTAATTTAAACGCCATTTTGAGATTATGTTCGACTGTATTTCATCAAACATCAGGCGGCATCCGAAGCTGGAAATCGAAGCGAAAATTTTGAAACCCTTATGTATATTTACATCATTATATATTTCTTACCCCACCCCCACATGATCCTATATCCATCACCAATCGTATACACATCGAATTGTGCTAATTTACTACAAAGTTACGCAAAGCAGCATCTACTATCTAAAATATGTACTGCGTGACTCTTAATACGTCCCTGCCGAATGTTACAGCGTTCGATGATCACGTGGTCTTGTTTATGTCCGGTCTATCTCTTATCTGAATATACTGTACTACTATTATCTTTGTTTGAATAAAATGGATCGTTTAAAAAACACTCTGGTTTCAGCACAGTTCTATTAATTTTGGCACCGGATCTACTATCCTAGTTACTCCATTTTGGAAATACAGTGATCCCGATAACAGATTCGTAATTAATGATCGAAAAACCCCAGTATGTATATTTTCAGGTCAGTTTTAAAGTGACGTCAGACTTTTTGTGGAGTGGCTGTATTGTACATTGATAGAAACAGTGTTGAAATAAGATGATCCATTTTATCAAAATCAAAATAAAAAAAAAACATTTTTCAAAAAACATTATTGAGTCATTATACAGAAAGTAAAAATAAATATTGCGTTAGGGCTGGTCCGTCCCTGGCGTTGTAAATGAGTGACTTCTATTATATGGACACCTCCAAGAAAACCTCCGACTGGTTATTAAGCTGCCGAAACTTCGTTGAATCATACAATGATGGAAAACTATTTTTCTATCAAAGGTTTCAAACTTATTTACTTTTCAGTTTTGTCGGTATAAGCATTGATCTACTTATTCTACCTATTATACAGTAACCGAGCGTCCAAAGAATTATCCGAGATAAAATGAGATGCCGTAGCATCATTTATGAGAATTTAACATAGCTACGAGGGTTACTAGAAAAGAAGTCTACCTAGTTATGAAATAAAAGACGTATGATTTTTTGATAAGATAACGCACCGTGTCATGGCGAAAATCAAGAGGCAATCACCCTAACAGTTGTTCTGCAGAAAAAAACGCCGAGTACTATTTGGACGGGTTACAGAGAAGGGACGTAGAGTTGAAAAATAAAAAAAAATCAGAAAAAATGTTTTGTACCTTTGTTAAGTCGAGAACTTTACAGGCCACCCTCGTATGCTGATATATGGTTGACTATAGAACTATGTATGATGGATGAATAAATTTTCATAAATATTTCATACTGGATAATTTTGCGGACGTGCTAATATAGCATTAGGTTGGCCATATTGAGGTGGAATACGTTAATCAATGGTATGTCACCCACTAGCTGGTATACGATAAAACTAGCAATAAATATTTTACTAACAACGATTTTCTCTAAAAGAAAACATAAAAATGTTTATTGTAGCTTTGCCTGTTGCGCAAGCATTTTTAGGAAGATAAAAATTACGATTATTTTGGGTGCTTTGTCAAAAATGATTTCCTATCAATTAATTATTGTATAGCCACGGTAATTTTTATCTTGCCTAAAATTAGACGTTTAGTAAACACAAAAACTTCGTTCAAACGCTTAGGCCAATATTGAAACATGGAAAATATGGCACTTATCAAGTTGGACAAATTAAAATTTCAAGATGATAGGCTAGAGACATAAACGTAAAAAGACTAGATACAACATTAAGAATACTCCTTTATATTACTTTCTGCATTGTTGACATATGAACTGCAACTTCATTTTTTAGCAACGCAGGTGCCGAAAAGTGTAAACATGCAACATATATCCATTACTTGGTCAATTTCCAACCTCCAAATGTAAATACAAAGTTTTTTGTAATCTGGAAAAAGGATTCGGAAAGGCGACTTATTCCTAAATTAGTTTTATATCAACATATATGTCGGCAACTGTTTCCCTTTCAGAATATCTTTCGATTTTTTTAAATGTGTCTAAAGACATTAGTCCAGATTCTTTTTTGAAAATTGGCCACTGGTAGGTATTCAACAGTACCAGGTGCCAGTTCAGAAGAGTTTTTGTCGAAAGAACTTTGATTACACGCCTCTGGTTTCCTTTAGATTCCATGTTCTTTTTTTAATATATATATATGACTTCGAAGTTGAGCCATTTATTTTAACAGTGAGTAGATCTGATCAAAAGAAGTATTTTTTTCCTTTAACATTTTTCTGGTAAAATTAAAGTAACAAAGTTATAGCCCTTTAGAAGTTTGAGTACCGCCCTGTCTCAATAATAATATTATGTGCTCGTGTTTGGCAACAACGGATATAATCCGCCTTATCCGTTCATCGCATCGGAAACAAAAAAGCGAAAGAATTTGAAACGATGTTTTTACTACAATGTACAATTTTATTCAGTTGTATTCAGTCGATGTGTCAGTCGGTAACGCGTGAGTGAATAGTGGTGTTTGTTGCGTGGTTCATACGAAATAAAAATGGCACATGTTTACGAAAATGCTGAATGTAGTACAAAGGGCTCGTGAATCAGGTGACTTAAGACCTCACAGGGGAGGGCATGCCGGTGCTCCAAGACCGCACGATCAAATACAGGTCCGCACTGAAATACTTGTCGGGAGGATACTTTATAAAACAAGGTAACATTTTTTTTATTTTTTTTTTATTTTTACACACATATTTTGGTTTATCTTCCTTCTACAATCATTATTTGGAAATTAATGACTCAACTTCAAAGTCACCCTGTATATATATATATATATATATATATAAATTTAAGATGTTAATTAGAAAAAGAATTTTATCAAAAATGAATCAGTCCCATAGTTTCTGGAATATTTATTTGGAAAATGCTTTCAACAAAACATTCTGCACTTCTTGTATTTTGGAAAGGAGACATATCTTCGTGTGAACTATTTCTATGTAATTGCTTAACGGACCTCAATTTTCAATTTGGTTGGTGACAAAAAAACACCCAGAATTTTATTATCCTTAAACCTATTCCTAGGTGATATACTAGACATCCATATTTGAGATACTCAACTCTTTCCAAAGTCTTCTTCGAACACAATTTGGCCCAAAATTGAGCATTATAAAAATTATGAAGTTACAGTTCTTTGCAACCTGTCTGGTCAAAAAATGCAAGCCCTCCGCTACTTCGTAACACATGAACGTTTCCTATTTTTCCCTTGCTACTTCAGATGGGAATTATATACGATGATTGATCCGTATATTCCGCCCCTGATACACTTGCAATAAGACTACATTTAGTATACAATGCTGACCACAGTCGTTTCCCCTTTAGATTCCAATGTGTATGACGAAGAGAAGTGTGCAACACCACAGAATACGTTTGCTAGAAAGAGAGCGTCGTCATCACGATCCGCGCCTTCGGCCTCTGCGCGTGTCCTAGTAACGACAGTGGGGGAGGAGTTATAGCCGCGCTCCGCCTCCTCCCCCCTGGTGTTGTCTGACCACGTTAGTGGAGGAGGATTCACTGTCCTTACCAGGAGTTAAGGCGGGTTTACACGCTACGTCTTATTGTACGTTTTGTGGGACAAGACAAATCCTATCAAATAAAACGTGGCGTGTAAACAGCAAAACGTACGTCTTGTCGAATCGAAATGAAATCCATGGTCAGATTGAAAAACTGATGGGAGAAGCATCATTTTGCAAGAGCTGATAGTACAAAACGAAACGTGTGTAGACTCATGTTCAGACAAGACGACCATAATAAAAAAACGGTCGCGTATGAGGAACTTATAAAAGAAAACAAAGCAATAGACCCGATGGCAAATAAAGAGACTGTTACAAAAAAATGAACTCGTTGAGATCTGGCTTCTTTTCAGAAGCCTCTCCCTTGACCATCTTGTCTTTTCCCTCTTCATCCCTTTTCCTCTCAGTCGTTGTAGTCTTATAGTTGAAAAAAATAAACGAAAGCAGCCGCGTTTCCTCGATAATAAAAAAATGTCTCTCAAGAAAATTCATTAAACAAACTTCATACAACTCAAGAGTCTAGATTGGAACTGCAGTAGAAAGCGAAAGGGAAAACACGTAGTGTATATATACTGGACAAAACGTACGTTTTGTCGTACGTTTTGCATGCCCGACAAAACGTACAATAAGACGCAGCGTGTGAATAAGCCTTTACAGTCGCGATCAGCGTCTTCCCCCACTACCACTGCCAGACAACGACTGCAGGGGAGGAGTCACAGCCGCGCTCTTCGTCTTCCTCCACTTCTATTGTCTGACAACGATTGTGGAGGAGGAGTTACAATCGCGCTCTGCGCCCTCCCATTCAGTCGTGGCCGGGTGATGACGACGCTTATATGGCGCACTCTTTCTAACACCCTTTTCTCTCTTTCTCTCACTCTCAGTGGAAATCTGAAAAGGAAAGCGACTTTTTCCAGCACTGTATTTTGTTTTTCTACGTAATCACTATTTAAATCTTGTTCAACAGTAGCCAAAACATGTTGATGAATGTTAGTGAGCGTGATACATGTTTGCATGTATTTGATTGCTTAGAAAAATCATTTCATCAAAATTCATATAACGTCAAAATACTTTGAGATCTAAACTTGATAATATTACTAACGTAGCCCTAATCACTTATTTTGCTGTCTGTAAAGGGGGTCTGGGGCGCAGCATAGGGATCGGCCCACCGCGGTATACCAAAAATTTTGACGACTACTTATTTACGTCCAGTTTGGTATACTATGTACATGATAACTATACTGCTACGGTTTAACATTTGCAGCTAAACATCTAGCGCTACATATCACAAGTATAACACGATTACGTAAAACTTTGCAATATAATTAATCGTTCTAAACAGTAAAACTGATAACATTTACAAAGAAGATTAAAGTACCCTGTTTTTTAACATTGTATACTCTGATACTCACTTCTAAGGAAGAAACTGTACTCACGAAAATACGTGCGATGGTTTCAAAGCTACTGTCATCGTTTCCAGGCCACCGATTTTAGTCCTGTCCAACGAATTACCTATTTTAATGCGAAAGCTACTATACTATATATAATATATATTATACAGAAACATTGCCCATGTTTAAATAAAATATTTCTGAAATAATTCAATTAAACATTTCCTCAATTTTCGATTTGGTGGAACGGTATGCTCTTATTTTTTTTAAGTAACTGCATTTTCGCTCTTCAATTTACAAAACCGACTGAAGCTCAAGCAAGGTTCAATATAATACAAGGAAATATAAACATTACACCCCAGAAATAAAAAATCCAAAAATTAATTTAAAATAAGTTTTGGAATATTGTAAAATTTCCGGATTGAAAAGATAAAATAATACAAACAGCCATTGTTGTCTATAGTGAAGAAAAGCTAATAAATACTAAAAAGATATTTAATACTCTTCACGTTTGGCATAGAGATGTTCTATTCGATCCGATATTTGGGAGTATCGATACTTTTGCTCGCGATACCCGATATTTTGGATCGATATTTTTTTATACGATACTTGGGTGTATCGATACATCTTTCGATCCGGATTGTGTCAGAAAGAGTGACGAATTTCAGATTACTTTTCTTCTTTGTTTCCTTTCTCGACCTCACATAATTTATTTTGGATTCCAGGGTTGCCACATTAGGGGGTTTTCCCCAAAAATCAGAGAACTTTTATTTCAGTGGAGAAGATTTTGGGGATATTTTTCTGGGGATTTTTGGGCAAACATATTTTACTGGAGAGGTGATTATTATATAAAATTTTATCAATGACATTACATAATGTACTTGTTATGTATATATTTGTCTTTTAACTCGAAACAAATCCTTCTACCTTTTGGGGTATTTCGCGAGATATCAAAAATATGTCGCTCAAAAAAATATTTTGAGATCGAAGAATACCTGACAAATTGTAAACCTATGGTAACAAAAAATAAATGGTATTTTTTGGAGAAGTTGCCTCCTGTAAGAAGTGATTTGGGGACCTATTGTAAAATCGAATTAGGTCGGAGATGTAAGTTATGCAATTGTGAGGTTCTTACACGTTCTTATTACTGAACATATTAGTCATGCAGTTGAAAAGAGTAAACATTATTTTGAGAGTTGTAGAAAAAACAATTTCGATTTTCGGTAGTGTGTGTTCCGTATCGAAAGGTTCGATACTTGTGGTATTTTTATTCCGATATTTTAGAGTATCGATACTTCCTAAAACGATACGAATCGATAGATGGTATCGATACTTTTTGTGGATCGGAACATCTTTAGTTTGGCATTTTCAGGGCACTTTTAACAATCAGAATTAATGACATTTGACAATTTACACCTAAGTCAGACGTCAAAAATGAAACATGTCAAGTCAAAAGTCAGGATGTCAATCCGATCAGTGAAACGTTGACATTGACAACTGACTAGTAGCCATATCGATGGGGTGGTTTTCAAATATTTGACGAGAATTCGGGGACTTGATGGATCGAAAACCTTTTATGTTTTTTATCGTAACTAGGCTGTTTGGTATTTCCAGTAGCTTTGACAACGTCGCTTCTAGAAACGCTTGCATTTTTCGATCAGTTCTGTTAGCACTCAGAGATTAAGAATTTTGCGCATTTTCCTCAACATATGACTATGTACAGCGATGCCGGGACAACTAAGCTAAATTTTAAAATTGGAAAAGTCAGGAGTACAATATCAGTCTCACAGTTTGAAATCTTTAGTTTTAAGTACAAACATCCGATTACATTTAGATTTCATTATCATGACAGAAATGAATGTTACTTAAATCATTGTTAGCTAACAAATCGAGCGGCTTAGCGTTCACTAATATCTGTTTGATGCATCCATCGAAGCCTTTGTAGTACGCACTTGGCAGACCAGGAGGCAGCACCGACGTACCACCTGAAAAAATAAGCATATCAGTTAGACAGTTTTTAGTGCCAGCGTACCATTGGCCGCAGCATATGATTATTTTTTGAAACTAAACAAACTTTGGGCTTGATAATTAGTGTTGTATTTTATCATTCTGAAGCTTGTTCACATCAAAACTGCTGAAAGAGATATTAATTATCCTTACTGGGAATATTTTATGAATATATATATATTTATGAATAATCCTCCAGTATCGGAAATATCATTTTCGGCAGATTACAGATTATGTATAAACGAAATCCCCGGCACATTCATACCACTGGGCTATCATGAATCTATGGAGGTGGAAGCCTTGCGTTGCTGTGTACCGAAATGCGGTGTTGTCAAATCAATGACTGAATATTGCAGAATTTGTGGCGATGCTGAAGCTTTAGTTCCACATGAAAACTTAAATTCTAAAACGATTCGAAAATGTGTACGCTTAAAGTTAAAATCATTATTTGATTCCCCTCCGACATTGAAAGCAGCACCCAAAAGCGTAAACGGATTTCACTGTATATTGACGTGGATGCATTTGTAGAAATGGTGAATGGGTCTTGTAAATTTGGTGAATGCTTTTGCAAACACCGTGTATTCAAACATTAATAGCTTAGATCAATATACAGGGTTGAGTCATTTATTTTAACAGTGAGTAGATCTGATCAAAAGAAATGTTTTTTCCTTTAACATTTTTCTGGTAAAATTAAAGTAACAAAGTTATAGCCCTTTAGAAGTTTGAGTACCGCCCTGTCTCAATAATAATATTATGTGCTCGTGTTTGGCAACAACGGATATAATCCGCCCTATCGGTTCATCGCATTGGAAACAAAAAAGCGAAATAATTTGAAACGCTTATCACGATGTTTTTACTACAATTTTATTCAGTTGTATTCAGTCAATGTGTCAGTCGGTAACGCGTGAGTGAATAGTGGTGTTTGTTGCGTGACTCAAACGAAATAAAAAATGGCACATGTTTACGAAAATGCTGAACTTGAGGACATGATTCTTATTTACGGGGGGGGAGTCTTTACAAAATGCTGCCGCGGCATCACGGATTTATGCGGATCGGTTTCCCAATCGAGTGCAACCAACCCCTCGTGCCTTTGTTAATGTAGTACAAAGGGCTCGTGAATCAGGTGACTTAAGACCTCACAGGGGAGGGCATGCCGGTGCTCCAAGACCGCACGATCAAATACAGGTCCGCAGTGAAATACTTGTCGGGAGGATTTTTTATAAAACAAGGTAACATTTTTTTTTATTTTTACACACATATTTTGGTTTATCTTCCTTCTACAATCATTATCTGAAAATTAATGACTCAACTTCAAAGTCGGTAGATGGACCGAAAACCATGATTAATCATCTACAAGGAGTTCTATCTATATTTGTATACAGGGTGTTCGAAAAATAGGCGGAGATATTTTGGGGGGTGATTCCTTGTTAAAAAATATGAAAAAAAGTTTCTATAAACATGGGTCCGAAAATGCAGCGTTGCAGAATTAAAAAAAAATATTAATTTGTTGTAGTGTACTTTATGTCATGGTACCTATTGAAAAAGTTGCAATAACAATTTTCTTGATTTTCGTGTTTTCAAAGGCATTTGTCATTTTTTTTAGCAAAAATTAATAAAACAATTTTGTCCAGTGATATGCAATAAAACTGTTTTTATTTTTTTTCTTGAAAACGAAGTGAGATATGAAAAAAATACAAAAGGCAAATAAGTTGCACGTTTAGATGCTTTTTGAAACAAAAAATATTAAAGTTGCAAAAAGGGCAGTGACGTACATTTTTTTGACAATAATATTCGCTACCGTGCCCCCCGGGACGGCACTCGACCTAATAATTTTAGTCTATTCAGGGCTAAAGGAGCCTCTTAACACAACAAATAATACTGCCAAAGGTCAACAGAATTGAGTACATATTTTTCAAGAAATTAATAAAAAAAGAAATTTTCATTTTAAATTTATCACCTTGTACCTTGGAAACTCTGCATTCCCGGATCCATGTCTACACAACCTTTTTTCATATTTTTTTAACAACGAATCACCCTCTGAAATGTCACCCTGTACATGTTCATGTTGCTTTCCTCTAGACGTGTATTTCGGATCATGTTACTCACCAATCCAAAGTTTTGAATTTGTCCTAAGCGATATAGCACCAGTTCTAGCGATTCCCTTTATAGAGGGATGTCCATCGACTGAAATGAATCCAACCCTCTTCCTTCTCCTTACTTGAATTGTATGCCACTCTCCATCGTCTACCCTAATTTTTGATCTAAAAAATAATCATCATTAGAAACCCCAAAATACATATCGACAAAAAAAATTCCGATTTCTGACAGTGGACACATACCTGATTGCCCAGAAGGTATTCCTCAATCCTAGGTTGAAGCTGAACTCAGGGTAACCGTCAACAATTGCCACGGAGAGATAATCCTCAGCGATGTTTCTGTTTTTACTTCTCCATAGCAACAGACCGTCAGTTATAAATGTTCGGATCCTAAGCTCATATCTGTTGCCTCTCTCTGGTTTCCTTCTGAAATTAGTTAAAAACTATTATTTATAGACAAGATATGAGATGGAAAAAATGGTGTCACGTAGGTTGACTCTGCACTTCCTACGCAACACCGTCAACAAAACAAAATAGTTACGAACTCGTACACTAGAAAAAATAAAGGATCATTATTCGGCTCTGAAAATAAGGTTTTTTAGTTGATCTAATATATATGAAATTTTTGCATTTAAATATTCCAGAACATTTGTAATTGTAACTTTCATTTTTATAAGAAAAAACACCGAGACACAATATATATAACGAATGTGATGCGGCATAGCGCTCACAATAATTTAGTTCGTATATTGGATAGAATTCATTTTGGATGGATAATTTGATCAAAATTAGTTGTATTATTCGATTCCACATAAAACAATATTGATGAAAAGTTAATCAAATGAATCTGGAATATAAATAAAATAATACTAGACTTTGTTTATTTAGACTTATTTGAATATGTTGTAGAATGCACATATAACGACTACAAGCTGTATCATGCGGTTAGATATTGTTACTAACACAAAAACACAAGGCAAAAACCTTACATTAGTGGGAGAAATTTTACGACTCAACTTTTATCATAATCACGTTTGTTGTTTATATGCATCAAGAGGTTACTTGGTGCAGATGTGATTATTTTTTTTTGAACAAACTGCAAACAATGTTTTCTTCGCTCAAAACAAAGTTTTCTCTCATGTTTTTCTTCGAACAACAAGGTTCTTAGGAACGCTTCTCTCAAGATGGTGTTATAAATGATTTAGAGTCAGAAAAAAAAATCATTTTCAATTCTTAAAAATACGTTGAAAAAATGATTGTTGGTGTATTATAATAGTACTCCATAGACGCATTAGTCGCAATTAAATAAATAAATAAAATTTGCATTTCTCACACAAATACAAAGTTTTAGCCTTGTAAAAAAGCACAATTGGAGACAGACACTGCCATTCACTCATACTTTTGCTTAGAGATAAGCCATTTTCTTATTTTTGGTGGGTTAAGAAATGCAGGTCAAAAAATTTTAAAAGTGAATACTCTTGTCTAGACGATAAAAAATGGTATCAGCATGCCAGGATAGGACGGATTTCTGGTATATTTAAGTGTATAGTAAGTTCAGCATTATATATCAAAATAACAGAGCGCACAGCGCCATCTATTACCAGAATCGACCACTGCCAGAGTGTATATCAGCTATCGGTTGAAACTGTAAGGATCTCAGTCCCCTTTTGATAGCCCAGTCACCACTGTGACCGCTGGATGCTGACGATTCTGGCGTTAAGCTGTCGTCCGTTGACCCAAAGATCAAGTGATGAGTTGCCAAACAGCACGACACAGCTATCCATGGTTGGCTGTCTCTAGTGGACGAAAATAGCTGGCTTAGTTCCAATTGACAATTTGTCTTCAAATTGTTGCATCTGCTTGCTGTCTGGGGAGGCTTCAAATCGTCTATCGGACAAGCGTCATCGATAAGTCCAACAACCCTCGTCTGAACAGATTCGAGCATGAACAGCGTGGTTTCAGATTAATCAAACTTCTGGAAATTGGTGAAAATAATGCTGAAAGATTCCGTTACAGACATACATACAGGCCAAGCTGATAAAAGCGGGTTAAAAACACTTTTGCATCAGAATCGACGAAATAGCCTCCAGGATGAGGAGGTATAAGAGTACTTTAACAAGTGGACAACCAAGTTCCGAACTGTTCGCATTTCATTCTCTCTTTCAGGGTGTATAAGTAGTTAAACTAATTACTTGTGTAGCAGTGTCTATTCCTTTGTGTTTTGTGGTTATTCAAATGTTAGTACTTACGAAAAATCAAAATCGTCAATTTCAAAATCTACATCCTCGTAATATTCGATGCTATTATCGCCGTCATCCGAGGTCCTGTTGTAATGTTCCTCAGGATCTTCGAATTCAAACGAACTGTTTTCGCTGTTAGTAATGTTAGTAATGTTAGTGGCGTTATTTGTTATGGACGTATTTAGAATCCACAATAAGTAACTGAATACAGTACGATTATATGATATTGCATATGTCTCGACCATGCTATATAAAGTGAGACAAGACACATATCACACGTACATAGTTGCCATTTTCATTTTTTTGTACTCTTTCATTAGTAGTAGTAATTGAAATATAGAAAAAACGAAACATCCTTAGAGAATGTCTAGAACTCCCTGTGTCTCGGTCCAAATCGAACCATATATGTTGAAACTACTCTTTTCTGACGTTTCTGCTACACACAGGGGCGTTTTAAAGCACAAATTATTAATGACGACAATTCCTTCTAATATTATAAATGAGAAATTGTGGGTGTCACACCAAAATCGATGAACTGATCTGGATGAACATAGATAGGGCTTAGTGCAATTTGAAGCAAGGGTATACGAGGGTGGTTTGAAAAGTTTCCGACCCAACAAAGATACAAGACGATTTTTTTGTCCAGCTGCCCAAAATTTCACAGTGTTGAATGATGGTGCAGAGTCCCCATATACAGAAGCCAACTCATCTTTGATTTGCGTAGCTGTATTGCCTTTCAAAAACAAATATTTAATGACAGCCCGATTTTGTCAAACGACTGTTAGATAACAACTGCGCGTCCCAAATGGCTGAAACTTTGGTGAACAACTGCTTTTCTCCACGAGTGCTGCCATCTTATCGTTGAGGTCGGAAACTATTCAGACCACCTTTTTAATATACCCTTAATGATTTCCGATGCCCCATTTCCATTATGACTATGGCATTCGTGTTTCAAGCTTGATTGTCTTCATATAGAATTTTTTGATGTTTTGTTTCAAGTAGAATACTGTGAACGAATAATTATTGGGTTCGATGTCATTAAAAGTTGCGATTGATGAATAAAAAATTGGCGTTGATTTATTGGTTTACTTTAAGAACACTCCGTAAATAAATTATGATTAAGTTAGTTGTGCGTGCTATTGCGATTAAATTGTAGTTGGATTAATCACAGTCATCTGCTTTGATTTGTTATAATTTGTGTGATGATATAACAAATAACATTGGCAAAATGACACAAACTGAATGGCAAATAAATGGACAACTATACGTATAAAATTGATACACTTAGGATGGATTTCACAAACATTAATGTTAAATTTAACAGGCAGAAGTGGTTAAGTTATTCGGGATTATGAACCAAAACGATAAAATTGTTGTTTCCACTTGCATATTAGATATTTTTATAATTCTAAGTAATATTAGTCATGTTGATATGTTTTTTAAGATAATCAATTAATTCTGAGACAATTTGATGCTAACCTGCCATCTCAAAATTTGACAGATATTATTTTTTATGCTTCAATTGCCGTTGGTTACTACAATTTGTAAATGTGATTGGTTTAAAATAACAGCTAGTCTTTTTGTGAAATCCATCCTAAACATACCTATTGAGATAAATTTCAGATACTATTTATTATGATTACACACTTGGAATTAATTTATTGTTGCTTAAAAATATTGAATAAACAATGCAGTTTAACTATAGATTTTACCTTCGATAGCCCCTGTTTCTGTACTGAAGGAACGTCATACCACTGAACTTCAGTGCTAGATTGTCTTCATCAACTGAAATATGAAAAAAAATTTGGTACACAGCTACAGTTCACTTATAAGTAATATACAGGGTGACGAGAAAATAGATGCGGAGCCGGTCGGGGAAGATAGTACAAGCCAATCTGAGTCGATTTTACTATAGTAACTACTGTCCGAAAATTAGCCGTTTTCGAATTATACTAATTTTTAAGATTTTATATAATTTTACGTTAACTTGAAAATTGGGTGTTTCATTTGATTTTTTTTTTGGTTTTACAATAAAAATATTCTAAAATACGAAAATTGATACTGAAATGTACATTATTGACGTTATCTCATGCAGTAACCTTCGAAATAGTTCGATTTTTGTTAAAAAAATCTTCGTTCGTCTCAAAAACTCAATTTACTAGAAAGAATGACCTACAAATTTTTCGTGCAAAACAATTTTGAAATATCTACGTTTCATTACCTTTCAAATGAGGTACCAAAGTCACAAACCGGTTTAGAAATGACAAAGATATGAGTGAAAGACTTTGCCACCGGAATAGTGTGATAAGTAAGACTAGTCACCCCCCTCCCTCCCACTCTTCAATCTTTTTTCGCGATTTGTTGCGTTCGGATGTGTTTGCACGCTGTTTTAATATTTCTAACGAGTTGACTCTTGTTGGACTTCCGTGTGTGATTTCTTTCCTGAAGACCTAGACTGTATCCTGTTTTCTATGATTCCTTACGACTTGGATGCTGTGTGACTGTGGGCTGAACTGACGCTACTGTAACATAGCTGTTTTGATACAGTTGATTGAACTTCTTAATTAAGAGCTCTGACGATGGAAACATCCACACGTTGTGTATCGTTTTTTCTAAACAATATGTGATGATCTCCCTATTACTACAAATTTCAATTTTTTCTTCGATGGAGTGACGGACGGTCTCATTCTACATAGTGACAGCCAGAAGACACCAGTGACATCAAAAAATTGTGTTACACCCTCTCACCCCTCCACAACCCCCTTCCTCCCAATCTTTTAGCTCTAAATTTTTTTTAAAAACTAAGTTGCGGACAGACCGACTAAAATGAGTGACATGGTTTTTCGTGATAGCATCCAAAAAACATACTGTTTTCAAAAAATTTTGCGATAACAATACTTCCTCGCCAGCAGGCGTGGGAATTGAAAACAAGGTGTTGTAAATTACAACATCGCTGATGTACAGATGCTATATTCATATCACCTTCAACTTTACTGGCTTCAGCGATATAGTAAAAAGGGTTTTACTTTTACGATGGTTATTCCAACTATCTAAATATGTACGATACAATAATACAATTCGAGTAGCACTTACCCATCTCGCAGTATTTTCCTTTGAAATTCGAAGGGCATTTGCAAGTGAAATCCTCGAGATCGGGGATGCACACCCCGTTGTTTTGACAGGGATTCTTAGACATGGAGCAGGGTAAACCATCGTAATATCCGATATTGGCCCCACAGCCCGTGCTGTTGAACGATGTCCGCAGGTTACAGTCCGGCAGAGAGGTCGATATCGGGAGCAAATGTCCATTCAGTATCACCCTCTGGATGGCACCCTTGAAGCCTTTCGTCGCACCTGACAGACGATGGATTTGCTTCCAGTTTCTGCAATTAATTATGATGGGGTTTGGTCGGATGTATACTGGTTGACAGTGGAAACAAACAGTAGTTATACCAAGAGAAGACAGACAAGTCGAATAGACTGCCATCTAAATATACTAAGTGACATATAAATCCGAACACCCAGTTTAAATGGTTTTATTTTAATAAAAGTTGGTGAATGTATTTATCTTACTGTAAATAACAAGTGAAAAAATTTTCAGCCTTATCAGTTGGACATTCCGGTTTTTATACTGCTTTTTTTTAATTCACTAACGCTCTAAAAATGAATATTTCAGCCGCAGTAAAGAATCAACGTTGGCGGATTTTGGTTCTTGACATCCTTTACGATCGGTTACGCTGCCTAGAGTACGGAGGCCTGTACGATTTCGTCAACTTAGTGAGTTTGATAGGGGCCGTATAGTGGGACTTCGGGAAGCTGGACTTTCTTTTCGGGCAATTGCAGTTAGAGTGCAAAGAAGTGTAGACACTGTGGTTAGGTGTTGTCAGGCATGACCTATTGGCATGAGAAGTGTTTACCGACGAATGAGAAGTTTTGGCTTGTTTTCATACCGGCCACACTGGGTCCTCCCTTTAACTCGAGAACACCGACGTAATCGCCTTGAGTGGTGCAGACAACGGTCACTCTGGGATCAGGAATGGAACAGTATTGTTTTTAGTGATGAGTCTCGATTTTGTTTAGGCATGCACGATGGTCGTGCCAGGGTTAGAAGGCGACGTGGTGAAAGGAGGAATCCATAGTTTTTTGTTGAAAGACATGTTCATCACACTGTTGGAGTTATGGTTTGTGGTGCTATAGCTTATGGTTCCAGGTCAAATTTAATGTTCATAAGAGGTAACATGAACGCGCAGCGTTATATCCACGAAGTTCTAGAACCCCATCTTTTACCCTATCTTGACACCCTGGTAGATCCAACTTTCCAACAAGATAATGCCCGACCACATGTTGCAAGAGTCACAATAGACTTCTTTCAACATAATGATGTCACATTGTTACCATGGCCACCAAGATCTCCCGACTTATCCCCAATTGAGCACGTGTGGGATATGATGGGTAGGAGATTGCTCATTTTGCAACGTCCTCCTCAGACTCTAGAAGCACTTCGAGAGGAGTTGGTGGTTGCCTGGAATGAGATACCACAGGAGGACATTGACCACCTGATCAGAAGCATGCCTAGGCGCGTTGGAGAATGCGTAGCACATCAGGGTGCTTCCACACATTATTAAAGGTCAAAGGGCTTTAAAGCAGTGCAATCATTTTGAAATTTTTATCATTTACTTATTATGCTTCATTAAGTACTTATACAAAATTTTATTAAAATAAAACCATTTAAACTGGGTGTTCGGATTTATATGTCACTTAGTATACATATGCGAATAAATGAACACTGCAATTTTAACAGCGGCATGTAGATAGCGAGAGAAGCTCTTTGCTAAGCCTGTAAGTTATCTCATAGCTATTTAACTTTTAGGGCTCTACGCGGTTTGAATGAAAGAAATACGACAGCTTGTAATTCAAATCTTTTCTAACCTCAAAATGCTTATTTGACCAACCGTTGGTCTATTTGACTGGTCGCGAGTTATTTAGATAGCCTGGCCTTGCTTATTTTATATGACTTACTGTCGTAGGCACGAAAAACCGTGGAAGTATAAATGTAGCATTTTTTAAATATTTTATGGCAGTTTGGCAACAACGTCTCGGTAGCCAGAGATGATGTGACGAAAAATTTTTCGGTCTGTAAAGCAGACGTGTTTTCTCTTGATATAACTACTCTTTGGTGGACGTATATCTGACGGTCCTGTAGAGTTGAACCGTGGTGAAATCCCAGGTAGCACAAGAACGTGAAAATGACGTTACCAACTGATCAGGTGACGAGTGACGAGAAATCATGAATTGAATGACGTGAACTAATCAAAATGACCTCCTAATGTCACATACCGATGACGTCATATGGCAGACGTCAATAATACGTCACTTGCTGACTTGATCTCTTTTGAATAGGAAATATTGTTTCTCGATTAAAAAAATAGCTTACATATAAAAATGTATATATTTTAGGTCTGTGCCTTTGCTTGACCCTTATGAGACTACTACCCTTGTTTACCAGCCCCTGTCAGGTGCTCCGTCCTTCTCTAGCGGTCGCGAATCAATCTCCCCTCTCTGTCCCGCTCAGAGCCTGGTCGAGACCGCCCGTCAGCGCCGGCAAGCCCGCTTGCGCTTCAGTACGCTGTTGTTTACCATCGCGTCAGGTGCGTTCGGTAAAGTTTGTATACGTATTCGTACAAAACTGGATATACAGTGCATGTTAATTGTGCAATGGATAGTGATAGCGAGGTATGTAGATTTTTCAAAGAGTGATTTTCTCTAATTTTAGTATGGTGACATTCCCTTTATTGCATGCAAGTGATTCGAGCACCCTGCGTCTCAATCACGTATTTACTGGTATATAACTTATCTGATCGAGCACTCTTACGTCTCATCAGTCTTTACCAGTCATGCTCTAAGTATTTCTTGGCGTACGGCCCAGAATTTGAACGTTCACGGCTCAGTGAATGGACCTCCAAGGCTCAGAAGTTGAACCTTCGCGGTTCGGAACTTGAGCCTTACGGATAGGTAATTGAGCCTTACGGCTCGCACCCGAGCCTTACAGCTCGCCCTTTGAGCCTGACGGCTCGCCATTTGAGCCTTACGGCTCGCCCTTTGAGCCTTACGGCTCGCCATTTGAGCCTTACGGTTCACACTTGAGCCTTACGGTTCACATTTGAGCCTTACGGCACACCAAGCGAGGCTTGATAAATCAGCCACTAGCTATTTATCTCTGCTTTTGTATATCTGTATTAAGATGTTCACTGGGCCTTTTCATTGCAGATGGCTGCCTCATATTCTTTTGCTTCATTGGGGGAGCTGTATGATGAACCGTCCGAAGACGAAGTCCTAGCAAGACTAAAGATTGCTGCAGCTGGTTTCCTGCCGGAGGGCTGGAAGGATTGGAGAGTCCGGAAGGATCATGTAGTTCATATGGAGCCTTCGGTTCTTAACAAAATGCGTTTCTGCTTATCTGCGCTGGAAATTGCAAAAGCCTTCAACCCAGATGCAAAATGCCTCAAGGAGAGACCTTACAGGGACATGAAAGTGAAAATGATGTCATGGCCGTTCTGTGTCGGCCTCATCTTAGGACCTCCATCTCTGGCTCTGCAAGTGAGAGGTTCTGCTTTGCACTGTGAGCTGGTTACTCAGTCGGTGAAGAACTTGAGGGGGCTGTTGATGACTAGGAAAGAGGCGTCGAAACTTCTTGGAGATGGCTCTGAGACGGATGAGTCTGAAAGCTGTTCCCAGTCGACCTCGAAGCAACGCGTTAGTACTACCAGCAGGTTACAGTGCCTTGAAGCAGAGTCTGCCGCGACTAGATCATTGCTGCAAGAAATCTTGAGCCGCCTGGATCGAAAAGGGAGCGACACTGGGGACTCTGACTTGGAGGAAGACCAGGCAGAAGAATTCATGTAGGAAGTGGAGAGTGAGAGAGAATCGGATGCGGGGTCAACTCCGTGGAGGGCCCCAGAGGTGGTTTCTACAGTTAGCAAACGGACGGTAGTAGACTTTACGCCTCAGACAAAGGAGCAGGAGCCGACTGTCCCTCAACCCGCTCCAGACATACGGATTCAAGGCCTGAGTTGCCAGCGATTGGGAGAGTCGTCATGGAATCGCATTAGGTATGCGGATGTGCAAAAGCGCTTACATGCATCTCCTGTATTTGGTGCGCTGTGCTTGAACACGCAGCTGCGACACTTAGCCAAGGACAGCTTTGCGTCTGACTTTTTAGAAAAAACGGAGGGGTCCTATGGGACCGTGTGTCACGGTTTACTATTACAGCGAGCGGCATTCCAAAAGGCAATCAATATGATTATTGACGCCTGCCCATCGTCAGCGGACCTGATAGAGTCGGAGCTTATTGGGCCGGGATGCCTCTTTCGCCAACATTCGGATAATCTTTTGCAGTTCATATGTGGCAAGCGAGCGGAAGCGATAGAGTTGAGACGGAGCCAACTAGCTCCACTGAACACAAACGTTGCTATGGTATTATCGAAGATTCCTCCTTCCGAATCTCATCTCTTTGACGAGAATAAAATTGAGGATCTGTTAAAGTCACAAGCAGGAAGCCTGAGGCCGACATTTAAGAGGAAAATTCCTTTCGCGAAACAAGACCAGTAAACAGGCCCGTAAGCCCGAGAGGAGATCCCAAAAAAGCCAAAACTTGAGACAGGAAAACCGATCTTCACGGAAGACATCCACTTTTCGGGCCAAGCAGGACAGAACTTCGAAGAGCCATGGTAAACCGATGCGGCGCTTTTGACACATTGAAAGTTGCAAGGTGTCGGGGAGATTGGAAAGCAGGTCAACTGAGGGATTTCGCCCAAAACTGGATCATGGCAGGAGCACCAAAATCGTTAATAAAAATGATAGCAGGGTACGCAATTCCGTTTTGCAAGAAACCTCCCTCAATCCCATTTTCCACAGCCAGTATCCAAAGACAGCAAACCTCAGTCGATGCGAAGATGTATCGAGAAATTTCGAATATGTTGGCAACCGGAGTTCTACAGGAGGTCCCGAGCTCAGTGAAATCCGGGTTCCTTTCAAGAATGTTCTTGGTCCCAAAAGCAGACGGCTCCAATCGCCCCATTTTCGACCTCAGAAGATTAAACGCCTTCCTGAGCCCAAAAAGATTTCATTTAATAAGCCATCACCGGGTTCCAGAGTTTTTACAAAGATACGACTACATGGTCAAGCTCGACCTATCGCAGGCATATTTTCATATACCTGTCAAGAAGAGTCACCAACGGTATCTAGCCCTATCATTTCAGGGGAAGGTATATACCATGACGTGCTTGCCCTTCGGACTAGCAACCGCGCCCCTTACATTTGCAAGAGTGTCAAATTGGATAGCAAGCCAGCTAAGGAAAAAGAATGTAAGAATCATCGTTTATTTGGACGATTTTTTTGATAGCCGGTCAAACCGTGGAAGAGGTGAGACACGACATGCACCTAGCCGTGGCCTTCCTAAGAAACCTAGGATGGAAGATCAACTATTCAAAGTCAATCTTAGAGCCCACTCGAGTGATAGAGTTTCTTGGGCTAGGCTGGGAGGAACCGCAAATTCGTCCCGCAGAGAAAAGTCGACCGAATCAGAAAAGAACTCCGGAAGCGAATCGACTCAGGGCTCTGGAATTGGAGACAGGCGAAGTCGATTCTTGGAAAATTAAACTTCGTAGGATTTGCAATACCTCTGGGACGGTTGCATTGTCGGCGCATCCAGATAGCCAGCAAAAGACTCCCAGAATTCGAACCAAAGACATCATATCGTATCCCGCAAGAGGTGATTCAGCAGCTTCATTGGTGGCTAGAGAATTTGGAACAGACGTCAGAACTTTTCACACCTCCGATAACAGTATTCCTGTCGACCGATGCGTCGGACGTTGGTTGGGGTGCTCATCTGCTAGACAAAACAATCAAGGGTACTTGGACGGCCAAACAAACGTTATGGCACATAAACAAAAAGGAGTTGTTTGCCGTTTTCGGTGCATTGAGGAGGTACAGGGCGATTCTGAGGCACAAAACCGTATTGATACAGTCCGACAGCCAGACGGTTGTTGCTTATATAAGAAACGAGGGAGGCACCAAATCCAGAACCCTTCTCAGAATGACGGAACAGCTACTGTTGTTTGCAAGGAGCTACCAGATCCAGATATCAGTAAGGTACATCCCGGGGGTTTACAACAGTATTGCCGATCACCTGTCTCGGCAGAAGGCGGTGCCAGACTGGCACCTGTCAGAGACTGCCATTCGTCCAATTTTTCTCAAATGGGGCCAACCAACAATCGATCTGTTTGCAACCAGGAGGTCGAGAGTCGTAGCTGCCTATGTGAGCCAGTTTCCGGAGGACACGGACGCCCTTTTCATAGATGCGTTCAGTCGCCCATGGAGCTTCGGAATTGCTTGGGTATTTCCCCCTCCATCATTAATTCCAAGGATGCTCCATCACCTCATTTCAGCGGAGGGGACTTATATTGTGATCGCCCCACGATGGGAGCAGGCATTTTGGCTGCCCGACTTACGCAAGAGAGCGCTGGAGCCATCACTGCCGATTCAAGACACCCATCTTCACCTGATAGACATGGCGACCAATCAAGTTCCACCAGAAGTCCAGCAGCTACATTTGGAGGCTTGGAAGGTGCGGGGTGGCTACATTACACCGAGGGATGGAGCGCAGATGATATAGCGCTTCTATTGAAAGCCTGGAGACCTGGTACCCTCAAGACATACTCGGCAGGCTGGAAACGATGGCTGGAGTGGGCTAGGAGTCAGAAGGTTCAAGTCAATAACCCTAACCCAAAAGAGGTCGCATTGTTTCTTAGTTTTTTACACAAGGCTAAGCAACTCTCATATAATACTATCCTCTTAAATAAATCGATAGTGACCACATTCGCCGATCCATCCCACGCTGAGGCTATAAATAGGCACCCTGTGGTGAAACATATGCTCAAGGCTATCAGCCTTTCTAAGGTGACTAATCGCAGAATCAGTATTTGGAACATTAATGATTTAATAGCCTGGTTAAAATCCAATCCCCCCGATCTGGACAGTATGTTCCAGGTTTCACGGCATCTCGCCATTTTACTTCTTCTTGCATCAGGCAGACGTATCCACGATTTAACCCTGCTAGCCATTAGTGGCTCCTATTTCCAGGATTTTGGCTCATGGATGGTTTTCTGGCCTAAGTTCGGTTCTAAGACGGACAGGTCTTCGTACAGGCAATCGGGATGGAAGATCTCAGAGAATGATGATAAATCGGTGGATATAATCAAGTGGATACGAATTTTGATATCTCTTTCCGAGGAAAGGCGACATGGCGCGCCGGATTTGGATAGTCTGTTCATATCATCTAGGGGAAAGGTGCGGCCAGCTTCAAAAGCTGTGATTGCAGGATGGGTTAAAACCGCCCTAAAGCAGATTGGTGTTGATACAGGACCAGGTAGCATTCGTTCAGCGGTTGGGTCAGATCGCTTTAGTGTGAATATGCCATTGGACGAGATTCTGAAGAAGGGAAACTGGCAGAGTGATAAAAACTTTTTCAAGTACTATTGTAAGCTAGTCGAGCCAGGAGGATCTACCGATCGTAAGGGAAATACTCCCTCGGAACATTTTGATGTTGTTTAGCCATCATTTTTGTTTTTGTTTGTTGTTTTTTTTTTCAATAAGAATGTCACCATTTATGTTCGTTGCTACAATATAAACCTTTATGTTCTACCGACTTGGGGTTTTTTCCTCCTATCACAGTACGCTCTTAGCGCCGGCAGACTACAAACACGTCTCATAAGGGTCAAGCTTCGGCAAGACCCAAAATAAATGTTTTTTACCCTTCGGGGGAAAAACATGTATAATTAAAAATTAAAACACGTCATTACGATGTCGATATTTGGAACAGTCACGTCATTTGACGAGTTATCACCAAATGCTGACGTCATTATGACGGGCTTGGATTGCGAGAAAAAAAGTTTCGCATGGAGGTGGTTTCGAGCGGTTTGAAAACAAATTGCATCAAAAAGAAAATGCAAAAATTATGAGCACATTGGTACATCACATTTTTCTGAAAAAAAAATGGAATTTATTGGAGGGTTATGGATGGAATAATAATTATTATGAAAGTTATTCACTTATGTAGGCATATACAGGGTGTTTCACAACTTATCCAACAAATTGTAACCACATATGCACGGTTACGAAAGAAGTTGATTCCTCAAAAAAAAATGTAATAAAAGTCCTACAGAAATCGAGATAATAAAATAATAGTTTGTAGGTAGTAACGCCTAGACTCTCTGGACGTGATAAGGGTACAGTTGGGCCTCATGTAATATGCGAAACGCTGTTGGAAGTGACACTTCTGGGACCCGTTGGGCTAACTGCCTTGTGCTTATTCCCGGATTTTCTTCCAAAATATCCAAAATTTCGTCTTCGGTATTTAAAACGCGGGCGAACCCGAGCCCCATCCACTTCACGTCTAGGGCGCAAATCTCAACTAGCACGTGCACGTGAAACAATTGAACTAAGTGTTTCGTGATGTGCCTATTCGGAAATCGGTGTGCTTAGATCAGGCATATTTCCCTAAAAGGTGAGCTTGTCATGTATGTTTGGGTTAATGTATACTGACTGACAGTGGAAATGCAGCACTCTTGCCTAATGAATGTGAGTCAGGATTCCTCATTTACAAACATGTAAGCCCCATGACATATATTTTTACCCTATTCATTTTAGTACGAAAGCTGAATTAATATAATTTTGCAGTGCATTGTCTTCTGCTTGTGAGTATGAAAATGCCAGTTAAATGTTTAGAAGCTTTTTTGTTAGGCTGTGATGTTTTAAATTGTCCTACAGGGGCTTCAAAAGTAAGGTGAAATACTTGAGGAACGATTCTTGGGTTGCCTTTAAAAAATGGTGTGTTTTAAAGGTCATACATTTCATGTTTAAGTTTCCTCTAGCAAACATTCTTTTTATAATTCTCATTCATTTCCGAGCCACTCTTACAGGATTTTGCGCAAAAATGATGTCTAAGAGGGGAGAAGTGAACATCATATCTTGCAAATCCCTCATGAACGGCACTGGAAGAAATAAAAAGAACTTATTTTACAGCTAAGAATTCCACTTAATGTATTGTAGCCATGTATCAAATTTCACTTGAATATTGAGAGTGATACGGATATTTTTTTTGAAAACGTCACCACCCTGTATCGCAAAATTTTAATTCATGTGAAGTATTTTTTTAAATGAACCCAAGAATCGCTTACATAGATATTTTACCTTACCTTCGAAAACCCTGTTTATCTGTGAATAATTATGTAAAGGTGTCAGAAGCACCTTACCTTAACAGCTTTTTCTTCTCATACCTAATGTTCAGTTGTTTGGCAATAATCACAAGCAACCTTTTTTTCATAACTGATCTACTTGGCCCAAGCATACTTCTTCTCAATTCTGGTCTACATTTAGAAAAAAATAACGGAACAGGGTGAGTTATCATTATACTAATTTTTCAAGGATTATAGTACGTAAATATACAGTGTGGCGCATCGAAAACGAAACAGGCGCATTTACTGGCAGCTTAGTTTTTTTCTTTGAAAAACGCTCAGACCCGTCGATTTTGTTTTCGTTATAAAGGGAATTGAAAGACCTTCAAAATGAGGTATCACTCGACCCCCCTTTCCATTTAAGATCTTAGGGTTCGTGTCACCCCCGCCCAGGGGGCTGCACGTGTTAACGTGATATTTTGCCAAACTTGTGTCCCCATCGAAAACAAACGACGGGTCTGAGCGTTTTTCAAAAAAAAAAAAACTGAGCTGCCAGTAAATGCGTCTGTTTCGTTTTCGATGCGCCACCCTGTATATTAAGGGGAGGTGATGGCGATGAAAGAAATAAAATTTGTCGAAGAAAGCTTTGAATGGACGAATTTTTTGCTCGAAGGGACTGATAACTTTTTTGTATGTTCAGCCTAAGATACTCTGTAGTTATGGTAGTCTAGACCGGTGTGCCCAAAAAAGTTTGCGTGGTATAAACACTGTAAAAGACATTTGGAAATTCATAATAGGTGAGAGAGACACAATGACCATTTCCTCCGCTTTGGTTGCTGTATTTTCCACGTCATTCAGTATAGATATACGCGCATTAACAAAGCCATCGAGGAAGGAGAACTTACGATAAAGATCCAATGAAGAAGGGAGTTTGCAAGTTGAGCTCGGTTAGGGGTGTGCCAGAGTAACCACGAACTATGCTGGCATTGTCCACTTGCAAAATGCCCTCTCGTCCTTCTCGATACACCCGGACCCAGTGCCATTTGTTCAAGGTCAATGATTCGCGGCTTCTGAAACACAAAGGAAATTATATAGTCCAAGAGATGGAATTTCGTTATGGGTGCAATCTGTGAAAATTAAGACATTTTTTTAAATGCGGCGTCTTTATTTGGGCGAACCGCTGTTCTTCCACTCATTTAGCCCATTTTGAAAAATGTACATCAACATACGAAACGTTGGGAAATCTCGAAACTGGATATACTACAGACCAAAATATGTGAATTAACCTAAACATACCTCAAAAGTTGATAGTTTGCGAGATACAGGGTGTCAAAGTTACAATTTTATTTTCTATTTTTCCTTATTGCTTGAGAAGTATTTCAGATTTTGGCAGGGAAGATTTCTAGTATCAGAAACAAGAATCCGTTATTTTTCATGGCCAAACTTCTAGAAGCCGCCACTTAAAGCACTGTTTCGGTAAATAACTTATCATAACTTTTTTGTGCTACCCTGTATACAAAAACTGACCAAAAAAATCTGTTTTTCTCGTATCGTATCGTAGATTTACTTGTTCGAAGTCTCTAAAGCTAATAGTTTTCGAGATATTTGCTTTTAAAGCATTACCTCTTGCCAATCCGTACATTAAATGCATATCAGAATATTCATCAAACCTATACTAGCACAGGTTAGTCGCTCGCACTTCAAATAGTTTTGCAGGGAGGCGCATTTTCACGGAAAGTTATCTCTTGCTGATGGATCAAGCTTCCCGTTCGCCTAAAAAAGTAAAAGTACAACTCGCGTGAATGACGGTCCACATCCACAGCAGTCGACCAGCGTCCACCGACTGCTACACACATGCATCGCGGAGCCCGAACCATGTATTGTCGTTGATAAGTGTACAAGTAAATCTATCGATGGAGGCGTATACGTATACCAACGTCTAAATATTGAGACATATTCCCATTTTGTATGTGCGCCTAACCTGAAATGTGATGGGTGCGTAGTATGTGCTGTGTCAATCTACTTGATTCCACTTGTTGAGGTCACTCAATCAAAAATTGTTCATTTCGATTGATTTTAATGATGCCATTAGTTATTCTGAAGCTGAAACTAATACCCGTATTTTAATTGGAGAAAATGGGGATGGGCACATCGATGAATACGAGTATCTACGTTCAAAATAAATGGTCGATGGTCTTGTATCAAATAATTTTATTGAACGGTTGGAGGACAGATATGAGTGATACTTCAGTGTTATGTTGAAGCATTGGATATTGAGATATTCCGGTATTTAAATTCAAGTTAAGATTATTAAATCGTCCATATTGAATACTTTGTCTTGGAGATTTGCCTGTATTGTTGCGGGATATACAGGGTGCGAATATTTAAGGGTGTGAATCTACATGCAAAAATAATGTTACTTTGCTTTATAAACTATGGTCCAAAAATGTTTCCTTACAAAAACTCGGGGTGTTGAAGTTTTAGGAAAAAATGGAAATTAATTACTATTTTCAGAACCACTTCAGATATTTAACTGATATTTAGTACGTATTCATATTTTAAGAAAAAATATTGGCGTAACATTATAACGGGATAATTGAGGGTAAATGAAAATGCTCCTTGTCTAGACATACAAAAAGGTCTAGCTACACGGTAGATTGTCAAATTCAACATTTTTTAACGGTCCACTTTTAATATTTGACTAGATATTCATAACTATGTTGTGGGATATGGCGGTGTACAATCACTGAAGACACTTGATGGAAGAGTTGTAGTTACTAAAATATACCCAATAAATGCTCTACAAGACGCAATGGAAGGTTATGAAGTAACAATGATGGATGATGCTTACGTATCCGTGATGTGGACGAAAAATCGTTTCCTGGGTCAACCGACGGTTGTATTGTTGTGTCCCGGTATACGCTTCAGTATAAAAAATTATGCTATGAAATTAATTTTATGATGACATGGAACAACGTTAAAGGATAGTCTTAAGTATCTGACGCTTAAGTATTCAAAGTTACAAAACAACAGTCAATGGTAGCAACGGAAAAAGTTGAAATGAAAGCCCCGGTACTGAAAACATCGATATCGCAAACAAGGATATCGATATTTTCAGCCCATCCCTAATATATCCGTTATCCGCTGTTACCGGGTTACTCTCTCGTTCTTACCCTTAAAGGCGATATTTAACTGAAATCAAGGGAATTGGAGTATGCTTCATTAATTTGTTTCTGATTGTAAATTTAATTATGGAAGACTAGGGAGAGCTTCGATTGAGGCAGAAAAGGGGTTGAAATTCTTCCAGGTAAGCAAGAGCGAGAGTCTGGGAAAGATGACTTATCGATTTTATGACAGCTCAACGGTTTAAACCATAACTCCCCCATTTAATTCGAATGCACGAAGGCTATTGTATATTACTTTCCACGCCTACTGGCGAGGAATTATTGTAATCGCGAAAAAACTCGAAAATGAGATTTGTTTTTTTGATCTTATTATTATTTCTGTCGGTCTCCCCTGTATCCTCGTCCTATCTATAACTTTGCCTTCCGTTTCCATTTTTGGGCCTTGAATCGTTGGTAGCTAAACTTCAGTACTATGGCTTTAATAAGGAAGCATGTTTGCGTTTAAAATCATATTTGACAGGAAGTTATCAATCGATTCTAGCAACACATTCTCAGACAAAGCGGAGATCCTATCGGGAGTTCCTCAGGGCTCAATATTGGGCCCCTTGTTATTTTTAATTTATACATCTGATATCCTTGCGTCTTTAAAGTCTTGTAAAGTTCAGGCCTTCGCGGATGACAACCAGGTTTATTGTTTTTTTTGATATTGAGGATTACAAATATTACGAAAATTGTATAAATGAGGACATTAACACCTTGAACAATCTCTCATTAGGTCAGAACTTAAAACTTAATCCGTAAAAATCACATGTAATGATTTTTGGTAACAAATCTGAGACTGAGTTTTTGGAAGATAATCTCAATATAATGGCCAATAATTCAAAATTGAATTTTGTTGAGAGTACAAAAAATCTCCGTATAGTTTTAGATTCTCAGCTTAGATTTAAAGATCACCTAAAAAATAATGTTGTTCTCTAAAAGTTTTGTATAATAACAGACAGATACATCAAACAATTGTGTGAATCCCTAATTCTTTCCAATTTCAATTATTGCGATTTTGTCTATGGGTTTTGTTCAGATCAGGCAAGTAGGGCTCAGATTCGGAAGGTGCAAAATGCGTGCCTCAGGTTTATCTATGGTCTGCGTAGGTTTGATCATGTATCTCATTTGTATAAAGAAATTAAATGGCTTAAAATGAATGAGCGTCGCACTTTCCATTTTTCTACTTTTTTATTAAAAATTATAACATTACAGGTTCACGCTTAATTTTCCGACATTCTGTTCATGATATAAATGTAAGGTATTTAAAAAATTAACTATGCCGCTTCATAGTAGTGCATTGTTTCAACGATCATTCTCATACAATGCTGTTAAACAATTTAATTCAATCCCCAACCAGTTCCTCAATCTTTCTCTTTCAAGTTTCAAAATACAATACAGGGTGTCCGCAAAGTTGGGGTTTTCCTTTTCAGAAACAACTACCCTTGAAATAACAAAGGTAATGTGTAGTGAAACAGGGGCGACCAAGTAAAAAAAAATAAAGGAAAAAGTACTCACTCTCCAGTTGACGAGAACGGCTAAGTACGTCTCTGCCCGAAATCATTCCGCTCCAACAGAAAATGAAATCAGCTGAAGCGCTACCGAGCAGACGCAGAAACCACATTGATTGTCTTACACTTAATGGCACATCTTCTAACAAGGAAGGCAAAATGTTCTAAGTCTAGGTATTGCATCCCGTCCAATCGATTTGGGAGAATAAATGGTCCAATGAGCATACCGTTCACCATGCCAGCCCAAACATTCACCGAAAATGTTTGTTGAAAATGACCAAACATGAATGTTGCGAAAGTTATTCACCCCATTACGCGTGAACGTAGATTCGTCTGTCACCAATATGCACTTCAAAAAGTCCGGATTATTGTCATGTTGATGCAACAACCACTCACAAAACCGCACTCTTGCTGGAAAATCGTCAGGTTGAAGGGCTTTTACACGTTGGACGTGAAACGGATACAGCCCCTCTTCACGCAGCGTTTGCCACACTTTAGTTTTTGATACTTGCACTTCTCTAGCCACGTCTCTAGTACTTGTTGTTTTTTGAAACGCAATCGATTATACGAGTTCATTTACCTCTACACGCGTGACCGTAACCTTCGGTTGAAGGTTGCGTACTAACCTGACACACTGACCCCGACCCAGTTCTGCCGTCGCGTTGAGACCTTGTAACAGTCGGGGATATCGCGGCGGGTCGCGGCTACAGGACGGTATTCAGTTATTTTTGATGTTGCAGAGCCCTTTATCTCGGTTCCCTTAAGACATTGGTGTATATGGTACTAAGAAAAATTGCTTATGTTTTCAAGATCTACACGTCGTGTAAACGAAAACCCCAACTTTGCGGACACCCTGTATAAGAAATATTTGCTAAATACAAATCTGAACAAACTTTTTTAGAATAGAGATTGAAGATTATAATATAGGTATACAAGTAGAAAAAATATGTCAAGCAAATTTTATAGTAACCAGTAACCAAATTTTATAGTGACCAGTATTAGTTAATATCTTTTTGAATTTTTAATTTACTTTCAGTCCATTTAGTGTTAACACGTGATTATTATTATGATTATTCTGTATTGTTGTTTAAGACTTATTGCTATTATTATTTTTTTTGTCTTATTTTGGTTCAGACTTGCGCCAATATTAGGCAATGTATTCTGTATTTTTTTTCTAAATCAACTTTGTAAGAAGATTATTGTTTTATTCAATAAAGTCATTTATTATTATTATTATTATTATTATTATTATTATTATTAATAATACCTATACAGCCCTGATGTTGCTAATGAGCACGAAACAGCGCGCCTACTTGCACATAAATTGTTTGAAATGATTGCTGAAATAAGTTTGCACTCTTGATTGATATTAAGGAGTATCCAACAATCGTTATTTTGAAAAAACGTCGACTTGAAGAATGCGAGGTTGTTCCATCGTCTAATATCCCATCCTGTAAACATGAAAATAAATACGAAAAGGAAGCCAAATCACAAAGAGAGCAAACTTACGTGATATTGGCGATTCCGCTGCCCAGGTTGAATCTGAATTGCAGGTGTCCTCGGGCGAGATTCAATGAGACGAAATCACCTTTTCCATTTTTCATTTGTCCGCTGTAGAATATTAGGCCATTAGGTGCCTTTGGCATGAACGAAACTTCAACGGAGAACGTCTTTTTGATGCCTTCCAATCGAGGGAACTGGATGTAACTGCTCCCATTGAACTCAGGAGTCAATATTCCAACATTCTTGTATTCTGGAATAGATTTTCACATTCAGTTTGCATGCTAGATTTAATATGGAAACATGCCGGGTCATACGTGCTTAAAATTTATCAAGAAAAAGATTCTGTGCTAAGCCAGGGCTGGTAAGATTTTCGAAGAAATGTTTTCGCAAATCGTCCGGACATACCGGGTGTTTCTAATTCGACTCTCACCATCGGGATGCCGAACACGGTAAGGAAAATGTTGCGCATTCAAGTAACTGAGAAAATTACAGTTAGACCCGATTTTACTGTTGACCCGCGGGTTCGAAATCAAAAGCAGAAGGCGTTTTTAAAAAAATGGTTCTAATGAGTATGGTGGATTTCCTGTAAAATGTTTCTCGAACTAGAGAAAAATAATTTCCATATTCATCCATGTATTACCTGGTTTAGCTACAAAAACACCCTTTTTCATTTGAGTTTGGACAAAAAATTTGCGGCTATGGCACAAACTCCACTCGTAAACAAGTTTCGTATATACAGTGGAACCTCTCTATCTCGAACCATCAAAAAATTGCCAAAAAATTTCAGTTAGAGAAATATATAGAAAAACTTCGGATTTAAATGTTTATTGAGGTAATAATATACATCATTAAAACGCAAAAGTCAAGAAATACATATACATACCCGGGCACAACATTTAAAAGCATCAAAGTACCAATGGAAAAGTTTCATTAGTTTTTTGATATTTGTTAAGATAGGATCAGAAAAAATTAAAATGATTTGGCCAAACCTTAGTTTTTTCCAAATATCTCAGTAGGCCCTGAAATTTGTACAAGTTTCTCAACGGCAGGTATGTAAATACGCTCCAAAGAACGCATCTTTTTTCTAATTTAACCTAGGCTGTATCACTCACAGGTGTTGAGATCCTCATGAATAGGATTCTTATCTTGCACACCCTATATATTGTATACTATAAATAGTTCAAACAGTATCTAGCACTAAAACCGAAAACTAAATAAGAATATTTTAACTGTACAATGATGTTTGTTTTGGTACTGATATTCTTGCCACTGTCAACAAAAAATAACAAAACAGGTTTTTATCGCTGTTGCTGTGGATACGGCAGGGAATTACAATTATTTGTAAGATATGCATGTTAGTGGGTTTGTGTTCAAGTAATTATTAAATGTACCCCCATTTTGTAGTAGGTAAAGGTACTGACGTTATATTCTAGGGTTATAAAGTACTCGTCAGGAGCTGCAAAATGATGTGCCACGAGACCCCCGTTTCCATATAATTTTTTTCCAAGATGGCGCCCAACGTCCATCTTGACATTTTCAACTGTCAATTTTACTCTAAAATATGGTATATTTTTTTAATTGATCCGTTCAAAAAATCAAAGGGGAGGGGGATATTAAAGAAAAGCATGTATAATTTTAGTGATAACGTTGACTATATGGAAAATTGCTGTAAGTAAATACAAATATATTGTTTATGATTGTGAAGGCACATGCATTCATAGAAGTTCATAAAATTCTTTGTAATTGTATTATTTTATAATTAATTTTATCGAGCTGGTATATTTCTCTTAAAACAACCTTCTATGCTTTGACTTATGGATAAATGAAAAATTATCTAATCATCTAAATACAGACATATTAAAAAACATACGTTACATGCATACCTTTATTATATTATAAATTAAGCAATTTGTTTTCGATAATACCTAATTTTATACTAAGCTTTCATCTTGTAACTGCTGTGATTCTACATTGTCTGGTTGCGTTTGACTTATGTACATTTAACTTTATCATCTACTCATCTTTACGTGAATGCTTCTTACTTGTGATTACATAGCTAAATGTTACTTATTTCCTGTTCTTTTTTATGTTTTTTTATTTCTATCTCAGTGAGTGCCTGAGTGTATGTGACTTAAATCTGTCTGCACACTTTACACACTATTATGTTGTACTTGTTACTTCTCATTACTATATGTCTTGATCATTATTTTTTTGTATCTGTGATTTTTTTATGTTTGTTAATCTTATGTAGCCCTGGTTGGTACCAAAAACAGCTATTAGATGATATACCCAATATGGAAACAGTGGTTCATATCTACAAACTAGATTATTTCTGTTTCCGAATATGCATAACTCGGCTACAAACGCCCGCTGTCTATTCCAAATTGGTCGGTACTTGGATTTGCGGTTCTTCGAACTGTGAAAGCGTGATGAGAGGTACGGAATGGGATTCCCAAGCGGAATTCCCCAAGTACGTCTATGAGTTTAACCATCGACTACTAACGCTGGATATCCCATTTCAATAAACTTTGGAGAAGTTACTGAATTTGAGCATTTAGTGGTGGTCGAAATTACGAGGGTTTCTACCGAACTAAGTTATGGATTCGTCTGGCTTTTGGAGCTGGAGGAGACTGCTTCATTTGCACGGGATGTGTCGGCAGAATCTTCGTGGGGACAACTTTGTCTATCCACGTTATTCTACAGAGCGTTCCCAAAACATGAGGCCAAGATTCATAGGGGCGACTCTGTACTTGCATCATCTGTCAGGCTATGTTCGTGTTAGTTGATTATAACTTCAGCGAAGAAGCTGCATGGTCATCTATTCCTATAGTTCGTAAGTCTCTTATCAGATTCTAATACAATTTTGATACAAAAGTACTGCTATGTCAGTGGTAGAATACCTTAAATGCTTTCACCAACAAAGGCACAGGTACAACTAAAAATAGAAAATTTGAGAACGTCAGCAGAATTAATATTTTGAATGTTTTCGGCGTTGCTGATTATTTTTTTGACGTAGTTGATAGAGGGCCAATGCCCAAAAATATGCTACTTTTTGGTGATACGGACCGCGGTAGAAATACAGGTTGTTCGAAAAGTCATGCTCTCTTTGCTTACATACAGGGTGTTCAGTTTTAAATGACAAGGCTTATCGAGTAATAGCTAAAATGCAAACCTATTGTAGCAGTTCAATTGAAATTAAACACAAAACCAGTTGTCGGATTTCTATAAACAAAGTCAATACGGCACACGTTCCTCGTTGACTCTAGCTTTTCAGTCAAGCTTAACTGCTATCATAATCTTAACACGATCATACAATTAGTATCATACGGTAAAGGGCAACGACCTTAAAGCCGTAAAGAGTAGCAATTAAACGTGCTCAAGGACATGCATGTCACTCACCTATTTCGCAGTTCTTCCCGAAAGTCCCCGGCAAACAATCGCAAAGGAAGGACCCCAAGTGAGGCCTGCACTTAGACCGGTAGTGACAAGGGTTAGAGGCGCAGGGATCATCCGTTTTTTCGCAAACATCCCCCTGGTAATGAGGGGCGCAGGCACAAGTGAACAGGTCGCCCATCTCGAAACATCGCCCTTTGTTCCGGCAAGGGGTGGCCGTACAGGCGTGCTGGCTGCAGTCGTAAATGCCCTCCGTCTTCAACACCCAGTCGCTTTGGTGGATGTTTAAGCCGACTTCTTGCCGTCCGAGTTTCAGCTTCCTTATGCAACCCTGCAGCCCTTTGTCTGTGCCGATGTTTTCGTATATCCTGCAAATAAAGAAATTGATGTAGTTTGTGTATTTTGGATTCTTCAAACGACCATAGCTGCTTGTTTGCTTTCCGTTCATCTATTTAAGGGTGTGAATCTATATGGAAAAAATATGCAACTTTATTAACTTTCACTACTTACTAAATATCAGTGACATATCTGAAGCGGTTCTGAAAATATTAATTAATTTCTATTTTTTCCTCCAATTTATCTAGAAACTCGTCGTCTAGCCATTGCCGAGATTTTGGTTCCATTGAAGGTATGGGGATGATACCCTGTCTAAAGCTCGTATTAGAAACATTACCTTGAATGATTAGTAGGGATGTATCCAATAAAGGTATCTTCTTGCAGATCCAGAGCTTTGCTATGTCCTGACGCTTGTCCACCCATGTCTTCTCCATCGTCTACTTTGAGCATTCCATCTCTGTGATACCTCTTGATCACAATTTTGTGGAATTTTCCTGTTTCGACCTTCTCCAGTGATCTAATTACAGCAGGGCCACTCCCAAGGTCGTATCTGTAAAAAATCGAACACAATTAAATAACAATACTTCAAAATGAAGTTGAGACTTGATTTAGATACTTGGCAACCTCGAATGTAGTGATTCTTAACCGAGTTTTCAAGCATTGAAAACTGCAATTTTTAGGGGTTTAGAAAAGAGTTACTAAGTAACCATTTCGTTCAACGAATTCGAATAGGTTAGAAGGGACCAACGTTATTCACATTGCAATGCATTTGCAAAATACCCGAATTCAGCTTAATTTTAATACTTTGGCAACCTCGCAAATTTGTAATTTTAACCAAGTTTTTAGGCATTGAAAATGAGCATTTTTGGGGTTTAGAGAAGATTTACTACATAACTATTTTGTTCAGAATTATTAGAAAAAACTAGAAAACCTTGGAGCGAATGTTTTTGCAAGTTTTGCAGGTAGATGGGCAGTACGTATCAAGTGCAGTGTTGCCATTTACACTGCGGTAACATACTTTATATTTTGAGTTAAGATTCAGGGTGGATCATTTTGCAAAATACCTGTATTCAACTTAATTTAGACACACGGTAACATCAAAAATAGTGAGCTTTTAGAAATTTCTTATGATTTTGGAAAAGAGTTGCACAGGTACTATTTTACTCAGCTTGATTCGAACTAAAAAACTTCAAAGCCAAGAAAACCAATTTCTTGTTTGTTTGTAAATAGGCAATACTAAACCAGTGTTGCCATTTACACTGTTTACGATTATACAGTTTTGTAACAGAAGATGTAACTTTGTATTTCAAGATTCAGGGTGTATCATTTTGCAAACTACCTGAATTCAACGAAGCCCTTGATGATTGCAAGTGACACGTAGTCACCTAGGCCATCTGCTTTTTGTTGATTGTAGAGTAAAATTCCGTCTTCATTGTAGGATTTGAATTCGATTTCCACGCTGAGCTTGTAGTAGGCCTTGAGCGGTTTCAGTCTTACGTAGGAACGTCCATAAAACGCTGGGGTTGTGAATCTTCCACTTATTTCTATTTCACAAAATACACCTGGGAAAGGAAAGAAAGTCTTATGGTGATAGAACAAAATGGTTTCATGAGAATCTGTTGGAACTGTAAATATTTCAGTTCGCTCTAAAAGTATTTTTGAAAATAAAAAGCAAAACAAACGAAGTGTCACCGATATTGTCCGGTATTATTTAACCTTACCTGTAAAGTTGGGGCCACACATACACGCAAACGTTGATCCTGGAAGGTCTACGCAGGTGCTGGCTTCACGGCAGGGGGAACTGGCACAAGCTCGGTACTCATCAGGCGCAGAAGGGTTAACTGTAAGCAATTCTACATGGACTAGCATTGCTACACAGGGGACACCCGAGCACAGCGAACACTGTGCAACTACTGTTCATAAATAAATAGTTGACGAAAATATTTGAATTCATTCTATATTTATCCGTCTTCAAAAAATCAACATTAAGTTGTAGCTATTTAGTATACGGATTACAAGAAACAAAACTGTGCAGATTATTCACTTTATCCAGGGTGAGCGGATACAGACATCCTATAAAGTAAACACGCGGCATAAATGGCTAAGAGCTAAAATTGATATTAAGCAAATCATCATTTAGGTTTTACTGTTTCTTCCGATCGAAATACAATTTGTTTTCATATTAATACATCATATGTTGTAGCATATAACAATAGAATTAAGGAGATTGAGTGTATTCACTTTGCCCTTATCCGCTTAGCTCCAAACCACTTGCTTTGGAGCCATTGATTCAATCCATCTGATTTGTATAACTAGGAAAGCCCGTTAAGCATACGCGATATATTTAAAAAATGACATCAATGGCGTTCACTCTGCACTTCCTACGCAATGGCGTCATCAGTTCACAAACGATTGAGTTCGGCCCAATTTGAATCCTCTAAGAAAAATTATTAAATTGAACAGGCCTATACAATTAGTCCATAGACATTCTTTCTCTGCCCTACTGGTAGTTACCGACCATGTGGCAACGTTGTCCCTTTTCACGTCAGCGCGGCATCGCTACAGCGAGTTTCCTTTCGTTTCGTGCAAGGTCTGTATGTTTTTTGCGCTTCAGTACGGATAGACATATAAGCCGTAGTGGTGCGTCAGAAAATATTTCTCAACCATTCTGTTTTAAAGGGTAAATCGATTATGTGTGAAGCATGGCTAGTAGATTCAAAGAATTAACCAAATTTCAACCCCCACACATTTTTTTCTAAAAATGATGAGGACCCTTTAGATCGTCAAAGAAATGAAAGTTTTCATCTTTTTCGTTTTTCGTCCTTTTTCTCTGCCATCACTGGACCGACTTTTAAACAGGAGGCGGACAAAAAAGCCAAAAACTAAAAAAAAGGACAAAACGATTTTCGAAAATAGCTGTGCGACTGTGACCTGGATGGAAGCTAATTTCTTGGATCAATCGCGTACGCAGATGCCGAATCCGATGTCTTTCTCCTTATAGGCTCTGATCCTTTTTGATCATCAGATCAGACCATGTTACGTATTTCAGTTGATCTTTATGTCTTTCTCTCTGAGTGTTGACGTTCTTCTAGCCTGGTGATAGCTGCACCAATTTTGATGAAACTTTTGGATGCTACTTCTTTTCTTGTTCAATAACTAGGAACTAAAAAAATTTGAACTTGTCAGAATTTTTACAAACAAGTAAACATGGTTTTAAACATTTCTCAAGGCTGTGATCGCTTAAGGGCATAGTCAAGGTTCTTCTTAGGGAACTGAAAAGTCTTGCAGTCTAGAGAAGATCATCTTCTAGTTATTCATGCCAATAATGATACGCAGAGGATCGAACGTTTTCAGTTTGGACCTATGAGAAACTTCAAAATAGTGGTGCGTTGAAAGTACACTTAACATCACTTTTATTTGTTTTGAAAGACACCTACAAGTTTATCCGATTTTAATAATTTTTGGCATATACAGGGTAGGGTGACTTAGAAGTTGTGTCATTAATTTTCAGATAATGATTGTAGCAGGAAGATAAACCAAAATATGTGTGTAAAAATAAAAAAAAAATTACCTTGGTTTATAAAGTATCCTCCCGACAAGTATTTCAGTGCGGACCTGTATTTGATCGTGCGGTCTTGGAGCACCGGCATGCCCTCCCCTGTGAGGTCTTAGTGACCTGATACACGAGCCCTTTGTACTACATTAACAAAGGCACGAGGGGTTAGTTGCACTCGATTGGGAAACCGATCCGCATAAATCCGTGATTCCGCGGCAGCATTTTGTAAAGACTCCCCCCCGTAAATAAGAATCATGTCCACAAGTTCAGCATTTTCGTAAACATGTGCCATTTTTTATTTCGTTTGAACTACGCAACAAACACCACTATTCACTCACGCGTTACCAACTGACACATTGACTGAATACAACTGAATAAAATTCAAGTAAAAACATCGTGATAAGCGTTTCAAATTCTTTCGCTTTTTTGTTTCCGATGCGATGAACCGATAAGGCGGATTATATCCGTTGTTGCCAAACACGAGCACATAATATTATTATTGAGACAGGGCGGTACTCAAACTTCTAAAGGGCTATAACTTTGTTACTTTAATTTTACCACAAACATGGTAAAGGAAAAAACATTCCTTTTGATCAGATCTACTCACTGTTAAAATAAATGACTCAACTTCTTGCTGACAAATCGGGTTTTTGATGGTGTTTAGGTATGGAATAAGATGGGGCTCCACTACTTTCTGAGCCAGAAGTGTTAACCGGCGGTCTTGTCGCTCTGTGGTCCGTAAATGTACGAAAAATGAATGCTTCTTTATCACCAAACAATGCACGCAGCCACCATAGAAACTTAACAGAAAAACCTGACCATTTTATAACTTGTTATTCATGACAAGATAAATCGATATGTAAAAAAATCTTGAATTCTAATAAACATACGTAGCTGTTTACCTTTTTTTGTCACTCAGTATACATTGGAAACATAATATGCATGATTCAAGTACTTTTATAACTTTCCTAAGCTAGCCAAAAGCAACTCATATTTTTTCTCTTCCTCGGCCTTTTCGGAACGAAAATACCTCCACCCTTTTGCTAAGACTTCTGTGTTTCTGCAGCTTTTCCGTTTCAGAATAGAATGGCACAATCTCAGTAATATTAACTAATTTGTACAAAAGCACGGAGTGAGTTTATTACTTTCAAGCAGCTTTTATTTTCAGTTTTTCTTGGTAGAGGTTAAAAAGATTCCATTTACTGCACTCAAGTTACATTAGAAAATGTCATGCCAGATGAGAAGCTTTAAGGCCAGTACACACTGCAAACATTCAGATTAAATCGCGACTATCTTTGTGTCATTGGGAAAAGCTTTCGACTGAGATGGAATCAATCCTAGCTTTGACTCAAAAAACGATTGAATTAGTTCTGAAAAGAGCATGCGTAGATAAAAAATTCGCGTTCCAACAGAAACAGTATAACAGCTTTTCGGGTATTTGGTCTGGCAACTACAAACACCATCTTTCGAAATAGGAAAAACCGCGTCCCCGTAGTCCTCAGAAACTAATCATGGGATTGCTTGGCTCCTACCAGAACTTTGTTCAGAAAGCCTAGGAACATTTATTCAATTTTTATACAAATCGAGTGGGATCCATTTTCTATGTTTTGTGTGGGGTCCTTTCAACTAAGTTGAGGTTATGTTACTGTGTACTTTTCTCGGTCATGCGCAGAAAAATAATTCGGAATTAGTTCTGAACTAGTTCGGAAGTGCTTGTTGAAACAAGACTCGAGCCAGAAAACTTCATCAGTTGGTCAACGGACTACATCTTAAGATACATAAAAAGAATATTGAAAGCTTTTGAAATCTTGTCAGATAAAACAATCTCATTCAAATGACAATCTCCCGCTTGAGTGCTCGTAGAGATAATTATACCCGAGGAATACTCCAACAGATCAAAGTTTCATATCAATTCCCTCGTTATAATTTCCTGGAAGTTACATCCTCGCAGCGTTTGTCTGGAGCGACGATTTAACTTTATTGCAAATCTTTATCGTCAAACTTTTCTATGACCATTTCACCGTGAAGATTCTCGGTAAGCTATAATATTAGTTCGTGGTTTGTGGAATATAACGAGATTGGAGGAAAAAAAGTTATAGGAATATCCTGTTTGAGCATACATTTGGTCCGTAAATTGGAAATACTATGCGAACGAATTCGAACAGATTGGAAGGAGCAGATATATTCACATTGTTTTGTTTGTCGCCAAGATTGTTGTTATAGCGCATACTTTTGGCTAATTTGACTACCATTGCCAACTAAAGTGACGAAGTAATATACTCGAGAGAAAATATTTGTCAGAAAAGTATAAAAATCGTAGCACTCCGTTAATAAGTAGCTACTCGTATTTACTGTTTTCAATTTTATTTTTAGCTCCTGAAGATGACAGCATAGCCTGACGAAAGCTTGAGTATTTGTAAGTCAAGAGATCTGATCGAAAGAAATGTTTCTTTCCTTTAACATTTTTCTGGTAAAATTAAAGTAACAAAGTTATAGCCCTTTAGAAGTTTGAGTACCGCCCTGTCTCAATAATAATATTATGTGCTCGTGTTTGGCAACAACGGATATAATCCGCCTTATCGGTTCATCGCATCGGAAACAAAAAAGCGAAAGAATTTGAAACGCTTATCACGATGTTTTTACTACAATTTTATTCAGTTGTATTCAGTCAATGTGTCAGTCGGTAACGCGTGAGTGAATAGTGGTGTTTGTTGCGTGGCTCAAACGAAATAGAAATTGGCACATGTTTACGAAACTGCTGAACTTGTGGACATGATTCTTATTTACGGGGGGGAGTCTTTACAAAATGCTGCCGCGGCATCACGGATTTATGCGGATCGGTTTCCCAATCGAGTGCAACCAACCCCTCGTGCCTTTGTTAATGTAGTACAAAGGGCTCGTGAATCAGGTGACTTAAGACCTCACAGGGGAGGGCATGCCGGTGCTCCAAGACCGCACGATCAAATACAGGTCCGCACTGAAATACTTGTCGGGAGGATACTGTATAAAACAAAGTAACACTTTTTTTTTTAATTTTTTTACACATATTTTGGTTTATCTTCCTTCTACAATCATTATCTGAAAATTAATGACTCAACTTCAAAGTCACCCTGTATATTTCATGCATCATATATTTCCCCGTACAATAGTCCTTAAATCTTGGAGAAATATTTACAGACGTGGTCGGTCGGTACGATGGTAGCCTTGATGCACCAAACATTGTGTTCGTCTGATTGTATCGCCGAGTTATAGTATCGTGGCTGGCGCTTATGCCATGGTCGACTGGAGTGGTTCAACACTGTTGCCAAATGGTCTATAGTCAGGGCAGAGAAGAAGCGTTAGCGTTATTAAATGGTGGGGGACGATGGACTAATTGTATGGATCTGTTAGGCGACTTGATCCACTTGATTTGTGCTGGACATAATATGAGCTAGTGGCTTAGCGTGAAAAGTGCAGAGTCAACCTATTTGACGCCATTATTTTTTAAATTTCATTCATTCGGTATCAAGCTTTCACACTACCATACTTACCTATACACTCTCTTCTGTCAGATGACTCAGAATGTTCTGGCATACACGTGCAAGCTCCCTTCACGCAGTGACTGTATAAAATTCTGCAGTCTGAATCGTCTGAGCATAGATCGCCCAGTAGGTCGGTTACAACCCTCACAGTAGCTGGTGTGGGTCGGAATGCCGGGGCGAAGTTACCACCTAAGTAACAATACTTTTGTTGTAGCTTTTTTGAAAGATAAACATTTTGTTTCGTTGTCCTTTGGTTGGTAAGGCTGGTTGCTTAACAAATGAATAGGGTCCATAAGGGATATTTCGGCCCTAAGAGTCACTCAAATTTTAAGATGATAGCATCCAAATATTTCCCAAGGCTTTCAAGTTTGACACTCATTTTTACAAGCATTTACTTAACTGGACCTGTTAGTGTGTGGGACAAATCTTGGAAATTAATTTTGAACCAGTTCACCTCAACAAATTGAGCTGAAATTTTGTAAACACGATAGAATCTATTAACAGCCGCCATTTTGAATCCAATATGACACATTTATATAGGTAAGTTTTTGTTATTTGGGAGTTCAGTCAAAGCCTACCTTCTCCTTAAGTTTGTCGTGGTACTTATTGGACACCCTATATGAAAATTATATAGAAATTACCAAAATAGTAAACTGATATGATAAATACCAAAACGTAAAACATTAATAAAATAAGAAAAATATGTTTTTAAAACAAGATTATATTTAGTTGTTTCTAAACTATGATGAAGCTTCAAGTTTTCAAAGAAAAGCTTGTTACGTTTTGACAGTTCGATGGAAAAAGGCTGTAACTTGCACACCCTGTATATTTGTAAGGAGACGTTCTAGGGCCCATTCTAGGACCATCTTTCTTGAGAGCTTGCTATATTTTTATGTTCTGTTCTAAAAATATTGTCATAATTCCTCGAGTCGTTACAATTCAATTGAATTGAAGTCATTGTTTCGTGGTGGAATATGGAAGTGGTTTCGAAACAGAACTGGGCAGTAACTAGTTGAATGAGATATCACACATGTAGGCAGTAATAGTCTCATATTAGGTTATGTTTCTTGTTGCATATGCAACGATAATTTTACGCAGCTACTTGAAATTCTTCGAATCCGTAGGCTTATACTTCTAAATAACCACGACAAAATTGGAGTCGATTGGTCGAGTAGTTTTTGAGAATTTCTAATTTTTATTTTCTTTGCGATCACTGGTTACCGAGATACCAGTGGTTGATGACAAAAGGATCCTTTTTAATTCAAAGTCAGATATCTCCGCGCCAAAAGATCGTATCGAGATTCTAAAAACACGATATTGCAGCTGAATCTGATCCATATTATGTCCTAACAGAGCAAAATTTCCTTGCGCTATCTATCAGAATTGCATGAGAACCGTTGCTCCTAAAATTTGCTGGCCAAAAAACCTGAATACTAGAATCTTAAAGCTCTAAAATGCCATTTTTTAAAGTCTAGATGCGACCATTTTTTTTACCGAAATCAAATCAAAGTATGTTTTTTCTCAGTCTTGCAAGTAACGTCATGTTTTCTTAGACGGAACAGTTTTACATTTTTTTTTAAAAATCCCGAGAATTCAAATAGATCATCGTTTTCAAATATTCGCCTATCCACGTTTTCATTTTATTCAGAAACTACCACAACATCGTATAAACAACATCCAACATACAAATAAAAAGTCGACAAGCGATTTTCGAAAACGCTGAGCGTGAGACTAACTGCAAATGACGTCATATTCGCTGAGCGACTTAAAATATACTAAGTGACATATAAATCCGAACACCCAGTTTAAATGGTTTCATTTTAATAAAATTTTGTATAAGTACTTAATGAAGCATAATAAGTAAATGATAAAAATTTCAAAATGATTGCACTGCTTTAAAGCCCTTTGACCTTTAATAATGTGTGGATGCACCCTGATGTGCTACGCATTCTCCAACGCGCCTAGGCATGCTTCTGATCAGGTGGTCAATGTCCTCCTGTGGTATCTCATTCCAAGCAACCACCAACTCCTCTCGAAGTGCTTCTAGAGTCTGAGGAGGACGTTGCAAATTGAGCAATCTCCTACCCATCATATCCCACACGTGCTCAATTGGGGATAAGTCGGGAGATCTTGGTGGCCATCGTAACAATGTGACATCATTATGTTGAAAGAAGTCTATTGTGACTCTTGCAACATGTGGTCGGGCATTATCTTGTTGGAAAGTTGGATCTGCCAGGGTGTCAAGATAGGGTAAAAGATGGGGTTCTAGAACTTCGTGGATATAACGCTGCGCGTTCATGTTACCTCTGATGAAGATTAAAGGTGACCTGGAACCATAAGCTATAGCACCCCAAACCATAACTCCAACAGTGTGATGAACATGTCTTTCAACAAAAAACTGTGGATTCCTCCTTTCACCACGTCGCCTTCTAACAATAGGTCCTCCGTGTTCTGCAAACCATTCATTTGCAATTGACCTGGTAGTGGAGAAACGGTCCCTTAAGGCCAATAATCTTAGACGGCGATCTTCACGGTCTGTTGTTCTACGGCGGCGTCCAGTGCCCCTTGCTCTTTGCGTACGGCCTTCTCGATGCCATGCCTGACAACACCTAACCACAGTGTCTACACTTCTTTGCACTCTAACTGCAATTGCCCGAAAAGAAAGTCCAGCTTCCCGAAGTCCCACTATACGGCCCCTATCAAACTCACTAAGTTGACGAAATCGTACAGGTCTCCGTACTCTAGGCATCGTAACCGATCGTAAAGGATGTCAAGAACCAAAATCCGCCAACGTTGATTCTTTACTGCGGCTGAAATATTCATTTTTAGAGCGTTAGTGAAATAAAAAAAGCAGTATAAAAACCGGAATGTCCAACTGATAAGGCTGAAAATTTTTTCGCTTGTTATTTACAGTAATATAAATACATTCACCAACTTTTATTAAAATAAAACCATTTAAACTGGGTGTTCGGATTTATATGTCACTTAGTATAGCTTGTGTTTCTACGTTCTTGGAATCGCCAGTCATTTTGGTGATGATGAGCATCTTTTGTGAGCGCAAATGTTTAATTTGAGCGGTTGTGGGCTTTTTTGCGTGTCTGCCGGGTCATTTTAACGTTTAACAGGGACTATGAATGTGACGTATCCTATTCTCAACCCTTTACGTTTTTGCATAACAGCTGACAGCTCCTAGAAGGGACTGTATAAAAATGTGAGCAGGTTTTCCCATTAGCAGATAAAAATTATCACAATATGATTCCGTTTAGAGAGCGTAACTCAGTGTGCCGCAGTTGTAAAGTGCTATATTTATCGTCGGAATGCACTCTGGGGTAATCATGTAATATTGGAGGCAGATATCGTAAAAATGTGGATGCATGAGATGGATTCACGCACCACCGAGGGGTTTCGACAGCATTTAAATAGTATCGTAAACACGAATTACAGCTCTATCTGTATTTTCTTGAGAAGCAGTCTCCTGTCAAATCAATATAGTGCAGTCGCTACGCGTCCACCTTCTATCTCGGAGTACGGTACCAGCACTGCGCGAAAAAGGCTAGATGAGTATCGTTTAACCAGCAGCAGTTACTGGAAGGGTATTATAAAAGTTTTGTAATACAGCTTTATTTATTGGCTACGTTCAGTAATTTCCACCACCATTGTTCCGTCCGAAATAATGAGTCAGTCATTGTCATACAGCGTGAGTTTCGTCGCCACTTCAACATTCATCGGAATAGAAACACCATCCTTCGTTGGGTTGAATCACTTCGCAGGCGTGGTGAACTGATCCACAGAAGACCAAGAGGAGCGCCGCGAACAGTTCGAACTCCTGAAAATGTTGAACGCGTTCGACAGGTCTTTCTTCGCAGTCCGACTCGATCTGATTGTTCGGTAAGGCGGATTTTGCATATGGATCTCCGCTTTCACGCCTACAAATTGGCCATTGTGCAACAGTTACAGCCCGGAGATTATGCACAACGAATGAACTTTGCACGTGAGATGGAAGCACTGATCGATCAAAATGAGAACCTCATTTTGTTTATGAGTGACGAAGCCCACATTCACCTAAACAGCATGGCACTTACTTCTTCGAAGACGGTAATGGTCGTGATGTTACCGATTTGTGTGGTTCCAGCAGGGTGGGGGCGACCGCCCACACAGCCCGAGCATCCATGGACGTTATTCGCCCTCCCTTCCCTGGTCGCCATATTTCCAGGTTTGGCGATGTTCATTGGCCTCCTCGGTCCCCAGATTTATCCATATGCGATTTTTTCTTATGGGGACACCTCAAGGCTAGAGTATACGCGAACAAGCCCCGAACTCTGGACGAATTGAAGGGCGAAATTCGCGTGGAAGTCGCCCAAGTTGAGAGAGCGATGTTGGACAGAGTCTACGCGAACTTCCAAGAACGCCTCCATCACTGCATCAACGATTTCGGCCACCACATGACTGATATGATTTTCCACACTTGACTGTCTCAAATGCTATTTCCTTGTGAACCTGATTCCACCAGTAAATTTGTTTTCGAGTAAAAATTAACTATTTTATGATTTTTTTAAAACCGTCCATACTCTCTGCCGCACCCTGTATAATCAGATAATTTCAGATATGCATTTTCCTCGAAACCATTGTCACTACCAGCATGCACAATAATAAATCTTTGTCCTTTTGAAACTGGCCTGTGAAGACCCTCATTGGTATCATCGCTCCAACTTTTTTCATGCGTATGTGATGTATGGATGTACGTTTCGTCCATATAAATTATAGGACGATTTTTTTCTCTATATTCTTCCATCCTTGCTGAATCTCTGGTTTCTCCATAAGAAGTCTTCTATTAGTTCTTGCCTTCCTCCAACGAAATCCCATTGTCCTCTTCACTTTCCTTAAAGTTTCATGTGATCCAGTGTAATTGTGTTCTTGAAAAAACTTCCTGTGTATGCGCCGCAAAGTTGGAACCTTCTTTTCCGTTATGTAAAAATTCATTATAAGTCGACGAAGCAATCCTCTATCAAAGTCGTCGAAATCAGGTTTCGTAGTGGCTCTTCATATTTTCTTGTTTGGCGTCGAAAAAGGTGTTTCACTGCCTGCCATTTTTTTTTCTAACTGTACGCTAACTACAGTATATTCAGATAAGAGATAAACCGGATGTAAACAAAAGGTTCGGGTGATTTTCACGCTAACGCCGCCGTCTCGACGTAAAACAGGAGCCCTCATTGGTCAATTCGCAATTAAATGCCCATGCCGAGCGGCAGAGCAGTCGTATCAAGGCAGAGTCACATTCAGGTTCAGACGTGTTACGTATGCCGTGTGCATCATTGCAATTTGATATTTCTTTGGACGTTTTCGTTTGTTATCTTATTAAGTTGTTGAGTTTGTCGTTGTTATTGTTATACCTTGTTATTGATTGTTATTGTTATCAACTGGTTGCGCAAAATGCCCAGTAGTACAGATACTGCCGTCTAAGTTGTAAACTCCTGTAGTCCACCTAGGAAACGCTCTAAAAAAAGACACCTGAGTGCAGAAATGAAAGAGGTCATTTTGAATATATATAAGATCGAGCGCGAGGAGAACGAGGCATCAACCATCAAAGAAATTGTTGTGAAGGTTTCTCACAAAGTTGGGGTGTGTCGCGCATCAGTGTTTAATGTGTTAAGACAATACAAAAAAAATCACACCTTTTCTGAGCCAATGACCAGTAAACATCGCAAAAGTATTGTTAAATCATTGGATGAAGCTGATAAGCATGCGATGAGGAGGAAAGTGCATGAATTCTTCTTTAGGAATGAAATACCTACTATAGATAAAGTACTGCAGGAGGTAAATGGAGATACAACGTTGCCAAATTTCAAACGATCAACTTTCCATGCGTTACTGAAGCATTTAAATTTCAAATGGAAAAAACGGGGTCGTAATAGTTTACTACTGGATAGAGAAGAAATTGTGCTATGGAGGAGGGATTATTTAACAAAAATTGGGAAATATTGAAATCAAAACAGGAAGATTTATCACCTTGATGAAACGTGGGTAAACGCAGGACACACTACAAGTAAAGTATGGGTTGATATTCAAGAATCTACTTTCTGACAATGTTCAACCATGCACATTTTTTTACGTTTTGAACGTTTTAATTTGGTTACATATTTACCTAGAAATCAAAAAATATACTAATCAATATTCTAAAAGCAATTTTAAGAGATATACGATTATTTTTAATTTAGGCTAATTTAAACGCCATTTTGAGATTATATTCGACTGTATTTCACCAAACATCAGGCGGCATCCGAAGCTGGAAATCGAAGCTAAAATTTTGAAACCCTTATGTATATTTACATCATTATATATTTCTTACCCCACCCCCACATGATTCTATATCCATCACCAATCGTATACACATCGAATTGTGCTAATTTACTACAAAGTTACGCAAAGCAGCATCTACTATCTAAAATATGTACTGCGTGACTCTTAATACGTCCCTGCCGAATGTTACAGCGTTCGATGATCACGTGGTCTTGTTTATGTCCGGTCTATCTCTTATCTGAATATACTGTAGTCTAGACACGACAATAGACTACGGCTAGCTACTGCGCACCGAGAAGGCGTGTGACATTATTCAAAAATTCGCATCTCTTCCTACACTTGACGAGCTGTACCTCTCAGTCACTCAGTGTCCGAATAGATTATTTTTATTCTCATAAGTCCATCTGCTTCTGAAGAGATACATAAAACCGAATCGATTAAAACAGCTATCGATTTCTTTTTCAATTTAGTATGTTGTAGATCGCAAAACTGTCCATGGGCACAAGTTTTTCCAAGCGTAGTTTCCGAGATACAGGCCCTACAAGTTGGATAATTGCTGCATGTTATTGTGGACTAGGTATACGATATGTAATAGGAGTTTTTATACCGGAGCAGCCGCATAAGTAGAGAATTGAAAAATCAGTCTCATCGCTTGATTTAAAAACGTCGTATACTAAGTGACATATGAATCCGAACACCCAGTTTAAATGTTTTTTTCATAAAAGTTGGTGAATATATTTATCTTACTGTAAATAACAAGTGAAAAAATTTTCAGCCTTATCAGTTGGACATTCCGGTTTTTATACTGCTTTTTTTTAATTCACTAACGCTCTAAAAATGAATATTTCAGCCGCAGTAAAGAATCAACGTTGGCGGATTTTGGTTCTTGACATCCTTTACGATCGGTTACGATGCGTAGAGTACGGAGACCTGTACGATTTCGTCAACTTAGTGAGTTTGATAGGGGCCGTATAGTGGGACTTCGGGAAGCTGGACTTTCTTTTCGGGCAATTGCAGTTAGAGTGCAAAGAAGTGTAGACACTGTGGTTAGGTGCTGTCAGGCATGGCTTCGAGAAGGCCGTACGCAAAGAGCAAGGGGCACTGGACGCCGCCGTAGAACAACAGACCGTGAAGATCGCCGCCTAAGATTATTGGCCTTAAGGTACCGTTTCTCCACTACCAGGTCCATTGCAAATGAATGGTTTGCAGATCACGGAAGACCTATTGGCATGCGAAGTGTTTACCGACGAATGAGAAGTTTTGGCTTGTTTTCATACCAGCCACACTGGGTCCTCCCTTTAACTCGAGAACACCGACGTAATTGCCTTGAGTGGTGCAGACAACGGTCACTCTGGGATCAGGAATGGAACAGTATTGTCTTTAGTGACGAGTCTCGATTTTGTTTAGGCATGCACGATGGTCGTGCCAGGGTTAGAAGGCGACGTGGTGAAAGGAGGAATCCACAGTTTTTTGTTGAAAGACATGTTCATCACACTGTTGGAATTATGGTTTGGGGTGCTATAGCTCATGGTTCCATGTCACCTTTAATCTTCATCAGAGGTAACATGAACGCGCAGCGTTATATCCACGAAGTTCTAGAACCCCATCTTTTACCCTATCTTGACACCCTAGCAGATCCAACTTTCCAACAAGATAATGCCTGACCACATGTTGCAAGAGTCACAATAGACTTCTTTCAACATAATGATGTCACATTGTTACCATGGCCACCAAGATCTCCCGACTTATCCCCAATTGAGCACGTGTGGGATATGATGGGTAGGAGATTGCTCATTTTGCAACGTCCTCCTCAGACTCTAGAAGCACTTCGAGAGGAGTTGGTGGTTGCCTGGAATGAGATACCACAGGAGGACATTGATCACCTGATCAGAAGCATGCCTAGGCGCGTTGGAGAATGCGTAGCACATCAGGGTGCATCCACACATTATTAAAGGTCAAAGGGCTTTAAAGCAGTGCAATCATTTTGAAATTTTTATCATTTACTTATTATGCTTCATCAAGTACTTATACAAATTTTTTTTAAAATAAAACCATTTAAACTGGGTGTTCGGATTCATATGTCACTTAGTATATATGCTTGTAACAACAGGAAACGACAATCGAAATGTTGCCTCACAAATTCCTGTACTCTGTTGCGTAATTCTGATCTTCAGCTTTAATTATTGCACCCTTTATCTTCAACTTATAATCTCAGAAGTTCCAAATCTTCCCCTTTTATGATCTTACGATGATGTTTGTATACGGGAACATCTGGAAACCGAGAAAATTTGCAACCTTGTAACGTAATGCATTAAATTTCGAACTAATTTGAATAATTTCAGTTCACGGCTATTGCATTGGAAGACGAAACTTCTCAGCAAGGGGACAGTAGACAAAGTTTTTTGTAACAGAGCGAAATTAGGAAGAACCACTTTGGAATAAATCAGGAGTAAATCTTAAATTAATTAAAGTCTGATTTAATCTAACCAGCTTCTGATATAGTCTAGGAGCTACTAGACTACTTGTAGTTCCCTTGCTCTCTGGCAAAGCGTTTTTCAAAAAAGTCTCCCATCACTTACCTTTTGAACGGATAGGGTTAGTAAACTTAAATTTGGAGTGGTGAGATTGACACAGATACTTGTATGTGCGCAATTTAAAAATAGCGGCTGAGCACCATCTTGGAAATTTTCTTAAATAAAATGGGGGTAATGTAAGACCTCAATTTTGAATCCCCTTGATAGTACTCAACCAACCGGATTCGCTCTAGGGAGTTTTTTGTTAATCAAGGTACACTACTGGGTTTTGGACGCATTAAACTGTACTAAATTGTTGCGTCCCCAAGCAGTGGTGAGCTCCAGGTCTCTCGTCAGAGTGGAGGTCGCGGTTAGTCTTCTTTTTTCCAGTTCACCAGATCATCGGCTGGTCACTCGTATGTAGAGCGCTGTAGGCGTGTAGCTGTAAGGGTCTTTTTAAGATGGTCTGGATCTGAACAAATTTCCAGTTTTCTGGGAAACTCCAGATTCGTAAGATGTCTGGAAGAGACGCGGAAAACGTGGAGCAAGATCCGCTGCGTATCTGTTTAGGCAGGAATCAAGTTCAGACCAAAAGCTTTGCTGATGTTGAGCGTCCGTGTTTTCCATCTTTTGGTATCAAAACCAAATTTCCAGTATTATCCCGGTTATAGAGGTGTTAAAACATAATACGAGGGTTGTCTTTTAAGTTTTGCATATAGAAACATAGTAGGCCGCGCGGATCGAACGTCAGTACTGCATCTTAACCTCACTCTTTAGTAAACTTAAATTCAAAGTCTCACAACAATACGTGCAGTGTTCTCACTACAGTGTCACCAAGTCATTAGAAAAATGGAACTCAACCGAGAACATTTTCGCGCCATAATTCATTACAACTTTCAGAGACAATTATCGCAACAAGAATGCATTGCTGGGTTACTGGCTGTTTTCGGCAACGAAGCTCTACATCAGTCGACAATTTCCCGTTGGTATGGAGAATTCAAACGTGGACGGTCAATATAACTGCTTCGTTCAGAACTTCCGCTGGCTCCTAAACTATAATAGTTTAATAAACGTTCATTGGGGGGGCTCAAAGGAAGACATTTTAATTTTCCACTTATATAAATACTTTCATGCCGAAAGAGATGGAATGAAAAGTTTTGGGAACTCAAGAAGAGTTTCTAGATCTGATAAGTTATACGTCGAGAATTTCGCAGATATCCCAAACGAAATAACTGAGATATGGCCGGTTCTACTTACCTGCGGAGAAGGATATACTGCTCGACAAATTAGACGAAACGGACGTCGTATTCGTGGGAGACATTTTCCGTTTTTACCTCCTACACCACTGGCGAGGAACAATTGCAATCGCATACGATTTTTAAATTTTTGTTGTTATATGTCACTCATCTTTATCGGTCTTCTTGTCAGTCTATCTGTCCCTTAAACGTTGTCTTGTCTATAACTAGGAAAGTACCGTTCGGATTTTGAGGAAATTTTTACTCAATGTCACTGCTATGCCCAGGACGTAAAAGTTTTTGAAAATCGGTCCAATGGCCTTGGAGCTATGGGCAAAAAAAACTGACACTTTTTAAGACATCTTAAAGGCTCCTTCTCTATCTTGAGGAATAAAAAGTGGGCGAAGTGGGAGTCGTAGGGATGGGGAAAGTGACTTTCAATTTTTTGGAGGTACTATATTTATATACTTTATATGAGACATATTTCAGACAGATTTTTTACTCACAGCCATTCCTAAAGCAACGTTACCAATGCTAGTCAAATTGCTGGGACCAACAATCTTGTAGAGTTCTGTGAAAGAGCCGTTCCTTTCAGCTGGTTGGAGTCCAGATCACCGAAGACTTGATCTGACACGAACACGTCTCGTGAATAGCGGCAGCTACTGGAAAAAAGCTAGGCTATTTGTTCAGAGCTAAGAAGTACTTTTCTCGCCATGTCCTCCTCACTCTATGCAAGACCTAGCCGAGTGTTGCTCACACGTTTGGGGTGCTGCCGCCCCGGCTACATTATTTACGCTGGATGCTGTCAGGAGGAGGTCTGTCCTACTGATCGATGACTCTTCTCTAACAGACAGTCTCGGGACCCTGCTGCTCCAGAGGGCCGTCGGCGATCTAGCTCTCAGTTACCGCTACACCAACGGGCTATGTTCCTCAGAGCTCTCCTCCATGATGATGGCGCGCGATGTGCCTGCCAGACAGACCCGCCTGACTTTGGCCTCCCATCCTAACCGTGTCGAACTTCGTACACCCAGAACTAACCGATACAACCGCTGTTTTGTACCGAGGTTGTCGAGATTGTGGAACAGTCTACATGAGGAAGCATTTGGCCTTCTGCCTGCCTTATCGAAAATGGCTATTTTTTTAATGTATGATGTTGCAGTTTTTCCACGAGTAGTTTCCGTGGCGCAGGTCCTCCAAGCTGAGCAGTCCGTACCTACTGCAGCGTATTGTAGGTTAAGCACACTAGTTATTTACCTTTTTATCATCATCATCTCTAGCTGAAATCCGCTCCTCGCAATATCTATGCGTTTTTTTACCAGGAGGCTATTGGAATGTTGGAACACCGATGAAGAAGTGTCATCATTAGAAGGGATAACGTATAAAAATAAAAACGGCTTTACTAGCCGGTTCACCATCATTGCAATTCCATCAAATTTACAGGGCGACTCGAAAAAATGGATGAAATCCGCTCCTCGCAATATCTATGCGTTTTTTACCCGGAGGCTATTGGAATGTTAGAACGCGATTGGAAAAATGTCATCATTAGAAGGGGTTGCGTGGAAAAATAAAAACAGCTCTACTAGCCGGTTTACCAACATTGCAATTCTATCAAATGTACAGGATGACTCGTATAAATAGCTGAAATCCGCACCTCGCAATATCTATGCGTTTTTTTACTTGGAGGCTATTGGAATGTTGAAACACCGACGAAGAAGTGTCATCATTGGAAGGGGTAACGTAGAAAAATAAAAACAGCTTTACTAGCCGGTTCACCATCATTGCAATTCTATCAAATGTACAGGGTGACTCGAAAAAATGGCTGAAATCCGCTCCTCGCAATATCTATGCGTTTTTTCACCTGGAGGCTATTGGAATGTTGGAACACCGACGAAGGAGTGTCATCATTAGAAGGAGTAACGTAGAAAAATAAAAACAGCTTTACTAGCCGGTTCACCAACATTGCGATTCAATCAAATGTACAGAGTGACTCGAAAAAATAGCTGAAATCCGCTCCTCGCAATATCCATGCGTTTTTTACCTGGAGGCTATTGGAATGTTGGAACACGATTGGAAAAATGTCATCATTAGAAGGGGTTGCGTGGAAAAATAAAAACAGCTTTACTAGCCGGTTTACCAACATTGCAATTCTATCAAATGTACAGGATGACTCGTATAAATAGCTGAAATCCGCTCCTCGCAATATCTATGCGTTTTTTACCTGGAGGCTATTGGAATGTTGGAACACGATTGGAAAAATGTCATCATTAGAAGGGGTTGCGTGGAAAAATAAAAACAGCTTTACTAGCCGGTTTACCAACATTGCAATTCTATCAAATGTACAGGATGACTCGTATAAATAGCTGAAATCCGCTCCTCGCAATATCTATGCGTTTTTTACCTGGAGGCTATTGGAATGTTGGAACACCGACGAAGAAGTGTCATCATTGGAAGAGGTAACGTAGAAAAATAAAAACAGCTTTACTAGCCGGTTCACCATCATTGCAATTCTACGAAATGTACAGGGTGACTCGAAAAAATGGCTGAAATCGGCTCCTCGCAGTATCTATGCGTTTTTTTACCTGGAGGCTATTGGAATGTTGGAACACTGACGAAGAAGTGTCATCATTGGAAGGGGTAACGTAGAAAAGTAAAAACAGCTTTACTAGCCGGATCACCATCATTGCAATTCTATCAAATGTACAGAGTGACTCGAAAAAATAGCTGAAACCCGCTTCTCGCAATATCTATGCCTTTTTTTACCTTGAGGCTATTGGAATGTTGGAACACCGACGAAGAAGTGTCATCATTGGAAGGGGTAACGTAGAAAAATAAAAACAGCTTTACTAGCCGGTTCACCATCATTGCAATTCTACCAAATGTACAGGGTGACTCGAAAAAATGGCTGAAATCCACTCCTCGCAATATCTATGCCTTTTTTTACCTGGAGGCTATTGGAATGTTGGAACACCGACGAAGAAGTATCATCATTGGAAGGGATAACGTAGAAAAATAAAAACAGCTTTACTAACCGGTTCACCAACATTGCGATTCTATCAAATGTACAGAGTGACTCAAAAAAATAGCTGAAACCCGCTCCTCGCAATATCTATGCGTTTTTTTACCTGGAGGCTATTGGAATGTTGGAACACCGACGAAGAAGTGACATCATTGGAAGGGATAACGTAGAAAAATAAAAACAGCTTTACTAGCCGGTTCACCAACATTGCGATTCTATCAAATTTACAGGGTGACTCGAAAAAATGGCTGAAATCCGCTCCTCGCAATATCTATGCGTTTTTTACCTGGAGGTTATTGGAATGTTGGAACACCGACGAAGAAGTGTCATCAGTGGAAGGAATAACGTAGAAAAATAAAAACAGCTTTACTAGCTGGTTCACCAACATTGCGATTATATCAAATTTACAGGGCGACTCGAAAAAATAGCTGAAATCCGCTCCTCGCAATATCTTTGCGTCTTTTACCTGAAGGCTATTGGAATGTTGGAACACCGATGAAGAAGTGTCATCATTAGAAGAGATAACGTATAAAAATAAAAACGGCTTTACTAGCCGGGTCACCATCATTGCAATTCCATCAAATTTACAGGGCGACTCGAAAAAATGGATGAAATCCGCTCCTCGCAATATCTATGCGTTTTTTACCTGGAGGCTATTGGAATGTTGGAACACGATTGGAAAAATGTCATCATTAGAAGGGGTTGCGTGGAAAAATAAAAACAGCTTTACTAGCCGGTTTACCAACATTGCAATTCTATCAAATGTACAGGATGACTCGTATAAATAGCTGAAATCCGCACCTCGCAATATCTATGCGTTTTTTTACCTGGAGGCTATTGGAATGTTGGAACACCGACGAAGGAGTATCATCATTGGAAGGGATAACGTAGAAAAATAAAAACAGCTTTACTAGCCGGTTCACCATCATTGCAATTCTACCAAATGTACAGGGTAACTCGAAAAAATAGCTGAAACCCGCTTCTCGCAATATCTATGCCTTTTTTTACCTGGAGGCTACGAGAATGTTGGAACACCGATGAAGACGTGTCATCATTAGAAGGGGTAACGTAGAAAAATAAAAACAGCTTTACTAGCCGGTTCACCATCATTGCAATTCTATCAAATGTACAGGGTGACTCGAAAAAATATGTGAAATCCGCTCCTTGTAATATGTATGCGTTTTTTTACCTGGAGGCTACTAGAATGTTGGAACACCGATGAAGACGTGTCATCATTAGAAGGGGTTACGTAGAAAAATAATAACAGCTTTATTAGATGGTATCAACCCTCGTATAATGAGCACACCCTTAAGAAAGTACATGATAATCGAACAGGTTCCTTTATCCACTATGCTTCTGATAGGGCTCAAAAAAACTATAGGCAATCATCCAGTACTCGAGCAGACGGCGATTGTGAACCGTAAAATTCTCAAGTTTTATCACCCGATTTTCTGTAATGTTCACTTCTCTGGAACAATCGGAAGAAGCTCTAGGTTTATTTTGTCTCTTATGTCCTAAATAGTTTGAAGTTGTATTAATCGAAAATTGCCATGCTTGAAACACAATTTTTTATTCGGCCCAGCAAAGTATTTTAGTTCCAATGATGAATATGACAAAGAAATATGCTACTACTACTTACCTCAAAAGATGGAAAAGGTAAGAATAAAATAGTACGTGTTACTTTCTTATACTTCGCATATCAGTTAACGAGGAAGTTTTGAGATGTTTATTGTAGTATCTTCTGGAGTATCTTGACATCGCGGCTTGATTAGCGATAGGCAGTATGGTTTCCGGCACATCTTTCGATCTGTCGTGGTATGCTGCCATCTTAAGCAAACTTCCATCCTACGGCCTCCCAGATGAACTTTGCAGAGGTGCGGCTGACTTCCTCTCTGACCGCAATTGACGGGTTCCCCTCTTCAGCCCACAATGTAAATGCGGGTGGGTATTCCCCAGGGATCGGTCTTAGTTCTTTCATTGTTTCTATTAGATTTGAACGAACTTTTCTGTACAGTCGACCCGATCAACATCTTTGCCGATGACAGCACTCTACATGCAGGAATTCAGAGCGCCAAGTCTGGAGGTTATCACTGCTTGGGGGTCTTTAAGCAACTTTTAGCAGCCGCGGTGTTCCGGTATTTAGGCGGGCTGCTTCGGTGTATATAGAAGAAAAAGATGTTATGTGACATGCACATCACGACAACCTTACCAGTCTCCCGTCTTCTCTATAACTTGGAAAGTAGCATGCTTAGAAAATTACCCATTGCACTTTATATTACAAGCAAAGTTTGCCCTCCAAGTAACAGTCTAATCGAGATGTAACGATACAAAGGGGAAAAATTACTTTTAATTCTTTCAAAAATTAATCGAATGGTTGCTGAATTATTAAAACTTGAAGACCCGCAGGTCCCATTTTCCAGAGTTTCTAAGATCGTGATTCTTGACAAGGAAAACCTTGAAACAATTACAAACTTTTATTATATCTGCCTTGAGGTGTTACTTTGCTGGTTCTTTTGACGTGCATTTTTGGCGAGAATAACTGCAAAAGCTGAGCGCGTTATATGGACATTAGTATCAAGACTTTTTCAGTCCATATGTAAAAATGCAAAATCGAGAATTCTTTATACGCGTTTCGGAATAGTTTTCTATCAATTAAAGAAAACTCATTTGTAATTTTTATCACTGGGGCTTTTTAAGAAACCTTGCTCTAGATCGCACTATAAAATATGCAACAGTTTTGCGTAATAGAGTATTAAACTCTCCGATCACATTTTTTATTTGGAACAGATCCAGTTTGAGTCAACTATCGGATAGTATGTAAACCATTTTGGAAGTACAATCTGAATCCATACATTAATTTTCACTATTCCAAGATTGTCACAAAGGTAACATACTGTAACGGCGTCGTAACTGGGACCTTAAGTGGCTATGGGACGCCCTTGCAGTGACGACGGTTAGGCAACCAGAATAACGCGACCGTGTACGCACCGTGGTCGCGTTTTGGAGCGTTCGCAACACAGTCGCAAACATTCGACACGCCTGGAGATAAATCTACTGCCATCTAGACGGCTTCCTTGAAGATCGATTTCGATCGGAAAAACGCGGAGTGTGTATCTGGTAACCATCGATTGAAGATCAGATAAATGCCGAGGTAGACACAGTTGAAACAGCCATGGCGCGGAATTAAGATGGAATAAAAGTTCAGTCGGCATAGTTATACATTAGCTATAACGGCGTTTCCGTTAAAAATATATTTTTATGAAAACTGAATTTATCCATTGAGCGTGCCCAGTTCTGTCATTCGTAAAATAAGTAAAACAACTCGTCGAGATAGCTTTATTACTCATACATGTAATAGTTACAAAATGCAACGCAGGAACTATGTGTAATGCGTATCATTACAGGGTATCTAGGCTTAACTATTAGTTTGTGTTGAATGTAGATCCGAATCATCGGGTGATCTATGAGAATGCTGAAACTTTCTTTCACATACTGACGGAACCTGAAGATAAAGAAGAGAGCAGAAGCGATGTTTAAAGTCGCATGTCCTTTTTTTTCAACCGCTTGTTCGGAGCAGTATTCTAAACCCTAGAGGTGACTGAAAAACATTGTCCAGATTTTTCTGTCAAAAAATGCATTTTTGTGCATTTTGCTAACAAATATTAGTGTAGCTCTTAAATTGTCAGTTAAAATTCCACCTTTATAATAGTATTGAGGTGGTGATGATTCTTATTCTTATCACTTTTTCTTTTCGATAAATCCTCGATTTTTTTGAAGCCTCGTTTTGCAGCAAAAAGAGTTTTCAAGAAAAGCAAAGATTTTTTGGATAGAGAAAGTGATAAGTAAAAAGTAATCACCCGCTCGATTCTTCCACAAATTGAAATTGCAATTTTTGAGCTGTACTATTATTTGTTACCATTGAAAAAAAATGCATAAAAATGCATTTTTTAACAAAAAAGAAACTGATAATACTGTTTTTCTCACACCATGAAATGGCCACAGGAAAAGTATTAAGAATACTCCTCCAGACAGGCTGTTGAAAAAAGGGACATGCGACGTTAATAAAGCATGTGTTATTGATATTGTACATTAGAAGAAAACACTATACATGTAAACGTATTAAGTTGGATAGCGATTAGCGATAAATAAATAAATAATCTTTGTAGATCATAGAACATGTCAAGGTACTCTATCTTGAAATCCGCACAAGCATGTATCAGTACAGTGGCGTATGTTACTTACTCCGATTTTGTAAATTTTTTTGGAATACATAACATTTTCTTTTCAGTTGCGATTTGCCGGGGGGAGGAAAGCTGGTGAGTGATTGAATTCGTATTTATTTCGTAGACTATGTGGCTGCACCGGCCTCAGTGCAATAATATCCAATTTTTTCACAACGTGTGTAAAAAAAATTCAAAAGTAAGATTTCTGGAAAGCTTTATCCTTTATGTAAAATAATGTATTCTTGTTTGATTTTAACAGAATGAATATTTTTTCAAAAAAATAGGTTTGTTCCAATACTACTCATATCGATTTACACTTCAGCCACAATCCCCAAAACTCTATCGTTTGATAAAGTGGTGTGAGGTGTTTGTTTATCTAGTCACTGATTACGAACCTGCGATCAAAATTACTATATTTGAAACGGTGGAATCAGTATATCAGAATTTGTATCATAATCGATCAATAAATGCTTCCTCAAAAACGGTTGAGGCTTTCAAAAATATTTCTTTTGATTGACTATTATACAGGGGGTAAAAAATAGCAATGCTGCGTAAGGGCTAGTCCATATCTGGCGAACCAAATGAGCTAATTATTTTCTATGCAGATTGTCAAAAACAGGCATGTTTTTCATTGCAAAAAATGTTTTCTTCTAATGTATTTGCCATGTTATGAACCAACCACAAAGACAACGAGTGAATAACTTATAATGCTTGGGAGGGTTGGAGGTGTATGTCAAAATCCTTTATGTCACTGCTGCACAATTAAGTGAGACAGAGACAATGTAAGGTAACCTACAGTGCTGGCCAAACTAGTTTTCCCTTTTAGATTTTCATGTGTATGAGAGAGAGAGAGAAGCGTATTCGAACGAGTGCGCGAGTTCATACGAGGTCTTTAAATTCAGTACAAGTTGGAACTCGCCCGAGTTATTGGGTTATCTGTAGAGATTAGAATATATCTTTTTTTTAAGGACCCTCTGCTTGCTGTTTTATAGCACTTGTTGCATTTTGGGTGGTAATACTGTGGTATAGAATACTGCTTTATAAGCTGTTTCTTTTTTTGTTTACACAAAAGATTGCTTAAAATTATATCAATATTACATACACTACTAAATTACTACTACGCAATAATGCAATTTTGCATTATCTTAATGATGAAAATAGTTCATTAAGTAGTCATTTCTTTTATTTCAGATAAATATTCTCATCACTACATCACCATCACTATCATACTCTCCCCATCTAGTTGCGATGTTGCCAAATCGTGTATAGACCTTAATTTGGTTTGTCAAATTCTTACTTTTATAATGGGTGATTTTTTTGCTAGTATCTTTTTGGCGACACTGTTTTTGACAGATGACGCGTGAATCGTGTCTTGTGTCATTGTCAAACTTGTTCAGTTTGGTCTATAATTTAACCACGAACGAACAACGCTTGCAAATGATTGAATTTTACTATAAAAATTCATGCTCGGTTAAGAGAGTGCATCGAGCACTGATTCCAATTTATGGGCAATTTGGTCGGCCTACTGAGGGAGCTATCCGGAAGCTTGTGACTAAATTTCGAACCCAGTTTACATTATTGGACATTAAACCACCAACGCGCAGACCTAGAGTGAGGACTGAAGAAAATATTGCGGCTGTATTCGCCAGTGTTAGTGATGACCGTGAAATGTCGATTCGCCGCCGTTCGCAGCAATTGGGCCTCTGTTACTCCACTACGTGGAAAATTTTGCGACAGGATTTGGGTGTAAAACCTTATAAGATACAGCTGGTGCAAGAATTGAAGCCATATATATATATATATATATATATATATATACCTCTTAAAAAAGCACCCGTACACATACTGTTCAAAATTTAATCTAGTTTTCAGTAAATATAGGGATAGCTTCTTATAAGACAAGCCATTTACAATAAATTAAGACTTCTATTTTGCGAATAACCTCATTTTTTATTACGTATTTCTCCCAAAAAAGGTACAACTTGGCAACAATGGACATCATTTATCTTATCTGTCAAGAAATGGAGGTTATAAAGTGGCCATTGAGAATTGTTTGTACTTTCAAATATTTCTTATAAACGCAAAAGCTAGACAATCAGAATGATCGGGGAACTCATTTTGGGACAGTTGAAAACATTCAAACGACTGTCACCAACCAGCTGGAGGTTATTCCAGTGTCGGAGTTTTGAGGAATGGAAGCACCGTCTCCAGCGCTGTGTGACTGTCATTTTGAGGGTGACAATAAAAACTTGCAGTTATATTTGAATAAAAATAAAAAAAAATCTGTCTCATCACTTAACATACAGACCTCGTATAAGCGCCCTCACCACGTTGTCACTCATCCCCCAGTGTCGTTGCCAGGCAACGTGGTAACGAGGCTTATATGGCACACTGTCTCTATCTCTCTCTCTCTCTCTCTCTCTCTCTCTTTCTCGCACACATGGAAATCCAATCTCTGGGATACTACGACAGACCATACTGAGGTCCAATATTTCGGATCTCCAGAATGTTAAGGAGCTGGAAATATAGTAAGTACAAAAGGGCCCGGCACGTGGCCGACGCGACGGCCCCGTGGTTGTCGTAATGCCTCTAATTTCATTTAATTCATTTATACACTGCAATTTCTAAAATGCAATTTCCTGTTCGAACGCGTGACGCACTCCTAACATGAAAAATGGATTTCAGGAACACATTAAGCCCTCTATATGGAGCATTTACTTCACGCTTTCAAACGCCAATGCGCTGACCCTTTCAATGTCATTTTTAATTATATGCAAAAAGTTTCGCCCGGAATATTCACAGGAAAAGTTGTGGCGTGAATTTAAATTTGAAATTGTACAGGGTCAATTAACGAACTATATAGCGTTAGCTTGAGAGTTGAGAGTTGAGCTAGTGAAGTGATGGAAGAATAATGGTCAATTTGATGGTGGGAGATGGGGCAACATTTTGAAGACATCAGTCTATACGTTTCACGTCTCTGTCGGTATTGGTCGTGTGGTTTAACTGCTTTGTTTGTCAACCTGTCAATCAGAAAATCCGCAAATTGTGAAGTGCGATCAGTAGTTCGGTTTTTAAACGCAAAAAAGGTTTCTTCACGACAACGCTCGGCCTCACGTTGCGGCAAGGACATAGACGCAGTTTTGTTGGGAATTACTGGATCATAACAGCTCTGACTTAGCGCCATCAGGCTTTCATCTTTTTCCAAAACTGAAAGAATTTCTTAGTGGAAAGTACTTGGAAAACGATGAAATGTTCATGAAAACGTTGCTAAGTGGTTTAACGGCTAGGCGGCAGCGTTCTTTGACTTTGGAATCCAAATATATTAGTTTGTGATTCGATTTACATACTTACTCCATTACAAAGCGATGCTTACTTGAAAAATGGCTCATATAGAAAATTGTACTAGAAGCCGTGGAAAGTGTAGAGAGTCAATCTACTTGACGCCGTGCCTTCATTCATATTCTGTGTTATGCGACGTTGCAGCAACATAAAGGACTTGATCACACCATTCGCGGCAAACAGCCTGCCCCTAACAAAGCTACTTAGCAAACAGAATGTCAGTCTCACCGCGTGTGTGGTAAGCGATATTAGCTCCAGGCGGGAGCGCCTCGAATCCGGCATCCTCCTTTGGCGGCGGCCCACCGGAGATGCCCACCTCCCCGGACTTCTGATCCGGAATGGAAACAGGCGCCAAAGGGCGTGCGCTGTTGCCGCTGCGCTCGTAGTAGTACCGGGGATCGGGTTCCGGCACGAGCAGGTGCCGTGTCGACTTGGACAGCGGAGAGTTGGATTCGTCCGGCTGAGTGAATTGCAGCGGCGTGTAGCGCCGGATGGGCCAATCGGTGCTTGAAAACATATCGTCTGGAAGAGAGTTTGGTTTAAACAGTTTAGTATAGTAGTGTATTCGTTTACCCTCCATCACAGTGGCTCATTTCCGCAAAAATATCAGGTAACCAAATAAGTTCGTGCGGTTTTTAATAGAAAAATATAAATTTTTATTGAGAAACAATAAGTAATCACCATCACATTCAATGACATTTTGCCAACGTGGAACCAATTTTTGTATGCCGGTATTGTAGAACTCCCTGGATTTGTTGTCAAGAGAGGGTATGAGGCTTGGCGTTATCCTGCAAGAATATCACTTTCTTCCGATTGATCAAAGATATATATATATATATATATATATATATACGAACGCTTAGAATTCGTCGCAGGTTAATAACCGATTAGAAATGGTTCATTAGCGTTTGCTGAACAAATGGTAAGACGACTTAATTTGTTATCATTTCATGTGGGACCCATTTGCTTAACTTCCACATCTTTCCTAGCTGATGAAGATGCAAACGAATAGTTTCAGGACTCACTCTGAATATTTTTGCAAGTTTCTGGCGTGTTGTCCTGGAATTTGCGTCCACAACATGTCGAAGATCATCGTTGTTAATGATTTTTGGTCTCCCTGAGCGCGGTTCATCGCTCAAACAATCGATATCGATCAACAACATCCATGGCAATGTGCGATATACAGCAACCGCACGAACTTATTTGGTAACCTGATAGTAATTGAGTATAAATAGTAAAGGGAAAAACCGAAAGCTAAAATCTAGTATTTTTTCCGTGTATAATTCACAATTTTTTTCAAATACTTCCAGCGAATAAAGAATTGTCCTTCTATAAAAATAACCATAGTTGGATTATTCCAAGACCATTGAGGCAAATACGGACCTGTACAATCTCGCTTTTGGGCATGTTGTATTTTGTCTGGGTGTAAATGGACTACGAATGGGGTATAGTTGATATTTATTTTTTTTTCATATAACAAAACTTGGCTACGTAAGTCGATTAGATTATATTTACTTACCTTTGCATGCCCCAAACGCTTGTACGACGATATCTTTTTGAAGTCGGCAAGCCAGCTGTTTCAAGTCACAAGGCGACTTGTATGTTTGACCATCACTACCACAGACAACCTGTCAAAGATTCAGAAAAGTGAAATTTACATATTACATAAACGTAAACATTTTTATAACATAATAATCAAGTTGCATAGCAACGCTACTCAGATATTATCCAAAGCAACTTGATTATTATGTTATAAAAATGTTTCATCATCAAATAAAGCATTGCAACTTTAAAAAACAAATATCTCGGAAACTGTTAGCTTTAGACAATTCTAACAAGCAAGCCTTTTTAATTGTGGACATACGAGAAAGACAAATGTTTTGGTCAGTTGTTGTATACAGGGTAGCACAAAAAAGTTATGAGTTATTTACCGAAATAGTGCTGTAAGTGTAAGTTACATATCGGCTACCCTGTTTAAGACAGAGGTGGGGTCCGGTTTGGGAGACTTTCCTCTACCATTACATACCGATTGAAAAACTAAACTGTTTTCTTGCCTAATATTGCCCATAGAGGCTATTTTATCAATGAAATGGACACTCTCAAAACATATTTTGACTGTACCCACTTCTGTGCATGTGGAATCATCTATAAATAATAAAAATATACTGAACTGCTCTCGTTTTTTGCATGCATCATGAGAATCGTTCTTGAAATATATTTTTCAGTGTGCCAATTTGAGGTTTGCCCACATTGATCATTACTGGCGAATAGCTCTTCTTCTGTGGTCTATTATGTGGAGCTTCTATCTACCACAGTGAATTGTGTTTTTTTTGGGCAACAACAGCCCTTTGAAGTACAACCCTAATCACCGCCGAACGGGAGAATCCAGAAAAAATACCAATAGTGGTTTGTGAAGGCTCGCATCTAAAAACGGGGCAGTCCGCATAGATCAGGAGTTTTAGTTTATGCAGGGTCACTGAATATCCGGATTCTTTATGCAGTATCTTACCTCGAATACTAGACACGAATAAAATAAATGTTTTGAAGGAATTTCTTCACACTGCCGGGCTGAAACTTGTTAACGCAAAATTTGTGACCAACGTTTGTGAAAAATGGCGAATGCACATACTAGATTTATTGGGCAAAAGGTGTACGCGGCTTTAGCAGTACGCACATTCACCATTTTTCATAAATGTGCCAGGATGGAACGATTGGATGGCTTAAACCTATTGGTCAAACCGATAAAACTGAACAAAATGCGTTATTCTTATTTTCCACTTTCCCCTATGATTTTGGCGGAAAAAAATTGAAATCCGTATTTTGAAGGACTTTCTTATAATTTCCGGGATGAAGGGAATTAGCGTAAAATCTATTGCAGTCATTTGTGAAAAATGGTGAATGCACATACTAGATTTATTGGGCAAAAGGTGTACGCGGCTTTAGCAGTACGCACATTCACCATTTTTCATAAACGTGCCAGGATGGAACGATTATAAAGCCGCGTACAGACCGAGATTCCAACGCAAGCCAAGGCGCATGTGGTTACAGATTTGGAGGTATTCTAACGGCGCGAGCCAACATAAGCCAACGGTCTGCACGCGGTTTAAACCTAAACGGGGCAGTCTGCATAGATCAGGAGTTTTAGTTTATGCAGGGTCACTGAATATCCGGATTGTTTATGCAGTATGTTACCTCGAATACTAGACACGATTAAAATAAATGTGTTGTAGGAATTTCTTCACACTGCCGGGCTGAAACTTCTTAACGCAAAATCTGTGACCAACGTTTGTGAAAAATGGTGAATGCACATACTAGATTTATTGGGCAAAATGTGTATACGGCTTTAGCAGTACGCACATTCACCATTTTTCATAAATGTGCCAGGATGGAACGATTGGATGGCTTAAACCTATTGGTCAAACCGATAAAACTGAACAAAATGCGTTATGCTTATTTTCCACTATCGCCATGATTTTCTTATAATTTCCGGGATGAAGGGAATTAGCGTAAAATCTATTGCAGTCATTTGTGAAAAATGGTGGATGCAGATACTAAATCGATTGAAAAAAATTGTGAAATTGAAGATGCTGCTTTGTCCTATGATTCTGAGAGAAAAAAGTTTCTCATCAAGCTTATTAGCCCAAAATCTGAGGCCGACATTTGTGATCCTGTAAAATATCGTAAATTAAGATTTATTCCTTGAACTAGGGTATACAGTATCTATTGAAAGCAGTTTCGTACTCGTCGTTTCGAATTCCCAAGCGACAAACACTGTAAATGTGCATTTCTTTCCTGCTCCCTGCCGTGCAAATGTCTGTCTTCGACTAAAAAGTTTTTGAGGTGACGTAGATTGCGGGTTAGAACGTCTGTTTCAACTAAAACTCCTGAGCTGTACATTAAACAGAACATAGCAATACAAACCGAGCATTCTCTTTGACGAGTTAAGCTATATTACATTCTAGTGTTGTATTTAAAGGACATGCGGCTCACGCAAAGGGTAAATTACATATTCTAATGACATACTTGAGGCTCATTGTCTTCAGTACATTTGGTATGGCATTCGCAGACAGCCAGGCCACTCCTTTCGATGCATGTTGCTCCGAAATAACACGTCAATTCTTTGCACGTAGTGGGGGGTGAGGTAGTTACATCGGCTGTGGAATATTAGATCATGTAAAATATATGGGAGCATTAGGGGTTATACATAGGCGCAACTCCGAGCTAATTCAGATGAGTGGGAATCTATATCATTAGAGCTGTTAGTAGATACGGCGTAGCTTATAGATTCTACACGGTCTAACATGTCATAGGCGCATTGTGTACGTCATGTAAAATTCACCATTTAGTCTAATCATATTAGCAAATGTCCCGAAATAATTGTAAAGTCTGGTTTTATTGATGCAACTTGTTCAAGGGGGTATTTGAAACTTGGATGCATAAAACGGTTACACCAATTTTCCACAACAAAGAATGAGACAACGTGTTTTTTGGGATTCAATCGAAAGTGCTGGTAGGAACGAGAAAACCCTTTAAATAAGATGTTTAGGTATTTATGAGACCACACGTGAAAAGATCCCACTAATAGTAAAAAAGTTACCAAGGCAAAATGCAGGCTTTGGCACCTGCTAATGCGACGATAATTTCACGTAGCTGCTTGAAATTCTTCAAATCCGAAGGCTTCCTACACAACAAAATTAGAGTCGATTGGTCGAGTAGTTTTTGAGAATTTCTAATTGCTTATCCCAAAACACCTGTCCTCCAGCCATCACTACTAGTTTATTGAGCAAAATACACCTTGCCGACACGAATCACAAGCCATTCCGAAAGATAATTGTTTTTTTATTCCCACAAAAATTGGTAATATGATTAGACTAATTGTTAACGTGTAGACAATACCATTTTTATAAAGAGTAGACCATGTTGAGAATAGCAGATAGGAGAATTCTAAAGATTAGCCGTTCATGACTTTATCCTCTTCACATCGCTACGTTTATACCGAACCCTATATTGTGGGGAAAAAGAAAAATTCAATAGAAGAATCAAAACTAATTGGTCGATCTATATATCCCTTACACTTTAACCTTTACGAGTAAAATTAACCCTACCTAAGTATGTTATTGTCTACATTGTCTACATGAAATTTTATACAAGTCCACGCGTAAGCTCTGCATTCTCCACTTTTACAGATTATACAGAAGGTGAAAAGAAGTGTATTTAAAAAAATCTGATTTAACTCACTTGGAGCGTAATAAATAACAACGATTTTAAATATACTGAAACAGCAAAACTATCGCTGAATTATAATTATAATTATAATTAACTACAAGGAGTATTCTGGAAATGCGAGATCTGCTTTTCTTGTTATACAGAATCAGATTTTCCATCTTTTTGGTTTCATATAATTTTACGGTACCGTCAACAGTTTACGAGATACTGAACGTCGAAGTTACAAGAAAAAATTACATTTTTGCTTGCAACAGCTAAGCTAGTAACTCAATGTTATAGAGAACAAATTTGTTACAATAAACATCTTTCGTGTTTTTTTTGACAGTCTAATGGTTTTAGAACTATAAGGAAAGTTAAATTTCGTATCAAAACTTCCACGCTGTCTGCTCCGAATATTTCATACGCTGTCCATATGTTAAAATATCATCTTATAGTGAATTTAATGCCACGCGAAAGTATGGAAAATGTAATACTACTACGATTTGTTATGTCATTATCATATAATTCAAGTCACCACTTCCATATACAGGGTGACTTCGAAGTTGAGTCATTTATTTTAACAGTGAGTAGATCTGATCAAAAGAAATGTTTTTTTCCTTTAACATTTTTCTGGAAAAATGAAAGCAACAAAGTTATAGCCCTTTAGAAGTATGAGTACCGCCCTGTCTCCATAATAATATTATGTGCTCGTATTTGGCAACAACGGATATAATCCGCCTTATCGGTTCATCGCATCGGAAACAAAAAAGCGAAAGAATTTGAAACGCTTATCACGATGTTTTTACTACAATTTTATTCAGTTGTATTCAGTCAATGTGTCAGTCGGTAACGCGTGAGTGAATAGCCGTGTTTGTTGCGTGGCTCAAACGAAATAATAAATGGCACATGTTTACGAAAATGCTGAACTTGTTGACATGATTCTTATTTACGAGGGGGGGGGAGTCTTTACAAAATGCTGCCGCGGCATCACGGAATTATGCGGATCGGTTTCCCAATCGAGTGCAACCAACCCCTCGTGCCTTTGTTAATGTAGTACAACGGGCTCGTGAATCAGGTGACTTAAGACCTCACAGGGGACGGCATGCCGGTGCTCCAAGACCTCACGATCAAATACAGGTTCGCACTGAAATACTTGTCGGGAGGATACTTTATAAAACAAGGTAATTTTTTTTTTAATTTTTTTTTATTTTTACACACATATTTTGGTTGACTTGTAGTAGCGGTGTTTGTTGCCTCAACGGCATGCCACTGGAGTTGAGTCATTTATTTTAACAGTGAGTAGATTTGATCAAAAGAAATGTTCTTTCCTTTAACATTTTTCTGGTAAAATTAAAGTAACAAAGTTATAGCCCTTTAGAAGTTTGAGTACCGCCCTGTCTCAATAATAATATTATGTGCTCGTGTTTGGCAACAACGGATATAATCCGCCTTATCGGTTCATCGCATCGGAAACAAAAAAGCGAAAGAATTTGAAACGCTTATCGCGATGTTTTTACTACAATTTTATTCAGTTGTATTCAGTTAATGTGTCAGTCGGTAACGCGTGAGTGAATAGTGGTGTTTGTTGCGTGGTTCAAACGAAATAATAAATGGCACATGTTTACGAAAATGCTGAACTTGTTGACATGATTCTTATTTACGAGGGGTGGAGGACTTTTTTGTAGCAAATTTGATTTTCTGTAATAAGTAATATAGAGTCTCTATCATTTCGGGTTACTAGTCATTGGCCGTTAAAGGTGGAAGTGTAGCTTTTGACGTTCAATATCTCGTAAACTGTTGAAAATTGTATAGAATCACAATGAAGAAGAATTGAATTCTGTACAAAAATGGTACTAGCACCTTTTAGTCGCAAAACATTTCGAAAATGAGATATTATGTTTTTTGGGTGTTATATGACATGTACATCACAAAAAACTGTTTCGCTCATTTCGTTCGGTGAATCTGTCTCTACCTTTCGCTAATCTTTGGACCGCCTTTAATTTGGACAGTACTGCTCAGAGAAAATAAAAATCACCCAAACTTCGTTTGTTGACGATTCGGAGAACTGTGATCATTTTGGATTTTTTTTTTGGGGTGAAAAATTGAGGAGTGGGACGAGAGATGTTAATACACTTCCAGCCCCGATAATTCCAGACATATTTCACAAATCATAGACCTTTCCCTTAAAACAACGATGGAAAAATGTTGCCGGTGAGCGTCCCTGTCACTGCTGGTTAAGGCCCGCGAACAGCGTGCCGGTGTTATGTCCTAGATTACTGGCACTCTGCCTCCTGCGACCCATCCATGCCTTCAGATATTCGGGAGAGGCGACGCGACGTTGCCAGATAGACGGTACTACTGGTAGAGCAGGAAAAGCATGTTAGGGACTAATTGTACGGATCTGTTTGACGGACTTGATCCTCTATAATACATCTTCGTAGCTAACTTTTTTTCTTAGAGAATTTAACTTAAACACGCAACGAAAGCATAGCAACTTGTGCTGAACATAATCCTTTATGAACTCAACTGATGACGGCGTGGAGTGGAAAGTGTAGAGTCAACCTACTTTACGCCACTTTTTGTGCAAGATTGACAGTTTACCAGGCGAAACCGTTTATAATAATGTCGACCGGATAGTTACGGCAACTTGGATTTTTCGTTAAAAAGTGCTATTCTAATTAGCAAAATATCTGTTCTTGAGACAATTTCATCTCCCCCAAAAATGTATATATTACTTGCAATGCCCAAGTTTTTAATAACAATATATTATACAGTATGATCTTACCATACTACAATATCAATGGAACAATCTTCTGTTGCACCTTTTGTAAGAAAAACAATACCTGTTTCCAATCTTATCTTTCCTCGTGGGGATTCCCTAAGTGGCGCCTATGTATAAATGCATTATGCGAACGTGGCAAAGTTGGAATGTTTCACCTCCGACATGGTGCAACCTGCGCGCTGATGGTTTACCCGATTTAACGCAAAACGTGCCCAGGAAGTTCCAGCTTTTTTATTAGTTTTATGTTCATTGCTGACCCTGTTGATTAAAAACCATTATGGACTTGGAAACTTTTTCATGTATTCACATTTCAGTTTCCTGCGTTAGGGCTGTCAATATCTGCTAAAAACGCCTATAGCAGTGTAACCCGAGGCTATAAGCGAATATAATATTCCGCCGACGAAATTTCATTCTTATTGCGGGGTTTTTAATCTGTTCGTTAATATTCGGTAACAGAAAGGAAATGATTCGGTAGGAGTTTCGATGAAGCATATAGAGCTTGCCTAAAAATTAAAGTAACATATAATTGTAATTATAATAGTAATAATAATAATAATAACTATATAACATAACAAAATAATAGACTTAATAGCAAGAAAAAAAAGTGACTTAAAGGCAAAGTGTTAGCTTACGCTGTTTTTAAAACCAACCTATAGACATAGACACATCTGAGCTGTACTCCATAAAGAAAAAAGGCACCTGAATTTAAGATGGCATAGTTCACAACACTGATCACCAATAAAAAAAAAGCTTGACAGAGATAGTTTAGTCAATTACCTGTAAAGATGCGTAAAGTTAAACTCTACCCATCCGGTTGCTTTAAGGTCATCTTTAACCTTTTTTTAAAAGTTGCTTATGCTGCATTCTTTATTCTCAGTTGACAAGCACTTATATAGTTTTGCTGCTCAGTACGAGAAACTACGTGTGAACTAGCTGTCATTGACTTGTAGTAGCGGTGTTTGTTGCCTCAACGGCATGACACTGGAGTTGAGTCATTTATTTTAACAGTGAGTAGATCTGATCAAAAGAAATGTTTTTTCCTTTAACATTTTTCTGGTAAAATTAAAGTAACAAAGTTATAGCCCTTTAGAAGTTTGAGTACGGCCCTGTCTCAATAATAATATTATGTGCTCGTGTTTGGCAACAACGGACATAATCCGCCTTATTGGTTCATCGCATCGGAAACAAAAAAGCGACAGAATTTGAAACGCTTATCACGATGTTTTTACTACAATTTTATTCAGTTATATTCAGTCAATGTGTCAGTCGGTAACGCGTGAGTGAATAGTGGTGTTTGTTGCGTGGCTCAAACGAAATAAAAAATGGCACATGTTTACGAAAATGCTGAACCTGTGGACATGATTCTCATTTACAAAATGCTGCCGCGGCATCACGAATTTATGCGGATCGGTTTCCCAATCGAGTGCAACCAACCCCTCGTGCCTTTGTTAATGTAGTACAAAGGGCTCGTGAATCAGGTGACTTAAGACCTCACAGGGAAGGGCATGCCGGTGCTCCAAGACCGCACGATCAAATACAGGTCCGCACTGAAATACTTGTCGGGAGGATACTTTATAAAACAAGGTAAAATTTTTTTTATTTTTACACACATATTTTGGTTTATCTTCCTTCTACAATCATTATCTGAAAATTAATGACTCAACTACAAAGTCACCCTGTATAGTTTGGATCTGTGATGCAATATTTGCTTCAGAGATGGCACAATTGGAGGCCATTTATAGCTTCTATGACCTATGCTGCAAGTTCAGTAGTAAAGGATGTTCTCACCTTGTTCATTGCGAATGTTGCCATTAAGCTTATGTAGCACTAAGTCGTGTTACGACTTTAGACCGTATTCGGATTGAAGAACTTGATTGCTCCAAGTTAACAGGAAAACAAGCACCTCACGCTTTTTACTCTTAATTTGAATTATCCTGATGTAAAGAGGTTTCTTCCTACCATATCCCATACATGTTCAATGGGCAAAAACTATCGATATTCTGTGTTAATGTTGGCCGGAGTATTCTCATCGTTTTTTATCACCCCATATATTGGACAAAGTGTGTAGGAGTATAATTGAAACACACCTACAAACATGCGTATGCTTGCATGAACGCGAACATACAAATTATTCAGCATACTTTTTCTAATTTGTATTCAATCAACGGGTGAAGAGCTCTCCTCACAATTAGCGAAACAAACATTCGGGGTTTCAGTACGGAAATAGGGGTTGTTTTTTCGTGACGCTGAACTCGGTCATTCCAATGTTGCCATATTTAAAATGCCATCATCCTTGGTATTTAGCTGATTATACAGTGGTACAGAGCAAAGTAGCGCGAGGTACTACCAAGAGTAGTTATATCAAGTGAAGACCCATAGACAAGGCGAATAAATTAGAGAGAGGTAAGAAGTGTATTCACAAACATGGCGTCCACAAAACAGGGTCGGTGTTTCAGGCAAATAACTTTTTTTGGATGAATTTATTAACCATCACTTGTTGTGGAAGCATTTTTGGTCAAATTTACTTTTGTTTAGACATTTGTTCGTGATGGGCATATTCCCGTTTGTAGCCTACCAAATATTGTTCATTCAATAAAGTTAGAAATCACACTTTTTGCGAGAGAAATTAAATCACCTGGCTTAGCCAAAAAAAAAACATATTTATGCACTAGATCCGAATATTAAAACCTATGATCCGGAATAACAATGACCAATTAGAAAGCGTTTTCGTTAAAACAAATATAAACACCTGAGAAAATTGGAAAAAAGGATATATCGGTCGTCAATTAAGTGTTAATTTAAACAAACTGCTTAATGATCTTCATCACATTTTTTTTACTGCTGTACGTAATCCGCATGTCATCCTTCAAAGTAGAGATGCTTCTGGGTTATAATTATTTTAAGCACCTTCATCTGATTTAGACGAATATACCATAAATAACACGCCAGAGTGACACGCGAGGTAGATTGGTTTCAAAAATATTTACTCGATTGTATCTATCTTAGGCGATATTATTTGTTGTATTAAGAGGCTAATTTAACCCTAAATAGATCAAAATTATTAGGACCAGTGGCGTCCCGGGGGCATCTCGGCGAATATTATTGGCAAAAATATATATCAGCTTTTTGATTAAGCATCTAAAAATACAACTTCTATGCCTCTTGTATTTTTTTTGTATCTCATTTCGTTTTCGAAAAAAAAAATGAAAACCGGTTTATTGCATGTCACTGGGCGAAAATAGTCTATTAATTTTTGCCTTAAAAGTGTCTTGGAAAGCAAACATAAAAAAATCAGCCTCTTAATACAATTAATAATATTGCCAAATTTCAACAGAATAAAGTAAATATTTTTTAAGATAATAATAATAAAAAAAAATTGTTCACCGTCTACCTTGAAACCTCATTTCCGGACCCATGTTTATACAAACTTTTTTCATATTTTTTTAACAAGGAATCACCCTCTAAAATATCTTGGTATATTTTTCGAACACCCTGCTGAAGAATCCCAGGGACAGTGGGGCCGACCAGCTGCTTATATATATATATATATATATATATATATATGTATATATATATATAACTACTCTTCGGTACTACTTTGTCTCTTGGAATATACGAAGATTTTTTTTATGAACACCATCGAGCATGAACAAAATGTAGTCAGGGAGGCAGCACCCGAAACATGTGTGCAGTACTTGGTTAGGCCTTATCTGGTCTATCTACAGAGTGAAGCAAAGTTCCTTTTATGTCTAAATAGATTACCTAAGCTATTCTCAGGCATAAATCGAATGACCGCACAAGATATATCTGAGAGACCTCGTGTTTTACCATTTCTTCATACTCTTGAAAACAAGATAATGTTTGTCCCCATATTGCCGAAAAAGGGAGTCTAGTTAAGATGCAAAATGGAAAACTCCTGAAGTTTGCAGCCGTAAGGTAATCGAATATCAGAAGGTCGGAAAGAAAGTTTGTCGTCAAGCTTTCGAAAATGTTTATTTCCTTCATTGGGAAGTGATACCAGAATATTGCATGAACTACAAAACTCAATACAATACAACATTGATATTCTATTTCAGGACAATGTACTTAAAAAAACGCACAGAGAAAAATCAATAAAACGTGAAAAGTACAAATTCACAGGTGTTGAAATGCATTAATGAAGATTTAAATTTCTTTGCGTAAATCCCATACTAATGGATTTTAAAAATGCCGGCAGGATCGTTGTATAGCTTCGTGCAAATTTTTATTTTATGAAGGGATGAAAAGGAAAGAGAGTGCATGACCCATTTACAGTGTTGCCAAAGACAGGGATGAAACGTGATTTTGTTTACACCCAAGCAGCAGGAGCCTAAATGCCAGGAGGAGCTTAAATGAACTTGAGAAATTCTCTTCATCAAGATTGTTCCACAATCTCCATATTCTAGGGAGAAATGAGCGGTCGTATCGGTCAGTTTCTGATGTGAGAGGCTCGACACGGTTAGGATGGGAGGCTGAAGTCAGATGCACACATTTAGAGCTGGAAAAGGGGCAGACGTGCAACCAAATACTTCGCGTTCGCAATATACTGGTGGGCAAAAGTAGAGATAGAGAAGTAAACATTATTCAATTATGAAAAGTTGATGAAGAACTGAAAAATTACCGTTTACTAGTGGTTCACTCCAGCAAACTGAGATAATCCTTCATTTTAAAAGGATGAGCAGAAGAGAAAAGTACCCATATGATTATTGTCAAACATACTGTGCATTAACTGATGAAACATGGAGTTGACAACCTAATCTTTAGAAGATGAGGTGTTTGCAAATCTCTCGCCTATCAGTCTCAAAACGTACGTCCATATGCAGCTTAAAGGTGGGTTTACACGCTACGTCTTATTGTACGTTTCTTCGGGCATACAAAACGTACGTTTTGTCCAGTGTACACACACTACGTGTTTACCCTTCCGCTTTCTACTACAGTTCCAATCTAGATTCTTGAGTTACTCGTATGTGAAGTTTTTTTAGTGAATTTTTTTGAGAGACATTTTTTTTGTATGTAGGGAACACGGCTGCTTTCTTTTATTTTTTCAACTATAAGGATACAACGACTGAGAGAAAAAGGGATGAAGAGGGAAAAGACAAGATGGTCAAGGGAGTGGCTTCTAAAAAGAAGCCAGTATTGCCACGTCTCGTTATTGAAACAACTGAGGAGCGAACCTGATGGCTGGCGCAATTATCTGCGAATGGACACCTCAGTCTATCAGTTAGTAACAGGGATTTATGATACCCTCACCTTTTGTAAGCCGATCTCAACGAGTTTATTTTTTTTGTCTCTTTATTTGCCATCGAGTCTATTTATTTGTATTTTTTTATACGATTATCATAACGCGACGTTTTTTCATTACGGTCACTATAGTCTTTATTTTTCACTTGCCACAAACACGGAAAACTTTTATACATTTTAATGAATTTCCCGAGAAAACCGTGGGTGCATTACCGCGACATTATTAGTTTTTTTTTTGGGAAAAAGGAAGCCAACTGAAGTGGAGCTACTCGTGAACTGAGTCAAGATCGGACGTCTTGTCTGAATATGAGTGTACACGTTTCGCTTTGTGCGCAAAATGATGCTTTTTTGCTTTTTCAATCTGACCTTGAATTTCATTTCGATTCGAGAAGTTTATTTTTTTTGTCTCTTTATTTGCCATCGGGTCTATTTCTTTGTATTTTTTATAAGATTATCATAACGCGACGTTTTTTCATTACGGTCACTATAGTCTTTATTTTTCACTTGCCACAAACACGGAAAACTTTTATACATTTTAATGAATTTCCCGAGAAAATCGTGGGTGCATTGCCGTGACATTATTAGTTTTTTTTGGGAAAAAGGAAGCCAACTGAAGTGGAGCTACTCGTGAACTGAGTCAAGATCGGACGTCTTGTCTGAATATGAGTGTACACGTTTCGCTTTGTGCGCAAAATGATGCTTTTTTGCTTTTTCAATCTGACCTTGAATTTCATTTCGATTCGAGAAGTTTATTTTTTTTGTCTCTTTATTTGCCATCGGGTCTATTTCTTTGTATTTTTTATAAGATTATCATAACGCGACGTTTTTTCATTACGGTCACTATAGTCTTTATTTTTCACTTGCCACAAACACGGAAAACTTTTATACATTTTAATGAATTTCCCGAGAAAATCGTGGGTGCATTGCCGTGACATTATTAGTTTTTTTTGGGAAAAAGGAAGCCAACTGAAGTGGAGCTACTCGTGAACTGAGTCAAGATCGGACGTCTTGTCTGAATATGAGGTACACGTTTCGCTTTGTGCGCAAAATGATGCTTTTCTGCTTTTTCAATCCGACCTTGAATTTCATTTCGATTCGAGAAGTTTATTTTTTTGTCTCTTTATTTGCCATCGGGTCTATTTCATTGTATTTTTTTATAAGATTATCATAACGCGACTTTTTTCATTACGGTCACTATAGTCTTTATTTTTCACTTGCCACAAACACGGAAAAGTTTTATACATTTTAATGAATTTCCCGAGAAAACCGTGGGTGCATTACCGCGACATTATTACTTTTTTTTTTTTTGGAAAAAGGAAGCCAACTGAAGTGGAGCTACTCGTGAACTGAGCCAAGATCGGACGTCTTGTCTGAATATGAGTGTACACGTTTCGCTTTGTCCGCAAAATGATGCTTTTCTGCTTTTTCAATCTGACCTTGAATTTCATTTCGATTCGAGAAGTTTATTTTTTTGTCTCTTTATTTGCCATCGGGTCTATTTATTTGTATTTTTTTATACGATTATCATAACGCGACGTTTTTTCATTACGGTCATTATAGTCTTTATTTTTCACTTGCCACAAACACGGAAAACTTTTATACATTTTAATGAATTTCCCGAGAAAATCTTGGGTGCATTACCGCGACATTATTACTTTTTTTTTGGGAAAAAGGAAGCCAACTGAAGTGGAGCTACTCGTGAACTGAGTCAAGATCGGACGTCTTGTCTGAATATGAGTGTACACGTTTCGCTTTGTCCGCAAAATGATACTTTTCTGCTTTTTCAATCTGACCTTGAATTTCATTTCGATTCGAGAAGTTTATTTTTTTGTCTCTTTATTTGCCATCGGGTCTATTTCATTGTATTTTTTTATAAGATTATCATAACGCGACTTTTTTCATTACGGTCACTATAGTCTTTATTTTTCACTTGCCACAAACACGGAAAAGTTTTATACATTTTAATGAATTTCCCGTGAAAATCGTGGGTGCATTGCCGCGACATTATTAGTTTTTTTTGGGAAAAAGGAAGCCAACTGAAGTGGAGCTACTCGTGAACTGAGTCAAGATCGGACGTCTTGTCTGAATATGAGTGTACACGTTTCGCTTTGTCCGCAAAATGATACTTTTCTGCTTTTTCAATCTGACCTTGAATTTCATTTCGATTCGAGAAGTTTATTTTTTTTGTCTCTTTATTTACCATCGGGTCTATTTCTTTGTATTTTTTATAAGATTATCATAACGTGACGTTTTTTCATTACGGTCACTATAGTCTTTATTCTTCACTTGCCACAAACACGGAAAAGTTTTATACATTTTAATGAATTTCCCGAGAAAATCGTGGGTGCATTGCCGCGACATTATTAGTTTGTTTTGGGAAAAAGGAAGCCAACTGAAGTGGAGCTACTCGTGAACTGAGTCAAGATCGGACGTCTTGTCTGAATATGAGTGTACACGTTTCGCTTTGTGCGCAAAATGATGCTTTTCTGCTTTTTCAATCCGACCTTGAATTTCATTTCGATTCGAGAAGTTTATTTTTTTGTCTCTTTATTTGCCATCGGGTCTATTTCATTGTATTTTTTTATAAGATTATCATAACGCGACGTTTTTTCATTACGGTCACTATAGTCTTTATTTTTCTCTTGCCACAAACATGGAAAACTTTTATACATTTTAATGAATTTCCCGAGAAAATCGTGGGTGCATTACCGCGACATTATTACTTTTTTTTGGGAAAAAGGAAGCCAACTGAAGTGGAGCTACTCGTGAACTGAGTCAAGATCGGACGTCTTGTCTGAATATGAGTGTACACGTTTCGCTTTGTGCGCAAAATGATGCTTTTCTGCTTTTTCAATCCGACCTTGAATTTCATTTCGATTCGAGAAGTTTATTTTTTTTGTCTCTTTATTTACCATCGGGTCTATTTCTTTGTATTTTTTATAAGATTATCATAACGTGACGTTTTTTCATTACGGTCACTATAGTCTTTATTCTTCACTTGCCACAAACACGGAAAAGTTTTATACATTTTAATGAATTTCCCGAGAAAATCGTGGGTGCATTACCGCGACATTATTAGATTTTTTTTTGGGAAAAAGGAAGCCAACTGAAGTGGAGCTACTCGTGAACTGAGTCAAGATCGGACGTCTTGTCTGTAAGTAAATAAACATTATCGAACATGAACACAGAACAATTTTTTTGCGGCGTCCTGACATTTTGTTGCCTCGGCAAACATCAATTTTTTGTGCGAACAATAAAGCAAGGCTTTTTGCGCATCGCCAGAAAATCCAGATTGCCTTGCAAAACAAGAAATCCGCCAACATCGTCCAACGGAACGCGGTAGCTCAAAATTAATAACGTTTCTTTATTTACAAAAGGGGCTTCTTCGATTACCCTGATTGAACGTGGGTTTAGGTGGAGCTGCAAATCGCAGGAGCGGGTGTAATATAAAAGTTTCACCCCGCGTTTCCAATACACTCACTCTTTTCGGAGCATCTCTCCAATCTGCATCCGCAGCAGCTTCAGCAATCAGAAAATTAGAAAGGCAACCGAGATTATGTATCGTGTCATTGTGGCCGCCGTTATCATCTCCCTGATTGGTTTTTGTGTCGCCCAAGTGAACTTTTCGCCAAACTGGGGAAAGAGAGCGCTGAACGGCGATAATGAGCCTAACTGCAAAGAAAATATCGACACCATCATGCTTATATACAAGATTATACAGGTAAGTAGCAAGGAATTTTGTATCTGATGTTTATAACACCCTAGCACATCTCAAATAAGTAACGAACAGATTTATTGCAAAGAAACAATAGTGATGCAAATAACGTACTGACAACTTAATAAGATTTACTAATAATAAAATCTTTAAGTTCCATTGATAATTTTCGAAAAACGGGACCGGCAAACAATTGTAATTAGATTTGAATAAAAAAAATCGACTTGTCACTTAATTTACAGTACAGTGCTTTTTAAAAAGGTCCTTCGTCTACTTATTATATGAAGGGGTCAAGCTGGCAAGCTGAATACTTCGAGAATATTATTTCTCAAATAAAACTGAGGTCATGTGATTCTTCATTTTTGAGGTCCTCATTAGTACCTTCCTATGAGTCATTTTTAAGTATTCTAGGGTTATGAATTACTGGTAAGAAGCTTTAGAATGAGGCATCGCATTAGAGAATATCCGTCTATTTTATTCATAACGATATACCAAGATGCGCTTAGCCACCATCTTGGCATTTTCAACTGACACATTTACGTTGGAAAATCAGTTTGCTAGGTTGTTATAATAATAAGTAGGTACTTGAAATGGTGTTTGAGTATATTATAGATGTACCTAGTTAAAAAAATATGGCCGTATAGTCAGCCTTTCCTACAATTGTAGCACGCCTTTATGGCCTCCTTGATTTTCATAGTCTTTCCGCTCCTTCAACAGGGCTGGGGTATTTCTGGGTTTCTACTGTTCCGTGTCAGTGTCAGCGTTCTTTTATTGTGAGGTTATGTTTTCGTTTTGAATCTTAAGATTCAGGCTGATAACACAGATGTTGAAAATCAAGTATTATCATCCAGAAATTACTTCCAATTCAAAAAGAAAATATAACCTTTCTAAAGGACAGGAGGAACTATGAAAATCAAGGACGCCATAGAAGCGATCGACAATTGTAGGACGCATTTATGGCCTCCTTGATTTTCATAGTCTTTCCGCTCCTTCAACAGGGCTGGGGTATTTCTGGGTTTCTACTGTTCCGTGTCAGTGTCAGCGTTCTTTTATTGTGAGGTTATGTTTTCGTTTTGAATCTTAAGATTCAGGCTGATAACACAGATGTTGAAAATCAAGTATTATCATCCAGAAATTACTTCGAATTCAAAAAGAAAATATAACCTTTCTAAAGGACAGGAGGAACTATGAAAATCAAGGAGGCCATAGAAGCGATCGACAATTGTAGGACGCATTTATGGCCTCCTTGATTTTCATAGTCTTTCCGCTCCTTCAGCAGGGCTGGGGTATTTCTGGGTTTCTACTGTTCCGTGTCAGTGTCAGCGCTCTTTTATTGTGAGGTTATGTTTTCGTTTTGAATCTTAAGATTCAGGCTGATAACACAGATGTTGAAAATCAAGTATTATCATCCAGAAATTACGTCGAATTCAAAAAGAAAATATAACCTTTCTAAAGGACAGGAGGAACTATGAAAATCAAGTAGGCCATGGAAGCGAGCGACAATTGTAGGACGCATGTATGGCCTCCTTGATTTTCATAGTATTTTATCTCCTTAAGAAGGCTGGGGTATTTCTAGATTTCTACTGTTTCTTGTCAGCGTCTGCGCCCACCTCATCATGTTTTCTTTTTGAATTGTAAGAAATTTTAGGCTGATATCACAGATGATAAAAATCGAAAGCATGAAAAATTTGATGCAAATAGATATTTGTAACATAACCTCAAAATAGAGTGCCTGTAAGGTAAGAAAAAACTATGAAAATCAAGAAGGCCATGAAGGCGTTCTACGATTGTAGGAATATCTAACGATACGATCTTAAATTCAAAGTCAACGTAAACAATTATTGCTCCTGAACTGATCTCACTCCTTGTGTGATGCCTATAAAGATTACGGTGGCTGTTAATAAACATTTATGAATGACTGCATTATCTTTCTGTTTCAGAATGAGGCTCAAAAGCTGATAGAATGTGGCAAGCTATCTAACTGATGCTCCAAATACTTCGCTGTGTGTGATATGCGATTTCGAATGAATAAAAAGTTCAATTGACTGGATTGTTTCATTTATTATACGGAACAAAAGTTGTTATATTGCGTGGGCATTAATATAACAAAACTCGATATCGCAATAACAGGTTCGGACCGAAAAGTATCAATATTCTATACGATAATCTCTACACTATATAAACTTTATACTGTACAGAAAACCGTGATATATATACATAACCTATAGACGTATCGGGAAAATTCTACAACTGAGCATAAAAGCAGATTTTGTTGCTAACTGCACAAACAATGGAGTCAGGTAGATCTAAGCAACTTCTGTTGCAATTTGTGATGTAGTGCATTGACATAAAAAAGACATAGTTTTTTTTCCAGAATCAGCAATGCACTATTTGGGCTTTTCATGAAAAAAGATCCCCAGATTCAGCAAATGTTCGGGCAAACCTATGAGGTGTGAAATATGTGCAAGGTGTGCAGAATTATCCGACTTGGACTAATATTAATATACAGGGTGTCCGCAAAGGTGGGGTTTTCCTTTACGGGTGTCCGCAAAGTTGGGATTTTCCTTTACACGACGTGTACATCTTGAAAACATGAGCAATTTTTCTTAGTACCATATACACCAATGTCTTAAGGGAACCGAGATAAAGGGCTCTGCAACATCAAAAATATCTGAATACCGTCCTGTAGCCGCGACATCCCCGACTGGTACTAGGACACTAGCTCAACCCGACGACAGAACTGGGTCGGGGTCAGTGTGTCAGGTCAGTATGCAACCTTCAACCGACGGTTACGGTCACGCGTGTAGAGGTAATCGCGTAGACGAGAATCCCTCAACAAGCACTAGAGACGTGGCTAGAGAACTGCAAGTATCAAAAACTAAAGTGTGGCAAACGCTGCGTGAAAGAGGGGCTGTATCCGGATCACGTCCAACGTGTACAAGCCCTTCAACCTGACGATTTTCCAGCAAGAGTGTGGTTTTGTGAGTGGTTGTTGCATCAACATGACAATAATCCGGACTTTTTGAAGTGCATATTGGTGACAGACGAATCTACGTTCACGCGTAATGGGGTGAATAACTTTCGCAACACTCATGTTTGGTCAGTAGAAAATCCGCACGCTGTCCGTCGGGCACATTGTCAACAAACATTTTCGGTGAATGTTTGGGCTGGCATGGTGAACGGTATGCTCATTGGACCATTTATTCTCCCAAATCGATTGGACGGGATGCAATACCTAGACTTTTTACGCAACATTTTGCCTTCCTTGTTTGCCTGCGTCTGCTCGGTAGCGCATCAGCTGATTTCATTTTCTGTTGGAGCGGTATGATTTCGGGCAGAGACGTACTTAGCCCTTCTCGTCAACTGGAGAGTGTTTTTTACTTGGTCGCCCTCGTTTCACTACACATTACCTTTGTTATTTCAAGGGTAGTTGTTTCTGAAAAGGAAAACCCCAACTTTGTGGACACCCTGTATACTGAGTGACCAAAAAAGAGTTTTCGAGTACATTCCAACTTTACCACGCCGCTTCGAGTTGACCGATAAACAGGATATATTCCCAAACGTATTCATCAAGTTTTCCAATGATTTCCTTTTCTCTCTAGCTTTTTTTGGGCTGCCATATCAAGAATCAACAAAAAAATCAGATGGCAGATTTTGTTGGACGCCTTTTGCGATTATACAGGGTGTTCGAAAAATAGACGGAGATATTTTAAAAAAAAATATTAATGTCTTGAAAATATTTATTTGGTTTTGTTGAAGTTTGGCAATATCATTTGTTGTATTAACCTCCATGCAGAAAATATTTTTAGTTCTCCAAAGCACTTGTGATTTTTGTAGCAAAAATTAATAAACCAATTTTGTCCAGTGACATGCAATAAAACGGTTTTTATTTTTTTTCCTCGAAAACGAAGTGAGACACAAAAAAATACAATAGGCTAAGAAGTTGTATTTTTAGATGCTTAATCAAACAAATATTATAGTTACAAAAAGGCAGTGGCGTACATTTATTTCCAATGATATTCGCTAAGGTGCCCCCCGGGACCTAATAATTTTAATCATTTTAATCTATTTAGGGCTGAATAATATTGCCAAATTTAAACAGAAACGAGTAAATATTGTTTAAGATATTGAAAAAAGATTTTTTCTAAACTTATCACTCTGTATCTTGAAGACTCTGCATTTCCGGACCCATGTCTGAAGAAACTTGTTTACATATTTTTTAACCAGAAATCATTCTATTTTTCAAACACCCTGTATACTTCAATGTTATGTGTGATAATTAAATAACATGATCTTATTGTCTTCTGCTGTAGATTCATGAATGTTTTGAGTTTCTACGTCACGAATGCAAAAGTATTTCTAACGTTCAAGTCCGAGTATCCACAGGGTGTTTCTTAAGTATAGAAGACTCTTTGGTAGGCCGTATATAACAATGTTGCCGTTTAATCTCCATATGATGATTGATATGTGTAATGTTAGTTTTCACATATAAAAGATATAGACATAAATCACATGCAAATTTGAAATAAAATAACATATCAACTTTACCTGACACGCATCCGTTGGGTCCAAGAATTTTGTTATGGCTCGTACAGACTGTACATTTTTGACCTTGTACGCCTGGTCTGCAAACACATCTGCCTGTCATTTGTTCACAGTCATCTCTGACAGATCCAAACACGGAACATCCGCAGGCTGGAAAGGATTCGAAATTTTATTTTTTTCCAACGACGCCAATATCTTTCATTTTAACACAAGCTTCAGCTCTGTAGTTTCCTTTAAGTCATACAGGCCACTGCTTCAAAAATACGAAATATAAAAAAATAAACAAACGACAAATTCCTAAATCCACCTTTGAGACCCCACAAACAATATTTTCCCTGGTCAGTATTTTTGCTTTTTGGAATATTCCATGAATAAAGTAATAAAACTTTTTCCAAATGACATCGAGGTATGAAAAAACCTAAAGCCTTCTCCTTAGGCAAGGCAAAGTGACTTCTATTGACTCTTTTAAAATCTTAATATTGACAATTTTTTTCTTGCACTAACTGTTAGATTTGTATGAGAACAGTTGCTTCTAAAATTTTGTGACTAAGGAACTGAAAACTAAAATCGTAAAGCTTGTCAAAGATCACTTAAACATTAGAATTTTTTTCTTGCTCCCTTAATTTTTTTGAGTAGTGTACAATACCAGACTAACCCTGCAGTGGAAGTAGTGTAAAGTACATATCATTCGCTTCGTATTCGTATGACGGATACTGGTTTTGGAGAAAGATATACAATATTCAAAGTAATACAATAGTTTGTAGGACTGCATCTTTTATATCCTCGACAAAAAGTAAAGGATTTACTTGAAAGTTTTCTGATCTTAAAATGATCTTGATGGTCATGGTCAGGTTGATTTGTATGTATTTGAAACTTAAAATTGTCCACAATTTGTATTTCATGAATTAATAACGAATGTTCCAAGTTAAAAATTAATTTGATCTTCATATGACCTTGATGGTCGCAGCCAAGGTCATGGGTATATTTCAACCTAATATTCATTTCTGGTATCAAAAAATAGTGGCTTTCATTTAATAAAACTGTTTTGGTCTTCAAATGAGCTAGAAGGTCACCATTCGGTGAATTTTTTCAAAACTTCGTTGTACAAAATTGTTCTCAATTACATATAATTTTCGAGATATTGTGTCTGTTTCCTGGATACCCTCAAATAAATGGTGGGCCATCAGTTTTTTTTAAGTTGGTATTATTTTGACAGTTGGTAACACTTCCATGCTCAACATACTGACAGATATATTGTATCAAAGTTCCGCTGTGAACAATGGATCGTTTTAGTCTTGAACAAATGTGTGAAGTATTGAAAAACTATTTTCAAAGTGAGTGTTGTAGAAATATATAATAATAATATTATTTGCTCGTGTTTGGCAACAACGGATATAATCCGCCTTATCGGTTCATCGCATCGGAAACAAAAAAGCGAAAGAATTGAAACGCTTATCACGATGTTTTTACTACAATTTTATTCAGTTGTATTCAGTCAATGTGTCAGTCGGTAACGCGTGAGTGAATAGTGGTGTTTGTCTGCACTGAAATACTTGTCAGGAGGATACTTTATAAAACAAGGTAACATTTTTTTTTATTTTTACACACATATTTTGGTTTAACTTCCTTCTACAATCATTATCTGAAAATTAATGACTCAACTTCAAAGTCATTATCAATGGATGAATATTTTCAAACTGTACGACCTTGTTCTGCATCATTTTCTATGAAGCGTATTTTGTGGATATTTTTATGATTTCAGACTTTTTGAACACCCTGTATATTTTTATGGACAAAACCATGCCTATAACCTTTCTCGGGTTTCAATTAGTAAGCGCTCAACTTTTTACGTTTCTCCGTGTTGTGGATCAGACGTGATAGACTGGACATACATTCACACTTAAATCCACTAGTACTTCAATATCGAGGACTTTTCAGTTGATCCGTAAGTTCTGCCGGATAATCTTTGAGAAACGCTGACGTGCCAGCGGAGAAAGAATAAAAGTGCCACATCTCTGTTTCATTTATTCGCATCTTTGGCTGGAAACTGTGTATCGTATCGCATTTTATGCAAACCTCAGGAAGGCGAAGTTTTCCAAATGTTCAGTGAAACGTAACAACACACCGCGGTTGCCGGCGGAGCTGGGAATATATTTCTGCTAAAAAAAACTTCCGACAGCTGAATTGAGAAACTTCTTTTTTCTGAAGTAATCGAAAAGTTCCTGTTAGTGACACCTATTAGAAAATGCATTTTCTGGAACTTCGACAAATTGTTGAAGTTTTGGTCATTCGCTTCACGAGGTGTTACGGCAGCTGTAATTCTGCTCCCGGTTTAAAAATGCATTACCTCCGAAAATTCTCAGGGACTTGTTCCGATTGTCGGAAAGAGCTTTGCTCTTTCACACGGAGCTTGTAAAGAAAATTACAGATCTACTGTCACCACAATTTTGCACGGGGTACCTCAAGGATCTGTACTTGGACTATTGGTATTCTTGCCATGCATAAATGACATACAAAATTGTCTCGGTAACGGTACTAGTAGCAAACCATTCCTGTATTGCCGACGACACTTCTATCAACTCACAGCACCTTAGAAAACATAGAAAACGAATCATCAGCATGCAGGAGGGACAGAACTGGTTTGTTATTATTTCTGTACAGAATTTTCATACAAATGATAACAACACAAGAATAGTAAAGTTTCTCGGGGTGTACGTGTATTCTTCGTTGACTTGGGACGAGCATGTAAACCATGCTACAACATCTTTGACAAAAGCTAGAGGGAATCTGAGAAATTCGGTCTCAGAAAGCATTGCTTACCAGTTACTATGCGTACTTCTACAATAGAATGACTTACGCATGGGGTCATTCTCCACACATGCCTAGAGTTTTCAACCCCTGAGAAGATGTGTGCCATTATGTAAGTTGTGGCCATGCATGCAAGAGAGTGGTATCAGTAAAGTCTATGTAAATGCCGTGAAAATCTTATACAACAATACAACTAGTACCGTCAAAATTGTAAGAACCCTCTCAGAAAAATTCCCTGTCACAAAAGGCTTAAGACAAGGTTGCTCGCTCTCCCCGCTGCTCTTTAAAATCTTGGAAGAAGAAGTGAGCAGCATTGGATTGCCAATTCGGGACATACTGATATACACGCTGTTATTTGCCGACCAGGTACTGATAGCAGGAGACCAGGAGGATTCTAGTTACAGGGGGAATACAATAAGTGGGATCTGACGATAAATATGCAGAATATATGGTGGTAGGAACTGACGAAGCTGATGACCTAGTTATTGGGAATGCCTTTGCCAAAAGTTGCAACACATTTAAATACTTAGGGGTAACGTCAACTAAACTCGCTTCTATGGAGTAAAATTACAATCTCCTAAATTCCAGAAGGAAGAATAAACATACGAAGGCCATATTCCCAAAATACTTACGTATACACCCTCGATACCCGGAAGAGATCTTAGGCAATCCCCAGAATCCAGATTCGCATCTATCGCACTTAGCTCCACCTACGCCGGGCCTGCATTTGCATTGCTGCGTCTCTGGATCGCATGTTTCCGAGTAGGATCCCAACTTATTGCAGCCACATTGCGAAGGGCAGCCGGCAAAGTTTGGCCCTTGCGCAGGGTTTTTACCATCTGGGCAGCAACCGTACCAGCTGTCTTCACAACTCTTCTTTTCGATGAAGTTCTGATCTACAAATTAAAAGACGGGGGCTGGTTATTGTAAGCGTATGATATTCTCGTAATGGGTCGAGAGACAACAATCTTTATGGAATCATCATATATGCATGAAGCTATAGCTATTAAACTGATCAAAGAGAAATCAAATCAGGCCAGTTGGATACAATATTCACTATTTTCCGGCAAAATCCAAAACAAAGGCTATACTGAATGTGAGCTGTTCGATAGCTGTTGTATTTCATCCTCTACTAAGTTATCCGAGGAAGCTCCTATCTTGATTTATCTGTCGGACTGTATTCTACCCCTTCGGGGATAATAAATTGCAATACTGGGATACAGGGCGTCTATAAGTTTATGCACATAGTGTATGTATTTTGTAAGTATTCAGATTGGGACTTGTGATAGGGCACCCCCAACTCTACCTTTAATCACTTGTACTTAGGCGGTGCGTTAATTTTCAGTTTCTCAGCCATCTTCCAGGTTTAGCACTTTGCCTCTTTTTCACTATAATGAAATACTCGTACACGTAGAGATTGTATGGTGTGAAGTAACTTTTTATTCTTGATCCGATTGCATAAACTTTTTATTATCTGTCTGTGTCGTTATACGTCAAGCATATCATCTGATAAAAAACACTTAACAACAATACTTTTTGTTCAATAGTCGAATGAAAGATTCATGAAACAGAAGTGGTTCTATGAAAGTTTTGCAATACAGTTTTGTTTATTGACTTAGTCCAAAGTAATTACCACCATATTCAATACACTTGTCCATTTGTCCAAAACAGTCCTAAACCGAGATTGTCCCTAATCAAACATTATCAGCTTCCTTTGGCACCAAGTCGTACGACGTCTTCTGCTCTTCCGTCAGACTATGCGGTACCCAGAGTGAACCAAGTTTCTTTGCGAGTAAATGGTCATGCAGAATTGGATGAATTGCTGGTGCATGAAGGTGTAAGGTCTCCCTATCTGTTGGTATTTTATTTTCCGATCTTCATCAAGCATTTTCCTCACAGCAGTTATGTTTTTCTCTGCTACTGACGTTCGCGGCCTTCCTTTTTCTCTGTACCCCCTGCATATATTATGTATGTATCGAAGAAAGAGACTAAACCAAAACAGTGATCATTGCGTGATCAGTACGCTGATATATTTGAAGAGAGAGGGAGCATAACTGTTATTGGGCAGAATAGGTTTAGCCAGCGCCACCTTCAACTAAAAAAGAATCAGAAATTCAAGGATGGCTTAAAAATAAAAAAGATTGATTATGATGATTCAACGGTTAAGGCAGAATTGTTACAAATTGTCAAGACGAATAAAAATAAATATAACCGGCGTTTTGGAGCGCGATCATGTGGAGTAAACGTGAATATGTTTAGGTTTGGTCTCTTTATTCGATGGATACATAATAGTTGTACGATGAGGACGATCATTCTTTAATCACTGGTCTATGCTTAAACCACGCGTAAAGTTATACCGTAAAGCTGCCTGTATCTCACTACGTGACCATGATGCCATAGTCCACTTTATACACTCGTGAATATGAATGCTGCTGACGGCTACTATGCACTCATGGACATGTCTCAACATGGAGTAACATGCAGCCTTCCTGCTCCTATTGCAAAACTGTTATAGTACCCTTTTATTTCTATATTTATTTGGAAAATGGTTATGTGCTACTTGCAAAATGGAATCACCTTAAAGACACATTACCTTATACATTGTATCAAGGTGAATTATAGTATATACGACTATATACGAGCTTTTCAAAAATAATTGTGCTATCGGTAGTAAAACAATAATTGAGTCATGTTTAGTGCCAAACCAACATTTCAGACACGTGGTCTGACAACAGTGGTTTGTGGTCGCCATTTTTTCCAATAATGACAACGACAGCACGTCTCGCAATTGTTTTTGTTATCGACTGTACAACGCGCTACCACAAAAGGTCCATACACCAATACCTAAAGCTACTTAAGGTTAGTTAGATTAAACGTTACTAGCGTTAGTTACCTTTACGACAGCATCGTGAAAATCTAGCAGTTTGATGGCAATAACTACCAGAGGGACAGTCTTGCCTGAAAGGGCCACTCCCACAGTCAAGCTCCCTTCCAGTTGCCGGATCTGTCAGAGGCTTTTCACCCTTGCAAGGTTTCACTTCCATACCTAGCGAAATGTCGTCTGTTTAGACTAAAATCCTTTCGGGCCATCCAAAAGCACCATGTACAATCCTTATCGGGCGTTTTCACAAATTTATGCCTATCCTACATTTTATACAGGGTCGCCGATATGTGACTGTATCTTGAATATATGTGAAACGAAATAAAATACATCCATTTTAATCTTTGATTGAAACTTTTGGTAGGTTTCGGGAGGAGTATTTTCAATCCCTTCCGTAATTTAGTTCTTCAGCTGCTCTGCAGTATTTGGTTTGTTGGTATAAACCTAATTTTGCAAACATCCCTATAAAAAAGTCAGAAGCCGTTAAATCCGGTGAGCGTGGTGGCAAGTGGACAGCACCAAATCGAGAAATTAGACTGGAACCACATGTTTTGCAGGTTAAATTTTTGGATTTGACGAGTCAGAAAGTGTTGCACCATATCACGGTAGCGCTGGCGAGTAATAGTAAGAGAATTACCTACAGCGTCTATAGAAGAAGTAAGGTTAAATGACACGTCCATACCAAGCACCGCACCAAACTGTGAATCGACGAGGATGTGGTGGTCGTTGATTGATGAGACGAGTGTTCTTTAATGCCCAGATGCGACAATCCTGCTTATTAACAAATCCGTTCATTTCGAAGTGGGCTGGGTACGACGAATATCCAGTTCTTGAGAACGATGTCTGGTAGACGTCTCAGGGCGCTCCAACATACTGTCACAAACTCTTTCGATGTTTTCCGGAGTACGAACAGTTCGAACACGGACCGACCTTGGCAAGTCTTTAAGCTGTTTCTTCAAATTTTTGCACTATCCGACGAATGGGCGTATTATTAAAGTAAAAAGTTTTAACAATACGGACGCGTTGTGCGATCGTGTAGCGCTCCATGATGAATTGGACACATGTGCTTTGAACATCTACTACTGGAATGCGTGTATAAAAAAAGGCGCGCAATTTAAATCAGTCAGGTATATATTGGCCACCCTGTATAAGCGCATTTCACAGAAAAAACGAGGTAATTCGCTTTATGCTATTTTTGGGCTTGTTGAGTCACAATTTATCATGTGTCCAAATTCAATTTATTACTGCTCTGAAATCCTTGATAATAAATGTCTAGTTTTGCTTTTTCCAAGTTGTTTACGATTTTGTCGATTATTGTAAATCCGACAAATTAGTTATGTTTAACCACTATTTTACTTTGCTCAAAGCAGTTTTTATATCACTTGATCATATTATTTTGCTTCGAATTCAAAAGTATGCATTTTTACGAACGTCTATACCTAAGAATAAACGGCTGTAAAATATCTACATATATCTTCTTGGAGTTAGCATGTATTTTGAAAATGTTTTTGTATTTACATTGTTTCTTGGACTAACTCTTTTTGAGAAACTATTTTTTCCTCTTCAGACTATAAATGAGCTCGGTGGTTCGTGAAAAAATCTTCCAAGAAAATTTAAAACAATTACCAGGCTCTTAATACATAAATGCTTTTAAGGTACTCAGTGTAATGATTTTTTGCTACTGAAGTTATTAGGTTCATTAATTATATCCTGTTAAAAACTCACAAAAGCTACTAAAAAGAACTGTGCTAGTGATGGGATTAGCACTATAATTCATGAAAATTTGTTATATCAATCACTGTTGGTGAGTGGTATTTAGTAGATGTAATTTACCTTTCGTAAAAGGCTAAGCGAACTAAGATTATGAGATGAGTCTGTAGCAGCCCTTACCTGGAGGGAAATTAGTCTTCGAGGTTAACCGAGCATTTAAATTCCGATTTCAATTAAGTTTTTGGAACTTGTTTCTCCAGTGACTTTATTTACCACTTATCACATTTGATACTGGCCTGTTTTTCATAGATATTTGTAACGTCCTAAAAGTTTTGGCACAACATTCAATGGCTATAATTTTAACAAACACAAAATAATATGTTGCCTTTGGGAGCAAACGTTTGTTTAATTACTTTACTGTCAGTTGACATTTATTTATTTTGAAGTTTTCGCTTTAAGATGTCGTATAAATTAGAAATTATCTACATTTATCGACCAATAGCGGAGTGCGAGCAGGGAATAACAAGTTTTTTTTTTGTATCGAAGCAGCCGCGCAGGCAGAAGTTTAAATGCCGGAACACCGCGGCTGCTATGATGATCCCAAAGAAATTTTGTTAATACGATTTTTGAACTGCCTAAGGTTAATAGAACTGGAAAAAGCTTCCTCTTGTAGATTGTTCCTGGTAGAGCAGAATGGGCGAATCCATATAGTTCGATAGTATAGCTTAGTTAAGTAGTGTGTTGTAATTAATGATAACTAGTATTTAAATAAATGTCTTAATTAAAAAAAATCCGCTAAATATTTTGTGCCAAAACGTCTAGGACATACGTTATTAATGGTTCATCTGTCCGTTATGGATTCATGGACAGAAGGCTCATCAGGACTTGCTAAGAGTTTCGGTCAAGATCAATAGACCCTGTAGGATGTTTCATTAGAATCTCCTCTAATTATATTACTACTGCCTCAAGTGGTAATTTCTCTGAACACATTTAATGCATTTATGTTAGCAATCAAGGCTTCCAGGCACTTCGACTAATTAGTACATCACTTATAACTTCAAGGGCCACGGATCTTGGCGGTAGTCGGTTATGCTCCATTTTTCCATATCTGCCTGATAATGGACATTGTAATCGTTTCAAGCTTCAAGAAGTAACGACGGGTAATATGCACTTTAGTGACTTTTGACATCATAATATGACATATTATGTTGATGGCTACAAATTCGGTAAGGACGTTTAGATGTTAGTTCAAAGTTCTTCATAGTGAAGATTAGTCTCAGATGTTGTAATGATAAGCTGGGTCACTGGAAAAACCAGTTCCAAGCACCTTGTGATTGTAATCTTGTTTCGCACTAAATACTCCATTTACTGGCAGAATCAAAACCACATACATCCTGAGTTATTGTATAAATCGAATCTTTTGTGACACATTAGTTGGGACGAATTGTATGGCACCGTTTGACTGACTTGATCCACTTGATTTTTTTGTTTAACGTGCTCTTAGCTAACTTTTTCTGATATTACACTTAACCCAACAAAACTTATGACCTACGTTATCAATATATACAGGGTGACTTTGAAGTTGAGTCATTAATTTTCAGATAATGATTGTAGAAGATAAACCAAAATATGTGTGTAAAAATAAAAAAAAAATTTACCTTGTTTTATAAAGTATCCTCCCGACAAGTATTTCAGTGCGGACCTGTATTTGATCGTGAGGTCTTGGAGCACCGGCATGCCCTCCCCTGTGAGGTCTTAAGTCACCTGATTCACGAGCCCTTTGTACTACATTAACAAAGGCACGAGGGGTTGGTTGCACTCGATTGGGAAACCGATCCGCATAAACATGTGCCATTTTTTATTTCGTTTGAGCCACGCAGCAAACACCACTATTCACTCACGCGTTAGCGACTGACACAGACTGAATAAAAACATCGTGATCAGCGTTTCAAATTCTTTCGCTTTTTTGTTTCCGATGCGATGAACCGATAAGGCGGATTATATCCGTTATTGCCAAACACGAGCACATAATATTATTATTGAGACAGGGCGGTACTCAAACTTCTAAAGGGCTATAACTTTGTTACTTTAATTTTACCACAAAAATGTTAAAGGAAAAAAACATTTCTTTTGATCAGATCTACTCACTGTTAAAATAAATGACTCAACTTCGAAGTCATGTACATTAAAGTGAGGTCCCTTTTTCATACGTGATTCTAAGCTTAACCTGACTGGACTAACAACACCTTGAATAATTCGTTCACACCTGCTTGGTAGAAATGACAGTTCGTTTTCAGACTTCCACTGTTAAAACAATAAGATACGCCAAGCGTTAGACGTGTGTGTAAATAAAATAAATACCAGCGCTTCGACAACAAAACGAAAGCTTTTTACATAAAGAACACAGGTTTTACGGTGCTATGCAGCCGTTTGATAGGAAGGGTGAAAACCATGTATTCCTAGAAGACAAACTTTATTTTTTTTTCGTAACCGCGTTTGTTGGATGCCTCTTCACGTGAATCGATAAGTCGCCAGGCGATATATCGGTGTCTGAACATTTTTTTAAACGATTTTGTTTGCTTACGAAGTTTATTAACTAACATTTTTTTCAGAGGGTCTAGCTTGTGCTGAATCCTCTATGAACTGATGACGGACTTGCCTGAGAAAAGCAGAGTCAACCTACTTGACGCTATTTTTTGCACTTCCCATTGACGCGACTGCTCATTGATGTAATCAAATTCATAGAAAAGCTACAAAGGCCCTTTTGCGCACAAACAAACTTTTTAACCTATGCATCAATCTTGTCAATATTCCTTCATCATTATCGACTGCAGATCTTGCAAAGAACTGATGTTATACAGGGTGTAACTAAAAGGTGCATTTTGCCCTAAATTTCTGAACACCCTGTAGAAACATTCGATAATTGAATAACGTGTCTCGGTATGAGGATTTTAAGTCTCAACTTTACTCAACAATTTTTTTTAATTAATGTCAATATCTCAATTATTGAAGGATATATGCTGTTTTGAAGAAAATGATGCGAATCATAGCCATGAACAATTTAATTTAAAAAATTACAGTGGCAACATTAGTATTTCCTCCCCGGGGTTGAATAACAGCTCTTATCCTCTCTGACATAGACTCAATTAAACCAGCTATTGTGTCTTACCATCACTCCTCCACCACCAAAATGTATTCTAGGAGCAAAACAACTTTGAGCATATCTTTGGCGACCATCAGGCGAATATCTCGTAAAACGAGACTCGTCTGTAAAAAGAACGTTTTTCCAGTCATCCATCTCCCAATCTGCATGAGTTCATGAAAATACCAAGCGCTGCCTTGAATTACCTACATCCAATAAAGGATCTGTAGCAGGTACACAAGATGATAGATAACGAAACTGATCCAAAGGTCCAATAGTTATTTAAAATTCAATTTGATCAAAATTTTGTTTGTCCTGTTAATTTTGCGTGGCAGTGTATCAGGAGCGGAAAAAAAAACACTTTTTGTCATTTGCTAAATAAATGTGTAAGTTACCGTCCAGCAGCCTCTTGATTCATGTCAATCTAATGTGATTATGAAAAAAAATCGAGTTGGAAAATTTCTGGCATGAATGCGAGGTTTTCTCCCCGTCCAACAGCGGTGACACAGTTACTGCGGCCTCCTTTGATCCTTGATCCCTCACAATTGCCCAACCCTAATCGTTCCGCTTTAAAAACACCCCTAGCTACTGGGATATTGGTGCCTCTTTGGAGGATTGTACATGGTCTGGTGCTCCGATGTTTCATTTACGAATTGATCATTTGTTCATAGATCCACATAGCATTTGGAATACCTTGAGCGGCGTCTATGCAGGACGCGACATACATCTTCTCGGATGACGATTAAATACAACGCTTACGCGTCACAATTTGTTGCATTTTTGATATTCTAATCTTTAAGCACGTCATCGATGTCGAGGCATTTTGTTATGCTTAACACTAGTAAATGAAAGGGCAATAACTGAAAATATCTGTACTACTCAGCTCTCAGAAACTGCTTTCTTCACAAAAACTAAGAGATAACATTTTAACAAAGGATAAAATGTTTAGATTGTTGCCTCAGAATGCTTTAACTATAGTCATTTTGTTGCCAAAAAAACCAGTTGAAGAAATTATTTTTTCTGGGTGAAACAGTACATAATTTTTCGCTAGTCTGAGAAATACTTCAGAAGAACTGACTCAATTCATTGGATCCATTATCTCAAAAAATCCCGCCACATTGTTCAATTTCGATCCGCGATTCAATAATTTAATGGTAAGTCCCACTTAAGGTATTCCAAGCCCAACTCAGCCGATCAAAAAAGAACCGCACCTTGGCAAAGATCTAGCGGTCTGAGCCTGAGCTCTTCCTGCCTCTGACAGGCTTCCATCTTCATAGCGCATAACGACGGGTACATTCTTAGATCGGAAGCGCAAACAGGCTTTTCCTGCGCTTTTCCGCAATCGAACTGACAGGTACACCTGGGGAAATTGTCAGGTCCCAACTCACAAGTCGCTTCGAAGTCGCAGTGGATGTCCTTGCAGGCTTCCCTTTCCACACTGCCATCGGGGATGGAATTCTCCATCACGCGTTGATCGTTCTCGGAACCGTTCCGTAGCATGACAGATGCTAGCGTTGCTAAAGGAGGTGGGTTAGTAGCATATTTAGTAATTGGTCGTATGGGATTAGAGCGGAATTCTATCATTGTTGTTATATGGTGTACGGGTGCTCCAGTTCAATGCTTCTAAAACGTAGTACGTGACTAAAGGCGGGTTCTCACTAGTCAATCGTATCGATCAATCCAGTTTTCTGGGAAGCTGCCGGATTCATAAGATATATGGAAGAGACGCGAAAGACCTGGAGCAAGCTTATTTTACTTCAATGGCATATATTCATTATTATTGATCAATAAAATTGACTAATAAAAACGCGGCTTAAGGGCCCCACAGACTATGACTCTCTATCAGCTGATAGTTTGGTCGGCTTCTTAATCAGTGTGGAGGCGTATGGATGTGCGCACATTACAGCGATTCAGTAAGATAAAAAAGTCTGACGAACTTCCCCACTTGCACAAACATGATGATTGTTTAGTCGGCCTATGGTTCAGTTCGCTCCGAGCTTTGACGTCGGGCAGTCAAGTATTTTCGGGTAATCGGGTAATTTGGAATGCATTGTGTACAACTTTCCACTGACCAATCCATCACTGCGACTGGGATGCACCCAGTACTCTCGGAATCCCTTTTTGATTTTTCTTCTCCGTTGTATGAGAGCCATAATACAGGGTGTCCGCAGAGTTGGGGTTTGCCTTCACACGACGTGTAGATCTTGAAAACATAAGCAATTTTTCTTAGTACCATATACACCAATGTCTTAACGGAACCGAGATAAAGGGCTCTGCAGCATCAAAAATATCTGAATACCGTCCTGTAGCCGCGACATCACCGACTGGTACTAGGACACTAGCTCAACCCGACGACAGAACTGGGTCGGGGTCCGTGTGTCAGGTCAGTATACAACCTTCAACCGACGGTTACGGTCAGGCGTGTAGAAGTAAACGAACTCGTATAATCGATTGCCTTTCAAAAAACAACAAGCACTAGAGACGTGGCTAGAGAAGTGCAAGTATCAAAAACTAAAGTGTGGCAAACCCTGCGTGAAGAGGGGCTGTATCCGTTTCTAGTCCAACGTGTACAAGCCCTTCAACCTGACGATTTTCCAGCAAGAGTGCGGTTTTGTGAGTGGTTGTTGCATCAACATGAAAATAATCCGGACTTTTTGAAGTGCATATTGGTGACAGACGAATCTACGTTCACGCGTAATGGGGTGAATAAGTTTCGCAACACTCATGTTTGGTCAGTAGAAAATCCGCACGCTGTCCGTCGGGCACATTTTCTGGCATGGTGAACGGTATGCTCATTGGACCATTTATTCTCCCAAATCGATTGGACGGGATGCAATACCTAGACTTTTTACGCAACGTTTTGCCTTCCTTGTTAGAAGATGTGCCATTAAGTGTAAGACAATCAATGTGGTTTCTGCACGATGGTCATATTTGTTACCTCTGTTCGTGGTCTACTGGTCTGCACCACCGCCGGCGTCTGCTCGGTAGCGCATCAGCTGATTTCATTTTCTGTTGGAGCGGTATGATTTCGGGCAGAGACGTACTTAGCCCTTCTCGTCAACTGGAGAGTGAGTACTTTTTTCTTTATTTTTTTTTTACTTGGTCGCCCTCGTTTCACTACACATTACCTTTGTTATTTCTGAAAATGAAAACCCCAACTTTGCGGACACCCTGTATATTTATCTTACCATGAACAACAAGTGATTAAATGGTCAGGTTTTTATGTTTTTGTTTTTATGGTGGCTGCGTTTTTTATTTTTTTACTCAAAAATGGCACATCGGAGGAAAACAATTCAAGAGAGATCATTTGTTTTAAATTGAACGGGGAATTCAAAAATAATTTTAATTTGGCAAAACCATCTTACCATCTTTTCTTAAAAAATATCGAAGTCAACACCCGTACGCACGCCACTGTTAAGGCTAAAATTTATTTTTGCATTGAAAAATATGCAACTTTATCAACTTTCACTACGTACTAAATATCAGTGAAATATCTGAAGCGGTTTTGAAAATATTAATTAATTTCCATTTTTTCCTAAAACTTCAACACTCCGAGTTTTTGTAAGGAAACATTTTTGGACCATAGTTTGTAAAGCAAACTAACATTAATTTTTCATGTAGATTGACGCCCTTAAATATTCGCATCTGATTAAGGAACACCCTGTAGAGAAAACCAAGGAACGACTCTAATCCCATACGGCGCATGTTATTGTGTTATACAAGCGAAATAGTCTGTACCTACTATGGATCGAGAGCTAGCAACATGAACCGTTCACGGAATGACTTAAGCCTCATTTATTAGTCGACTATTGAAATTTTGAAAACTGAAAATGTTCAAAATCTTCACAGTATGGTGTGGTAACAGTGAATTAGTATCAGTAAACATTACATATAGGAGTAGTAAAACTTCTTCCCGGGCAGTCATTCACATTGCACCTGTTCTCTGTGCAAGGACCGAGACACAGTAGCGAGCTCTCAAACTATAAGCGAATATTGGGAAAGGTTTGCAGCCAGCCAGCAGAGAACGGAGCTTGCAGGACGAACTTTCTAATGGACTTATGATGTTAATATTTTGGTACACGGGCCTCGCTCAGTGCCGGAATCCGTAATTGCTTCCCGGAAAAATCCCATATAACTGCCGTTCCTGTTATTACGGCTGTTACGAGATAAAAGAGGGTTACGGCTGGGAGAACGTTGTGTATGACTGAGCTGATATTAATTTTCTGTGATAGCCTGTGTTTACGACACAGATGGTTACATTTTTTGTAATGAATATACAGGGCGATAGGTAGTAAATATACAGAAAATATTTCTCAATATCAGCTGGTGGACAGATGCTTTGCAACACGAAAAATTTTACCGAAATTCATATCTCCACATATACTAAGTGACATATAAATCCGAACACCCAGTTTAAATGGTTTTATTTTAATAAAAGTTGGTGAATGTATTTACCTTACTGTAAATAATAAGTGAAAAAATTTTCAGCCTTATCAGTTGGACATTCCGGTTTTTATACTGCTTTTTTTTAATTCACTAACGCTCTAAAAATGAATATTTCAGCCGCAGTAAAGAATCGTTGGCGGATTTTGGTTCTTGACATCCTTTACGATCGGTTACGATGCCTAGAGTACGGACACCTGTACGATTTCGTCAACTTAGTGAGTTTGATAGGGGCCGTATAGTGGGACTTCGGGAAGCTGGACTTTCTTTTCGGGCAATTGCAGTTAGAGTGCAAAGAAGTGTAGACACTGTGGTTAGGTGTTGTCAGGCATGGCTTCGAGAAGGCCGTACGCAAAGAGCAAGGGGCACTGGACGCCGCCCTAGAACAACAGACCGTGAAGATCGCCGCCTAAGATTATTGGCCTTAAGGGACCGTTTCTCCACTACCAGGTCCATTGCAAATAAATGGTTTGCAGAACACGGAAGACCTATTGGCATGCGAAGTGTTTACCGACGAATGAGAAGTTTTGGCTTGTTTTCATACCGGCCACACTGGGTACTCCCTTTAACTCGAGAACACCGACGTAATCGCCTTGAGTGGTGTAGACAACGGTCACTCTGGGATCAAGAATGGAACAGTATTGTCTTTAGTGACGAGTCTCGATTTTGTTTAGACATGCACGATGGTCGTGCCAGGGTTAGAAGGCGACGTGGTGAAAGGAGGAATCCACAGTTTTTTGTTGAAAGACATGTTCATCAAACTGTTGGAGTTATGGTTTGGGGTGCTATAGCTTATAGTTCCAGGTCACCTTTAATCTTCATCAGAGGTAACATGAACGCCATCTTTTACCCTATCTTGACACCCTGGCAGATCCAACTTTCCAACAAGATAATGCCCGACCACATGTTGCAAGAGTCACAATAGACTTCTTTCAACATAATGATGTCACATTGTTACCATGGCCACCAAGATCTCCCGACTTATCCCCAATTGAGCACGTGTGGGATATGATGGGTAGGAGATTGCTCAATTTGCAACGTCCTCCTCAGACTCTAGAAGCACTTCGAGAGGAGTTGGTGGTTGCCTGGAATGAGATACCACAGGAGGACATTGACCACCTGATCAGAAGCATGCCTAGGCGCGTTGGAGAATGCGTAGCACATCAGGGTGCATCCACACATTATTAAAGGTCAAAGGGCTTTAAAGCAGTGCAATCATTTTGAAATTTTTATCATTTACTTATTATGCTTCATTAAGTACTTATACAAAATTTTATTAAAATAAAGCCATTTAAACTGGGTGTTTGGATTTATATGTCACTTAGTATATTTAGAACGGAAAGAGATATTGAGTTGCTATATTCTCCAGGTTCTTGACCAACTCTTTGAGAACACATACAGGGTTCGAACGGTATATTTCTTTTATTCATCCACTTATACAGGATGAGCAAAGTTTTTTCAGCAAAATTTGCCTGTAAAATATAAGGCATTGAAGTTGGATTGTCCAAGTCGTCACACGTGAACAGAAGCCGTTCCTTCTGTCGTATACTCATCAGACATTTTGAGGACTGAGCATGAACATAATATGTATAGGGTATGCATTTCATAATGTCGGTATTTTATGATTTATAAGTTTTTTTTTTTATATCGAAACAGCCGCGCAGGCAGAAGCCTAAATGCCGGAACACCGCGGCTGCTATGATGATCCCAAAGAAATTTTGTTAATACGATTTTTGAACTGCCTAAGGTTAGTTGAACTGGGAAAAGCTTCCTCCCGTAGTTTGTTCCACAATCTAGACACCCTCGGGACAAAGGAGCGGTCGTATCGGCCAGTTCTGGATGTACGAAGTTTGACACGGTTAGGATGGGACGCCGAAGTCAGGCGGGTCTGTCTGGCAGGCACATCGCGCGGCGGCATCATGGAAGAGAGTTCTGAGGAGCAAAGCCCGTTGGTGTAGCGATAGAAAAGAGCTAGATCGCCGACGGCCCGCCGGTGCGAAAGAGTCCCGAGACTGTCTGTTAGAGAAGAGTCATCGATCAGTCGGACCGCCCTCCTCTGGACAGCATCGAGCATGGACAATGTAGTCGGGGCGGCAGCACCCCAAATGTGTGAGCAATACTCGAGGCTAGGCCTTATCTGGGCCTTGTACAGAGTGAGAAGGTCATGCGGAGAAAAGTACTTCTTAGCCCTAAACAAATAGCCTAGCTTTTTCCCAGCAGCTGCAGCTATTGAAGAGATGTGTTCATGCCAGATCAGGTCCTCGGTGATCTGGACTCCGACCAGCCGAAATGAATGGCACTTTGGTAGAACTCGACCGTCCATCGAAACTGTATGAGCGCTAGGACGCTTTTTGTTCGTCAAAGTACAGTACTGTGTTTTGGAAGCATTGAACTGTACAAGATTGTTGCGTCCCCAAGCAGTGATAGCCTCCAGGTCTCTTGTCAGAGAAGAAGTCGTCGCTAGTCTTCTTTTTTCCAGCTCAGCGGCAGAGATCGGCTTGTCACTCTGAACTCCTGCATGTAGAGTGCTGTCATCAGCGAAGCTGTGGATTGGGTTGATCGTGCAGGAAAGGAGGTCGTTGATATGTAAAAGAAACAGTGTTGGAGCCAAAACCGATCCCTGGGGAACACTCGCGTTGACGTTGTGGGATGAAGAGGAGAATCCGTCAATTACGACGGATATCTTGCGGCCAGAGATAAAGTCAGCCACCCATCTGCAAAGCTTTTCTGGGAGGCCGTAGGATGGAAGTTTGCTCAAGAGGGCAGCGTGCCATAGCTGATCGAACGCTTTCGTGATGTCAAGAGCAACGACATGAGCCTCACCATGAGACTGGATGAGTTTACTCCACAGTTGCGTGACGTAAGCTAGGAGGTCCCCTGTGGATCGTTGGTGCCGGAAACCGTACTGCCTGTCGCTAATCAAGCTGTGACGTTCGAGGTAGTCCAGAAGCTCGCGATTTATGCATCTCTCCATCACTTTACTTATAACAGAAAGCAGAGCTATAGGCCTGTAGTTGTAAGGGTCGGTTTTATATCCTTTTTTTGGGATGGGCTGTACATGAGCAAATTTCCAGTTTTCTGGGAAGCTGCCGGATTCATAAGATATCTGGAAGAGACGCGAAAGAACTGGAGCAAGCTCAGCTGCACATCTTTTCAGTACAATGGCAGGAATCAAGTCCGGACCAGAAGCTTTGTTGATGTCGAGCGACAAGAGCACTCGTCTTACGGTCTTATGCCTGAATGTTACCTCCCGCATAGTGTGGGGAATCCTTTGAATTGACGGCACTTGGGCGTTGGTGGGGACGTCCATGGTGGAGTTGGCAGCAAAGATCTTGGCTAGCAATTCCGCCTTGGCCTTTGAGTCGAATACAATAGTTCCATCCTGACACGTAAGTGGTGGAGGGCTATTGTGTGAGAAGTTCTTTTCAATCTGCTTGGCCAGCGTCCAGAAAGACCGACTGCCATTGCGCTGCGACATTACCCTGTGCCTAACTTTTATATCATGCTGGGTTTTGGCATTGCGAACCGCTTCGTTATATTTGTTTCTGGACTCGACGTCGGCTTGTCTGTTCTCTACAGTGGGGTTTTGTAAGTAGGTTCTGTGGGCCTTGATCTTCTGCTGGCGAGCAGTGTCACACGATTTGTTGAACCAGCCGTTGGACCCTGGTTTAGGAACTTTCACTGTGTGAGGGATGTATTCCTCCATTCCGACGTGGATAATTTCGGTTATTGAAGAACAGTATCGGGTTTATTATGTATATATGAAACAGGATTTCTCATTCAGTCGAATTATGCTGTTCTGAACTGGCTTGTGAGTATCCTAGTGGGGGGTTTTGAGCTCTCTTAAGCCGCTTACACACCGAGAGTCCAGCGCAAGCCAAGGTACATGTGGTTAGAGATTTGGAGGTGTTCGAATCGGTGTACGTCGCGACACAACACAACGGTTTCAAAGGTCGGCGTTGGCGTTCCATTGAGTTCGCTCGTTGATCGGCACATCAAAGAGAGGTTTGATTTGGTATGGACAGGATTTGTTGGGTTACTAGTATTTTACTCGTTTGTCTGTAGCACCGAACTTAACGCGGTCCAACTGGAAACTTAATTTATACCTCCCAACAACAAACGCCAACGTCTCATGTGCTTGCATTCGTTTGCTCAGTCGGTACGCGGCTTAAACCGTGAAATGTTAGACGGTAAAAGAACCTCCTAGCTCTAAAAAAACAAAACGTTTTCTCAGCAGCCGATACGACTATGAAAACATTGCAATGAAGGTGGACAAAGACGAATTTACGGAACGCTGACACGCCTTACCACTACTATTTATTATTTTGATCTCTTTTACAAAAATCGATATCGTTAACCCGAGTCGTACGAAAGGGGACTAGATGAAACGATAATAAAAAAGTAAAGTCTGTTTCGTATTTTCTAAACGAAAAAATATTCTTCTCACTTCTATTTCCGGGGGCATTGTAGCCGACTTCATCATGAGCGTAACAAAAACTATTTAAATGTAAAAGGCACACGTTCAGCAACGAATATATTGGATATGTGGTTGAAATTCCAGGAATGTTGTAATTTTGTCTCAAAATCATGATTCAGTGCTAGGATTTAAGGGCAGCTGTTTACCAATTTATCACCCAGAATCCAGCCCAATGACAGTTTAGAATTTTTCACTGGCTGACTGACACGTGTCATGGTTTTTCACGATGTCCATCAAAAAAACACATTTCTCGAAATTTCGAGCAATTGCAATGCTTCTTCCATTGGCGTGAGAAATGAAAGAAAGTACCAACTTTCAGATAAATGCTTATCTACTTGCACCACCACTGATGCTCCTACTTTCGACTTTGTCAGCTAGACGAGGTTTTTACGTTTTAAAAGCTGGAGGTAGCTTTCTGTTCCAGACAGCCTTTGATCTTACTTTTAGATAAGAATACATTCCTTCATATATATCTGGTTTCATCAAGTACCTTTAGCGCCCTAGTGCTACCACCCTTGGAATGTAAAATAATCTAAATTGCACTTCCTAGCGTGCTCGACTCCTATTTTCGGGCTGGCTCGAAATATCTTAATGCCCGAACACATAAAGCGTTTCAATTTTCTGGATGATTTTATACGAAAACGCTTCCAGAGAGATTAAGGACTTTCATTTATCATTTGTTATATAGAATCTTTTGATCTCCCGCTAGGTAATTTTCGGTCGAGTTTGTGTATACCGCCTTGTTGCAACACAGTAATACCAACCTGACAGAATGGCTTTATTTGGCAATATACCGGATGTTTCAAATTTTACACTCACCATGGAGATCTCCCCCACCCAGTTTAAATGGTTTTATTTTAATAAAATTTTGTATAAGTACTTAATGAAGCATAATAAGTAAATGCTAAAAATTTCAAAATGATTGCACTGCTTTAAAGCCCTTTGACCTTTAATAATGTGTGGATGCACCCTGATGTGCTACGCATTCTCCAACGCGCCTAGGCATGCTTCTGATTAGGTGGTCAATGTCCTCCTGTGGTATCTCATTCCAGGCAACCACCAACTTCTCTCGAAGTGCTTCTAGAGTCTGAGGAGGACGTTGCAAATTGAGCAATCTCCTACCCATCATATCCCACACGTGCTCAATTGGGGATAAGTCAGGAGATCTTGGTGACCATGGTAACAATGTGACATCATTATGGTGAAAGAAGTCTATTGTGACTCTTGCAACATTAGGTCGGGCATTATCTTGTTGGAAAGTTGGATCTGCCAGGGTGTCAAGACAGGTTAAAAGATGGGGATCTAGAACTTCGTGGATATAACGCTGCGCGTTCATGTTACCTCTGATGAAGATTAAAGGTGACCTGGAACCATAAACTATAGCACCCTAAACCATAAATCCAACAGTGTGATGAACATGTCTTTCAACAAAAAACTGTGGATTCCTCCTTTCACCACGTCGCCTTCTAACCCTGGCACGACCATCGTGCATGCCTAAACAAAATCGAGACTTGTCACTAAAGACAATACTGTTCCATTCCTGATCCCAGAGTGACCGTTGTCTGCACCACTCAAGGCGATTACGTCGATGTTCTCGAGTTAAAGGGAGGACCCAGTGTGGCCGGTATGAAAACAAGCCAAAACTTCTCATTCGTCGGTAAACACTTCGCATGCCAATAGGTCTTCCGTGTTCTGCAAACCATTCATTTGCAATGGACCTGGTAGTGGAGAAACGGTCCCTTAAGGCCAATAATCTTAGGCGGCGATCTTCACGGTCTGTTGTTCTACAGCGGCGTCCAGTGCCCCTTGCTCTTTGCGTACGGCCTTCTCGAAGCCATGCCTGACAACACCTAACCACAGTGTCTACACTTCTTTGCATTCTAACTGCAATTGCCCGAAAGGAAAGTCCAGCTTCCCGAAGTCCCACTATACGGCCCCTATCAAACTCACTAAGTTGACGAAATCGTACAGGTCTCCGTACTCTAGGCATCGTAACCGATCGTAAAGGATGTCAAGAACCAAAATCCGCCAACGTTGATTCTTTACTGCGGCTAAAATATTCATTTTTAGAGCGTTAGTGAATTAAAAAAAAGGCAGTATAAAAACCGAAATGTTCAACTGATAAGGCTGAAAATTTTTTCACTTGTTAGTTACAGTAAGATAAATACATTCACCAACTTTTATTAAAATAAAACCATTTAAACCGGGTGTTCGGATTTATATGTCACTTAGTATAGTAAGAGACACGAAGTGGCTTAAATGTAGCTAAAGTTGCATATCTAGGTAGCTAGGAATTACTTCTGGACAGAGAGGGAAATTACAAAGAGTTTATATTACAGTAGTAGATGGTCAAACAATTAATCAAAATAAAATTATAATAAAATTTAAGTTGTTAATAGAATAATTCAATTCAGATTAAAAAGCGTGGCCAAACGCTGAATTTTATTGAGTTTGGTCTTAGTTGTCTCAGTTCCAATGCAAGGCCACTAGACCAGGGAGTCGTACAAGAGAGATCAGTGTACACCAACAACATGTCTGTAGGCCCACATTGAATTGCGATCCTTGTTAACCTTGTATTCAATATGGTCCCTCCAGTTTACGTTGCAGACCAGGATAATTCCTAAATACATAAAACCGAAAACGGTTTTTGGTATATTTTCCAGTTTGTTCGTAAAACTACTTTCGATGCGCGTTGGGACACCATGTAGATATGAACGCTAACGACATAGGTCTTGAAATCTCCTGTATAATCAGGAGGTAGTTGATAAAAAGAAACTTTGTATAGTCCAGACCAGCTCGGTTGGTTGAATATTAAAGTACCTAACCAACTCGAAGGCAGATGGCAGACAATCGCAGAAAACCCTGTTCGTGTGTGTGCGGGAAGTTCACCCCTGTACCCTAATGAGATTCATTAGGCGCCCCTCTTGACAAAGGAGAAACAAAACAAGATCATGACAAGTGGAAACTTAGTGCTAAGTGTTCCAGCCACAGGGAGACTTTCACGACAGTCGGCGCAGAACACGGCACTCAAAGTGGGTGGATTTGAGGGTTGCAAGTGCATTGCACTCATTGGAGCAAGTCATTATAGGTTAAACTAATCAGAGGATTTCTGATGACCGCAAAAATATTGTCAATTATTGTAGGCGTTCTTGTTCGTAGGTATCCATACAGATATACAGGGAGCCGTATTCATAAAAGTGAAGCATATCCTCGGAAGCATAAGGTCTTGCTTCGGAGAAAAAGGTAGAAGTATAAGCATATCCTTGTTTTCATATTCATAATGATTACCTTATACTCGCGACGATATCCTGCAAGAAGAAGTAAAAGGTTGACTGGTATTTGTATCTAGAGCGTCATGTCCTGACTTGTTCCAGCTTGTAGTTGACGTGGGAGTTCGTTCATTCAGCATCACTGACAGTTGTACTCCAGAGCTTACACAGACCGTTCCGTATTTTTACTGGATATAGTTTTTTATCAAATTAATAAGCATGTCATCCTCAAGTGATGAGGAAACTATAGAAAGTAATGGCAAACGACCTGCAGATGAAATTGCCATTGCTCCTACTATTTTGCAAAAGTCACAAGTTCCATAAATAAAAATGAGAAAGGACGATGCCTTGAAGAAGATATTGAAAAAATACGAATCAATATTCCGTAAACCATTAAATACTAAAGGCTTATTAAAAAAATCAACAACATGAAATCGAGATTGAAGAAAAAGCAGATCTAAAAAAAACTGGTAATAAGCAATTAAATTGTTAGATTGGGAAAGAAGGTTGCTGGAAGGTGACTGTAATCCTACAATTGGGAAAATTAGAGCTGCCATTCAAGGTTGAAAAGCTTATTATAATTTATTTATGCACCTGGAGTAGGATTTCTGAAGGGAGTCATAAGGCATGGCTCAATACCATAACCGCCATCGCGAAGAAGTACAACATTTGCTTTATTTATTAGTTGTGATCTAGTCTGTGAATTTCTCCATATTCTGGAATCATGCACTGATCCAGGCCAACTGACATCAACATTTGTGAACACCTCTCTGGCATTACAAGTGTCTTGCACATTTAAAGTAGGTTTCCCTTTTCGGTTGATATATTCATCTCCATGGCGATTTGGTTTCAGGATTCCTATATGTGTACAATCAATTACACCAATTGCTGGCGGAAATTTATACATGCTTTGCCATATCCGCTTGGCCTTCATCAGTTCATGGTTGGTAGTTGGAAACTTGATCCATTCGTTCACAACTCTATCCACAGTCCGAGATACCGTTGCTTGACTAACACCAAGTTCCTGACCAATACCTTGTTGATACCCAGGGTCACCGAGATGGCGTAGACATATCTTCATTTTATGAATACATGAAAGTGCTCCTCCTCGAGTTTCCTCATTCTCAACTAAATATCTGTCCGCAAGCCATTGTACATTTGCTTCGTCGAACCGATATAATTTTTTGAAGGTAAACGAGGTGTGTACGTTTTAACATCCCTAACATCCACAATTTCCGCCATCATCGTTTGACTACCTTTCGTTACGAAGTTGAGTCTGCTACTGACCACACCCAGAATTTTTGAAGGACATGCTCAAGTATAAGGTGAAGATTATAAATATCCTTTTACTTATGTCACTGCTTTGAAGGATATGCTTATACTCAAAAAAGCAAAAGCATTTACTTCAAATTATTATAAATACCATCTGGAGTGTTTCCTAATTGAATGTCAATATTTAAAGTGGATATCTTTGGGTCCACTTTGGAAGGAAAACTTTGTATGTCAGGGTATTAAAGTTATTAAGGTAATTTTGACCAATTATTTACTTAACTCTAAAGCCGCGTACAGACCGAAAATCCAACGCCGAGCAAGCGAATGCAAGCACTGTCGAGACCAAATCAAACCTCCCTTTGATGTACCGATCGGGGAGCGAACGCAATCGAACGCCAACGCCGACCTTGGAAACAGTTAGCTTATGTTGTATAAATGCACTATTAATGGATGTTCTCTCTTTATGAAGTAAAAAAGATTAAAATTACCTTATTGTAAAAAAACACAACTGAATACTAAAAATATATTTTAATTGTATTTCCTTCACACGCTATGTATAAGAAAAACGAAGGGTAGGGAAGCTCCGGCACTTTTTTCATACGAACCTGTGTCATTACTTTTTTAAAATTGACATACTTCGTCCAACGGTGTTTCAAATTCATTAGAAAGTTCGTCTCTGCATCCTTATATAAACAAAAAGACCATCGTTGATAAACTTACTACTTATTGTGCCGGCGACGGGGAATCTTTCGCGACAGTCGCCGTAGAAGACAACACTCAAAGGGGGTAAGTTTGAGGGTTGCAAACACATCGCTTTCTGAAGTTCGCACTCATTGGGGTAGGTCACCATATTCGAGGCACATACGGGTTCGTCACCAGACCCGGCACAGTCGGTGGGACAGACGCATTCACCAGCTTCACATCGGCTGCCATATTTGCATTCAACCCCTTGGCATAGATCTGGAAGGAAATGAAAATCGCCCTATTTGTCATTTGCCATTTACGGTTTGCACAAAAATACAGGGTGTCCGCAAAGTTGGGGTTGTCCTTTTCAGAAACAACTACCCTTGAAATAACAAAGGTAATGTGTAGTGAAACGAGCGCGACCAAGTAAAAAAAAATAAAGGAAAAAGTACTCACTCTTCAGTTGACGAGAAGGGCTAAGTACGTCTCTGCCCGAAATCATACCGCTCCAACAGAAAATGAAATCAGCTGATGTGCTACCGAGCAGACGCAGGCGGTGGTACAGACCACGAACAGAGGTAACAAATATGACGGCGTTGCCGCGTTTTCAATTTTCAGGTAAACGTACTTTATAGGTATTGTTCGAAGTTATCGTCGTTTGATTCAGAAACACAGGTGCGTGCACGACGTAGCCAAGCATCGGTGCAGGCTTTGAGAATGGAGTCCCTCCCCCGAATGAAAGCACCAGCTTGTTCAATTCTGAGACGAAGTTCGTCAACCGTATGCACTTCAGTTTTGTACACTAAGCGTTTCATTTCTCCCCAAAGAAAAAAATCACATGGTGTTAAGTCTTGAGATCGCGGAGGCCACGCTACGGGTCCATTACGTCCGATCCACCTATTCGGAAATAATCCATTCAAAAACTCACGCACTTCGCGTCTAAAATGGGGCGGTGCACCATCGTGCAGAAACCACATTGATTGTCTTACACTTATTAGCACATCTTCTAACAAGGAAGGCAAAATGTTGCGTGAAAAGTCTAGGTATTGCATCCCGTCCAATCGATTTGGGAGAATAAATGGTACAATGAGCATACCGTTCACCATGCCAGCCCAAACATTCACCGAAAATGTTTGTTGAAAATGTGCCCGACGGACAGCGTGCGGATTTTCTACTGACCAAACATGAGTGTTGCGAAAGTTATTCACCCCATTACGCGTGAACGTTATTTTTTTTTGAAACGCAATCCATTATACGGGTTCGTTTACCTCTACACGCGTGACCGTAACCGTCGGTTGAAGGTTGCATACTCATCTGACACACTGACGCCGACCCAGTTCTGTCGTCGGGTTGAGCCAGTGACCTTGTACCACTCGGTGATGTCGCGGGTCGCGGCTACAGGACGGTATTCAGATATTTTTGATGTTGCAGAGCCCTTTATCTCGGTTCCCTTAAGACATTGGTGTATATGGTACTAAGAAAAATTGCTTATGTTTTCAAGATCTACACGTCGTGTAAAGGAAAACGCCAACTTTGCGGACACAATGTATAGCAATGTGCCAGGGTTCATCCTGTGCTACGTCCCTGACTCCTTTGCAGAAGCTTGTTTAATGAATGTTGTTTATAGGAAAACAAACGGTTTCAGTAGGTTCAACAAGATATTAAATTTATATGTCAAACTTATAAAATTCTTCAATCTCTTGTAAATGTTTTCGGTGCTGTTTTACCGCAAATTAACTATGTGCTTGTAGTTATTTCTGAAAAGGACAGTGACGACTTTCAGGGCACCATGTATATGTCGAAATTGTTAGTAACTTAGTATGCTTATACCGATATAATTCAAAATAACCCATATCAACTAAACTAGCAATGACACTTGTCTCTGACAAAACTGTTGGGAATCCCAAAACTCGCCAAATATATTGCTGTTATGAAATTTTGTTCAGAGAAAAAAAACCGGTAACGACCGCACATTATTCAAACAGCCGTAGCAAGAAACAAAGAGAATCAACCGGGAAAAGAAGAACCCTCCTGTCAATTAGGGAAGGTTTTCTCTCAGTGGCTGTCCAGAAGGGGTAACAAAGGATAGCACATTATTTACACGAGCCCCTTCCCACTTCAGTTGGCCCAACTATTGAAATCTTAGTTTTTTTCTTATCAAACACGAATAATAAAAATGTAGCAGGGTATTTTTTTTATCACTCCCTAATCAAATTTGCAGCCTAAAAATAACATGTTGCAATTACAGCATATCAACCTATTTTCATTTCAATGCAAAATAAGTCTATAACGCATAGGTGGCTGTGAAAACTAAAATCCATGACAATTGTTTTTATTAATCACATTCACCATTTTTCCACAATTGAATGGAACACTATGACTGTATGGAACCCACGCACTTTTATACTTCGCACTTCTTGTGAACTGCGAACAACTGCCAAGATTGTAGCGCAAGCCTGTTTGACTTGTAGTATGAACTTTCATCCTGACTATGAGGTTTTGAAGACAAACAAAGCACATAGTCTGAATTCGTTGTTACTAATTACGGCTGCCTACGCTACTGTGGCGCTGAAACGTGAAAAATGCTTTGTGTTACGAGACTCACCGCAGTTCCCCTTGTACGCCAATAGAACGAATTGCTTCGTTTTGCAGGAGTTGATGCGTAGCTCGCATTCGGTGGCATAGGTGACTCCATCTGTGCCGCACACGGTACCGTTGGTCAACTGCAATGAAACAAATGCATTTAACTGTCAGTTAGCCACTATCCGATGCACGGTAATATCATATCTACAACACTGGAATACAAACAGCGCACTCCAATAAAACCGTACGTGATGTCAATGTCTATTAAGGGGAATACACCCACGGTAAGTGGCATCTGCAGGGTTGCTGCTGAGGTATCAGGCTAGGTTGAGAGAAAACAGCATCAAGTAGAACTTCTACAGGGTCCGTCAGAAAGAACGCATGTTTTTTAAATGAGTAGTAGAGTCAAGATAAGTATGGGAAAAATATTTCATTATATCAAAATACTCAGAAATATTATGTATTTTTTTGAATAAAACTAAATGTGTATGATAGTAACAAATTACGCTAGACCCTTTCCCACGTCCCTATAACCCCGTACGTCTCAAATTTTAGCCCTAAGAAGTTTTTCAAAAATGATCAGGACCTCTGAAACGTCAAAAAACGCACTTTGAGCATTTTCTACGCCGCCAATGGACCGCTTTCATAAACTACAAAGCCTTTTAGTCATTGGCATAGCAGCAACCTTGTGTGAAAGTTTCATCCAAACTCCTACAGTGCTTTCAAAGTTATGGACGGGCCAAGTATTTTCGGACAGACTGACAGAGACGAATGATATGGTTTTTATACAACATCCAAAAAACAATACCACAGTCTTCGAAATGGGATGAGAACATGGGGTTGCCAAAAGTTTTCGTGATTAGTTAGCAATGCAGGCATTAGCAAAAAACTGAAAGCTTCTACAATTTTTTTAAGTACACATGGTATTACGACTTTTGGGTCTCGATGCCAATATGTCGGTAAGCAAAAGTATGTATTTTTGAAATTTTGGTTGCCAAAGTATATTCTGTTATGGTAAAATACCAAAATTGATGACAGTAGCGAAACTCATCGTACGCCACTGCTGTTATGCGGAGGCGTTCGAAAATGCGTCAAAGCAGTGGCGCACGATGACTTCTGCTACTGTCATCAATTCTGGTATTTGACTATAAGAATATTTCAACATCTCAAGGTATTTAGGTATAAGTTATTGCCACCGATTTTGACCTTTTGGTACTAGCTTCAAACATCATCTTCAAAAAAAAAAAGATACATATGGCTTCGGGGATGAGACGCTTATTATAGTTTATGACACTAATGGCTGCATGCAATGCGTCGACATACAAGTACACTAAAGTTGAAAAACAGTTTTGCTGAATTCTCGCCTATAACTGTACGACCAGTGCAACGTAAATATTTGGATATAAATGAATAAAAGGGATGCAGCTTCACATCCTTTTTAACAAAGCCAATTTGCAACGTTCAGCATCAACTTTCACTGCTTTATGACATCAAAAAAAGGCATCCATATATTCTGCCAAGCTCCGTGTTGCACCGGAGAAAAAATAATACGAATAACGAAAAGGTATAGGAGATACCTCTCATCTCTGGTTCCAAACAATGTTCCCATTATGATTTTACTTCCCAGGCCTACTGGCGAGGAAGTATTGTATTGAAAAATTCTGAAAAAGAGATACGTGTTTGCATGTTATATGACGTGTACATAACGAAAAACCACGTCACTCATTTCCATCGGTCTGCCGACTGTCCAGTAATCCTTTGCCCTTCTATGACTTGAAAAGCATTGTCCGCATTTGGATGAAATTTTTAAACAAACTACTATGCCAAGGACAAGAGAGCATGGTAGCTTTTAAAAATCGGTCCAATGCCTAAAACGCTCATATTTCTTTTTTCGACATTTCAGAGGATCCTGATCATCTTGAAATAGGGGATTATGGGTTCGTAGAGGAGTGAGCAGTTTTTTTATGTTTTATATTAATACACGTCCAACCTCGGTAATTCTACTTACCTATTAGGGATATTGCTCAAAACGATATACGAGGTTTGTTCAAAAAGTATCGTAAATTTTGAATTTTCGCTGGCTACGTATGTTCGATTTTCGATCAGACGAAAACATTATGGATGAGTTCTTGTCGCAGGGTAGAAGGGTCAATAAGCAATATTACCTTCAAGTAATGCCCGGATTTGTGGAAGAACAAAAATTGACTTTTGCACCACGATAACGCCCCTGCTCATGCATCGTTACTTGTGCGCGAATTTTTGGCCAAAAACAACACTCCAATAATGCCTCACCCACCGTATTCCCCAGACCTGGCCCCCTGTGACTTTTTCTTGTTCCCGAAACTGAAGAGGCTCATTAAACGTTATCACAAGTGTGATGGTGATTACTTTGAAGGGAACAAAATAGATATTCGTGAATAAATAAATAATTACTGGAAAAGCATGAAATTCGCGATACTTTCTGAACAAACCTTGTAGAAATGTTTTCGTCTGCTCTCTGACATCAACGGCCGCCGTGCCGGTCTTTGTAACTGTCCCCGCATGATTGGCGCTCTGCCGTATCTGACGGATCCTGTATTCCGGTATAAGAGGGAGGCGACGTTGCCGGATAGACGGTACTAGGGGTAGGGCAGGGATATAATGTTATGGACTTGTTTGATGGACTTGATCTAGATAGATACATTTATTGTCTTGTCGATCATAAAATGACATAAGGCTCGTCCTAAGAGGAGATACATACCACAAACGAAGAAAAGTAAAATAAAACAAATATAAGTATTTAAAAAGTACAAACAGAAACAATTTAAGGCGTACATACATTCACATATAAAGAAGTTTTTCAAATATATCACAGTGCGAGGTATTCAGACAAAGAGTAGAAATATTTTTCAACCAATAATTTTCGTAGTGGACATTTAAAACCAGCAATGCTACTGACATTGCTAAGTTTGTTAATGCAAGTGTAGTGTGGTGACTTTCCAAACAGCGTCATTGTGTATTTTGGAATACTTAAACTCTCATCTGCCCTTGTATTATAATGTGTGTTGATGTTTTTGTTCTGTATAAATTTTGTGTGAAAAGGGCGCATTTATAAATATGAATGCTTGGTAGAGTCATGAGTTTCTTACTCTGTTTAATTTATGACCTATGCGTGTGAAGTGCAGAGTCAACCTACTTGACGTCATTTGTTTACTTACTTTTGCATCAGAACAGGCTTCAGGGCAAGCGCATCGTCCCTCCGTGGCTCCATCATTTTCACATACCGAATAGAAGTCGCATTTCTTGTTTTCACAGCCGTCTGAAAAAAAAATTGTTTATTAGTAACAAACGTAACATGTGTAAACGATTTTGGAATTGTATTTTGCATTGTCTCGTGGCAAAATCATTGTTGTCGGATGGTTAGTATCACAAAGGAGAAATTTCTAAATCGTAACGTTGTCAAACGGGTCGCGACTGGTAATAATTGTAAGGGTCTATTTGACTGACTTGATCCTCTGTTATACATGTTCCTAGCAAACTTTTTCTATGAGGGGGTGGAGAGTCAGTTTACTTGACGCTTTTTTTTTCGAATATGGTCGGCGCAAATGAGAGAAAAAACATCCGAACGTTGTAAATGGAAATATGTAGCTTGATATTACTTATTGCCTCTTATAAATGATGTCAAGTAGATCGACTATATACAGGGTGACTTCGAAGTTGAGTCATTTATTTTAACAGTGGATAGATCTGATCAAAAGAAATGTTTTTTCCTTTAACATTTCTCTGGTAAAATCAAAGTAACAAAGTTATAGCCCTTTAGAAGTTTGAGTACCGCCCTGTCTCAATAATAATATTATGTGCTCGTGTTTGGCAGCAACGGATATAATCCGCCTTATCGGTTCATCGCATCGGAAACAAAAAAGCGAAAGAATTTGAAACGCTTATCACCATGTTTTTACTACAATTTTATTCAGTTGTATTCAGTCAATGTGTCAGTCGGTAACGCGTGAGTGAATAGTGGTGTTTGTTGCGCGGCTCAAACCAAATTAAAAATGGCACATGTTTACGAAAATGCTGAACTTGTGGACATGATTCTTATTTACGGGGGGGAGTCTTTACAAAATGCTGCCGCGGCATCACGAATTTATGCGGATCGGTTTCCCAATCGAGTGCAACCAACCCCTTGTGCCTTTGTTAATGTAGTACAAAGGGCTCGTGAATCAGGTGACTTAAGACCTCACAGGGGAGGGCATGCTGGTGCTCCAAGACCGCATGATCAAATACAGGTCCGCACTAAAATACTTGTCGGGAGGATACTTTATAAAACAAGGTAACGTTTTTTTTTTAATTTTTTTTTATTTTTACACACACATATTTTGGTTTATCTTCCTTCTACAATCATTATCTGAAAATTAATGACTAAACTTCAAAGTCACCCTGTACAGGTATCTGATATGCAGTTAAATAAGGTTGTTACACATTTTGATTGAATCTTAGCTCACTTAAGATAAGTTCATGAGATACTGAATAATAGCTACTAATTGACGACTGGAAGATTTTTTGTGGATCAACCGAAGGATAGCAACTCGACTTTGTTTACCAAGAGTGATTAAAGACAAAGTTTTCAGTAGTTCTCCGAATAGATAAAGTAGCTAAATCCGCTATATTTCTCTTAGATCCCAATCCAGTGGCCCGTGATTTTGATATTTTTAATTTAGTCTGGCAAAGTATACGAACTTCGAGGCTTAACTTTGTGAATTATTGAAAACGAGCTTCGGAGTGGTTGATAGTGCCTCTCTTTCTTCTCTTGATACCAATGATGATTAGCGTTATCAGAAACTGTAATTAAAGCTTGTCAAAGTTGTTAATTACTTCCATATAGTTATTAAAAATCGCCAACTCTTATCACTTCTAGTGCGTTTTCAGTTTCCTCGTCGTCGAGTGTTTCCGCCTGTCTCGACCTTATTGTCTGTGAAACTTGACACGTTAACTGCGGAAGGGGTGATTGTTAGTCTGACGTATAGTGAGTTAAATATCTCCGGCGCACCTGCCAATGTGGCTGGAGTTCTATGGGAATCTTTTTTTACCAATCACAAATTTCCCAACTTAGACGAAAATACCTTCGGTTTGCGAAATAATTGTAAAGTCTGGTTTGATTGCTGCAAGTTGTTCAAGGGTGTATTCAAAAGATGGACGCATAAAATTTTTGAGGGAAAACTTTTTATTGGATAACAAAGAATGACAAAACGAGTTTTTCGGGATTCAATCGAAATAGTTGACACGAACGAAAAAAGTCTTCTTATAGAGCTGGCAACAACCAAATAATAACCCGAATTTTTTCCGCATTCTTTTCGTCGACGCAGATATCCTGTATTTATAGTTATACCTGCTTAGTTATTTGTTGCTACGGGAAAGAAACAATTTAATGTGCTGTCAGTTGTATGCAGTTTTATTTGGATAGAAAGCATGAGGTGTTACTTTGTCTACTTACTACAGGGTCCTTCGTAAAGTACGGTGATCTCCCTACGATGCTTGCAGGCTTCAAGTTTCAGCTTACACTCATTTCCATAGGAGATTCCATCGGATCCGCACACTGGCTGGAATTCTGATGAGCATTGAGGGCATTCGCAGTGTGCTGTGCCTGATCTTTCCACGCACGTTGCTCCAAACTGACACTGATGGTCTGTACAAGGACCTTTTTCTCCACATACACCTGCGTAGGCGATTTCGATGTTGGAGCGGGCTGAAATAGAACAGGAATCGTGGATAAATACATAGGTAGATATCACCAATCCATGGAAGGTGATCTTTCAAAAGCAAGATTTTTACCCAGAAAGGAGAGGATACTTTCCCGAAGACTTTTGATACGCTTATTGAACAAAGGAAGTAAAAATAATTTAAAACAAGCCCTAGAGGACAAGCAAAAGAAAGTTATTTTGTACTACCCCCCAGGTCCCAGCACAGGGTGTGAAATTAATTCACTACTGCGGGTTGTGGGCCGCTGAACTCCTACACGAGAGCACCGGAAATAGCACCAATTAACCTTCAGCTCTCGTATTTACGGTCGACCTTCACGAGATGGAGAGTAGAGTAGTTTTCTACTATAAAATTATAAGACCAAGAGAAGTGCTTTGTAATCAAAATTAAATTCGATATTTTCAAGAACTGTTATAAAATTGTTATTCTGAATAATAAAAACGTTGTAATAATTTACTTTATCAAGATATAGTTAATTTAATTTAACCTAAAAGTGAAAAAATGGTGATTTTTGCCTATATCTCAGGTTATGTGGCATGGTAAGTTTTTTTTTGTGAAAACACCATTGACATCTTAAAGAACAGCTTGCTCTTTGCTTAAAGATGTCTTTTTCGCTGAGATAAGGTAGTTTGAAATCTTATTCTCACTGTACTTGATACTCTGCAGGTTATGGTTACATGTGCGTCAAAGCTGTGGTTTATCAGTAAAAATTTGATAACTTTGACATATTTTTATGAAATAAGACCTGAAGTCCATAAAATATCTAGAACTTACCCAAACTCCAAGCCCATAACCCATCTTACCCTATCAAGGCCGAATTTTCGGGAAAGTATACTCTCGTTTTTTGGCGGTATGTACTATCCAAAATATGCTGGAAAGATTATTTTTTCCAAATATCTCGTTCTATTCTCATACCGAACCCCACCAATGAAATTTGTGAACTAACCTGAGCAAGCAGTTCTTCTGAGCTCGCACTCAGAAGGAAAAGTTCTTCCATCTTTGGAGCAAACTGGTCGCATGACTGGTTCACACGAAGATGGACACTGGCAATGTGCGATTCCAAATTTGTTTATGGCGCATTCCTCACCCATTGTACAACGGACGCTCATACAAGGGTTTATGCCTGTAACAAAAGAATGTCGTCAAGTAGGTGGACTCTGCATTTCCAACGCAATGCTGCCATTGAGAGCAAATGCTAAGTGGGATTATCGGGGCTAGGAGCGTACAAATGGGGTTTTCCTTTTCAGAAACAACTACCCTTGAAATAACAAAGGTAATGTATAGTGAAACGAGGGCGACCAAGTAAAAAAAAATAAAGGAAAAAGTACTCACTCTCCAGTTGACGAGAAGGGCTAAGTACGTCTCTGCCCGAAATCATACCGCTCCAACAGAAAATGAAATCAGCTGATGCGCTACCGAGCAGACGCAGGCAAACAAGGAAGGCAAAATGTTGCGCAAGAAGTCTAGGTATTGCATCCCGTCCAATCGATTTGGGAGAATAAATGGTCCAATGAGCATACCGTTCACCATGCCAGCAAAAACATTCACCGAAAATGTTTGTTGAAAATGTGCCCGACGGACGGCGTGCGGATTTTCTACTGACCAAACATGAGTGTTGCGAAAGTTATTCACACCCTTACGCGTGAACGTAGATTCGTCTGTTACCAATATGCACTTCAAAAAGTCCGGATTATTGTCATGTTGATGCAACAACCACTCACAAAACCGCACTCTCGCTGGAAAATCGTCAGGTTGAAGGGCTTGTACACGTTGGACGTGAAACGGATACAGCCCCTCTTCACGCAGCGCTTGCCACACTTTAGTTTTTGATACTTACACTTCTCTAGCCACGTCTCTAGTGCTTGTTGTTTTTTGAAACGCAATCGTTTATACGGGTTCGTTTACCTCTACACGCGTGACCGTAACCGTCGGTTGAAGGTTGCATACTGACCTGACACACTGACCCCGACCCAGTTCTGTCGTCGGGTTGAGCTAGTGTCCTAGTACCACTTGGGGATGTCGCGGCTACAGGACGGTATTCAGATATTTTTGATGTTGCAGAGCCCGGTTCCCTTAAGACATTGGTGTATATGGTACTAAGAAAAATTGCTTATGTTTTCAAGATCTACACGTCGTGTAAAGGAAAACCCCAACTTTGCGGACACCCTGTATACTACAGCAGAAAAAAGAGGTACACGCAACCCCCAACCTCCATCGAAAAAAAATCCAAAAATGTCCAACATCCAAAATTCCAATAAAATGGATCAAGAAACAATTTTATTTCTTTTTTCGTTTTTTTCACAAATCTTTCTTGTTCCTTAGCCCGTAGCAGCTGTGTGTCAAAATTCCAACAAAATTCAAGCAGTACGATACGATGAACAGATACACAAACCTACAGGCATACAAATTAGTGGAATAACATGCCAATGTCCTACGGCGCTCCCCTCCGGAGAAACAGCACCCTTTTTTTGTATAGTATTATTTTTTTGGGGTGGGAGGGAAGGTGGATGGTGAATTGTCCTCAGTCCCCTCCCCCATGGACACGCCTGCGATATGTACTTCATAAATCCAGTTGATTGATGATAGATATACCTTTTATACAGCAGAATCCTACTGAATACGAGTTGTGAAATAGAAATTTCGGGAATCAGGCCAGGGCGTTGATTTGCATTATGCATTTGATGCTGTCACAGTGTGGCTATTCCTGTGAACAGATTTTTACTCAACGATAACATTCGTGATGAGAAGAGATCTGCAATAACTACGTCATGGTAGTACATATATATATATATATATATATATATATATATATATATATAAATATATATATAAAACAAAAATAGGAAAATAGTGGGCAAAATCCGCAAAAAGTGGATTCGAGCAGAAAATAGGATAGGTAACCCGAGCGATATGTATTTCTGCTGGTTGGCTTCATCAGGCCCGAAATGAATGGACATATGCAACTACAAAAGTAGATACACATGCCCACACATCCGGATACGGGTGTAACCTGAGGAATCGAAGATGGAGAGGAAAAAAAGACACACGAAGTCCACAACAAGAGCCGACCTACACATTGTAGTATAAAATGGCTAGAAGACCTCGAATTTTCAAAGCGACAAATAACCACAACCACGCGGCCGGTTATAGCCACTTGCTGTGGTACTTCAAGCCCAAAGGATCTACAAAGAGAAAATTATCATGCGGAGAAAGGTATATAACAAAAATAGGAAAATAGTGGGCAAAATCCGCAAAAAGTGGATTCGAGCAGAAAATAGGATAGGTAACCCGAGCGATATGTATTTCTGCTGGTTGGCTTCATCAGGCCCGAAATGAATGGACATATGCAACTACAAAAGTAGATACACATGCCCACACATCCGGATTTTGCCCACTATTTTCCTATTTTTGTTATATACCTTTCTCCGCATGATAATTTTCTCTCTATATATATATACAGGGTTATCCAAATTAAGTGTCCATCATTAGTAACTTTGTTATTAGTGAAAATACAATGTTGTTTGAATTAGCAAACTAGTAGCATTTTTAACGCTGGTAAAAATGAGAAATAAAAAAAAACAATTGAGAGTCGTTATTTTGATTTTTTTCAGTAAAATAACATTTTTTTAAATGGAAACCCCTGTATATTATATTTTTTTCTGTTAAAGCATCAAATTTTAAACAAAAAAGCTTACAATAACTTTTCTCCTAGGTTACAAATTGTTGAAGTTATGGCCTCCAATCTGAAACAATTAAATTGTATCGACAAACTTTATTTTCAACATCAACTTATAATCTTACAAAATACAATAACAATTTTTTTTAAAGAAGATGCTCGAAAACACCACCTTGTTCTGCAATACATTTTTGGGCACGTTTTTCAACTGCTCGAACTGTCTTAAGTATGGTCCTACCATCTATCTGGGTTATCTTTTCCCTAACTGCAGTCTTTAACGCGTCAAGGTTATCGTACCTTCGCTTGTAAATTTGGTTCTTTAAGTAACCCCACAAGAAGTAATCAAGTGGGTTTAGATCTGGTGATCTGGGAGGCCACTGTATTGGGCCATTTGTTCCTATCCACTGATCATTAAAAGTAGTACTTAGAAAATGATAAGTACCTCTGGAGTTGTGGGCAGGTGCGCCATCTTGCTGAAAATGCAGATGATGTCTACTTATAAGATCCAATTCGTCTAAGAAATTAGTCAGAATTTCTGACATAAATTCCAGTTAGGGTTCCCTCATAAAAGAACGGGCCAACAATTTTTGAACCAATTATACCGCACCAAACGTTGAAACTGAAACGGACTTGTGGGCCTCTTGGATGTACTAACAAAAGATTTTCTCATGACCAATAATGGTGGTTTTTTCTATTAAACATTCCAGAATTTGAAAAATTTGATTCATCTGTCCATAAAAGGTAACGAAAGTTATTTACATTTTGGCGACAGAAGCTAAGATACCATTGGCAAAAAACAAACTTCTCTCTGGATCCCCTGCCAAAAGCGTTTGAACTGGTCGGTACTTATACGGAATAAATTTGTATTTTTTTAAAATCCTTTGAACAGTACCATAACTGAAATTAGAGTCCTTGAGAATATCTGCTATTGAATTCTCACGATAAGCTTCAAAATATCCAATAACTGCAATTTCCGTGGCCTCGCTTATTATGAATTCTTTTTTTGCCCTTGTTTTAGCAAAAACATTTTCGTTGCCCCTAAATTTTCGATAAAGTCTCAGAAAATATCGTTCATACGGTTGAATGCGAGCGGGATATAATTCACTGTAGTATTCTCTTGCTCTCAAGGAGGATTTTCTTCACACTAAATAGCATTCTAACATATCACACTTTTCTTCATGGGAGAACATTTTTCTTTAAATTAATGACACAATAAAGCTTATAAACAAGTATTTACACTAATGTTTGACATTATTTGATTTTATCATTGTTTTCCAAAGCCTTCTAGTTGCGAGTATGTCCAGTTTAACAATTTGTCGCTTATCTTAATGCTGTCAAATCGCGAACGCCATGTTGTTTTCATAGCCGTCTTAATATTATAATACTGCAAATAATTAAAAATATTTATCGTTATTTTGACTTTATTTTTGACTTTAGCGGAAAAGTCATTATGAACTTTTTTGTTTAAAATTTGATGCTTTAACAGAAAATAAATATAATATACAGGGGTTTCCATTTAAAAAAATGTTATTTTACTGAAAAAAATCAAAATAACGACTCTCAATTGTTTTTTTTTATTTCTCATTTTTACCAGCGTTAAAAATGCTACTAGTTTGCTAATTTAAACAACTTTGTATTTTTACTAATAACAAAGTTACCAATGGTGGACACTTAATTTGGATAACCCTGTATATATGTGTATATATATGTGTATATACAGGGTGACTTTGAAGTTGAGTCATTAATTTTCAGATAATGATTGTAGAAGGAAGATAAACCAAAATATGTGTGTAAAAATAAAAAAAAATTCAAAAAAAAATGTTACCTTGTTTTATAAAGTATCCTCCCGACAAGTATTTCAGTGCGGACCTGTGCGCCCAAAAGCATGTCACAAAAACTGTTCGAAATGATTTCCGTTTTGCTCGACGCACAGCTGGGCGCGTCTTAGCCATGTCTCTTTACAAGCACGCAATAAAATCACTGGTTGATTTCTGATCACTGTACTCATTTCCTCAATTCGAGCACGTAATTCTTCGCGTGTATTAACCGGTGTTTTATACACTAGAGTTTTTAGCCAACCCCACAAACAAAAGTCTAAAGGATTTAAGTCCGGAGACCTTGGCGGCCAAGGTACAAAACCGCCACGGCCGATCCAACGATTATTAAATTGTCTATTTAAAAATTCACGCACATTTCTTGCATAATGGGGTGGTGCCCCATCTTGTAAAAACCACATGTTTTGTCTAATATTTAAAGGCACATCTTCCAGTAAACCAGGCAAATTGTGTTGCAAGAAATCAAAATAATTTTCACCAGTTAAGCGATTTGGTAATTCAAAAGGCCCCACTAAAATTCCATTAATAATTCCCGCCCACAGGTTGATTGGTTCAAATCGCTGTTGAAAATTGGTTTCCCTTATTTCATGGGGATTTTCAATAGCCCAAACGTGAGAATTACGTGAATTAATAATTCCGTTTCTAGTAAAGAGGGCTTCATCACTCACTAGAATTTGATTTAAAAAATTGTCATCATTTTGATGTTTATTTAAAAGCCAATTGCAAAAGTCAACCCTTTGTTCATGATCTTCCGGTTGTAAGGCCTGCACTTTTTGTATGTGAAACGGATAGAACTGATTTTCACGTAGAGTTTTCCAAGTTTTATACTGACTAATCGCCAATTGAGTTGAAATTTGTCGGGTGCTTACTGTTGGATCATCACTTACTAATTCTAAAATTTGTTCTTCTAGTTCTATTTGATCGTGTGGTCTTGGAGCACCGGCATGATCTCCTCTGTGAGGTCTTAAGTCACCTGATTCACGAGCTCTTTGCACTACATTAACAAAGGCACGAGGGGTTGGTTGCACTCGATTGGGAAACCGATCCGCATAGATCCGTGATGCCGCGGCAGCATTTTGTAAAGACTCCCCTCCCCGTAAATAAGAACCATGTCCACAAGTTCAGCATTTTCGTAAACATGTGCCATTTTTGATTTGAGCCTCGCAACAGACACGATTATTCACTTACGCGTTACCGACTACCGACTGATACTGACTGTATACAACTGAAGAAAATAATTGTAAAAAGATCGTTCCAAATTCTTTCGATTTTTTGTTTCCGATGCGATGAACGGATAAGGCGGATTATATCTGTTGTTGCCAAACACGAGAACATAATATCATTATTGAGACAGGGCGGTACTCAAACTTCCAAAGGGCTATAACTTTGTTACTTTAATTTTACCAGAAAAATGGTAAAGGAAAAAAACATTTCTTTTGATCAGATCTACTCACTGTTAAAATAAATGACTCAACTTCGAAGTCACCCTGTATATGTGTATATATATATGTGTATATATATGTGTATATATATGTGTATATATATGTGTATATATATGTGTATATATATGTGTATATATATGTGTATATATATGTGTATATATATGTGTATATATATGTGTATATATATGTGTATATATATACAGGGTGGCCAAACACGTGACGTCATAAAAAAAAATTAGATTCCCCACATCGAGAGGAACCCAAATCACCCCCATATATATGGTCCGATTTTGTTTAGTTTAGGAGTTATGATTTTTTTTCGGATTTTTCGAGAATTTTTGAGTTCTGTGTTTATTTTTACCATAACTTCGTTAATAATTGTGATAAATGCCTGCTTTTTTCACGATTATGTAGCTAAGACCTAAGGCTTAACTATCATATAATTATTCAAGTCATGTAACTAATACTACTTTTTAATTTTTTTCAAAATCTTCGAACATAACAAAAAAGTAAAAAAGTGCAACAACTTTGAACGTTTATAAAAAATTGAAAAAACATGTTCTTACTATTCGTAAGTATCTTAAAAACTTCCTTACGGTATCAGCTATTTACCGTAAAAATTTCATCAGCCTAGCTTTACTACATGCTACCGTAATTGTGGCTCAAATAGAACCGAACCCAAAACCCTCTGCTCAATCGAAATTGTTAGTTTCGGAAAAAAAATTTGCAAAAACCACAAAAACACGTTTGATTTTTACTGAACAGCAGATTATTATTCATTTATGTTATTTACAAGAGGTTTTCAAAATGTCTGCCTCTAACAGAAATGCACAGTGTACACCTACGTATGAAATTTTGTTTTAAATCTCTAAATGCTTGTGTGTTGTTTTTCAACACATGTGTCGCTTCTTGAATTTTGTTCCTCAATGAATTTTCATTTGCACATTCTTGGGCGAATGTTATGTCTTTAAAATATCCCCAAACAAAAAAATCAATGGGGTTGAGGTCAGGGGAGCGTGGAGGCCATCGTATCGGTCCGTTTCGTCCGATCCATCTGTCTGGGAACCTTTCGTTTAAGTAGTTTCGCACGATCGTTGCGTTGTGGCATGGTGCACCATCATTCTGGAACACCATGTTCCGTCTGGCTTCTAGGCTTGAATCTTCCAGCAATAATGGTAGGCTATTTTCAAGGAAGCTTTTGTAGGCTACCGAATCCAACCTTGACGGCAGTTCAAATGGACCGATAAATTCCATATTGAATATTCCTGACCACATGTTCACACTAAAACGGTGTTGAAATGTCGACGGCCTTGAGTGGTGGGGGTTTTCAACAGCCCAAGTATGTAAATTATGGATATTGAATATCCCTGTTCTTTCAAAACGTGACTCGTCAGTCCATAAAATTTTATCAAAAAAATCGGGATCCTCTCGTTGTCTTCGCAGCATTGTCTCGCAGAAATCCACTCTTAACTGGTAATCTGAAGGCATCAACGCTTGAACTCTTTGAACATGATAGGCATGATAACCTTCTTCATGAAGAATATTTTGTATCGATGTTCGTGGTATTCTAAGGTTTTGTGCCATAGATCTCGTACTCGTTGAGGGATTCCGGCTAATTTCTTCAAGTACTACTTCTCTGCGATCCGGATCAGCTGTAGGATATCCTTCATTGCTTCCTCGTCCTGGAATGCGGCCTGCCATGAAAGTGTTATGTGTGTTAATAAAAACACGGTGGTCTGGGTAATACTCAGGTTGTGGTCCGCCTCGGCGTATAAGTTGTTCCCGGTACAGCATTTATGTGTATATACGTATATACGTGTATATAACTTGAGACGTGGTCATTGTCGTCTAGACCAGTTAGGTGAAAAATTAAAGCTTCCGCTTTTTGTTGGGTACTTCGACAAGATTTAAGCAAAGAGGACTCTTTATACTTTTTTTAATTCTCTCTAGCTTTCAATGGACTTTGCCATCATCATCAGGAGCTGTAATTACAATGATAACAGTAGCAACAAAGGTGAAAAATGAATTTAAATTGACTCAACTTACAGTAGTATGTGAGAATGTTGCTAATTGTTGTTTTCGTATAGGATGAGGGAAACGTCCAGTAACATGGTGAGAGCTGAATAGGTTGCACAATAGTCAAAATTTATACAAAACATGACAGAAACACGTTAAAAACAGATTAAAAATTATTTTAAAAAATTAGAACATTACATCGTGAAACCACCTGATGATTGCACAAATTAGTGGTCATGGAATGATGAATTGATGAGTGACATGAAACCCTTTGACAGAAGGCCGAAGGATGTCAATGTCAGTATTGAAAGATGGAACGAATTGTGGGCGTGTGCCAAAAACGTTGCCAAATCACTTCAGATGAAGAGATTTTCAGAATTTTATGATGGAATTTGTTAAACCGACCAGAGGCAGTTGAATAAACTATATTATTATTAATGGGAATTTAAATTAACAATTATTAATAAATCGTGAGGAGAGAATTATTATATTTTGAGTGGAATGAAATTTACTGGTGGAACCGGCCAAAACACAGATTCTAATTATGGTTGTGAAGAGTTGAAATTTGGGGAGATATGTAAGTTCTCCAATTTTTCGCAGTTTAGCAAATATGAGTAAATGACACTCAGTTGTTTAACATCTGTCTTTTTGTTGATACAGTTGTTATTCATGAAAATGTGGGACATTTCCAGGAATAAACGTTTGGAAAGGTGTTTTTCTTTATCAAGAACTTTGATACTTGTGTAATTCATAGAATGCCCTGTTGTGTTAACATGAGATGCTAGAGCGCATCTTTCAGGATGAAGCCTAGCATCACTTTTGTGTGATGTAATCCTTCCTTTAAGAGATCTGGAGGTCTGACCTATGTATATTTGGTTGCAGTTGTTGCAATTGATGGAGTAGACTGTGTTGGTTAAGCCAAGCAGCGGGACTTTGTCTTTCATTTTTGAAAAAATGCAGTTTATAGTGAGGACGGATTTGCAAGCAATTCGAAAGTTCAAAGGACTGCACAATCTGATCAGCTTAGGGGTCAGTTCCTTGATGTAGGGCAGGACAGCAAAACCAGGTCTGGAGTCCGGGTTGGTGCTAGTACTGTTAGGATTGATGTTATTATTGGGAATTACATCAGTTCCGTTATTAGGGGTTGTGCGACTATTACCTGCATCACCAGAGTTCGGCAAAATATTGGAAGGTGAACTAAAAATGATCTTGTTAATCAGACACTTCGGATAACCATTATTGATGAACAGTTTTGATAGTTTACGTAAATTTGAGGTGTGGAAGGTATTATCTGAGATGCTGATTACCCTTGTTTTCATCTGTTTTACCAAATTGATTTTAATCCCTAGCTTATGGTATGACCTAAAATTGAGAAACCGACCTGAGGCCATAGGTTTCTGGTACCAGTCTACCAATAAACTGTTGTTGTTGGTGCGAATGAGTCTTGTGTCTAGAAAGGGGACAGACAGGTTCTCATCTTCTTTTTCAATGGTAAATTGGATGTAGGGGTCATAGCTGTTGAATTCTCTGACAATACCATCCAGACCTATGGAAGGGAGGCATAAAATAATGTCATCTACGTATTTTTTTATGAAGAAGAGGTTATAGGGTAGTGTCGGAATAACTGTATCAAGCAGATCATCCATGACATATTCCGCCAAAATTGGTGACAGAACAGATCCCATAGGACAACCATGTGTTTGAGAATATATTTTGTTGTTGAAAGAGAAATAATTGTTATGAACTTATGGTTACAAGATCTGACAAAGGCAATGTTACAGTGATAATGCTTAAACAACACTATTTAGATCTTTGCAACAATCTCATCAATGATGACCCATCATATCATGAAATTAATAAAGATCCCACACTTAAAGTGGAAAAGAAAAGTAATGACATTGTTAAGGAACTCCTCAGCACTGGACAAATAACCCAAGAACAAAAAAGAACTTTGACTACTTATAACTCTGTCCCTCCCAAATTTTATGCACTTCCGAAAATTCACAAACCTGTACTCTCAGTAAGACCTATAGTTGCATCAATAGGTTCAGCCACCCAGGCTTTGTCTTCATTAATATCGACAACACTAAAATCAGCACATGCAGACAATGATTACTACATCAAAGACTCATTTGAGGTCTCTCGTCAGTTCAATAGATTGACAATACCAGCCGATCATATTATCGCCAGTCTTGATGTGGTGTCGCTATTCAGCAACATCTATCTGGATGCATGTACAAGAACTATTAATAAACACTGGAATGAGATAAGTCAACACTGCAACATATCTCTAGAATCTTTCACCAACATTATAACATTCCTTTTTCATAACAATTATTTCTCTTTCAACAACAAAATATATTCTCAAACACATGGTTGTCCTATGGGATCTGTTCTGTCACCAATTTTGGCGGAATATGTCATGGATGATCTGCTTGATACAGTTATTCCGACACTACCCTATAACCTCTTCTTCATAAAAAAATACGTAGATGACATTATTTTATGCCTCCCTTCCATAGGTCTGGATGGTATTGTCAGAGAATTCAACAGCTATGACCCCTACATCCAATTTACCATTGAAAAAGAAGATGAGAACCTGTCTGTCCCCTTTCTAGACACAAGACTCATTCGCACCAACAACAACAGTTTATTGGTAGACTGGTACCAGAAACCTATGGCCTCAGGTCGGTTTCTCAATTTTAGGTCATACCATAAGCTAGGGATTAAAATCAATTTGGTAAAACAGATGAAAACAAGGGTAATCAGCATCTCAGATAATACCTTCCACACCTCAAATTTACGTAAACTATCAAAACTGTTCATCAATAATGGTTATCCGAAGTGTCTGATTAACAAGATCATTTTTAGTTCACCTTCCAATATTTTGCCGAACTCTGGTGATGCAGGTAATAGTCGCACAACCCCTAATAACGGAACTGATGTAATTCCCAATAATAACATCAATCCTAACAGTACTAGCACCAACCCGGACTCCAGACCTGGTTTTGCTGTCCTGCCCTACATCAAGGAACTGACCCCTAAGCTGATCAGATTGTGCAGTCCTTTGAACTTTCGAATTGCTTGCAAATCCGTCCTCACTATAAACTGCATTTTTTCAAAAATGAAAGACAAAGTCCCGCTGCTTGGCTTAACCAACACAGTCTACTCCATCAATTGCAACAACTGCAACCAAATATACATAGGTCAGACCTCCAGATCTCTTAAAGGAAGGATTACATCACACAAAAGTGATGCTAGGCTTCATCCTGAAAGATGCGCTCTAGCATCTCATGTTAACACAACAGGGCATTCTATGAATTACACAAGTATCAAAGTTCTTGATAAAGAAAAACACCTTTCCAAACGTTTATTCCTGGAAATGTCCCACATTTTCATGAATAACAACTGTATCAACAAAAAGACAGATGTTAAACAACTGAGTGTCATTTACTCATATTTGCTAAACTGCGAAAAATTGGAGAACTTACATATCTCCCCAAATTTCAACTCTTCACAACCATAATTAGAATCTGTGTTTTGGCCGGTTCCACCAGTAAATTTCATTCCACTCAAAATATAATAATTCTCTCCTCACGATTTATTAATAATTGTTAATTTAAATTCCCATTAATAATAATATAGTTTATTCAACTGCCTCTGGTCGGTTTAACAAATTCCATCATAAAATTCTGAAAATCTCTTCATCTGAAGTGATTTGGCAACGTTTTTGGCACACGCCCACAATTCGTTCCATCTTTCAATACTGACATTGACATCCTTCGGCCTTCTGTCAAAGGGTTTCATGTCACTCATCAATTCATCATTCCATGACCACTAATTTGTGCAATCATCAGGTGGTTTCACGATGTAATGTTCTAATTTTTTAAAATAATTTTTAATCTGTTTTTAACGTGTTTCTGTCATGTTTTGTATAAATTTTGACTATTGTGCAACCTATTCAGCTCTCACCATGTTACTGGACGTTTCCCTCATCCTATACGAAAACAACAATTAGCAACATTCTCACATACTACTGTAAGTTGAGTCAATTTAAATTCATTTTACACCTTTGTTGCTACTGTTATCATTGTAATTACAGCTCCTGATGATGATGGCAAAGTCCATTGAAAGCTAGAGAGAATTAAAAAAAGTATAAAGAGTCCTCTTTGCTTAAATCTTGTCGAAGTACCCAACAAAAAGCGGAAGCTTTAATTTTTCACCTATACGTGTATATACGTGTATATATACGTGTATACATACGTGTATACATACGTGTATACATACGTGTATACATACGTGTATATATACGTGTATATATACGTGTATATATCCGTGTATATATCCGTGTATATATCCGTGTATATATCCGTGTATATATCCGTGTATATATCCGTGTATATATACGTGTATATATACGTGTATATACGTGTATATATACGTGTATATATACGTGTATATATACGTGTATATACGTGTATATATCCGTGTATATATCCGTGTATATATCCGTGTATATATCCGTGTATATCCGTGTATATATACGTGTATATATACGTGTATATACGTGTATATATACGTGTATATATACGTGTATATATACGTGTATATATACGTGTATATATCCGTGTATATATCCGTGTATATATCCGTGTATATATCCGTGTATATATCCGTGTATATATCCGTGTATATATCCGTGTATATATACGTGTATATATACGTGTATATATACGTGTATATATATACGTGTATATATACGTGTATATATACGTGTATATATCCGTGTATATATACGTGTATATATACGTGTATATATACGTGTATATATCCGTGTATATATACGTGTATATATCCGTGTATATATACGTGTATACAGGGTGACTTCGAAGTTGAGTCATTTATTTTAACAGTGAGTAGGTCTGATCAAAAGAAATGTTTTTTTCCTTTACCATTTTTCTGGTAAAATTAAAGTAACAAAGTTATAGCCCTTTGGAAGTTTGAGTACCGCCCTGTCTCAATAATGATATTATGTTCTCGTGTTTGGCAACAACAGATATAATCCGCCTTATCCGTTCATCGAATCGGAAACAAAAAAGCGAAAGAATTTGGAACGATATTTTTACAATTAGTTTCTTCAGTTGTATACAGTCAGTATCAGTCGGTAGTCGGTAACGCGTAAGTGAATTGTCCTGTCTGTTGCGAGGCTCAAATCAAAAATGGCACATGTTTACGAAAATGCTGAACTTGTGGACATGGTTCTTATTTACGGGGAGTCTTTACAAAATGCTGCCGAGGCATCACGGATCTATGCGGATCGGTTTCCCAATCGAGTGCAACCAACCCCTCGTGCCTTTGTTAATGTAGTGCAAAGAGCTCGTGAATCAGGTGACTTAAGACCTCACAGAGGAGATCATGCCGGTGCTCCAAGACCACACGATCAAATAGAACTAGAAGAACAAATTTTAGAATTAGTAAGTGATGATCCGACAGTAAGCACCCGACAAATTTCAACTCAATTGGCGATTAGTCAATATAAAACTTGGAAAACTCTACGTGAAAATCAGTTCTATCCGTTTCACATACAAAAAGTGCAGGCCTTACAACCGGAAGATCATGAACAAAGGGTTGACTTTTGCAATTGGCTTTTAAATAAACATCAAAATGATGACAATTTTTTAAATCAAATTTTAGTGAGCGATGAAGCCCTCTTTACTAGAAACGGAATTATTAATTCACGTAATTCTCACGTTTGGGCTATTGAAAATCCCCATGAAATAAGGGAAACCAATTTTCAACAGCGATTTGAACCAATCAACCTGTGGGCGGGAATTGTTAATGGAATTTTAGTGGGGCCTTTTGAATTACCAAATCGCTTAACTGGTGAAAATTATTTTGATTTCTTGCAACACAATTTGCCTGGTTTACTGGAAGATGTGCCTTTAAATATTAGACAAAACATGTGGTTTTTACAAGATGGGGCACCACCCCATTATGCAAGAAATGTGCGTGAATTTTTAAATAGACAATTTAATAATCGTTGGATCGGCCGTGGCGGTTTTGTACCTTGGCCGCCAAGGTCTCCGGACTTAAATCCTTTAGACTTTTGTTTGTGGGGTTGGCTAAAAACTCTAGTGTATAAAACACCGGTTAATACACGCGAAGAATTACGTGCTCGAATTGAGGAAATGAGTACAGTGATCAGAAATCAACCAGTGATTTTATTGCGTGCTTGTAAAGAGACATGGCTAAGACGCGCCCAGCTGTGCGTCGAGCAAAACGGAAATCATTTCGAACAGTTTTTGTGACATGCTTTTGGGCGCACAGGTCCGCACTGAAATACTTGTCGGGAGGATACTTTATAAAACAAGGTAACATTTTTTTTTATTTTTTTTTTATTTTTACACACATATTTTGGTTTATCTTCCTTCTACAATCATTATCTGAAAATTAATGACTCAACTTCAAAGTCACCCTGTATATCCGTGTATATATCCGTGTATATATACGTGTATATATCCGTGTATATATACGTGTATATATACGTGTATATATCCGTGTATATATCCGTGTATATATCCGTGTATATATCCGTGTATATATACGTGTATATATCCGTGTATATATCCGTGTATATATACGTGTATATATACGTGTATATATACGCGTATATATACGTGTATATATACGTGTATATATACGTGTATATATCCGTGTATATATCCGTGTATATATCCGTGTATATATCCGTGTATATATCCGTGTATATATCCGTGTATATATCCGTGTATATATCCGTGTATATATACGTGTATATATACGTGTATATATACGTGTATATATACGTGTATATATACGTGTATATTATACGTGTATATATACGTGTATATATACGTGTATATATACGTGTATATATACGTGTATCTATACGTGTATATATACGTGTATATATACGTGTATATATACGTGTATATACGTGTATATATACGTGTATATATATCGTGTATATATACGTGTATATATACGTGTATATATCCGTGTATATATCCGTGTATATATCCGTGTATATATACGTGTATATATACGTGTATATATACGTGTATATATACGTGTATATATACGTGTATATATACGTGTATATATACGTGTATATATACGTGTATATATACGTGTATATATACGTGTATATATCCGTGTATATATCCGTGTATATATCCGTGTATATATCCGTGTATATATCCGTGTATATATCCGTGTATATATCGTGTATATATACGTGTATATATACGTGTATATATACGTGTATATATACGTGTATATATACGTGTATATATACGTGTATATATACGTGTATATATACGTGTATATATCCGTGTATATATCCGTGTATATATCCGTGTATATATACGTGTATATATACGTGTATATATACGTGTATATATACGGTATATACGTGTATATATACGTGTATATATACGTGTATATATCCGTGTATATATCCGTGTATATATCCGTGTATATATCCGTGTATATATACGTGTATATATACGTGTATATATATACGTGTATGTATACGTGTATATATATACGTGTATATATACGTGTATATATACGTGTATATATCCGTGTATATATACGTGTATATATACGTGTATATACGTGTATATATCCGTGTATATATACGTGTATATATCCGTGTATATATACGTGTATACAGGGTGACTTCGAAGTTGAGTCATTTATTTTAACAGTGAGTAGGTCTGATCAAAAGAAATGTTTTTTTCCTTTACCATTTTTCTGGTAAAATTAAAGTAACAAAGTTATAGCCCTTTGGAAGTTTGAGTACCGCCCTGTCTCAATAATGATATTATGTTCTCGTGTTTGGCAACAACAGATATAATCCGCCTTATCCGTTCATCGAATCGGAAACAAAAAAGCGAAAGAATTTGGAACGATATTTTTACAATTAGTTTCTTCAGTTGTATACAGTCAGTATCAGTCGGAAGTCGGTAACGCGTAAGTGAATTGTCCTGTCTGTTGCGAGGCTCAAATCAAAAATGGCACATGTTTACGAAAATGCTGAACTTGTGGACATGGTTCTTATTTACGGGGAGTCTTTACAAAATGCTGCCGAGGCATCACGGATCTATGCGGATCGGTTTCCCAATCGAGTGCAACCAACCCCTCGTGCCTTTGTTAATGTAGTGCAAAGAGCTCGTGAATCAGGTGACTTAAGACCTCACAGAGGAGATCATGCCGGTGCTCCAAGACCACACGATCAAATAGAACTAGAAGAACAAATTTTAGAATTAGTAAGTGATGATCCGACAGTAAGCACCCGACAAATTTCAACTCAATTGGCGATTAGTCAATATAAAACTTGGAAAACTCTACGTGAAAATCAGTTCTATCCGTTTCACATACAAAAAGTGCAGGCCTTACAACCGGAAGATCATGAACAAAGGGTTGACTTTTGCAATTGGCTTTTAAATAAACATCAAAATGATGACAATTTTTTAAATCAAATTTTAGTGAGCGATGAAGCCCTCTTTACTAGAAACGGAATTATTAATTCACGTAATTCTCACGTTTGGGCTATTGAAAATCCCCATGAAATAAGGGAAACCAATTTTCAACAGCGATTTGAACCAATCAACCTGTGGGCGGGAATTGTTAATGGAATTTTAGTGGGGCCTTTTGAATTACCAAATCGCTTAACTGGTGAAAATTATTTTGATTTCTTGCAACACAATTTGCCTGGTTTACTGGAAGATGTGCCTTTAAATATTAGACAAAACATGTGGTTTTTACAAGATGGGGCACCACCCCATTATGCAAGAAATGTGCGTGAATTTTTAAATAGACAATTTAATAATCGTTGGATCGGCCGTGGCGGTTTTGTACCTTGGCCGCCAAGGTCTCCGGACTTAAATCCTTTAGACTTTTGTTTGTGGGGTTGGCTAAAAACTCTAGTGTATAAAACACCGGTTAATACACGCGAAGAATTACGTGCTCGAATTGAGGAAATGAGTACAGTGATCAGAAATCAACCAGTGATTTTATTGCGTGCTTGTAAAGAGACATGGCTAAGACGCGCCCAGCTGTGCGTCGAGCAAAACGGAAATCATTTCGAACAGTTTTTGTGACATGCTTTTGGGCGCACAGGTCCGCACTGAAATACTTGTCGGGAGGATACTTTATAAAACAAGGTAACATTTTTTTTTATTTTTTTTTTATTTTTACACACATATTTTGGTTTATCTTCCTTCTACAATCATTATCTGAAAATTAATGACTCAACTTCAAAGTCACCCTGTATATCCGTGTATATATCCGTGTATATATACGTGTATATATCCGTGTATATATACGTGTATATATCCGTGTATATATACGTGTATATATACGTGTATATATCCGTGTATATATCCGTGTATATATCCGTGTATATATACGTGTATATATCCGTGTATATATACGTGTATATATACGTGTATATACGCGTATATATACGCGTATATATACGTGTATATATACGTGTATATATACGTGTATATATACGTGTATATATACGTGTATATATACGTGTATATATACGTGTATATATCCGTGTATATATCCGTGTATATATCCGTGTATATATCCGTGTATATATACACGTATATATACACGTATATATACACGTATATACGTGTATATATACGTGTATATATACGTGTATATATACGTGTATATATACGTGTATATATACGTGTATATATACGTGTATATATCCGTGTATATATCCGTGTATATATACGTGTATATATACGTGTATATATACGTGTATATATCCGTGTATATATCCGTGTATATATACGTGTATATATACGTGTATATATACGTGTATATATACGTGTATATATACGTGTATATATACGTGTATATATACGTGTATATACGTGTATATATACGTGTATATATACGTGTATATATCCGTGTATATATCCGTGTATATATCCGTGTATATATCCGTGTATATATCCGTGTATATATTCGTGTATATATACGTGTATATATACGTGTTTATATACGTGTATATATACGTGTATATATTACGTGTATATATACGTGTATATATACGGTGTATATATACTGTGTATATATCCGTGTATAATCCGTGTATTATCCGTGTATATATACGTTATATATACGTGTATATATCCGTGTATATATCAGTGTTATATATACGTGTATATATACGTGTATATATACGTGTATATATACGTGTATATATACGTGTATATATACGTGTATATATACGTGTATATATACGTGTATATATACGTGTATATATCCGTGTATATATCCGTGTATATATCCAGTATATATCCTTGTATATATACGTGTAGATATCCGTGTATATATACGTGTATATATACTGTGTATATATACGTGTATATATACGTGTATATATACGTGTATATATCCGTGTATATATCCGTGTAAATATCCGTGTAATATCCTTGTATATATCCGTGTATATTATACAGTATATACGTGTATATATCCGTGTATATATACGTGTATATATACGTGTATATATCCGTGTATATATCCGTGTATATATCCGTGTATATATCCGTGTATATATCCGTGTATATATACGTGTATATATACGTGTATATATCCGTGTATATATACGTGTATATATCCGTGTATATATCCGTGTATATATACGTGTATATATACGTGTATATATACGTGTATATATCCGTGTATATATACGTGTATATATCCGTGTATATATCCGTGTATATATCCGTGTATATATCCGTGTATATATCCGTGTATATATCCGTGTATATATCCGTGTATATATCCGTGTATATATCCGTGTATATACGTGTATATATCCGTGTATATATCCGTGTATATATACGTGTATATATACGTGTATATATACGTGTATATATACGTGTATATATACGTGTATATATACGTGTATATATACGTGTATATATACGTGTATATATACGCGTATATATACGTGTATATATACGTGTATATATACGTGTATATACGTGTATACAGGGTGACTTTGAAGTTGAGTCATTAATTTTCAGATAATGATTGTAGAAGGAAGATAAAGCAAAATATGTGTGTAAAAATAAAAAAAAAATTAAAAAAATTGTTTACCTTGTTTAATAAAGTATCCTCCCGACAAGTATTTCAGTGCGGACCTGTATTTGATCGTGAGGTCCCCTGTGAGGTCTTAAGTCACCTGATTCACGAGCCCGTTGTACTACATTAACAAAGGCACGAGGGGTTGGTTGCACTCGATTGGGAAACCGATCCGCATAAACATGTGCCATTTTTTATTTCGTTTAAGCCACGCAACATACCACTATTCACTAACACTGACTGTATACAAATGAATGAAATATGAAATACTTATAAAAACATCGTTCCAAATTCTTTCGCTTTTTTGTTTCCGATGCGATGAACCGATACGGCGGATTATATCCGTTGTCGCCAAACACGACCACATAATATTATTGAGACAGGGCGGTACTCAAACTTCCAAAGGGCTATAACTTTGTTACTTTAATTTTACCAGGAAAATGGTAAAGGAAAAAACATTTCTTTTGATCAGATCTACTCACTGTTAAAATAAATGACTCAACTTCGAAGTCACCCTGTATACGTGTAATATATACGTGTATATATCCGTGTATATATACGTGTATATATACGTGTATATATACGTGTATATATACGTGTATATATACGTGTATATATACGTGTATATATACGTGTATATATACGTGTATATATACGTGTATATATACGTGTATATATACGTGTATATATACGTGTATATATACGTGTATATATACGTGTATATATACGTGTGTATATACGTGTATATATACGTGTATATATATGAATTCTTTTTTTGCCCTTGTTTTAGCAAAAACATTTTCGTTGCCCCTAAATTTTCGATAAAGTCTCAGAAAATATCGTTCATACGGTTGAATGCGAGCGGGATATAATTCACTGTATATTCTCTTGCTCTCAAGGAGGATTTTCTGCACACTAAATAGCATTCTAACATATCACACTTTTCTTCATGGGAGAACATTTTTCTTTAAATTAATGACACAATAAAGCTTATAAACAAGTATTTACACTAATGTTTGACATTATTTGATTTTATCATTGTTTTCCAAAGCCTTCTAGTTGCGAGTATGTCCAGTTTAACAATTTGTCGCTTATCTTAATGCTGTCAAATCGCGAACGCCATGTTGTTTTCATAGCCGTCTTAATATTATAATACTGCAAATAATTAAAAATATTTATCGTTATTTTGACTTTATTTTTGACTTTAGCGGAAAAGTCATTATGAACTTTTTTGTTTAAAATTTGATGCTTTAACAGAAAAAAATACAATATACAGGGGTTTCCATTTAAAAAAATGTTATTTTACTGAAAAAAATCAAAATAACGACTCTCAATTGTTTTTTTTTATTTCTCATTTTTACCAGCGTTAAAAATGCTACTAGTTTGCTAATTTAAACAACTTTGTATTTTTACTAATAACAAAGTTACCAATGGTGGACACTTAATTTGGATAACCCTGTATATAGGGTGGACCATCCGTTGGTTTCTTTGTTAAATTGGTATTAAAACTACACTTTCCAATAATATGTAACACTCGATACTTTATTCAAAAGAATACACCTCCCGATTATTTATGAAAAGGCAGTAGTCCAATTGATTTAGAGCCCACACAGAGAAACGATATCGAAGCGGATGGTCATTTCTTTCAACTCTTGCACAAGTTGCAGCAAGGTCGTTATTCACACAGAAGTGCGACTAATGCCCACTTGTTGTACTCTGTGACGAGTTGACATTCCTGCGTTTTCGGCTGTATGTACGGGTCAAACACGTTCATGCCTTCTGTTATCCACAAGCAGGCCACTTTCACGAACCTTCCTCACGAATTTTCGTATACCAGACGCGGACCAAGCTTCATTCCGACCAAATTGTCTCCCCATGTTTCTGCAAAACAGCACTCACTTTGAGACTAGTTTTTCAATATTTTCCACCTTTGTTCAAGGTTAAAACGATCCCTTGCTCACAGCGGAATTTTGACGCAATATATCTGTCAATATGTTGAGCATGGAAGTGTCACCAACTGTCAAAATAATACCAAGTTAAAAAAAAACCAACTGATGGCCCACCCTTTACTTTATTTACGCTACTCTTCAATAGATGGCGCCACCAGTGACTCATTTATGCGCTAATTTTTGAGTATTTTAATTGTTCTCTGTTCTAAACCTCCGAATTTACCACGTTGAAATTTCTATAAAATCAGTTTAGTAGTAACATATTTTTAGTTTAGCCATTCCTGGATAGATGGCGCTGTGTACCCGTAACCATCACAAGGCGTACCATTTTGCTGTCGCCGAGTTTTGCTTGGTAACGAATGCAAGGGGGAGGACATTACTTCTCAACATAAATCGTGAGATTGCCCCCCGAGACGCCACTTAGCGTTTGGTTGCAATGGACAAAATTAAACAAAGACCTCACAAGGATATTTGAGATGTCAATATAAAGCCGACATTTTTATAAAACTAGATTTTGGAGGAAACATGTAATTGCGGTCTGTTATTAACATCCTGTATACACATCGTTCAAGTATGGTGAGCGCTACCATATCACTATTCCAAGCTGTGTATATCACTCATTAGCGAAAACAGATTACTAAGGGGTACAAACGTGAAATCGATATTTATATCATTAGCCCTTAATCCGGGCATAAGAAATTGTTCAACGCAAATCGTCAATATACCGTGCCACCGATCATGGATTGATTCGACGCCCGAGTTTGCATATCGAAACATGTGTAGCTGTCACAGGCTCAATTTGAGGGGAATTGGTTTTTGTTTCATATCGATTCACATGAGAATATAGAGGGTGTTGCAAAATGCACCGCATCCGCAAACATTGGAGACTCTAGGAAACCAAATTCAGATCACCAAGAAGAGATCAATCACTTAATCCAATCGATGCCGTGACGACTTAACGACTTTTAATCACTCTCTATTGATCAATAGACATAAAACTTGTAAAAGTATGCTCAAAACAAATAAACAAATAGATTAGCTTTTTTCCAGCAGCTGTCGCTGTTGACGAGAAGTCCTCGGTGATCTGGACTCCGACCAGCCGAGATGAGCGGCTCTTTGGTGGAACTCGGCCATCCATCATAATGGAAGAGCGCTGGGGCGTTTCTTGTCAATCGAGGTACAGTATTGTGTTTTTGAAGCATTAAAATGTACCAGATTGTTACGTCCCCAAGCAGTGATAACCTCCAGATCACAAAACAAGTCGCTGTTAGTCTTCTTTTATCCAGCGCACTCGCAGAGATCGGATTGATCGTTGATTTGTAAGAGGAACTAAGTTGGAGCCAAGACCGATCTCGCGTTGATATTGTGTGATGAGCAGGAGACTCCATCTGCAATGCTTTTATGGGAGACCATAGGATGGACGCTGATCGAATGCTTTCGTGATATCTAGAGCAACAACATGATGTGGATGAGTGTCCTCGATAGTTGCATGACGTTCAAGGTACTCCAAAAGCTCCCGATCTATGCAGTTGTAAGGATCAGGCTCAGGTCCCTTTTAGGGATGGCGTTTTTATTCCTGAAGGTTAATTCTCGCATAGTGAATCGATGGTACGCGGACATTGGGGGGGGGGGAGGTGACGTCCATCATGGAATGCTGCAGTGAATTTGCATAATCACCCCTTAAAATTTGTCCAGCTACTTTATTAGCACCCTGTATGTCGTCTTCTCATCTAATGGATTCACAGGGTGGCTAACATATAATTGACTGGTTTGCGTCTTGAATATTTGTGAAATGAAATAAAATACGTCCATTTTTTCCATCTTAAGTTTTTATTGAAACTTAGAAATTATGTATGAAAAATAATATCAAACAAAATGGCAGTATGTGCACATAAAATAGGTCATTTTTCACTTCGCATATGGGTTATAAGTGATTTGTTATATATATTTTGCGTTTTGTTCGTGTTAACTGTTAACAACGCAATATTTAACTTTAGTGGTTAAGTGTTAGAGGAGCCTATTGCTCAACTTCGCCACTATAGTTACACTTTATACAGGGTGACTTTGAGGTTGAGTCATTAATTTTCAGATAATGATTGTAGAAGGAACACAAATCAAAATATATGTGTAAAAATAAAAAAAATATTACCTTGTTTTATAAACAATCCTCCCGACAAGTATTTCAGTGCGGACCTGTATTTGATCGTGCGGTCTTGGAGCACCGGCATGCTCTCCCCTGTGAGGTCTTAAGTCACCTGATTCACGAGCCCTTTGTACTACATTAACAAAGGCACGAGGGGTTGGTTGCACTCGATTGGGAAACCGATCCGCATAAACCTGTGATGCCGCGGCAGCATTTTGTAAAGACTCCCCCCCGTATATAAGAATCATGTCCACAAGTTCAGCATTTTCGTAAACATGTGGTATTTTTTATTTCGTTTGAGCCACCCAACAAACACCACTATTCACTCACGCGTTACCGACTGACACATTGACTGAATACAACTGAATAAAATTGTAGTAAAAACATCGTGATAAGCGTTTCAAATTCTTTCGCTTTTTTGTTTCCGATGCGATGAACCGATAAGGCGGATTATATCCGTTGTTGCCAAACACGAGCACATACTATTATTATTGAGACAGGGCGGTACTCAAACTTCTAAAGGCCTATAACTTTGTTACTTTAATTTCACCACAAAAATGTTAAAGGAAAAAAACATTTCTTTTGATCAGATCTACTCACTGTTAAAATAAATGACTCAACTTCGACGTCACCCTGTATATCTGTGCCCTAGAGGTAAACGATCGACACTCCATTTTTGCAGTTTTTGTGATTATCTGCGTATAACTAGTATCCCTGGTGAATCTTTACGTGGAGTAAATGATCGTAGCGCCTAACCACGATAATCATGAAATATATGAAATAGAACAAGCAGCTAGTGATTTTTTGTTAAACAGTCGCTTCTAGATACATACGCACAATACTATCATATGGATCATCGCTACGCAGCGGTAAACAGTCTTGTCTCCGTCGCGCACCGCTTGTTTTACAAACTGTGTTGTTAAAAACATTCTTCAAAGTTGATCAGGGTGCTTAAGTAATCAAGAAACGGTAATAATGTCCTCAAGGGCTCAAAAATTAGTGCAGCTTGCACCGGAGGAGGAAATCGATTCTCGAGAATCTAGTAAGTACTACATAATTGATATTATAGGTGTCCGAGCCAAAACAGGAACATTATGATGATCGTAAACTACTTTTTCATATTACAAATAATAAGTCCTTCATAAAAGTGTATCATTCACAAGTTTGTTCTACGTGGACACACACATGGAAGCTGATCATATCCATGCACTTATCGAACGAGTTATAAAAAACAACCAACTATGAAAATATGTACGCCATGGCACTGGCAGCAACTTATACGATCAACCGGAGCCACAGTTTTCGAGATAATGACGTGCCACGAATACCCAGTTCTTGAGAGCGATGTCTGGTAGACGTCTCAGGGCGCTCTACTACACTTTCACAAACTCTCTCTCAACTGACGAATGGTGTGGACACTGGGCACATTATTTTGACCGAAATCTTGTCGTAGCTTCCGACTCGTTGCAAACTATTTAAGTTAAACGTTCTAACAATACGGCCTCGTGTGCTTTAAATAACTACGGCTCCACCTGCTGAACTGAGTGTATCGAAAATGACGCGCAGGTTAAATCAGTCACTATTTTGGCCACCCTGTATAATCAGACCGTCTCCATCTAAATGTCCTAATGTCGCATTATGCTATTTCCAAACGTAATAGCATCACTTCAGTGTATCGAATACCTCATTAGACGCAAGACAGTTAAACAATTAGGAGCAAATTAACTAAGTGAATTGACTCGGAGACCGAAACAGATTCTGTTAAAATGCATTAAATTTTCATGGGGAAACGTAGGCTAGAGAGAAATCCAAGATCGAAGGACGGATTTAGAGAATGGGATTTCGGTAAGGTCAATGTCTTCTCACTGACATACAAAATCAGGAAGCTCCCAACAAAGCCGGAATCAAGTTACAGGAATTGGGTCAAACTACCCTGGACTGGATATATACGAGTCTTGCCGTTACCTGGATCTAGGTGTTCCATCCCCGTTTTACATTGGTTGTAGATAGGATGTTTAATCCTAACCTAGTAACTATTATTGCAGTTCATTGGATGAAAATCTATGCTTTTATTTGGGAACCATGTTAGACGTCTCGGACTGGTGCAAAAAATGTTTCCATTGAAAAGATTTTCATATACGAGTACTTGTCAGTATGTTGATGCGACATGATTCAAGAGATATTGAAGGAAATTTCAAAAAAATCTCTATTTGAGGAGGATGAGGTAGATGAAGTAATATCCTTTCCATAATGTCCCAGACGTGTTCAAAAGTAGGTAGATTTAGGGGCCAGGGCAGCACAAAGTCTTCAACATTCACCGACGTAGTTGACCTATCTCCAATCGAACATATCTGGGACATGATAGATCGCAGGCTCTTAAATTTGCAGCACCCTCCACAGACTTTAGCAGCTCTTACTCACGAAGTTCAAGTAGCCTGGTATCAGATACCCCAACAGGATATCGACCACTAAACATATATGACAAAAAATTATTAAAATCGGATAAACATACGTAAGTGATTACCTTTTTTTTTACTCAGTATACATGCAATCGTACTTGTTTTTAAAAAGGAGTTGTCATTGTGGAATCAATTGCGAATCACCCTGTATAGTTTGATACTCTCGCGAAAGCGTGTTCAAAGCCTTCTGTATGGTAATTTAATAATTCATTCAAGCATTATAATTCCGAGCTGGAAGTTAGAATATCCTTATTAATTGCGTTTACTTGAAAATATCTACCCTCTCTATAACCGATTCTCAATTAAGGCCTCAGCTTGACATAGATACGGTTATATCGGTTTCGGAAGAAGGGGAGAGGGGGGTTCTTCCCATAGAAATATGATGTTAGCACCAAGATAGCTGAAACTGGAGTTGATCAATAATTTAATTCTTCTCGGCTATAGTTATTGATGAGGAACGCTGTCTAAACTTTACTGGAGTTATTATTCATTAAATATTTTGATTTAGATCGATTGTGGATTGAACTGGGAATAGAGGAAAGAATGACAAGGAGTTGGTTGATGAGTAGAGGAATACTCAGTTTGGAGGAAATATTTAGAGGAAGTCTTTATTTTCTTACTCCGGATTATAAACGAAACGTCAAAACCGTTGTTTGTACAAAGTGCTACTTTGGTGTGGTTGAGGTGTAGATTTAAATAAAATATACTCGTACATTACTCGAGAAAATTAAGGGAGTAAGAAAAATATCCATTTTTTTCGGTGATTTTTAAGAGGCTGTACAGGTACTTCGGTGAAAAATGGTCAGGACTTTAAGATAGCATTTTGAAGCTTCAAGGATCTAGTTTTCAGGCTTTTTAACCGAGAAATTTTAGGAGCAAGCGTTCTTATGCAATTTTTGCAGGTAGCGCAAGAAACATTTTTTGCAATATTTTTACCTTCTTTTTTTAGTACAACAACTTGTTTTCTGTTAGGCCATGATATTCAGTTTTCATATTGTGTTTTTAACATCTCGATACGATCATTTGGCGCCGAAACTGAAAGGATCTTTCAACTATATTACATGATTTTTTGAAAAAAAATGCATCACCTTGTATATTGCAAGCTTGGACTCAACTTTTTTTAAACTTTTTTTGATACTAGACACATAAGGGTTTTCACGGCTACTTTTTCGGTTATTAGCACGTCTTTTATGGAACGGCTTAATTCCCTAAAATATCGCATGATCCTTGGAAACAAATAAATTGTTGATTAGTTACCAACTGTTAAAATAAGCTTTGTGAGTATTATAATAAAAACGTGTTTGAACACGAATTTTTCTAAAGAAGAAATAGTAAATATGGTGTTGGTTTTTTTTTGTTCGAAGCCCAAAGAAATGGTTTCCTAGCATCTCGCATATACTTTGACTTTGAAGTTGATTCATTAATTTTCAGATAATGATTGTAGAAGGAAGATAAACCAAAATATGTGTGTAAAAATAAAAAAAAAATTAAAAAAAAATGTTTCCTTGTTTTATAAAGTATCCTCCCGACAAGTATTTCAGTGCGGACCTGTATTTGATCGTAAGGGTCTTGGAGCACCGGCATGCCCTCCCCTGTGAGGTCTTAAGTCACCTGATTCACGAGCCCTTTGTACTACATTAACAAAGGCACGAAGGGTTGGTTGCACTCGATTGGGAAACCGATGTGCATAAATCCGTGATGCCGCGGCAGCATTTTGTAAAGACTCCACCCCCGTTAATAAGAATAATGTCCACAAGCTCAGCATTTTCGTAAACATGTGCCATTTTTTATTTCGTTTGAGCTACGCAACAAACACCAGTATTCACTCTCGCTTTACCGACTGACACATTGACTGAATACAACTGAATAAAATTGTAGTAAAAACATCGTGATAAGCGTTTCAAATTCTTTCGCTTTTTTGTTTCCGATGCGATGAACCGATAAGGCGGATTATATCCGTTGTTGCCAAACACGAGCACATAATATTATTATTGAGACAGGGCGGTACTCAAACTTCTAAAGGGCTATAAATTTGTTACTTTAATTTTACCACAAAAATGTTAAAGGAAAAAAACATTTCTTTTGATCAGATCTAGTCACTGTTAAAATAAATGACTCAACTTCGAAGTCACTCTGTATAAGCAACGGTACCCTAATATGCGACATCCAAGGCCGGAAACATTTTCCACACTACGAGAACGTTTTGAATCAAGTGGAGCAGTGAAATATAGTATAGTTCTCAGGATTTCGCAGCTCGAATGGAGTTTAGTAGAATAATGCTAAATAAAGTGAGTGAAGACAGAACTTACTACTTACATACGTTATTCACCTGTATAGTAGTGAATTAATGTATCAAGGATTCTGACGCAGTAATTGGAATGATGAAAATCCATTAGTCAAGTGAAGCGTCTACCAATATCTTCCGATAATTCTATTAATGAACTAAGAGGCAATTTCGTTAGAATATCAAACGCTTAGAAGAGCACGTCTCTTAGTACGTAAACTAATTCGATTGTCCTTTAGCATTTTGAAAAAAACTAATACATAACATTACGTGTGATAATATTTCGGTGATACTCAAATTTTTTATGCACTTGCGAAACATCACTAGACTGGAAATTTTACACTCTTTTCAAAGATCAAAAAATGAAAGTTTAAGCAACCTGGAAAACAAAAGACGATTGACATGTCATACACGCCATCTTATTTGCCTTAAAAAAATGTCCGAATAATGTCACATTTTGACAGCTGTCAAATTAACCGATTTGGATTTACTGGAAAAAAAAAACAAATTCCGTCATTTACTGTTTTTCGCAGATATTTCCAAAACCAATCGGCAGCTCGTAAATCTGAAGTCGGCTAACGAAAGCACTAAGTTTCCTCTAAAACTTTCCCTATTTAACCTTTGTTGTAGATATAACAGGAGCTGATATTCCTGTATAGAGAAGCAAATCTGGGACACACTGTATAATTGACTTTTCTTTATTCTACATAATCCCTACTTGTTCAGTCACTGTATCAGCGTTTCAGTAGCTTCCCTGCACTCGTCTACGGCAGATATTACCTGTTGACATCTTAAAAAAATTCCCTCGTAAATGCTCTTTTAATTGCAGTTGTAGAAATAATTTTCGGAGACAGGTCTGGTGGATACGGTGGGTTATCTGTTGTGTTTTTGATGTACGAGACATACCACTCAATCCGTCGTCCCGGAAACACCAAAAGTCCTCCGAAAACGCGAAAACCCACCTATAACTGTTATTGAAACATACGTTAAATGGGAACAAGTGTGGCTATTCTAGGCAGTCCTGAGCTTTGCTTGTTTCTCGATGTACCATACCAAAATTATACATGTTACAGGACCTTTCAGAATATTGTATTGGGGTGTTCAGAAGGTTCTTGCGTTTTTTTTTGTAAGGAAGACTATTGTAACTCGGTTTTGGTTAAACTAAGATATAGACATTAGAAGATTTTCTGATGAATTTCGTTGTCAGAAAAATGACGATGTCATCAAACATAATGTTGCACATTGCAATAATTCTTGTATGTAGAAGGTTATAAATGGTATTACAATATAAACCTAGCAATTTTTATAAATTTTAGTCTTCGTTTTATCAATCAGAGAAAAAAGTACACTTGCTCTAGATTTAGTAGGATATTTATTGAAATATTACAGTATTTTTCAAACTAATGGTTGAAAAAACCTCTTTAATGCCAATCTGAGTCACTCAAATTATGTTCATCTTCGTGTTCTCCACTATCATCGTTCTCAACTTCTGTATTTTCAGCAATGTTAATATTATGTCCTCTTTGTATTTTTTATCTTTCTTTTAGAGAAAAATGAAAAGCAGGTAAGCCTCAGGAATGCTAAGAAGACTGTTTGCTTTTGATTTACATAGGTCTAATAAGCCATTTAATTTTCTAGCATCTACTGGAAGCAACCTTATGTACAACAAAGCTAGTTCCTGAAGCGTATTGTTTTGCGATCTCATTCTCCAATCAATGTTACTGTCGTGAGATCATCAGCATAGTCACACTTATGTTTGATTTCACGAGGCAGTTATCTTATTTATTTTAAACTTGTCTCCGCAATCGTCTTTGCTTCAACTTTCCGATTTTACCTTTTATTTAAAACTAACGGATCCACAACCGACCGCAGACAGGGCTCTTTAGCCCTCATCAGTACGATATAGGTCTGTATCAGGTCCAGACGTGGAGATAAACGAATGAAAAGCAAACACGTGAGTGTAGTCTTCGTAAACTTTTTTATTCCACAGGCATGAGAGAAACAGACTGTGATGCGACAGATCTCAATGCATAACGTGCAGAAGAGGATGCTATGTTTGAACCTTCTTGTTGTGTTAAAAAAATTCATCACTATTTATGAACCAAACTTGCCTGAATTTAACGGTTCAGCCACTGCATCTGCCAGAATTCTTTTGGTTCTTGAATTTAGTTTAGTTCGCTTTGAAAACTGCTCTTTTCATACAGCTACTGCTTGAAACGTTTTCGCTATTAATTACTGTATCCTCAGACTATGCCGCGTCATATTAAGTTAGACAGTAGGTCTAACAGTAAGTTAAGCTTCCCGTGATTTTTTGCATCGAAGACTAAACTAACTCAATTTGATGTGGTTTTTGCGGGAGCAACCGCCACTATTATACTTACTATATGACGTAGAAGATTTACTGGTTGCTTATAGTTGCATGACTGATATACCATATTCTTACACCAAAGATAAAGTCTATCGATACCATATAGTAAGTTAAAAGCAAGAATTCTTGAGTTACTATAGTCTTCGTTGCAGTGTTCGGATTGTACTTGAAGAACGGTCATTATTGGGACCGAAAGCTACTACAGAACAATAATATGGGAAATTATCAACATGAAAACCACATGATAAGTTTCAGATGTCACTTAACAACGCAAATGGAATTTTAGTTTTATTGAAATGGTTTACGTGGTCTACATCACAAAAAAAATGCCATTTCTTTTGAAATATTCCGCATAACACCGGGATTTGTTGTCTCACTTTTCGGCTGCTATCCCAAGAATTTATCACTGGATAAATTGTCGGCAGTCGAAAAACTACACGGCAGATAAAAAAATCGCTGCGAGGACGTGTGTGGAAAGATTTAATTCCGCCCTGACACGTAACGAATTCTCTTCTACCTTTGGAGGTCTCGGCATCGGGCAAAAATTAAATTTGGGATCTGCGGTTGCGGCAACCGGTAAAGCGTCCGCCATTAGCGTAGAAATACGGGGTCCAGGGGACAAGTTCACATTTCAAATTTGAATTACGCGGCAACCGTATACGCGAGGAAGTGGGGACAGGTCTCGATCGAGGCGTGCGGCGTGCGGGTTAAATAGTCACAATGGAACGTTGGACCGGAGCGCAACGTGCTTTTGCTATCGAGACCTACTGTAAGAGTGGTGATTCATACGCAGCAATTAAATTTGGGAGCTGCGGTTGCGGCAACCGGTAAAGCGTCCGCCATTAGCGTAGAAATACAGGGTGTCCAGGGGGCAAGTTCACATTTTAAATTTGAATTACGCGGCAACCGTATACGCGAGGAAGTGGGGACAGGTCTCGATCGACGCGTGCGGCGTGCGGGTTAAATAGTCACAATGGAACGTTGGACCGGAGCGCAACGTGCTTTTGCTCTCGAGGCCTACTGTAAGAGTGGTGATTCATACGCAGCAATTAAATTTGGGAGCTGCGGTTGCGGCAACCGGTAAAGCATCCGCCATTAGCGTAGAAATACGGGGTGTCCAGGGGACAAGTTCACATTTCAAATTTGAATTACGCGGCAACCGTATACGCGAGGAAGTGGGGACAGGTCTCGATCGACGCGTGCCGCGTGCGGGTTAAATAGTCACAATGGAACGTTGGACCGGAGCGCAACGTGCTTTTGCTATCGAGGCCTACTGTAAGAGTGGTGATTCATATGCAGCTGCCTGTATACGATACAACATTCGCTGACCAAGAGATGCTCCAAGTAAGGACCTATTGAAAAAGTGGAGTGGGGTGAAAGGTTTCTCCTCATGATCATTTTCTCTTTGTAGATCCTTTGGGCTTGAAGTACCACAGCAAGTGGCTATAACCGGCCGCGTGGTTGTGGCTAGATGTCTCCTTGAAAATTCGAGGTCTCCTAGCCGTTTTATACTACAATGTGTAGGTTGGCTCTTGTTGTGGACTTCGTGTGTCGTTTTTTTCCCTCTCCATCTTCGTTTCCTCAGGTTACACCCATATCAGAATGTGTGGGCATGTGTATCTACTTTTGTAGTTTCATATGTGCATTCATTTCGGGCCTGATGAAGCCAACCAGCAGAAATACGTATCGCTCGGGTTACCTATCCTAGTCTCTGCTCGAATCCACTTTCCTCCGTTTTGCGGATTTTGCCCATTATTTTCCTACTTTTTGTTATATACCTTTCTCCGCATGATCATTTTCTCTCTCTCTATATATATATATATATATATATATGTATATAAGACCGAATCAGAATATTTTCCCAGCAGATGTGAAGATAGTTCCTGGACTATGCACCGCACTGGATCAACCGTACACATGAGAACCCATAAAAAGTGATACTTACCAGAGCTGCATTTCCCTCTGTAGATAATATTAAGAGTCTTCCTAGCCCTGCAAGCCTCTTGCCTCAGTGTACACTCATTGGAGTAGGTTTTTCCGTCTGAACCGCACACTGGCGTAAATTCTAGAGGACAGGTATCACCGCACCGGCAAACTGGATTACGTTGTTCATCCAACTGACAAACTTCTGGTTCTGCACATTGCACTCCAGCACACGGGTCTGGAACAATATAGAAAAACGGAATTAGTTGCGGGCAGTAGAGATAGAGACGTTTACATCGAAAAACATGTTGATACTCAAGCGCAAAAATAACAAGTGGAAACATTGTCTTATGTTTAAGGAACCGCGAAGTCAAACATAGGCGAGGGGAAAACAGAAATTTTTTGATGTCCAAGAATCTTCAGAGCCCAGTTATACTATACGAGTACATCATTCAGTAAAATGCAATTTTTTTAAATTCCAAATATTATCCAAATGTCCTCTTAAATTTAAATAAAGTAATTCATTGAATCTAGGCGATCAGTTTAACCTAAACTAATTAAACAAATTTATTAAGTATAACTAATTTCTTTTACTTTGAGCAGGTAAGCTCATTTAAATATTTCATTAATTTTAAATAAATTGGGGTTGTTAATCTAAGTAAACGGTTATTAAATCTAATTAACTGGTTTAACTAAACTAGTTTCATAGACTCAAACTGTTTCAGAAATAGGAGGTTCTCATGATTAACTAAATTTTTTAATTAGCCAAATTAAATTTTTCTTTTGGTGTAGTAATTTTTCCTAGCTTCACACATTTGACCTCTATTTAACCTTTAGAGCTGACCTTGGTATTAGATTTAAAAGTGTCGCGAGTTCTCGAGTTATCTCTAAATTCCCGCAACATGATTGAATCACCTAATATACAGGGTGAACGGAGATATTTTAGAGGGTGATTCCTTCTTAAATAAATATGAAAAATTGTTTTTATAAACATGGCTCCGGAAATTTTCATTTACTTGTATTTTTTTCATATGTTTTCGAGAAAAAAAATAACCGTTTTATTGCATGTCACTGAACAAATTTGGTTTATTGTTTTTGGGGAAAAAATCACAAGTGCCTTGTGAAACATGAATAGAAAAAAAACCTCTTAATACAACAAATAATAGTGCCAAATTCCAACAGAATCGAGTAAATATTTTTTTTTAAATATTAATAAGAAAAATTATCAAAATTTATTTTAAAAACTCTGCATCTCCGGACCCATGTTTATAGACAGTTTTTTTTCATATTTCTCAACAAAGAAACACCCTCTAAGATATCTCCGTCTATTTTCCGAACACCCTGCATAAGGATATCTAGAACTTCGACAAAAATGCACAAGCGGATTTTACAGTGGAATTACATGATTACACATAAACAAAATGACTCCTCATAGAGAAATACAAAAAATTAGGACAGGTTTATTTTTAAACCTCAAGCTTAAAAAGATAACTTATCTTGATGAAAAGTAACAGACACAATGCTTGGGCTAAAACTGAACCCTCTGGAACACCCATGCTGATAATGTGAGACGAATAGGAAGAGATACTGGAGGCAAGCATTGTTCCTAATCATGTTGTGGAAAATTGAATAGCCGATATAAATTTGGCGTATAAAATGAAATATTAATTAATCCGAATTATAAATAATTGCACCACAATCATATTAAGAGATCAATAATACGGCTTGGATTAATAGCAGAAACGTTTTCAGATAATTATTTAGTTCACCACGATATGTTCAATTAACTAATTTAATAGTAATTTTCTGGTGTAGCTGTCTGTGAGGGCTTATCAAGGAAAATCTATTTGCAGCTCATCTGTGTCACTGAAAGACTGTTGATAAATGCAGTTTAACAAAATTGATCCGTACATGAGAAGGATTCACAATCTTATCAGGGTAAACTAAATGATGCTTCACATTACAAAGTAAATGTCAAACACTTTTAAAATATACTTCTAGCTAGTTTAGACACTTGCCATTTCTCAAATCAATAACAAAATGGTTGCCCTACCCCAGTGGACATGAAAAGGTATATCCACAATCTTGGAATGTACGTTTTAGATCCTAAACGTGACATCCTAATAAAACATGTTCTGAACACATGCTGTTCACATCCCGTTGAAGCATATTCTCCTGACGAACGTTCTAGGAATATGCGACTGAAGAACATTGGAACCAGCATGTTGATAGCATATTTACATAAGCGATATACACATGCTAAAATGCTAACACCGCTTCCCTGAAGGAAATTCGTTTTTCTTATACATAGCGTGTGAATAACAAAACGTAATTGAAGGAAATACATTTAAAATACAGGGTGGCGCATCGAAAACAAAACAGACGCATTTACTGGCAGCTCAGTTTTTTTTTTTTGAAAAACGCTCAGACCCGTCGATTTTGTTTTCGAGGAGGACACAAGTTTGGCAAAAAATCACGTTAACACGTGAAGCCTGGGCGGGGGTGACACCAACCCTAAAATCTTAAATGGAAAGGGGGTTCGAGTGATACCTTATTTTAAAGGTCTTTCAATCAATGGCACAATGATAAGCAGTCCCGTTTACCGGCTTCCATTTTGTTTTATTCCATGTCTGTGGGTATCTAACATAGCGTGCATCGTGTGTGTCTCCAAGTGGTACATTATTAGGAGAAAAAAGTAAGTTTCGTGATGATTATTCTCCTCAATTTATCTGACCAATGAACATTATAGTGTTTACAATATCATAACCTCCACAAACATCGCCTAATAGGAAGTTTAATTTGTATTGAGAAGGAATTGGTATCTACATCTGCTCATGATGAGAGTCTCTAATTTGCTGGCCTGACGTTTTGCACAACCAGAAATTCTCCGGAGGTTGATTTTTTATATACCACGTTTAAATTCGACTCTTTCTACTGCAGTAACTACCGTACCAACGTATTATTTTATTCACCGCTATGTGTAATAATTATAATAGCAGACAGGTAAAATAGCTAATTATTTTATATTCGTTTTAGGTATTTCTTGTATGCACATTATTAGTTAAGTTACCATCTATTGCGCGGTAATTGGATTAGTTTGTTGGGCAATTACGTACAGGGTTTGTCCGGAAAGTAATAGGACTGAGTCGATTTAAACAAATTTATTGAGCCAATCGTTACAATTCTTTAAAAACTTTCAAAATAGGCTCCTTCTGCGTCGATGCAGCGGAATAGCCTTGAGAGCCGCGGTGCATGCTGCTTGGATCCCCACTGTCGCCTCAAAAGCCTTGCCTTTCATCGGCCTTTTCAGGCGAGGAAACAAAAAAAGTCCGGAGGGCCACGTCTGGGCTGTAGGGCGGCTGCGGAAACGTTGGGATGCCGGCCTTGGTCAGGTAGCTATTCACAAGAAAGGCGGTGTTAGCCGGGGTGGCTGCGATGTCTTGACGGACCCGACTGATCCTTCGTTTGAGTCTCCTGAGCACTTTCACGTAAAACTTGGCGTTGACGGTTTGTCCAGGAGGAAAAAATTCATGGTGGACGACGTCTTTGATGTGAAAAAGACAATGAGCATCGTTTTCACTTTGGATTTGCTCATTCTTCACCTTTTTTGGGCGAGGAGACGCCGTCGTGTGCCACTCGGAAGATTGCCTCTTTGTCTCGGGATCATACTCAAAGATCCATGACTCGTCACCTGTGATTACTTTGTTCAAAAATTGGGGGTCACTTTCACACATGTTCAAATCTTGTCGTGAGCACTTTTGGGACCATCTTCGCGCACACCTTGCGCATGTTCAAATGCTGTGTCCCAATGTCATGAACCACAGATTTTGGTAAATTTAACATCTGGGCAATTAAACGAATACTTAGTCGAAATGAGTCCTACTACTTACTGGACAAGCCCTGTATAAATAAATGAATGAATAAATATACACATCCTTAGAACATGCTGCCGCATGTTGTTATAGTGTGTGATAACTGTTCCTGATAGGGGTTTGTAATATAGTCTTAACACATTCAATTGATGTGCGATGTGCCTAGGACGTGAAATTGAGGGAAACACTGTCTTTTCAAGTAAGCCCATAGATTTTTCTATTGGTTGAACATTCCTAGATTATATCAAGGCGGACCTTTTTAATAAGATTTCACATGTTCGATGAGGTAAAAGTCGAATCTTTGAAGTTAAACGAAAAAGTTGCGGGGCGACGGAATCGAATTCGGATAACTTTTTGATTATTTTAAATATACGCTTGATTTGCTGTAATGGCTCGGTCCATTTGTCGGGTGTTTTCAGATCCGGTAACGTACCGGAAGTGAACAAGAGTTTGTTGAAAAACAATTGACTGGTGTACATTTTTTTGTTTGAGCGACTTCCTGTCCATGTGTAGTATAATTCGAAGATCGAAAATGACGAAAAGCTAATAATGCCCTACTTTTTATTACTCTCTCACACAATCCAGCGCACTGTCATGTTTTACCAGTAGGGTTCAAGTACTTCGATTTTAACCGGCTCCGTTTTTCCAACTTTTACTTCCCACGCCTACTGGAAAGGAAGTATTGTAATCGTGAAAATTTATGAAAATGAAATATGTTTTTCGCATATTATATGACATATACTTTGAAGTTGAGTCATTAATTTTCAGATAATGATTGTAGAAGGAAGATAAACCAAAATATGTGTGTAAAAATAAAAGAAAAAAATTAAAAAAAATGTTACGTTGTTTTATAAAGTATCCTCCCGACAAGTATTTCAGTGCGGACCTGTATTTGATCGTGCGGTCTTGGAGCACCGGCATGCCCTCCCCTGTGAGGTCTTAAGTCACCTGATTCACGAGCCCTTTGTACTACATTAACAAAGGCACGAGGGGTTGGTTGCACTCGATTGGGAAACCGATCAGCATAAATCCGTGATGCCGCGTAAATAAGAATCATGTCCACAAGTTCAGCATTTTCGTAAACATGTGCCATTTTTTATTTCGTTTGAGCCACGCAACAGACACCACTATTCACTCACGCGTTACCGACTGACACTAACTGTATACAACTGAATAAAATAATTGTAAAAACATCGTTCCAAATTCTTTCGCTTTTTTGTTTCCGATGCGATGAACCGATAAGGCGGATTATATCCGTTGTTGCCAAACACGAGCACATAATATTATTATTGAGACAGGGCGGTACTCAAACTTCCAAAGGGCTATAACTTTGTTACTTTAATTTTACCAGAAAAATGGTAAAGGAAAAAAACATTTCTTTTGATCAGATCTACTCACTGTTAAAATAAATAACTCAACTTCGAAGTCACCCTGTATATCACAAAAAATTATGCCACTCATTTCCATCGCACTATCTCTGTGTCTACGTGATGCCGCGAAGCATAAGAGAATGGGATCCACACTCATGGGTCGCGGGTAGTTCGCGGCTTCGCGCGCGCAATTCGCGCGTGAGTCTGGAGAGGGCATTATATTAGATATAATGAACTAATACAAACAAAATAATCTTAGAAAAATGGTGGATTCTTAATCTTGACCCTCTCACGGAAATTTAAGTTTCGTGAACTTTGAAGATGCATGCATTGGGGCTTACTATTTCAGCAGCCCAAGGTAGTAATTCAAAACCGATATGCAGCTATTGTAATTTTTGTAAATTTCTTTCATAGTAACGGAGCTGTTACACATTAGAAAATCAACCTGTATTCAGGGTCGGTATAGAATCATACGCTCACAAGTTCGGACTTGATGTCCTTGGCGTCGAGCACGCTACATTTCTGCACTCGCTCTAAAATCTGTGTTTCTGGCTGTACCTCGCTCGATCAGTTAAATTCCGTACATCAATGATTCTCCGCCGGTCGTGTATGTAGGTAATATTTTTGTTGAGTTAACGCATCTGGCAGGGAATAACCACAGAACGTGCGTTGGACAATGTATACGCAGGTACTTACCGCACTTGCCAGCGAACTTGACGGTAATGTTGGAGTTTCTGGTGCAAGCCGCCCTTTTGAGTTCGCAAAGGTTCACGTAGTCGACAGCGTCGGAACCGCAGACTGGCCGGGAGGAGTCGTGGTCCCCGTACCCGGGACACTTGTCCGGACACGTGCAACTGGCGTTCCGCCCGTCAGAGCTTACCACGCATTGGGCGCCCCATCCACACTGCTTCTCCCGGCAAGGATCACTTTGTTCTGCAACAAAATATACAACTACAGTATATTCAGATAAGAGATAGACCGGATGTAAACAAAAGGTTCGGGTGATTTTCACGCTAACGCCGCCGTCTCGACGTAAAACAGGAGCCCTCATTGGTCAATTCGCAATTAAATGCCTATGCCGAGCGGCAGAGCAGTCGTATCAAGGCAGAGTCACATTCAGGTTCAGACGTGTTACGTATGTCGTGTGCATCATTGCAATTTGATATTTCTTTGGACGTTTTCGTTTGTTATCTTATTAAGTTGTTGAGTTTGTCGTTGTTATTGTTATACCTTGTTATAATTATAGGCTAATTTAAACGCCATTTTGAGATTATATTCGACTGTATTTCACCAAACATCAGACGGCATCCGAAGCTGGAAATCGAAGCGAAAATTTTGAAACCCTTATGTATATTTACATCATTATATATTTCTTACCCCACCCCCACATGATCCTATATCCATCACCAATCGTATACACATCGAATTGTGCTAATTTACTACAAAGTTACGCAAAGCAGCATCTACTATCTAAAATATGTACTGCGTGACTCTTAATACGTCCCTGCCGAATGTTACAGCGTTCGATGATCACGTGGTCTTGTTTATGTCCGGTCTATCTCTTATCTGAATATACTGTAAGCAATAACAGATTAAAAATGAGTAGAAGCTATTTTATTTATACCGAAGCAGCTGCGTAGGCAGAAGCCTAAATGCCAGGGTACCGCGGCTGCATTGAGGAGCTTAAAGAAACTTTGTTAATCCGACTTAAGGTTAATGATATCATGAAGCATCGATGAGTTGGGCAACATGTGAGCAGTACTCAAGGCTAGGTCTTATCTGGGTCTTGTACAAAGTGATCAGGTTATGTAGGTACTTCATAGAAGTAAACAATTAGCCTAGCTTTCTCCCAGTAGCTGCAAATAATGACGAGATGTGTTAATGCCAAATCAAGTCCTCGGTGATCTGCACACCCACTAGTCGAAATGAGCGACTCTTTGATAGAATCCGGCATCTTGTTAGTAAAAATACAATACAGTCTTTTGGAAGCATTAAACTGTACCAGACTGTTGCGCAAATTTCTGGCAAAGGACCGGTTTGGAAGAGACGTGAAACAACAGGAGCAAGCTCCGCTGCATATCTCCTCAGTACAACGGGAGCAGAAGCTTTGTTGATGTCAAGCGACAAGTCTTATGGTCTTATGCCTGAAGGTCACTTCCGCATAGTCTAGGGAATTCTTGGGGGCTAGCCTGGATGTTCATCGTAGCAGGAAACAGCGCTGTCTGTGGTTGATGATGGTTACAGACACGAAAAGCAAACATATCCAGTTTATCAAAGAAATGTTAAATGGTTTTATTGTAAGTAAACGTATCGATGCAAATATTGTAGTAAGAGCTAAAAAGGTATTCTCCACACAGACAGTGAAGTTATAATAAAGATCTTACCCTTTGGGAATACGTAACAGGCGATACTGAGTTCCAAAACACAACTGGATGACACCATCAGCAAAATGATTTGGTGGAACTTCATTGTCTGTGTTCTATCACAGTAGCTATCCTGAGTTACTAGACGATATGGTGACCACTACAAAGATTACTAGGAGCGTATGTGAGTGATATTTATGTCTGAAATTCAACAGAAATGCCTCTAGATCTTTCATTACCCATCCAATAAGATTGCCACTATGAACAATTTGATATGAAACTACTATTTTTGATCCTTGGATCCTATATACTTCAAAAGTACAGAGGGTAACTACTACGATAAGGACGAAACAGATTGTACAGTATTGTTCAGAAGCTATATAAGAATAACCAATTTCCAGTAGTGTCCTTTAAGGGATGCGATAAGCGGTTAATTATAGCGACGAAGGATTTTTATAGGGGCTTGCGTCTAAGGTATACGCCAAAGATAATATCTGATTGTATACTTTGAGAGTAGAATAAAAAATATCGATCAGAAACATACACAGCTGTTCAAAAACAGATCAGAAAGTTCCCTGAATATTTAATTGCATGGCTAAAACTTCGATTGCCATCACGTTATTCCAACTTTTGAGTCATAGTGGTAAACCAGTCGTCCAATTATGGTTAGAGTAACTTTTAATAGGCAATTCCCCTATCACTGATAATGCTCGTACTCAATTAAGTTAGGGCGCATCCTCTGAAGCTATAAATATGTCACGCTGCAAACTCAAACAAGCCCACGGAAGTTTTTAAAATAGCGGACGAGAAAAACTAATTAAGCAAAACAAATATTGTCTCCGATCTCTGAGGTTAATGAAATATTCAAAGACTTTTAGGGATACCACCGAGTTTGGTAGATTTTTGTTTTTTTGGATGTCATCGGACCAGTTCGTTATTATTTACTATACTCTAAACAGGATACTGAGTCTGATATTCATTCCAGAGCGAATTTTCTTCAAGATAATACAGTTTTATTATTATCATCATCATTGGTCTACGTGACATTCGGTTTAGGGATATGGGGTGTTCGAGTCTCATTTTTTCTGCTCGTCTTTGCAAAGGGATTTGAATTTCATCAAAAGCTTGGGATGGAATTCGGCTTAATGGATTCGGAGGTAGACAAAAAACCGTATAGGTAGGACACCGCAAAAGTATTGTCGTGTGACAACTAAATACATCGCAACTAGGATATGTTTACAGTCGTACAAAGTACACGCTTTGGTTAGACTAACTACAAAGTATAAACAATTATCTGTCCATACAAATATACTGTATGACAAAAAAAAGGAAACATCTACGTATGTTTATTAGAATTCAAGAATTGTTTACACATTATTGGCTTATCCACCTTACAGCCAAGACTTGGCGCCAAGTCGGAGTTCTAAGAACGCAGGTTTACATCCGAAAACCAAGAGATTGCAGATTGGAAGTCTTGATTCTGCTGAGAAGTAGCAATGCGAACGCTGGTTTAATGTTTGATTCTTGCATATAGTGAAGCTTAGACACGTCTAAGCAGCAAGCTAAATACCTATACATCGCAGCTGCTAGGTGTTTAAAGAAACTTCGTTAATTCGATTTTCGAACTGCCTAAAGGAAAAAGCCTCCACAGGTAGGGTAAGGGTTTCCTTACTGTCCGTTAGTCGGATAGCCCTCCTTTTAACAGCATCGAGCACGCGGCGGCAGGACTCCGAACATATGAGCAGTACTCGATGCTCGACCATATCTGCACCTTGTACATAACGAGGAGGCAATATGGAGAAGGACTTTTCCTGGCCCTAAACAAACAGCATAGCTTTTCCCAGCAGCTGCCGCTAATGACGAGATGTGGTTGTACCAGATCAAGTCCTCGGTAATCTGGGCTCCGGCCAGCCAAAATTAACTTTAGGGTGATTCTTGTTACTGTGTTTTGAACGCATTAAACTGTACCAGGCAAGAGCATTCCCTGGGGAACACCCGCGTTGACATTGTGCGAGAAGTGGAGAGCCCGTCAATTATGGCAGACATCCTGTGTCCAGAGACGAAGTTAGCCACCCATCAGCAAAGCTTCTCTGGGAGGCCATAGGATCGGAGTTTGCATAATGACTCCTCTTCACAATCGGCGATAACAAACGATTACGCGGGAGCACGATCCTGCAGAGGGCATACTCGGCTGTACTCGTCGATCATCGTCTATGATCGCCTTCGACCCGTGAATTGTCAGTCTTTCGGACACGCATCAAAGGAAATCGCCGGGTCATATTGATGCTTGCCGTTTAACAAACTACTACGGATGCTTGCACGATGATCGTGCCTATTATGAACGAACTCACGATCAACGATCATCGCCGATAGTGAAGTGCAGGCATAAGAGAGCAGCATGTCACAGCCGGAAGCTGGATGAGTTTACTACACAGTTGCGTCGAATAAGCTAGATGGTCGTTCGTGTGGAAACCATACATACTGCCTGCTAGTTTGAAAACCGGTCAATAAGTTTTTCATTCGATAATACTTATGCTGTGCCCACGTATGAAACATTTAAGTCCTTTTGCTGATTATGGTACACCCTGTGTCGAGTGTTTTTCGAAGGATTTCAATGACAACTGCGATCAGTATTTTTTACCAATCGAACGACCCGCGCAACGCAAAAAGCATTTTCGTCCAACCCATTTTTTTCCGACGACCCTTTCTACCATACAAAAAATCTCGTGCTTGCCAGAAGTTTAACCGCGCGCGGCAGTAAGCGTAGCGTCAGTATCTGATTAGTCAGAGAGAGATATGTAAAAGGATAAGATCCAGAGGCATTTTTCAGGACACGATACCGTACGACCGTGGTCGATCGATGCGGAGCAACTGCGAGCGCGCACAGACCACACGTTCACACGTCACTGAGGTGAACAGACTGTCTTTTCCTTAGGAGGCAATCCAGGTATATCGTGACTACACGGCAAGCAGAGCAAGCGCCATATTGATTTTAAACTCGCCAAAACACTACAAGAGATTACTATGAGCAGAAAAGGTGTCGCTCCTTTGTCCCTCACTTCAGATAAACGCCTGAATGGAAACACTCCTCGATAAGACGGCCATTCTGGACTGCAGAACACGCGTATTGTGTTGTACAGGGGTGGCGCTTAAGTGCTCCGTAGATTTTTTGATACAAGGCGACTTGAAAAGCTTTGCAGATACGGGAAGACTGGAAAATGTTCATCAATTGATGATTCTCATTATCTATCTTGGGAAATCTCGAAACCGGAGATACTACAGACCAAAATATGTGAATTGACCTCAACATACCTCAGTCCAAAAGTTGATAGTTTGCGAGATACAGGATGTCAAAGTTACAATTTTATTTTCTATTTTTCCTTATTGCTTGAGAAGTATTTCAGATGTTATTCACATCTTTTGGTCTGTAGTATCTCCAGTTTCGAGATTTCCCAACCTTTCGCAGACTGTATATCATATTTAACTTCTCTATAATTTTCAAGTTATTCTCAGCCACCTGATTTCTGCAAGATCATTCCTCTCTACATAACATTGTTATGGTTTCAAATTTCAACATCATCAGGCTCAAATGATGCTGCCGTTATTGCCTGTATTTTCAAAACTTTCTTACCATTCGCGAGAAAATATTGGCTCTTTCAGATAGAAGGACGGACTAAGACCTTGTGGAACAGGTGATCAAGAAATTACTGCATTACCTAGATGCATAGATTGTCATGGACGATGATATACATGACAAGCAGAGTAAGCGCCACAAGAGGTTAGAAATCCTTGCTTCGTAAATTCTTGGATACAGTACTTCAAAGTCCTTCTCGATTACTTCATTGAGTTGCAATCCTATCGGTATTCAGGTTTTGCCTTTGGAACAAGGACGGATTAAGACCTTGTGGAACAGGCGATTAAGAAATTACTGCATTACCTAGATGCATAGACTGTCATGGACGATGATGTACATGGCAACCAGGGTAAACGCCACAAGAGGTTGGAAATCCTACTCGATAAGACGGCAATTCTGGACTGCAGAACGCGCGTATTGTGGTGTATGAGTGCTTCGTAGATTCTTGGATACAAGGTGACTTAAAGAGCTTTGAAGATATGGGAAGACTTCGACATCAGTCATTCATCCCATTTATCTCGCTCCTAGAATTGAACCAAACCAGTACTTCAAAGGCCTTCGCAATTATTTCATTGAGTTGCAATGCTATCGGTATTCAGGTTTTGCCTTTGGAACAAGGACGGATGAAGACCTTGTGGAACAGGTGATCAAGAAATTACTGCATTACCTAGATGCATAGACTCTCATGGACGATGATGTACATGGCAACCAGGGTAAACGCCACAAGAGGTTGGAAATCCTACTCGATAAGACGGCAATTCTGGACTGCAGAACGCGCGTATCGTGGCGTATGAGTGCTTCGTAGATTCTTGGACACAAGGTGACTTAAAGAGCTTTGAAGATATGGGAAGACTTCGACATCAATCATTCATCCCATTTATCTCGCTCTAGCTTTGAACCAAACCAGTACTTCAAAGTCCTTCTCAGTTACTTCATTGAGTTGCAGTGCTATCGGTATTCAGGTTTTTCCTTTGAAACTGTGCCAGTATATAATTCCGTCTACATTAGTAGGTAATCAACGTTGATTTCCAACTTTGCTGGTCGAAACTGTTATTATCGTCGAAATATTTTACTTTCTGTATCAAATATTCAAGCTAATTATGAACGTAGAGTTCATCGTTTCCTCCTATTTCTTTATCGATCTCATAAATAATATATATTCTCAATGGCATTAGAAGTGTTACACTCAGAAAAAATTTCTTCAACTCATTCTTTTGGCAACATAATGACTATATTTAAAGCATGCTGTGGCAGCAATTTCAACGTTTTATCTTTGTTTATGTTTAACTTTGTTAAAACGTTATCTCTTAGTTTTTGTGAAGAAAGAAGTTCCTGAGAGCCGAGTAGTACAGTAATTACCCTTTTATTCACATAACAAAATGCCTCAAGCTCGAAAACGTGCAAATTACCACCATGTTAGCGACTTTGACAGGGGTAGAATTGTTGCCTATCGAAATGTTGGTTGTCTATCGCGAAATTGGCCGCAATTGTACTGCAATGACGGTACCGGTATGAATGGTTTGGAGAACAAGGTAGACCTGTTACTATGCACACACTCTATCGCCACATTCGAGTGGACTTCTTTCATACCGTATCCGGTTAGTGCTTCCACTGACTGCGTATCACTGGCGTCAACATTTGACATGGCGCAGAGAACGGTAACATTGGGAGGCAGAATGGCATAATGTCATATTCAGCGACGAATCGCGATTCTGTCTAGGTACGCATGATGATCGTAGAAGGGTAAGACGCCGCCGTGGAGAACGGCGTGAAATTAGATTTTCTGTTGAGAGGCATGTACGCAGGAATGTTCGAGCAATGGTAGCCCCACCCCTTCTCTTTGTTCAAGGCAATATGACTGCTGCGGGTTATGCTGATGATGTCCAACAAACCACTTCACTGTCACATCTAGAGGGCCGTCCACACGTCCTTTTGAGCGAGACAACCCACGTCCCCATATTGCTCGTCGTACTACTGACTTTCTTCAAAAGGCAGAGCTATCCTCTCGCGGTGCCCGGTATTTATTTTTCTGCTAATGCAGCTGCATCACTATAAAAAACAATGATTTTTTATATTCTGATTCTTATCCAAAGCTTTTATGCTTGAGGCGTGATGTAGAGAATTCATATGCGAGAGGAAAAAAATCATATTCACTTATGAGCTTCCCGCTTTTTTAATCACCGTATATTCGACGTTAATCTATCCTCCGATTTTTTAGCTTCCCAACCACTCGTCAGGTTTCAATTTAAATTTCCAACATCGGAGATTATACGATGCATCAGGGCAGATTCGTGACCATTATGAAAAAAGTAATTGGTTCTCAGAATTGGCATAACCGGTTAAAGTCAAGATACTTAGGGGAATGAAGAACCGGTACTCTTACAGAGAACTGGGAATTTTGGTACTGATTGGCGAAGGGACCGGGAGCCTCGGGATTTTTGTAAATTTCGAAACTTTAGAGTCAAATTCAGCTCATATACATCCTGCCATCTCTGGAATGTCAATGCACTCCAGGAATGAAAAAACACCACAGCAACGTTTGATATCTGATAATAATAGCTCTTGGTATGCACTTATATACCTATAAAATATACTAAGTGACAAAAAAAGGTAAACACATAGATACATATCGATTTATCTTGCAATGAACAACAAGTGATAAAATGGTATTAAATTTCACTCCAAGCAGAATGTACGTATGTATAGATATCGCGTCACCTTCTACTACCAGAGATGCAATAAGTACAACCCTTTGGCGCACGGTAAGTGCGACCGATAGGTACGCGACCCCAAGTTTTAAAAGCAAATGTACGGAGAAATGTGTGAAATATGTCTAATATGTGCATGTATGTATATGCCCCGGGGCTCGAACTGTATTAATATACTGATATCGATACAGTTACTGGGCTAATTTTCTAAAACTACAAAACCTTTTTCGTCCTTGGCATAGTAGAACGTAATCGCATCCATAACATCGCATTTACGATTTTTTTTCGCGAATACAGTCTAACTCGAGAGTAGGCGTGGGAAGCAGGAATTCATCGTATCAATAACAAAATAGGGATCCATCCTACTTTATGTATTACCTCGTGTAGTTTTCATCGATTCTGCCTGTAATATGTCGTTTCAACTGAGGAGACAAAATGAACATTAGGACAGAAAACAATTTCTATTACTACCTACCCTCTTTGGTCTGATACGGAAAAAGTAGCAATCTCGCGGAAACCAATTCCAATCCAATATAAATAAAAACTGTGTATCAGACATTCAAGAGAAAAGTATAGTCTGCCAAATCCGCAAAAATTATGTGGAATGTCAAGATATTCTGGGATGTTTATAGTTAGATTACACTGTCCCAAGAAATCACAGTTGCTGTAACTGGGAATATCCTATTGTAAATGCCATTTCATTTGTAAGTACATCATCGCGTTTCAAATATAACTATGACAATTTATCAAGGAAATGGAACGTTCTATTTATATTACATGAAAAATTCAATTACAAGACATTGACATAGTTGTAAGAAATAAAAATCTCCATTTTCGTTACAAGCTAATTAAACTCGGTACACTGTACTGTACTATAGGGTGACTTCGAAGTTGTCATTTATTTTAACAGTGAGTAGATCTGATCAAAAGAAATGTTTTTTTCCTTTACCATTTTTCTGGTAAAATTAAAGTAACAAAGTTATAGCCCTTTGGAAGTTTGAGTACCGCCCTGTCTCAATAATAATATTATGTGCTCGTGTTTGGCGACAACGGATATAATTCGCCTTATCGGTTCATCGCATCGGAAACAAAAAAGCGAAAGAATTTGGAACGATGTTTTTACAATTATTTCATTCAGTTGTATACAGTCAGTGTCAGTCGGTAGTGGATAGTGGTGTCTGTTGCGTGGCTCAAACGAAATAAAAAATGGCACATGTTTATGCGGATCGGTTTCCCAATCGAGTGCAACCAACCCCTCGTGCCTTTGTTAATGTAGTACAACGGGTTCGTGAATCATTTGACTTAAGACCTCACATATGGACGGCATGCCGGTGCTCCAAGACCTCACGATCAAATACAGGTCCGCACTGAAATACTTGTCGGGAGGATACTTTATAAAACAAGGTAAACATTTTTTTTTTATTTTTTTTATTTTTACACACATATTTTGGTTTATCTTCCTTCTACAATCATTATCTGAAAATTAATGACTCAACTTCAAAGTCACCCTGTATATATACAGGGTGACTTTGAAGTTGAGTCATTAATTTTCAGATAATGATTGTAGAAGGAAGATAAACCAAAATATGTGTGTAAAAATAAAAAAAAAATAAAAAAAAAATTTTACCTTGTTTTATAAAGTATCCTCCCGACAAGTATTTCAGTGCGGACCTGTATTTGATCGTGAGGTCCCCTGTGAGGTCTTAAGTCACCTGATTCACAAGCCCGTTGTACTACATTAACAAAGGCACGAGGGGTTGGTTGCACTCGATTGGGAAACCGATCCGCATAAACATGTGCCATTTTTTATTTCGTTTGAACCGCGCAACAGACACCACTATCCACTGACACTAACTGTATACAAATGAATGAGATACCTGTAAAAACATCGTTCCAAATTCTTTCGCTTTTTTGTTTCCGATGCGATGAACCGATACGGCGGATTATATCCATTGTCGCCAAACACGACCACATAATATTGTTATTGAGACAGGGCGGTACTCAAACTTCCAAAGGGCTATAACTTTGTTACTTTAATTTTACCAGGAAAATGGTAAAGGAAAAAAACATTTCTTTTGATCAGATCTACTCACTGTTAAAATAAATGACTCAACTTCGAAGTCACCCTGTATATATATATATATAGTGGCTGAGATGGGGATTTTGACTATCAAAGAGTGCAAAAGTATGCAGTGCGGATTGACTTGATCCTGCATAATTCCATCTAAGCCTTTCCGCAATTGCAATTCAGTCTTCCCTTTTTAAGAAAGCCAATTTCATTTAATGGTTGGCAAACATCAACTTTGCGCGGGCGAATAAGAACAGTAAATACTTTCAGAATAATCTTATTTCATTCATAATAACAAATTTTAAAGAAGCTCATGTTGTCATCTGTTGATCAATTTCGTTTCAATTTTCCGCTTCCTGCATCAACCGACAACAAAAATAGCTGTGTCGGTAATGTAAGTCACGAACTTCCTGCAAGATGTACTTTAAGATTTTATTTCGGCTCCTAAAACCGCGCATTCGATGTCCGAGTTTAATAAAAATCGGAATTTCACACTCGGGAACGCCTCCTCTAAGAATCTTTTTGCAGGTCTGGGTTCAGGATACCATAAATCTTGAAATTACGGAAGCAGTGGAATGGACTTTATGGTCTATATATAGCTCTAATATGGAGAAAAATTCTCGAATAAATTTAAATAAATTGTTCGGGTATTTTTAAATACGCATACGTGAGAGGTATGTGTACTAACTTTGTAGTGCAGCTGGAAAAATATATACACATTCATGATTTACGAGAAACAGCATGTCAGCTATCAGTTTTGGGCTTTTATTAAGAACCAGTGACATGCAACTGTTATATTACAATGCTAAAAAGCTCTGGTAAGTAACTTTACAATGTTCTTGCATGTAGAACGTATACATTGTTATGTACTAGTATTTACCTAACAATTAAGAACAGTTGCTCACATTCCAAAGAAGAACACTGTATAGTATTTTATCATGCTTATACAAACAAAAAATTGCTGCATTGTAATCACATAATCTCAATTTTCTATGTGTTTTGATTGTATTTGTAAAATGTGGTATCAATTAATAAGTAACTTCCATAATAGCACATGTAGTCTCTCATCTGAAGTTGCTAACGGATTAATGTGACTCTTCCGAAAAGTTTACAATTGTCACAATGTTATAAGATGTTTGTATCGAATTTTGGTATACTAAGTGAAACGAGCACCCAGTAATAATGATATTCTGTATGAATGTCTCTTAGGATTGGGTAAGTAATTTATCGCGCATCTCCAAGCAGAATCTGGATTCATCACTAAAGGCAATTCGAGGTACCAGTTCAGCCGATCACTTCGGTGCATAGGAGTGAGAGGAAGGAAAAACTGAGGATTGTAATAGGATTTCCATCATCTCCCAGCCATTGATCCGCAATTGACCCTGTAGATGAGAAGCAGACTCGTACAGCCAAAAGCCTAAGGTGGCGATGTTGGTGTGGGGCCGTTCTTCTAACATGCCTCTAGTTCTAGCTCTTCGGTTTATGCTGCTGAAGGACCAGCTAGCCTTCCACAAGCCCACTATTTGCCACATGTTAAACTAGCTAAGCTGCAGAGAATTGTATCGTCTTCTCGCTCCAGGCATAATGAGCAGCTCTTCACAACGCATTATTCGATGATTGCATTCCAATAGTAGCTACAAAATCTTTGTAATAAATGTGTTACTTCTGGGTGTTCACTTTCCTGTCTTTTAATTCTAAAACGCTAATCACTTTCCAATTAGCAGTTGGATGCGTTTGATAGCTACGATTGGATATCAGATAGTCAGAAAATCAGTGAGTGGAAGATAAACCTCCAATCACACCCCGATTCCTTTCTGCGTTCTCCCTTTCGCTCTCAGTTTCCCATGGCCAATTCAGGGAAACTAATAAAATCCCCGGAAAAAGTATTCATGGTCCACGCTTAGTCTTTTTTGTTTTCATTTAGTGGGCCGTAATTTTTCAAATTCGTGTTAGGCGACAACAGTTGTCGTGCCGTCGATTGAGCGCCGACAAAAGAATGTCAGCGCCATTACGATGTGCTTTTATTGATATTATGCCGGCATGGCAGTTGCTTATTTTTTTACTTCGAATTCCTGCCATTCTTCGCGAAGAAGTGGCTATTCAGGTTCAAAGCCGCGCAACGGAAGTGTGCTCAGTGGCGGAGACCTTCTTATACTCATACAGAAACCTAAGGGCCGTATCATTTGCCGTTGCAATAATAATTGTTGGGCGCTTTTATGGCCTCCTTGATGTTCATAGTATTTTCTTTGCTTGAGAAAGCTGTGGTATTTCTAGATTTCTGTTTCGTGTCAGCATCACTGCTTTCTTATTGTGATGCTATCTTTTCTTTCGGGCTGGTATAATAGATGTTATAAGTCGAAGGAATGAACAATTTGTTGCAAATAGATATTTGTAACATAACCTCAAAATAGAACGCTGACATGGAACAGTGTCACAACTATGAGAATCAAGGAGGCCATGAAGGCGTACTACAATTGTAGGAACGACTGACGATACGGCCCTGAAGTACTCTCCAAGCTACGAGGTTTGACGTACTATCCAGAAGCTGCATAAACTAGATACAGGCTGAATAGGGTTCTCTAGGAAGCCTGGCCAGGATACGATCCTACTGCTAAGCATAACAGAAAACTGACTCGAGACACATCAGAGAATCTGTATCGGTATACAAGAGAGTAATTTTATGAGGTATTTGGACCGAGAAGTGCAATACATAGGATCATTCCCCAAACTAGGTCACAATCATAGCTCCGGATTCCCCTCCAAGCTTCACAATGGAATTTTAGGCTGAAAATTAAAAATGACTCAGTACAAGGGGGCGTCACACGCTGGCCTAATTACTCGTGAATATTTCGCAAGCGTACGACTGGCAGCCGTCCGGTTTTGTTACGAATGCAAATCACCCATAGAATACCTCGCAACAATCCAACAATCGTAGTATATACATAACGTATATCCGTATTATGACACGACATCAATACACCTAGGGTTTCCGTCTGATTTATGTATCAGTGGCCCGCAGAACATTTATAATATACATCCCCCATCCCTCACTAGAGGTAGAACTCGGTTCTGGCACGATTCTCTCTTAATTATGTTTTGCTGTAGTGTCCGTCAGGTTCGGAGTTTTTGGAGGTTTCAGTCTTAGTGACGTGAGTAAATCCATCAGTTGGTTAGAGCAACAATAGAATTATATAGATTTGCACGTTCAAAACAGCCTAATAGTACATTGAAAAAATGTCGACTAGTTGACGAAAAATGGCCTCAAGCAAGTTTACCATGAGCTCTTCAAACAACGATGTCATCAGTTCATAAAATATATTCAGCACAAGTTAACCTCTCTAAGAAACAAATATGTATAACAATAAAATTAAATCGATCAAGTCAGTCAAATTGGTCCACACGATTTGTCCCCATTGCCATTTGACAACGTTGCGATATAGAAATTGAACTGAAGTATATCTCCCACCAGCAATTTATTGCCCTTTGCTCTATCTGTTACTGGTGCACCGTAGTGATTGAGCGTACATGGTACTATTGTATCCGCGTGCAAAATTTCTGTGATGTCTCCAAAGTTCTTGCAAGCAGTTTCCTTTGATACTATGATCTATTAATTTCCAATAACGCAAAAAAATTGAATACAGATTTAAATTAATTGTTCTACCAATTATTTGTGCACCCTAGTAATTCAGTATACGTTATTATTTTCTCCACGTCAAGAATTTTCAATGATACTGTGATCTGTCTTTGTATACAATCTCCAATGATACTATGTACGCGGCCTTCCAAGGATCTGATTTTTAACTAAAGTTTTTTTATACAATTTCCAGTGATACTATAGTTTGTCTTTGCAGTCTTTTCACACAATTTCCAAGGATTCTATGATTTTGGCTCAGCTGAAAACAATTTGAAAACTTACTATGGTTTGTCTGTGAAGCCTTTCTAACGATACTGTGATGACCGTGAGTTTTTTGTAAACAAGCTCCAACGATACCAAGAAAAACTAAATGAAATACTAATTTGTTCATTTACTCATCGTTCTCACAATATAAGAATACATATAGTGAAAGTCCAAATACAGCATATGATGGGGAATCTTCAAGAATTCTATCCGAAATATTTTTTTCCCAGGAAGCAGACAACATATTAATTAGTTACTCCTGACCATCGTGTCAACAAAAATCTTTTCAATATTGTCCTCGTCTTTTTTTTTGTTTGTTCGTAGAGCATCCACGCAAGCAATGATAAATCAGTAATGGAACGTTCTGAAAATAATAAAGCACTCAATAAAACCTCAGGCCCAAAACGTCCATTTTTAACTTTCTTTAATGACGAAGTAAAACATAGAAGAAATATGTTGAGCTATCTGGTATAAAATATGTGCAAATAAATCAGCTATGAACTTGTCAATTACAAAGCGAACGAGTGTTTATATGAAGCTTTGGCCAGACAATCGTGCATCCCCAGACAGAAGCGGGACTCGTCACTAAAGACCACCTGATTCCATTTCCGGACCCATATAATTCTTTCTATTCACTAGAGCAAACGGTTACGCCGATGTTCAGCTGTGAGAGGTAGCACCCAATGTGGGCGATAAAAAAAGGACAAACTTACGCAGGTGTTTACCTTTTTCTTCCTCACTCAGTATATTTCAATCTTCTAGAATTGTGATCGTTGAGACACAACCTTGACAGCTAATTTGTTTTGTGCAAATTTAGTCTTGGCTTACAGATAAGTTCAAAATCTATGACTTCATACAAAAGTTTAGCACGCCATATAGGGTGCGATAGAGGTGTAAATTCAAGGAAAGCCACACTATTATAGGAATACGTTAACATACAAAATGAGAGAGTCGGTTTAAAGTGATGGGGAAGTTCCCGACGTAAAACTGTCTGTTGCAGATTTAATCTGAATTTCCCTCTTTCTCCCTTTTTTCATGCAAGAGGAACGTTACGACCACATCCCGAAATTCGAGGGACACTTTGTTTTGCAAATTGGCCTTCAAAGAATTGACGGGGTACCTTATTTCCGCTTTTAAATGTCCAGTAAGAGGAATAAAAGAGCGCATAAACAGAGGTTTCCCTTTTCTCCAAAAGTGATTCCAGGATTTACATAAGAAGTAGGTTTTTGCAGCTAAATAGAGGGACGATTTTTTATTACGTTACTAAGGAAAATAAGGCCCACACTTTCGTACCATTTTGTCGTCACTGACAGGAAAAGGGACACTTAGTTGACGAGATAGAAATTATAACTGACGCCGCATTTTATCTCATGCGTTTTAATTAAATTGTTTATGGCTATGATTCGCACGATTTTCTTCAACAGCATATATTCTTCAATAATTGAGATATTGACATGAATAAAAAAAAGAACTGTTAAAAAAGGTTGAGGCTTAAAATTGTCATACGAAGACACATTATTTAGTAATCCAATGTTTTCCACAGGGTGTTCTTAAATTTATTGCAAAATGCAACTTTTAGTTACACCCTGTATAACAAGAAACATTTTCAATGTTTTTGCAAGATCGATAGTCGATAATGATAACAATGAAATTACCTACACCTTTGCGAAAAAATTAACGAAATTGATGTAAAGTTATTTCAAATTTAATTTGAAAAAATTTTTGTTTGTTTGGTTAATTTTGCGTGGCAGTGTATATACAGGGTTTGTCCGGAAAGTAATAGGACTGAGTCGATTAAAAAAAATTTATTGACCCAATCGTTACAATTCTTTAGAAACTTTCAAAATAGGCTCCTTTGCAGCACTGCCAGCGCGATTTCCAAGCATTGAAGGCGTCACAGAAGGCATTTTCCGGAATAGCCTTAAGAGCCGCGGTGCATGCTGCTTGGATCCCCTCTGTCGTCTCAAAATGCTTGCCTTTCATCGGCCTTTTCAGGCGAGGAAACAAAAAAAAGTCCGGGGGGGGGGGGCACTCTGGGCTGTAGGGCGGCTGCGGAAGAGTTGGGATGCCGGCCTTGGTCAGGTAGCTGTTCACAAGAAAGGCGGTGTGAGCCGGGGCGTTGTCGTGGTGCAACTTCCAGTCGGCTGCGATGTCTTGTCGGACCCGACTGACCCTTCGTTTGAGTCTCCTGAGCACTTCCACGTAAAACTTGGCGTTGACGGTTTGTCTAGGAGGACGATGCCTTTGATGTCAAAAAAGACAATGAGCATCGTTTTCACTTTTCATTTGCTAATTCTTCCCTGTTTTGGGCGAGGAGGCGCCGTCGTGTGCCACTCGGAAGATTGCCTCTTTGTCTCGGGATCATACTCAAAGATCCACGACTCGTCACCTGTGATTACGTTATTCGAAAATTGGGGGTCACTTTCACGCATGTTCAAATTTTCTTGGCACACTTCCACTCGCCGCAATTTCTGGTCGTCAGTGAGCACTTTTGGGACCATCTTCGCGCACACCTTGCGCATGTTCAAATGCTCTGTCACAATGTCATAAACCACGCGCACGCTCCGAAGTACAGTCATGGCGGAAGGAAATGAGTCTTATTACTTTCCGGACAAACCCTGTATGATGTACCTATAATCATGGTAAACCTAAAGCATCTTTTGTAGGTGATAACAAATATTGGATAGCCTGCACAATTATTCAAACACCGATTAGAAGTCATTCGACAAATGTTATTATGAACAATATAGTTCGTAGATTTGTCCCATATAGATGACGTTTATTATAGCAATTTAATCCAAAGCAGTTTTCTAAAAGTCAACTGAAATTATGAATTTGAATTCCCATCTGCTTTTCTGGCGTAGTGGAGAGTAGATATTCTGTTTAATTCCTTTTCAACTATAAAATAGGTTCTGAATAAATGAGCAGGAGTTCCTTATATATCCATTTAACACAGCGAGACTACATTTTTCATCTGATGGAAAAGAGGCACGGATATTTCTAAAGCAGAGAATTTCTATAACGAGACAATATTTTTACGAGGTACGTACGTACTGGTCAAATACTTTTAAAGGTAAACCCTCCCAAGAACAGTAGCTTCGGCTCTCTGGAGAGATGAGGTTCCCGAGTTCGAAATTATAGCAAAAAATATATATGTTCTCATATGAAAGCGTCGCCATGTCTCACGGTCTTACATGTTTAACAGTGTCCAATGTGTCCTTATTGAACATTGTCAAGAAATCGTGTTTTTCTTGGGACTCAAGAAAATGAATTACCTCTTCTTTCAATTCATCAAGGCGAGCCGACATGTTGCTTTTGAACAGCCAGCGTACTTCTGTATGGTACAGAAGAATTTTGTGATCAGAATAGAGATCCTCGCAAAGCAAATAACCGACTGTTTAAAGCGCAGCTCTTGATGTAGTTTACAATCCTTATAGCCGAGTCCAAAGTCTGTAGCAATTTTTTGGAAGCCAAAGCTTTCCGATGAATAACAAAATGTGCACTATCCATTGCGGTATTTTTTTCCAAGCTAAGCCCGATGGTACACCTATCATGGCAGGTGCGCCATCTGTGCAAAGACAATGAGTTTCTTCCAATCCAAATAATTTTATTCAATAAAATTTGATATCTTCAGATGCAGTATCTGCTGTCAAAGATTAGGAGTACAAAATCTGTTCTGATATTCCGATACCTCCTCCGATGTAACGAACATAAACTAATAATTGTGCACAATTATCAATGTCGCATCTAAAGGCAAGAATGTCGATAATTTTACTTTGTTAATTATTTGCGACTTTATGTCTGCTGCAATGTCATCGATTGTACGCTTGACTGTGTTATTTGGAAGAGAAATAGACTTAATTTTTTGCTCTGCACCTTCTCATAAAATTATCTGCGTGGCTTTTAGGACACATAGTTTTATTAATTCTTCACCGATAGTATGAGCTTTCTTTTGCTTTGCTATCATAAAAGCTATTTCAAATGAAGCTTTGAGATGCTGCGATACATCTGTGTGATAACTTTCCGATTTATCCAGTCCCATCTGCTTGAGTGATTCTGCTTTAGAAGAAAAAAAAACTCTTTCATCTTCAGAACCAGAGTAGGATGTTGTTGCTTCAAATGCCTTTCATGGCGATTGGGTCTGCTATCATTACTTAAAACTTTCATACGTACGAGGGATGTCTTTTAAGTTTTGCATATAGAAACATAGTAGGCCGCGCGGATCGAACGTCAGTACTGAATCTTAACCTCACTCTTGAGTAAACTTAAATTCAAAGTTTCACAACAATACGATCCCAGGGTTTGTGCAACCAGGAAAACGTCGATGCTCATTGAAGATAGACATGTGACATATCGCGAGATTGAGGCGTCCTTGAAGATCTCAAAGACCTCAATTCAAAAAATTTATATGAAGACTTAGGAGTAAAATTTCCCGTTGGTATGGAGAATTCAAACGTGGACGGGTGAGTCTTAGCGACGATCCCAGGGTGGGTGCACCAAAGATGGCAGTTGCCCAGGAAAACGTCGATGCTGTGCGCAAACTCATAGTTGAAGATAGACACGTGACATATCGCGAGATTGAGGCGTCCTTGCAGATCTCAAAGACATCGATTCAAAAAAATTTACATGAAGAATTAGGAGTAAGAAAATTAGTTTCTCGTTGGATACCCCACCTGTTGACTGAAGCCAGGGCTGTTTGGGTGTTCCAGGGTGAAGAAAAGCCAACAAGTCATCCGTTCTCGAAGTGTTTCGAAAAAGATGGTCGCGACATTTGTGTCAAAAGCGGGTCATACTGCAACGATTCCTCTTAATGAGCAAAGAACTGTTACTGCGTATTGGTATACCACCATTTGTTTGCCAAAGGTCATCACCGAGCTTCGAAAAATCAACCCCGAAAGAAGAATCATCCTCCACCAAGACAATGCAAGCTCGCACACAGCCCAAAAACAAGGACCATCCTCCAGTCATTTAAAACTACCTACCGTGTTGTTTTATTTCCATATGCAAAACTTAAAAGACATCCCTCGTATAACACACTGAGGCAATTGTAACTCGTCTTTTTCTATGAAGGTAAATCCAAACTTAACGTAATCTTCCATTTTGCACCTATAACAACAAAACCAATAAGTAATAAATAAATACGCGAAATACCTACATGTAATTACTAATTATATTATTGTATCTTAATAACGTACACAAACTTACCTTTTAAAAGTAAGACACCATAATTTGACACACTCAAACAGATTCCGCAACAAAACATGAACATCAAAACGTCAAATTTTTGCGCATGTTTGTGGGAATGAATGTCGCAGATGCTCATCCGCGTCTGGTAGGTACACAATTGTTTTCTAAGTGATGGATGTTAATCGGGGCGCGGCGGGGGTGCGCGCGGATTTCATGTTGTGACTTGTCGAAACTTGTATAAACTGCGATTTACGACGCTTTGTTTTAAAACAACGATTGACAGAATAGGTAAATATGACATTCAATTTCTAATTTTATGCGTGTAATTTAAACATTACATTGTAATGTTGTTTGTTTATTTTTTTTTGTTTTTTCTTTCTAAAATGCAAACGCTTTCCGCCTTTCTTGACAGCTCTCTATGCGCCTCTTGAGAGGCGCGCCCCCCTGGTTGGAAACTCCTGCCCTAGAGCATCTAAATATTCACTAAAATAGTAAAATTGTAACATTTCTGTCACGATCGCTTTACTGCTTGCAGCCGTGTTTGAGAGCTAACGCCTGCAAACCCATATCACCGGAACGTTCCTTATGGACACTTCTATCGAAAATATATCCTAATATATATCCCTAGGCATCCGGTTTCCGGCTGTTGTTACATTTCTCTGTCCTGTCATATTTAAACGTCATTTTATATTATACTCAATTCTCAGACGGCTTTCCTCTGCATCGTAAGTGTTGGCGTAAAATATTAAATTTTATTGTGGGTTTCATAGAAAGCAATGTGATCTATGACCGCTGTTGGGATAAATGTGTGAGCATTTCACACAAATTTCGTTCCATGTCACGAGGTAGCGATGATTAATTTCAGAACAGCTACAAACAAGGCTAGATAGGAAAACTTCCATCCTGTGGCCTCCCAGAGATAAAACGCCAGAGTGACACGGGAGGTAGTTTGGCTTCAGATCAATCAGATAAAATCAACAGGACCTCAGACTAGTTTTCAAGATATTGACACTTTTAAGTTTTTTCAAAATATTCCTACTTTTTGCTCCTGTTATGGCTATAAAGAAATCCTAACTTATGATTTTTTCCTGGCCAACAATTATTAATGGTTGAGATAACCGAGTATTCATTCCATTGAAAACTAGCACGGTATGCTAAAAAAAGTAAATTATTACATTTGGTTTTAATGCGAAAACCTTTACTAAAGTTTGACTAATTACTGTGAAAAACATGTACCAGACTGAATCATCAAATGACCTTAAAAACTAGCTATTTAATGCCCTTTCAAAAATAGTATAACCTTGGTACGTTCTTTTTTCTAAAAACTGAATAATTCCAACTTACGTCATTGAAGTCGTAATACTTGCTAAATACTACAAATAAAAAATAATAAGTGCAGCTGTATTTTGTGTCCTAATTACAACTTTGTAGTTGCTCCAATAACTTTTTACTTTAGCAAATGTCTTAAATAGCATTCCATTATTCTTTTTTAATCATTGCTATATGCAGGCATCAAAATAATGAACAGAAAATTAGGTTGTATTTTTTTATTTCCATTGAGTTTACAACATTCATATCAAATAAAGAATCAGTAATCATTATTAACATCCTAAATTAATTAAATAAAAATTAAATTAACATCCTGTAATGTATGGGTTGTCCAATAGGGACGCAGGAAAGTAAACGTCAATTTGACATAGACGCCATCTTTGTTTTCTGTCACCGACATGTCATTTTGTTAGTTGAATGTTTATCATTGATCGCTATGGAGTCGTATTCGATTGAAGACCGCATTAAAGTTATTCAAGAGCACTACAAAAATGGTACAAAAATAAAAAACACGTTTCGCGCGCTTCATGAACATTTCGGTCGCGACAACCGCCCAAACGAAACAACCATCGGTCGTCTGGTGCGTAAATTCGAGGCAACAGGTTCTGTGGCAAATCTGCCAGGCTCTGGCCGGCCAAGTAGCGTTCGCACACCGGAAAATATTGCTGTTGTGAAGGAGAGTGTGAGAGACGATCCGAAACAATCAACAACGCGTCGATCCCAAGAATTGGGCATTTCGAGAACCAGTTTGATCCGCATTCTCCAAAAGGATTTGAATGTACACGCCTACAAGATCCAATTGACACAAGAGCTGCGTCGGGCTGACCATTTTTCGCGCGGAACGTTCTCAGATTGGCTCCTTGAACACCGCCAAATTGATGCCAATTTTTCATCAACAATCATGTTCAGCGACGAAGCGCATTTCACTTTGAATGGGACGGTAAACAAGCAAAACTGCCGCATCTGGGCGAACGAAAATCCCCGTGAGTATCAAGAGCAGCCGATGCATCCTCAAAAAGCGACCGTGTGGTGTGAATTGTGGTCAAAAGGCATCATCGGACCTTACTTTTTCGAAAATGCGGCCGGGGACGCCGTTACCGTCAATTCTGAGCGATATCTCGTGATGATAGAGGACTATTTTTTGCCGCAACTTGAAGGAATGGATATGGACGATGTTTATTTCCAACAAGACGGTGCAACATGCCACACAACCAACGTCAATATCCATCGATTGCAGTCCTTCTTCGGTGATCGCGTGATTTCACGCAGAGGAAATGTGCCATGGCCACCAAGATCGTGCGATTTGACTCCCTTGGGGATATTTGAAAAGTAAAGTCTACGTCAACAAACCAGCCACCCTCCATGAACTCAAAAACAACATCATTGCCGAGATAAATGCCATAGAACCGACCATGTTGCAAAATGTCATTGAAAATTTCGACCATCGCGTCTGTAAATCCAGTCGTGGTGAACATTTGAGCGATATTATTTTTCATACATAAATGGTATAAATGAACCTTCAAAATAAAGTACCCAACTTGATTTGAATATCAATCTTTCTTGTTTTAATATGCGTTTACTTTCCTGCGGAAAATATTGCCTGAAATAAGTCATTATTATTATCTTTATTATTATTTTCACAACAGATTTTCAAAATGTCTACCACCGACTCTTATACACTACCTGCACCTTCTTAAAAATAGTCCTTTTAAACTTAAATCGGATATTTTACGTGCTGCTTGACGGATTGATGACTGAGTTCGTCGGTTGATCGAACTGGTTTTCCATTGACCTTATGTTTTAAACGTCACCAATAGAAAAATCGAGAGGGTTCAAATCTGGGGAGCGTGAGGACCACAAAATAGATCCTAGCCAGCCAATCACGTCTTCTGGGAGATGTTTCATCAATATACCACATCATTCTTCCTGCTTCAAGAGGCACATCTTCCAAAAAAAAATGCCTAGATGGTGTTGCAAACAATCTGAGTAAATTTAAGTTTTTAAGATCATTTGCGGATTCAGTCTAGTACTGGGTGCGCCATCTATTACGTTTTTTTACCTATAAGTTTATGTGTTACCATGTGAGTCAAAAGTCATTCATTCAACGGATTTTGGTTATCCAAACTTATTACGAAAACGGTCGAAATATAAAAAATACTATTCGCAAACATGGCGCTAGTTTTGACCGACATGGACGCCCTACAGAGCCTGGAATTCGTTGGATTGTTAATCGTTTTGAGGAAACTGGTTCAGCTGAAGGTCGTAGACCATACCAACAGGCTCGTCCAGTTCGTACTCGTGAAAACATAGCCGCAGTGAGTGAAAGTGTGCGAGAAGATCCAACCACCTCGACTAGGCACCGTTCGCAACAATTGGGAATTAGTGAGACCACTTTACGCCGGATTTTACACATTGATTTACAACTCCATCCATACAAAATCCAACTAACACAAGAATTGAAGCCGGCAGTGTTTTTGTCAATTGGATGCTGGAAAGAGAAGACGGATTTTCGGCCAAAGTGCTCTTTTCTGATGAGGCTCGTTTTCACCTCAATGGGTACCTAAAAAAGCAAAATTGCAGATTCTGGGGGCTGAAAATCCACACCAATATCATGAACAACCTCTCCATCCTGAAAAAGTGACTTTTTGGTGCGGATTATGGGCTGGTGGCATCGTTGGACCATTCTTCTTTGAAGATGCCGAAGAAAAGGCCATTACCGTCAACGGGGAACGTTATCGCGGTATGTTAACAGACGTTTTGTGGCCGCAATTGGATCGTATTGGTGCCGATGATCTTTGGTTTCATCAAGACGGAGCAACGGCTCACACATCTCGCCAAACAAGACCGCATAATTTCTCGAAATTCTGATGTCAGTTGGCCCCCAAGATCGTGCGATTTAACACCCCTTGACTATTTTCTTTGGGGATTTTTGAAAGGAAAAGTGTATGCGAATGGTCCCCGGACAATTGAAGACCTAAAGCGCAATATTCGGACTGAAATTGCGGCCACAAACCCGATTAATCTGGGAAAAGTCATAGAAAACTTTGATGTTCGGATGTTGGCCTGTAAAGGAAGCCATGACTGATGTTATTTTTCATACATAAATGGCATAAACCAACCTTCATTTATCAATAAAAAAATTCGATTTCATCTCGTAAAAAGCGTGTTGATTTTTCAAATAGAAAAAAGTAATAGATGACGGACCCTGTACATTTCCCTTACAGTAATTAGTCAAACTTTAGCAAAGCTTTCCACGTTGAAACGAAATGTAATAATTCATTTTTTCAGCCCAGAATAAGTTAGAAGTTCTCTATAGCCATAACAGGCAAAAAGTAGGAATTTTTTAAAAAAAGCCTAAAAGTGGCAACATCTCGAAAACTAGAAATCTTGCACTGAAGTCATGTTCATTTCATCTGATTGATTTGCAGCCAATCTACCTCCCGTGTACTCTTACGTGTTATTTCTGTTATGGGCCTTACCGAATGATGGATAGAATATCCGTTGGGGTGCCGTGTACGTGGGGGTTGTAAAGGATATGTGTACGTACCACATTCGCCTTGATGCTTAACCCTGGTATTAAGGCGGGCTTTGCAGGACGCAACGCGAAGCTGACAGTGATTAGCGTAGGTCTTGCCGTCAGTTCCGCAAACTGATTCTGTCTTCTGTTTGCACATAGTGGGGCATTGGCACAAGGCGCGACCATCCGGGCCGTTGATGCAGTGGGCTCCCCATGCGCAGAAGGTCTCTTCACAGGGCTCTGCAACAAATATATCAAATCGAATCAATCAAAATCGTTTGTTGCTGCTATTGTCACATGACTTACACCGGACAGAAATACAGTATAAGTATTACAGTTTGGAACGTTTCTGTCAAAACGTCCATTCAAAGAGAACAAGGACAAAAATATATAGACAAAGCAAAACAATTACAGAAAAAAGAAGCAGAGTTCATTGAATTATAGAAAACCAACCGTGTTTGTAGCATCGGCATCGCCTCTGCATAGATTGTAGAAGTTTCTTGTTATAAGATTCATCAATCTGTCTCCACTTTTTCTCTAAAGCGGCAAAAAGTTCATCGTTTTTTGAATAATTTTTATCTCGTATTTGCTTATCTAAGTTTTCCTATAGATTTTCGATGGGGTTTATATCGGGAGACTGTGTGCTTCTGGTCATTATCTTGCTGGAAGATTGATCTTAAGGGCATATTGTCTTCCATATAGAGTAACATGTAGAGTAGTATGTCTGTGTATACAAACTTATCTATAATGCCATCTATTCTATGTAAAAGTCCCATCCCAAACTCCGAAAAGCACCCCCAAACCATAACAGACCCGTCTCCATGTTTGACAGTGGGCAAAGTGTACTTGGGGTTCAATCTTTATCCACTAGGAAGTCTAACGTAATGAACACCATCTCATCCAAACATATTGAACTTGGATTCGTTACTGAAACATACCCTCGTCTACTCTTCATTTAATCTTCTACTTATAGTTTTCGTAAAAGCACTGACAATTCCTTCCGATTACGGCTTTTATTTGTCTTGCGGTTTTAAACGGATCTTTGGACGAAATTACTTTTATTAATCTAACTGATCTAGCATTTAGTTTTCTAGGCCGACCACTTCTCTTCCAAGATACCTTTTTGTTTATATTTGTTCAATATTGCCCAAACTGCTTTACGCTTCAGCTTCAAATTTTTGGCAATGTCGACTTGACGTTGACCATCTTTGTAAAACTCAATGATCTTAGTTTTCACATCGAAAGAAATTGCTGGACCACGCGGCATGTTCTTAAAATCACTCAACTTATTCCACAACACAAACTAATCCTCTTCTGACACGAAACTGTAGTAAACTAATGTTGAAAAGAATTTGTCTACATATTTTTGTCCCTGTGCTTATATTCAGACTTGAATTGTGTTCATTGCAGATACTGTAAAAACAAGGAATTCAGTTTTTCTACTAATAACGCATTTGCTTAAGGAGCAATGAAGTATGAATTCGTTTTCTAAAGGTATTTAGGTAAATATTCATATTTGTCTATATACTTTTGTCCATTACTGTAAGTCCTAAACGTTTTGCCACAAAATTCATTGACTTTAATTTTAACAAACACAAAATAATATCAAGTTGCCTCTCGAAACAAAAGTTTGTTTACTTACTTTACTGTCAGTTGGCATTGTGTATGTAACGATGTTAACGTGTTCGAAATATTCAAGTTGAGTGATTATTGTTTGTTGATTGTAGATTCTTTGTCAGTGAGTATAGCTTGACCAATTTATTCATAGTAGAAACGTTGCTGGTAGCGAAGTGTATGAAACAACATCAACAGGAAGCCACTTATGAGGTACACAATGATGTTTATAAGCTAGTAATAAATGGGTACAAATGTACATAATATAGCCATTAATTACCGTGATGTATTAAATTCATGGTAGCAGTACATTACATCACTTTAGTACAACACCAAGTTTTGGATATGGAGTGGTGGTGGTCGAACAGCGGTTTGCGCTTTTGTTCGTCATCAACTACAATATTGGGTTGCTGTTGTTCATATTTTTACTTTTCGATTATAGCTACTTTCAGTTGGTTAGCGCTTTTCCTTGACTAAGAAAAGCTTCGCAGATGGATGGCTGACTTCCTCTCTACCTTCAGCCCGCAATGTAATTCCGGGTATTCTCCAGGGATCAGTCTTGAATCCGACATTGTTCCTTTTACACATCAGCGTCCTTCTTTCCTGTACGATCATTCCGATCCGCAGCCTTGCTGATGATAGCACTCTACATGCAGGAATTGAGTGTGACAAGCCAGTGAGCTAGAGAAAATGATACTGGCAGTGACTTTTGACGAGAGATCTGGAGGTTGTCACCGCTTGTGGGAACCTAGTACAGTTATATTGTTTCAAAGACACAGTTTCGTACCTTAAAGAACAAAAACCGTCCTAACGCTCATCCGGTTTCGATGGATGGCCGAGTTCTGCCAGAGGGCCATTCATTTCGGCTGGTCGGAGTACAGATTACCGCGGCAGTTGCTGGGAAAAAGCTAGGCGATTTGTTTAGGGCTAAGAGATAAGAATGAATTTGTTGTTGTGTCTACTCTTATTATTATTACTAGGTTTATTCGATAGCTCATTCTCTTATAAGTCAGACGCTGAATCAAGCCCAAAAGAGTTCTTTTAGACTGGCTTATTTGTGAATGACACAGTTTTTACTGTCTTCTGAGAAACTCTAATTCGGTTATCGTTTGGTACGCTTTTTTTTAGAATTGTTTGAAGGCTGGAAGATGGTTTGGAACTATTTTGGAGTCGTTTTTGTAACTAGAAAGTGACAGATAGCCCCTTCGTGACCTCTCATCGCAATCAAAGCCAGGGCAGCATCAATGAATCATTTTTAACTAGAAAATACTCGTCTATCAGAGCACGGTCTTGGTTTTACCCGATTTCTGCTAATAATCTGTTAATTGGTTTCTTCTCTGATCAGGTATGGAGCAAATTGGATAGGGCAGCAGCGGTGGCCGCAGTGGTAGACTCTTCGGTCTGCTGATCAGTCGCCGTGCGCTATGCGGGTTCGAATCCCGTCCCAGGAGGAAATATTTCTCTTGGCTATGGATTTTGTGATTGTCCGTAGGTGGTAGACGGTCTCTGACTGTCGAACGCGGAGGTACCACCCGGCGGATCTCGTAGGCGGAGCCAGAATGTATACCCCACGGTACCCCATGGGTGTTTAGGCCTTAGGCCTTCGTGGTAGTTGGAGTATAAAAAAATCTAGTGGTAGTACTGATTTTGCATTTGCTAGCAGCGGCCGGATTTCGATTTTTGCACTTTTTCACTTGATTAGGTTGTGGAAAAGTCGATCAGATGTTCTGGAGTACCCTGTATACGAGTTCTGTTGGAGCCTATTTGTGTTACTTGTTTATGGTACTCACGAGCGCTCTGTAAAATTTTAATTAGTAGCTACTGTGACCGTTGAAAAGCAGAATGACAAATGAGTAGATTTAATGTTTGTTGGAAACTGCTTTAATCTCCATTTGTAACAGTAGCAAACCTTCATAATTCAGTGTTTCGTAGGAGGTACATTTTCGTGTTTACATCAATCAAATGTACGAAGCATAAATGGTGGAAATGACAAATCTCTCCGAAGGCATCCGTTCGGGTATAGTTCAGTGCAATTTGTTAGTTGGATATCAGAAAGCAGCAGTTATTATACCATCTCTTCATCGATAGATTTCAAAGAAAAATTTGGTATTTGGAGGTTCACATTACATAATCTTTATAGGAAATTGCTATCGGCTAACTCGACATATGTATAAGTAAATCTGGAGGTCGCAACAATCTGGTTCCACAACACAGTGCTGTACTTTGACTAACAGGAAGCGCTCTAGCGCTCAGCCGATTTCGATGGATGGCTATCGAAAAGCCGTTCAATTCAGCTGGTCGGAGTCCAGATTACCGATGACTTGGTGATCGAACACATCTTGCCAATTGCGGCAAGCTGCTTGAAAAAAGGTAGGCTATGTTGCCAGGGACAAGAAGTACTTTTCTCCATATAGCCAGTGTCTATTATCTCATGCCTAGTGGAATTTGCAATAGAAATGTAGGTCTTTAATAACGTCATCCAATATCTTGGTAAGGAGGCATTTTGAAACACATACTTATACAGGATGTCCGCAAAGTTGGGGTTTTCCTTTACACGACGTGTAGATTTGAAAACATAAGCAATTTTTCTTAGTACCATATACACCAATGTCTTAAGGGAACCGAGATAAAGGGCTCTGCAACATCAAAAATATCTGACTACCGTCCTGTAGCCGCGACCCGCGACATCACCGAGTGGTAAACGAACCCGTATAATCGATTGCGTTTCAAAAAAAATAATAATGGCACACTCATACACCAATAATGAACTCGTTGATATGTTGTTAATTTATGACGAAAGTCTTCAAAATGCTACAGAGGCTTCGCGAGTGTATGCAGATCGTTTCCCTAGACGGCATCATCCAAGGCCCCGCAGATTTGTGTACCTGGTCCAGAGAGTCAGCAATACGGGCCATTTGGAGGAATTTCGAGGTGGGCACAGTGGGAGGCCTAGACAACCACGAATGGTGCAAGTTGAGGAAGAACTACTGAATCGCGTAGACGAGAATCCCTCAACAAGCCCTTCAACCTGACGTTTTTCCAGCAAGAGTGCGGTTTTGTGAGTGCTTGTTGCATCAACATGACAATAATCCGGACTTTTTGAAGTGCATATTGGTGACAGATGAATCTACGTTCACGCGTAATGGGGTGAATAACTTTCGCAACACTTATGTTTGGTCAGTAGAAAATCCGCACGCTGTCCGTCGGGCACATTTTCAACAAACATTTTCGGTGAATGTAAGGGCTGGCATGGTGAACGGTATGCTCATTGGACCATTTATTCTCCCAAATCGATTGGACGGGATGCAATACCTAGACTATTTACGCAACATTTTGCCTTCCTTGTTAGAAGATGTGCCATTAAGTGTAAGACAATCAATGTGGTTTCCTCAAGATGGTACACCGCCCCATTTTAGACGCGAAGTGCGTGAGTTTTTGAATGAATTATTTCCGAATAGGTGGATCGGAGACGTAATGGACCCGTAGCGTGGCCTCCGCGATCTCCAGACTTAACACCATGTAATTTTTTTCTTTGGGGAGAAATGAAACGCTTAGTGTACAAAACTGAAGTGCAAACGGTTGACGAACTTCGTCTCATAATTGAACAAGCTGGTGCTTTCATTCGGGGGAGGGACTCCATTCTCAAAGCCTGCACGGGTGCTTGGCTACGTCGTGCACGCACCTGTGTTTTTGAATCAAATGGCGATAACTTCGAACAATACCTATAAAGTACGTTTACCTAAAAACTGAAAACGCGGCAACGCCGTCATATTTGTTACCTATGTTCGTGCTCTGCACCACCGCCTGCGTCTGCTCGGTAGCGCATCAGCAGATTTTATTTTCTGTTGGAGCGGTATGATTTCGGGCAGAGACGTACTTAGCTCTTCTCGTCAACTGGAGAGTGAGTACTTTTTCCTTTATTTTTTTTTACTTGGTCGCCCTCGTTTCACTACACATTACCTTTGTTATTTCAAGGGTAGTTGTTTCTGAAAAGGTCAACCCCAACTTTGCGGACACCCTGTATATACCTTCCTCATTATTTTTTGATCCAAGGTATTGCTACTGCTTTCTGAATCGCTCTCTACACATGCTTTTTTTTGTTTGCCCAAAGCTTTTGCAAATAAATCTTCTAAATATGCTGCGCTTTCCTGTACACTTGGGTACATTCCATTGACCCCACGGTTCATAAAATGAAGATGTGTGCCGGCGTGTTTTTTCCGTCTATCAGGAGCATAACAAATTGCCCCTTTGTAGTAGACTTTAAATAATAGATGCACTTAAGGTAAAAATACTAAGCCGTATTATTGATTTTACTTTGTCATGGAATGTTGCAGAGTCATTAGGTAGGCTATTGTGCTCAGTGTTCTTTTGTGTGGTGTTACGCTGAGACCCTTCCTGACGACGCTTTCGCATCAGTTGCAACTTGCGAAAAAATGGCGTCAAGTCGATCGACTCTGGAACGTCGTCATCAGTTCTTTAAGGCACAAGTTGAGCTATCCGAGAAACAGATTAATTACAAACATGTACTATAGAGGAATTAAATAGATCAATTCAGTCAAACAGGTAGACATTGCTTCTCTCCCCAATCCGTCTGGTAATTTCTCCTTACTAACAGCAAAAAACTGAGACACCCTCACTCGCCCCTACATCCCCCCACTCTCTAATTCTTTACGCCTATCAGGATCCTCAGAAACGTAAAAAACCACGTTTGAGCGATTTATATTTTTTCGTTTTTATCCGCCGCCACTGAAGCGATTTTCAAACAAACTACAAAAACTATTTAGTCCTTGGCGTAGTAGCAGCCTTGTGTAAAAATTCCATCAAAATTCGTGCAATACTTTCCAACTTATAGAGGAACCAAGTATTACCGACCAGAACGACAGGCCTACAGAAATACGTAACATATCTCATTTTCAAAACTCTTATAGAAAAACTGTGATAAGTAGTTTTTCTTCTGGATAATAAATTAACCTATTTTCCTGTACAAGAAAAGCAATTTATCAGGTTGCGAATGACAGCTTTTCAAATGAAGGCATTCAGAGTTTTTAAGCATACCAATCAAGTTCTAAAGTTCCTAGTTCATAACCGACTTCCTATTCTATTCCTACATTTCTCACAATGTAGAAAAATCATATACACTAGAGAGTAACTTTTTCATCCTTATTACTTTTCTGTGTAAAAGAATCCACTTCCGTGTTATTAATATTAACAAGGTTGTGTATTCCGAGTAGGCAAACAACGTGCACGTTTTCTAGAAGCAGCAAGAATGTTCGACTATCCCTCAGACATTTGGCCATGTAATTCGATATATTCCTGGATTCTCCCGGTGCCACATTCCAGTCACCTAGCATCGATATGCCTAGCATATCTTGTTAAATCAGATATGATTTTGGTATACCTCATACCGAATGAAAGGAAGCATCTGACAGGAATGTGACTCAAGATGATAATCAGGATATCAGTGAATCCGTATCGGAATACAAGACGCAAATTTAATGAATTACGCGGGTATTCCCAAACGTAAGGTCTTCTATATTTACATATATGTATATGAATATCAATAAAAAGGAATTTAATTTTAGTCTTGAAGAATAGAGAGTACATTCAGCTAATTATAAAGAATATCGATACATGCATCTAAGAACATTGTAAATGACAAAAGTCAAATTTTCAGGAGAACCATATCAGTTTTCTACCAACTTTGACTAAGCTTTTTGGCACTATGTATGGTAACTTGGTATACGTGCACTTAGCTGAATAATCATTGTAACGTATGCTACAATGTTCTTCCATAAGACAAAGTTATTATTTATCAATTGTTAGAGCATATAAAATGATAAAAATACATAAACTGTACCTGTAATAACATTGTAAAGGCTCGTACAGCAGCATTAACATTAGAGTGACGCTATAAGAAATGTGTATTTGCATGATATTGTCCGTGCAACATCATTGTAAAGTTACTTACAATGTGCCGTAATACGTTTGCGCGCATTGATAAACACTGTAAAGGCAAATAAAATGTTTTAATAATAACAACTGGGTTGTGGTAGATGCGTAACGTACTTTACAATATCCTGCCTAAGCTGTAGTGGAATTGTATCGAACGTTACCATGATCTTAGTGGAAGTATACAGTTACAATGATATTTAAAATCCTTTTTTCTCATTTTTGATACAAAAAAAATGTTTAAATTTTCATACTAGCTGGAAGTATTAAGTAAGCTATATCTGAAACAACTTAAAACTAAAAATCGGCCAAATGTCAGTTACAATATTCTTAGATGCATGTATCGATATTAAAGTGTCCTTGATGGTTTATTTTTTTATACTCAGCCAGAATATAATTGCTAATAATGTTGATAGTTTACCTAATACAGTCTCACATAATCCTAATAACATGTCCCCACAACCTCAAGTATTTTTTGTTACCTGTAATCCATTGGTTGCCTTCACATATTATATATATATATATATATATATATAATGCGAGAAGTAGTTATTGCCATTACCAACGACCAGTTGGGCAAAAAATACAATTAATTATCAAGTGGGAAATTGGCAAACTTCAGGCTTATTAAACTCTTTTAACGGTAATCTCGAGCTTTCAGCACGCTATGGTGCCATCTTCAGGAGTCGTCGCTGAGGTTGCAGCCAGATGATGTTTCAAAACTAAAGCGTGGATGAGAGCACTTGTTGCAAATGTAAAACCGAAAGAACGGACACATAAAAATTATTGAACATTTTCAAATTATTAAAAAAGTATTACTACCGGAAGAGTTTCATCATTCTTCCGGTTCGCTCATTGTCTCCACGTGAAACAAATGTAGGAGGTTAAAAAATGTAGTAATACTTTTTTAATAATTTGAAAATGTTCAGTAATTTTTTTGTGTCCGTCCTTTTGGTTTTACATTTGCAACAAGTGCTCTCGTCCACGCTTTCGTTTTGAAATACGATTTGGCTGCAACCTTAGCGACGAATCCTGATGATGGCCTCAATAGCGTTCCGAAAGCTCGAGATTACCGTTAAAAAAGTTTACTAAGCCTAAAGTTTGCCATTTTCTCAATTAATAATTAATTGTATATATATATAAATATATATTATTCATAGTTAATTGCCTTAACTGTTAGGAGAAGGTATCCTTTAATTTCTTTGGGTAGAAGGCAAAGTATTGCAAAAGTACACTCTTATAACTTAAACTCTCAAGCTTTCGAAGATCTATGTCTTCATCATCTGGAGTAAGTCGGCAAGATTGTTGCTGAAATTGTTTTTAAACAACAGTGAAGGGAACACAATAAAAAACTGGACTGATGAGGTTCGATTAGGACGGAATTATATTATTATTAAATGGCAAATCATTTTGAAAGGTTAGCGTTGATTGATTTTGGAAGAAATTTGGAGATTTTAAAACTATCAACTATTGAGAGAGAGATTTCATCTTTTTTTCCACTGGCAACCTCCACATTAGTAGAGTCGGCCGGCACGTGTTGAGGGAATTTTTATGCGTCAAAACATCCTGTATTTAGTTTGCTCGCCGTTTTAATGGAAATAAACATTCCCCTTTCCAAAAAATGAAAGGGCTTTCCCGGTTCTCTTTCAGACAGTTTTGTCCGGGGTTCGAAAAATGTTCCGCGCGCTGAGAAGCACAATGCGATGTAAAGAATTAAATAACGTTTTCATTTTTTCAGATGAAAATGCTGGAAGGACCTTCCAATGACCCATTTATATTATACTCATTGGATTAGTTTTATTTACTAAATGAGATAGAAAATGCAACATCGACTAGGAGTGCTGTAATTTTGAGCATACTTTTACAACCTTTGGGTCTACTGATAAATATAAAGTGATTAAAATTTTAACTAGAAATAATGTATTGAAGCTCCTCTGTTTGCTACACGTCCGTTAAGTCGTCGCGGCATTGATTGCAATAGGTGATTAATGGTGTATTGTATCCCAGGCGGATGGTTTCGTAGAGCTTCCAATGTTTGTGGAGGGTGCGGTAAATTTTCCGGCCTCGTTCCCATCATGTCCCATACATGTTTGATGGGGGAAAGGTCTGGAGATCTAGTAGGCCACTAAAGCAGAATTATTCCGAATGCGATTACCGGAACCCCGGCAACCATTATCGGGAGATCTTGAGGCGCAGAAAATTGTATGTTTGTATTAGTAGGGTAAATAAGTTTGTGAATCTTGCATTTTCGGTATTAGTAAGTATTAGAACAAGCTTCTGACTCCAACGTAGTATTTATTTCACACATATTTACCCTTGATCGACATATGATGGATTTGTTTACAATAATTCAGTTACAAGTATATAACTTCGAACACATACAGCCAATTTTTCTTTAATGAGGACCTGCCAAATAATCTTAGTGAGCTCTATATGAATCTAAAAGTTGCGCACATAATCTAGGACAATCTTCCACAGTACTAAAATGCTGTATTCCGTATATTGTTTGAACCTAGGTACACAGTCAGGCGGTAGAGCACTAGTATAATAAAGATAAGTGTAGAAAGTTTACCTACGTGAAATGCATACACCGAATATACATATACTCGTATTTTAGGTCCCTAATTAGTATACAACTGTAGATAGATGATAATTGAAGCTACTGTGCACCTATTCTGGTAGTAGACTTTCCTATGTGCTGGCAAAAAGGGACATAGAATATAGAGAGTGAAAATGCAGCAAGGAATAAATGAAGGGTACTAACACTAATCGTGATGATTTCGGTATGAGTCCGTACAATCTAATGGATTATTTTGAAAAAAGTGAATAGAGACTTCCATGACTGTTCATTAAGGGTGTAGAAAAATTCAGGATTGGACAGAACAATTTGTTTCAAATATACGGAGCAGGTGAACATGTGACACTTAATGCATCTTATTTTATATTGCTTTGCATTTCAGATAGTTATTAAGTTCGCATATCAGGTCGTACAGTAAGGCCTCAAGTTTGACCTTTCCGGTAATTGCAAGCCAAAGTATTAAAATAGATTATATCCGACTCTACTCTGTTCTAACATTGTGAACTGTCGTTAAACGTTTTTATACCTTTATCATATTATGGAGGGAACATAAGCGATCTTTGCGTAAAGTTTGATTGTTTCGCAAACTTCAACAATGTTCCCTCTAGGGTATCTCGTGAAGCTCTTCCAGAACTCGAAGTTTTTTATCATTCATTTAAATGAGTATCACATCCGTTCTTACTTGCTACCAAAAAAATAATAAAAGAAAACCATGAATTTTCAGTATCAACTGGACATCAGATATCAATAAAGCAATTGATTGTATACTCAGTGATATTAGGAGTGTTACATATTTCTTCAACTTAATTTTTTGGCAATGAGGTAGTCGTACATCAAGAATAAAACAAAAAATTTAATTGACAAGTAATAAAAAATAAAAATTAATAACGTGTTAAGCGACCCCGCATCTGAATACACTCCTGTATACGTCTAGGCATCGACAAAATGAGATGATCGATCTCTGGTCGTGGCACCTCATTCCAAGCAACTCGAACTTCGTGGATTAGCTGTGACATACTCTGTGGCGGAAGCGCCTATCTTGACGCTCTGTGGTACGCCTCGGTGGACCAGTTAGCCTTCGTATTCCTCTACCTTCTTCTATCCTCACACGACACACACGCATTACTGTCATTGCAATACAATTAAGACGGCGGCCAGTTTCGCGCTAGGACAAACCAACATCTCGATAGGCAATAATTCTACCCCTGTCAAACTCACTAACATGGTGATAATTTGGACGTCTTTGAACTCGAGGCATTTTGTTACGCTTAACACTAGTAATTGAAAGGGCAATAACTAAAAATATCTATACTACTCGACTCTCAGAAACTGCTTTTTAAAAAAAACTAAGAGATAACATTTCATCAAAGGTAAACAAAAACAAATATAAAACGTTGACATTGTTGCCTCAACATGCTTCATATATAGTCATTATGTTGCGTTTTAATTGAAGAAATCATTTTTTTCTGGGTGTAACACTTCTAATGTCTATATTGCTGTTATCGATCAATCATATTCATAATTTTTTTTTCGCTCAACTGAAAGCCGCCTTTCTCTATGTTGCGTTTTTGTTTGCACTTTATGCCACACAGACTGCGTAAATTAAATCATTGTACTATATATTGCTGTCTGAATGGTATCTGTCTGTTGTTATTTTTATTATTAGTAAAGTAAGTAATTATCACCCGCATACAGACAGCGTGCAAGCCATAACGGAAAATTGTGGTTTATATCTACAAACTACATTATATGACAATTTAATGGAAATATGTCGATGAATTGTTGAAAAAATATAATTTATCTCAAAATTATCTCACTCAGGTAACTAGTATAACTGTTGTTTTTAATGAAGTGCTCAGTAGTTGCTGATATCTTTTCCTTCCATTCTTTTTGATTGGTCGGTTTTGCGACTATATCGCAAATTCTTCTTTTTGATTAATCAAAGCCTAAATGAAAGCTTTACCAGGTGATATATGAAGCATTTCTTCACTGAATTCTTCATATTACACAAACCAAATTCATCAGATCCCCTATTTCAAAAGTGCCTTCTCATTTTGTTCCCGAGGGTGAATGGTCTGAATGACCTTAGAGGTAATTTTTAAGGTCATGGTCAGAACCGCCATAAGATTCTTCTCTCACAGCCTGCAACTGTTGCGTAGTATTTTCTGAGGTTTGAAGCTGTCACGTGCCAAAATCACGTAACCTTTTTTTACTATTTTGATCACTTACCAGTAATTTGAATTTCTCTTTATTGATTATAGAGTACGAATTCCTAAACCAAACCCTTTTTAATGATTTTCTTTTGGCAAATTTCATAGTTTATTGATTGTATAGTTTCACCCGTATTTCTTTCTCAGCGATTCAGTATTGTATTGAAATTTTTTGGTCACTATTGTTATAGTATTATTAACGACTATCTTCGAAATTTCCTCACAACATATCATACCCTCGTAGAGAGTTGGTTCTGCACTGTAGCCTATTGGCAACAAGCGCGCCACCTTATGATTTCTACACGTACTAGCCGTATAAGAATATTTGGTCGTATCATGATAACATTCTTTTAAAATTTTATTTCCTATCGTGTGTAGGCGTTGTTTCATTGATTTCCAGATTCTGAGATCGTAGACCCCCAAACATCAGTTTATGGAGTAATACCCGTTTTATTGTGTACCTTACGTTTAGATGTTTTGGTTTGGGTACTACCCGTCCATTTTCTAATGGGATTTTAACCGACAAAAACCCTGATGTGAACAGGTAAAATGATATTTTAATTGGGTAATTTATAAATATTAATATATTGGCTGCTGCTAACTGAAATTCTTGGAATGTACTTGATTTTGTTTGGCATTTTTTGTGTTCAAATATTGGGCAGTGCCTACATGTCAGCTTTTATTGGGCATTACATTATATTGATCATGATTTTGATTTTTGAGCTGCCATAACTTATTTGAGAACAAGGGATAACTTTCTGAGGATATATCAATTTAGTACATTTTTGTCTTTTTTACCTTTGCTTAACTTCTCTTGTGAAGGAGTATGTACATGGGTTTTTCTTCATTAATACATTTGGAAAAAATGAAAGAGGAATCGCAACACCATTTCGTATTGTTTATAAATAAGACCTGGCAAAGCTTTGTGTACGCAAATTCTGTAGACAACAAGTAATGAATCGACCTACTAAGCAAATCTGGGAGCACAAAAGACATTAACAAAATCACCGCAAATAAAAATGAGAGCAGCATCGCAGATAGAACAGCAGGCGGCAGAAGCTCAGGCGGCGGGATGAGTAGAAGAAGCCGTGTTTTGCATGGGCCAGGAGGCCGTATTGGCCAGCTGCCCGAGTTTTACTGCGGTAGCAAAACGAAAAGGGACAATTAATCCCCTAAGCATCTAATGGATTGTACGAGTCCAGAAAATTAAACGACGACCCCTCGCCGTTACTCTATCCTTGTTCACATTAAAAAACCGATTCCAGATTCCTCGGGATATGAGCTAATCTGACTGAGGAAAAACCACGATTAATACGTTGAAAGGTATGAGCGCCAGTGATATGTCAGAGTTTGGTGTTAGGCGAACAACAAGTGCAACTTTGACATTTCCATTATTCATATGACCAGTTGTCATCTAAATCAGAAGGATTATTGTTGAAACATGACTGAAATGAGTAATAGCGTACACTTAGTTTAATATTCTATGAATTTTGCTTTAAAAGTGTTACTTTATGAACAGCGTATTTTTGATCTACAGGATGTTTAAAAAATATGGAGCAAACATTTAGTAAGTGATTCTTCAGACTATTTTGTTCTCTGGCCATTTTGGAGTTAGGAGGATGCCACTGGAAATTAATTTTCAAAGGCACTGTATAATGTACAGAAATGTTTACAGCAAAGTAACTAGTTAAGGCTTCATATGATTTTACCCACAGAAAATGACAAATTTAGATCGTTGGAGACAGAATAGCTCTAACGCAGTATAGCTAAATATTTAACGCCCTGTTTAATAATAGCCCAGAATTAATATTGAAAAGCTTGGTCTACAACATACCAAAAAATGACCATAGAAAAGTATCACTGTTTATGAGATATTGATTTTTTTTGTCTTTTTCGAAAAATTTCCTTGTTCTAGCTTTTGTTGCTGATTAAGCAGGTAATTTATCGCAGTACTTTGCAGTAACTGTCTAGTACATTTTTATGTCATTGCGGAAACAAATATACTGTTATTTCTAGGTACAGTAACAAAAGATAGACATAAAAAAGAGAGACCAAAAAAATGAATATCTCAAAAACAGTGAAACTTTTTACTAGGGTCCTTATTTTTTTGTCTTACTATTTACTGGACACCCTGTATATATATATATACAGGGTGACTTCGAAGTTGAGTCATTTATTTTAACAGTGAGTAGATCTGATCAAAAGAAATGTTTTTTCCTTTACCATTTTTCTGGTAAAATTAAAATAACAAAGTTACAGTCCTTTCGAAGTTTGAGTACCGCCCTGTCTCAATAATAATATTATGTGCTCGTGTTTGGCGACAACGGATATAATCCGCCTTATCGGTTCATCGCATCGGAAACAAAAAAGCGAAAGAATTTGGAACGATGTTTTTACAATTATTTGTATACAGTCAGTGTCCGTCGGTAACGCGTGAGTGAATAGTGGTGTCTGTTGCGTGGCTCAAACGAAATCAAAAATGTCACATGTATACGAAAATGCTGAACTTGTGGACATGCGGCATCACGGATTTACGCGGATCGGTTTCCCAATCGAGTGCAACCAACCCCTCGTGCCTTTGTTAATGTAGTACAAAGGGCTCGTGAATCAGGTGACTTAAGACCTCACAGAGGACGGCATGCCGGTGCTCCAAGACAGCACGATCAAATACAGGTCCGCACTGAAATACTTGTCGGGAGGATACTTTATAAAACAAGGTAAATTTTTTTTTATTTTTTTTTTATTTTTACACACATATTTTGGTTTATCTTCCTTCTACAATCATTATCTGAAAATTAATGACTCAACTTCAAAATCACCCTGTATATATACGGTTCTACCGCGCGATGTGCCTGCCAGACGGACCCGCCTGACTTTGGCCTCCTATCCTAACCGTGTCAAATTTAGTACATCCAGAGCTTGCCGATTCGACCGCTCCTTTGTGTCCAGGGTAATGAGATTGTGAAACATCCTACCTAACAAGGTTTCTTTAAGCTCCTCATAGCAGCCGTGGTAAGGTATAAAAAAGTACAGTGACACTAATGTCCAGAAAAAAACCTGTATCGAACGCGTCGCAGCTAAGAATCCCTCCAATTTGGAGGCGGGAAGTAGATACACGGTTTTTCTATGAACCAATCGATCAAAGAGGAAATAGAAACGTTGAGGCCCTGAAGTGTTGTCGAGTGTTTTTATATCCTACCCAATATGAAAGAATACAGAAAACTGGACGAGTTTTTCCTTTCTTTATTGTTTTACAAACTTATAAATTGTTTCATTTTGGACCTGTCCGATATGTTGCTGGGCCGTTTTTACGACCGTGATATCTTGAGAACACGTCACATCTCTATAGGGTGTCTCAAATTTGACACCATGACACCATGCCGGTTAAATATGGACAAAGTAGCGCAATTAGGTTTTAGTCAAGAAAACGATTCTTTGGACTATTTTCCACAAATTCTTTCAATTTTACTTCCCACGCCTCTGGGCGAGGAAGTATTGTAATCACGAAATGTGATGTCACTCATTTCTGTAGGTCTGTTTGTTGGTTTGTCCGGTTGACCTTGGCCCCTCCATAACTGTATTCCACTGGATTTGGATGAAGTTTTTACGCAAAGTTACTACGATTACGAAAAAGCTTAGTAATTTTTGAAAATTAGACCAGTGACGGCGGAGGAAAAAGTCAAAAACAAAATAAAATATCGATCAAACGTCGGTTTTTGACATTCCAGAGGATTTTGGTGGGATTGAAAAGTGATGTTTCCGTATTGGATTTTTGCACAGGCAGAGTTTTGAAATTGTAACTCCAAAAATATACAGGGTGACTTCGAAGTTGAGTCATTTATTTTAACAGTGAGTAGATCTGATCAAAAGAAGTGTTTTTTTCCTTTACCATTTTTCTGGTAAAATTAAAGTAACAAAGTTATAGCCCTTTGGAAGTTTGAGTACCGCCCTATCTTAATAATAATATCATGTGCTCGTGTTTGGCAACAACGGATATAATCCGCATTGCATCGGAAACAAAAAAGCGAAAGAATTTGGAACGATGTTTTTACAATTATTTTATTCAGTTCAGTTATACATACAGTCAGTGTCAGTCGGTAACGCGTGTGAATAGTGTCTGTTGCGTGGCTCAAACGAAATAAAAAATGGCACATGTTTATGCGGATCGGTTTCCCAATCGAGTGCAACCAACCCCTCGTGCCTTTGTTAATGTAGTACAACGGGCTCGTGAATCAGGTGACTTAAGACCTCACAGGGGACCTCACGATCAAATACAGGTCCGCACTGAAATACATGTCGGGAGGATACTTTATAAAACAAGGTAAAAATTTATTTTTAATTTTTTTTTTATTTTTACACACATATTTTGGTTTATCTTCCTTCTACAATCATTATCTGAAAATTAATGACTCAACTTCAAAGTCACCCTGTATAATGTGTCAGACATTGACGTACCAAACCTTTGTTACTTCAAAGAATAATATTTTCATAGTTGACCTTGATAACAACAGCTTATCACAAGTTTGTTATATTATGACATAAATTATTGATTGTGGCAGCTTTTGAGAGACATATTTGAAGTATATCATACCCATCCAGTAGGTAGTATATAATGCGTTTAAAAAGATAGGAAAAACATTGGGAGCAATTACTTCTTCGTTTCTAGGAACGACGAAATCAAAATATAAGATTTCCATTTCACCTTTCAACCCAGACGATGGCCCACATATGTCACGAGGTAGGATGGCGTCTTATTTGTACAATTTCGCAAAGAATCGAATAAAAAATCGTCTTCAATTTCTTCCGACATGCAAGATTTATCGGAATATATCTGTTTTGTGAGTATACTAGTCTCCCGCTGATAAATTTTAAGGGTATAAGTTCACATCTGGTGTGCTTAAATTTAGGTCGGCAGATCTATATTTCATATTCATCGTCCTGTATCATAGACGTGCGTGAGATTTCAAGTAGACTTGGACCAAAGGGGTCCACGTGTTGTTTAAAAGCAGGTTGACTTGATACAAGGGGAAATCAACATTGCCAAATGAATGGAGTAGATTGAGCATGAACAGTGACAAACTATGATGTGTGAAAAATGGCTTATAACAACTTGTTCCAGAATATAATTGAATGTCAGTTATCTTTCAACTCCTTGAAGCAGGAAACCAGCTTCCACTGTATTCTCACCCTTAGAGCGATTTTTTTTCGTTGTTTGGTCCATTTTTCCGCCATTTTCAAAAACTACAAAGCTGTTTTGTTCTTGACGTAGTAGTAACCTTGTGTAAGAGTTCAATCCAAATCCGAGTACTGTCAAAGTTAAAGAGGGGCCAAGGATTACCAGACAGACCGATAGACCCAACAGACCGACATACGGTAATCAGTAACATGGTTTTCCGTGATGTACATATAATATCTAAAAACTTGATATATCATTTTCGAAATTTTTGGTGATTATGATACTTCCTCGGCCAGTGGCCATTTTAAATATTGTTTAGATAAATTTTAATTTCTAACAGATTCCAAGCAGATCCTAGAGATTGGATTGGATTCTTTAGAGTACTGCTTTTCCTTTCTCCGATATCATGTTTGGTGCATTAACCACATAAGTGGTTCAACATATTTTTTGAAAAATCAAAATTCGTTTAACCCATTATTACCGTTACTCTCATCACTAAAACGTTTGTATCTTAAAACACTACACATGGGTGTTCTAAATAGGAATATATGGGGGTACTACCAATTTTTTCCTTCTCTCAAGTTAGCGTTTTAAAAAACGTATTTGCTCTTACAGATGCTTTTATCTAAAAAATCGTATACAAATCATAATTGTTCCTATTTTCGATCACGGAACTGGCAGTCGGGTTGATATGAAACCCCTCGTAGAAATTATAGGGGTGCAGCAATGTCTCATATACGTAAGCGTCATGAGGGTTGTTGTCAGTTTAGGTTTTCCCCTCATTTCCTCGCGCAAACTTAAAATTACGTTGATAAATGACCCTGTAATTAATTTTTTTGTTCACTCCATACCCTGAAGAGTATTAAACGTTCTGGAATCTCATTTTTGACGATAATAAATTGATAGACGACCTCTGCGCCAGAGGCAACATATTTCTTTTATCGGCCAATTTGTGGTGGACATTGCGGTGGCCTGCATAAATTAATATGTTGGCATAGATTTTTACTTCCCACGCCTACTGGCGAGGACGTATTGTAAGAGCGAACATATTCGAAAATGAGATATGTTTTTTGAAAACCACGTCACTCATTTCCGCCCGTGTGTCTGTCGGTTACCACTTATTATTATTATTATTAATATGCCAACCTTTGTAGTTTTTGAAAATCGGTCCAGTGACAGCGGATCTAGGAGTAAACCCAGGAAAAAAATCAAAATCACTCAAACTTCGTTTTTTGAAATTTCAGAAAATTGTGATCATTTATTTTCAGAATTTTTTTTCATAATATAAGTCGGGACCCCGCGGAATCCGGTGCGGGACTGACGAATCATAATTCATTGCAAGGGTGGATCTGTTGGACTGGACTAAATCCAGCTGATGCAGTGTCTCTTTGTCACCACTGTACCTGATTCTGTAGTAAATAACGACATCCGCTTAGTTTCGAAAGAAATATTATCTAGCCGCTATTTTTCTTTTTCCGCTTACTCAGCTCGAGGTAATCACCTCACTGTCCCACATGTTGAAAAGAAACGGACTACTTGGATAAATTATAGGCATAAATAACAGTGATCATTTTGGGGAACACTTCCTTCATCATCCACGGCTTGTTATAAATGAAGGAAATTATCCTTTCCAGACATAATAAACTACGGTCTTTACGTAAACAGAATTGTACACCCTGCTTGGTTTTGCCGGAAAGAGATATTTCAGAAAAGGACTCTGAACCTTCTTCACTCTCATGCATCACCGAGCAAAGTGTTTAAGGTCCAGCGTTGCCAGATGGGTCGAACAGAATTCCTCCAGGACAAGCACAAAGATCCAACACATTTTAACTTATCAATTGTGCATTTTTACAAAATTCATCAAACTTAAAATTGTAATAAAGAAATGAATCAAAACGGTAGGCCTATATTTTCCCAATTCTTGTTTATTAACATACGTTAAGGGTGGATTTCATCAGGATTGTCAAATCAAATGTTTGATATTTGAATAAAATTCATGTTTTAATTACTATTGTTGATTTGTTATTCATGTTTATATTATTTTCTTCAACTGATATGCTATTTTACTGATCCAATATCACCTACCGTGTGTTCTTTTCCTATAAACCTCTTGCAGATAGCCATTGAGCACCTACTTAATGACAGGTTCTACCAAAAAGTTCATAGATATTGCTCGTTTCCAAACATTCATTCATTTTCTTGCCGTTCATTAGAAACATTGTGGCACCTTAGATTGATATTCCCACAAAACCATTCAAGTTTTTTGATATCCATACATCCATAAAGTTGAATATTTTTCGTTGTTCAGGAACTGAACAAACATCCACACTATATTCACATCGATTAAGAAATACCCAAATATGTGTCTTAAAGCTACCAGCAAACCTAAAACCGTCAAAAAGACTACAAATTTGCCATATTTTTCTTTTTTTACGAGTACACATTCTGGGTGATAAATGATAAAAATTTGAAATTCTATGAAAGTTATCCTAATTCTAAAGCTCAAAGACATCATATTACATCTATAATGTACCTTATTCATAAGGTTTTTTCACGACTTTATTCAACATTTCAGTAGAAATCACTGATATTCCGAGAGTTTTGACAGTTTCCCTCAAATTGCATTTTGATGAGGTCTTTTCCTATTGGTCCAACTGACGTCAAATATTAATGTTGGTGAAATTGGCCCGTAGTCGAATATGTCAAAGCTTGTCAAGATAATTGTCGCACATACTATTACCTAAATAAAATGTGTATTATTTACAGTGTGTAAATCGGACATTCAGAGTTTAGAATACCTAGCTTGACGCCTCTCGACAGCCGTTCTGTCGCCCAGCGGCGATCATGCTTTGATCACGCGTATGAGTCACTACAGTTTTAGATAGTTATAGTATAGTAAGTCGTACCGTACCTTATTTTCGATTATAATAATTCTCGCCAGTAGGCACGGGAAGTAAGTTGCTTATGCGTGAAAGGTAAGCGTCGCTAGGTGAGAATACAATTGTGCTTGAACTCAAAGAATTAGTAAGAAAAGTCCCCAAAGAAGCACGCAAATAAATAATTTATGCCACAAATTAAGTGGGTACACCGCGACCTGTAAATTCATTAAATATTAATGGCAGATGGCTTTAAAGGGAAGCATACCACCTAAAAAGATATGGAATAAATAATAGGGCACTTTCTGGGTAATTTACTAAAGGCAATTCTCTTTCACACTTTATATTTTTTTCACTATGACATTCAAATTCAGCGCCCCAAATTATCTTGTTCTACAAAGCTTCGCTCATATGTAGCCATTGATAGAATTGCGTGAAGTAGAGTGACTCTGCAGTTCCTACGCAACACTATCAGTTCACGAAGTTCACTTATCGAAAGCACGAAATCAAGTCCGTCAAACAGGTCCATACAATTAGTCGATCGACATTATTTTTCTGCCCTACCCTTAGTATTATCGATCTGATAAAGTTGTCTCTTCCTGCGCCAGTCATGCGAGAACACTCATGAAGACCGGCACGCCGGGCGGTGAAGCCAGAGAGCAGACGCAGGTCTACGCGGATAGGAATAAATTTATAACAATACCAGATTAAGTCTTGATGATATAGAACTAGCGTTCTTGCTTCTTGTTTCTACATACTAGACATAAGAACGGAAGGATAGACATTACGTCGCATGAAAAATTCAAGAAACGAAGTTATTTTGGCGCCAGGTCGATAGGAGTTAAAGCTTCTAGTGGTGTTCTTTCTCCATGCCCTTGCATGCGGAGTGACAGTATCAAATTTCCTGAAAAATTCACTTGGAAGGTGGTGGGTTTTCAATTATTCGGCTTTACCACTGACAGCTGGAATAAGCTCGAAATCTTACGGTTGCCACTCTGGATACTTCCTCATGGTCAGGACTTACATTGTATTTCCTTTGCATTTTTCTTTTACTCTATTGGGGGATTTTTTTTCGATTGATGGCGCTTTATTGTAATTGACAAGTGTGCGGAGTGAAAAGCGTTCCTCAACCGTTAGATCGTTAATAAGCTAATAAACTGTAAAACATTGTTAACGTTTATTATTGAACGTACTTTTTACATCAATACTTTTTTGTTTGTCTCCCACTGTGTCCACCCAGATCACTTTTGCGCGATCGAAAACAAACCTACGCAGCTCTGATGGAAATATCTAGGACAGCGACGACGTTTTGAATACTTGAATACACTCGCGGAGTATCTTGAAGATCCTCCAAGTAAACTGTACAGAGTGAGGTTGTGGGAATATGCCAATTCCGGTTTTCAAATGCGGTTAACCTACACACCTCGCGGTGCCTAATTTGTATACTGACTCACATAGTCATAGTACCACAAAACGTCACACCCTTTGACGTGGTAGGAAGGGTCAGAATGGCTACTTAGAGCTTAATATCTCGGTTATCTTAGGACTTTGGTATACGTGTTACTAAGGAAACTTGATCCATTCGCTTTGCGAAGTCGCAACTTTGTGGACACTCAGTGACATTAGAAGTCTTACACGAAGAAAAAATCATTTATTTTATAAACTGGTGACAGTATCGCACGGGAAAATTAGTGGCAAGAAAAATTATTTCAAGCGTTTCATTACCACATGTTAAGAATTCCATTTTTTATGGTACAAATGTGGGATACCACAATCTCCATTTGCTTTTATATATAGCACATTTCAAGCGTAGTTTCTATTAATGCATCCACTCATTATCAGTGAACACGGAATATGGGGTAATATATCAGTATCATTATAATCAGATAAAATAATCATGAACCTCAGCTATATAAAAAGCTCCTAAATATAAATTAAATTAATGGATAATTAAATGGAGACCATAGAACGCGAACTAAACATCAACCTTTTTATCACAACACGCAAATTCGCACCACCGGCAGCTAATAAGGGGCGTTTTATTTTTCACAGAAAACATAAAGGTTCTGCGACATGCATTCTGCACCTATTCCTTCTTAGCTTTTAGTCAACAAATACATTAAAAACCTTCTACCGTTATTTGCGTATGCAACGCACAGGAAAGGAAAAAACAGAGCAGGTTTTTCCATGTATACTAAGTGACACAAGAACAGAACAACCAGCAATAATTAATTTATTTTAATATATTAATTTACCGGCTTTTCTCAGTTCCTTTTGTCGAACATACCTTCCTCAAGGCCGCTCATTTAACCTTCTTCTGAAAAGTTAGGTTGTCGGAGTCATTTACCTTCCTGCGGAGATTGTGGTGTGGGTGTCGTTTCATGAATTTCCAGGTTCTGGGATATTAGACTCCCAAACACCAATTTATAGAGTAGTACCCTTTTATTTTGTAAGTTACGTTTAGTTGTGTTGGTTTGGGTGCTACCCCGTCCATTTTCTAATGGGATTTTAACCTCCAGCGGTAAGTTTTTTTTTGGATACCATCGGACCACGTCCATGGCCTGAAGAAGTTTGTTCAATATCAGCTTTTAGTGGAAAGGCATTGCGGAGAACCGTCATTCACACTCCTCCAGCTTTGTTTTGTAGATGCCTTGTAGCTGTTCCGCAGCCGATTTTCCCTTGACAAAAACCCCTGATGTGAACAGGCAAAAAGTCATTTTACTTGGGTATTTTATAGATATTTATATATTAATTATTGCTGACTGAAATTCTTAGAGTGTTCTTGATTTTATTCGGCATTTAACGTATTCAAATATAGGGCAGTGCCTACATGTCACCGTCTTTTGGGCTTACTACATTACATTGATCATGATTTTGATTTTTGAGCTGCCATAACTTATTTTAGAACAAGGGATATGTTTCTTCAAGTTTTGAGTGTTTTAAGTTTGTAGTTCTGTCTCAGACAGAGAATAGAGAGTAGATTTTTAAGCCGTCTGTCTCTCTCTAGGGTTTTTTTATTCCGGAAATTTTGGAAAACGGGGAAAGCATTTCATTTATAGTGCTTCATTAGTTCATTTTAAAAAAAAGGAAAGAGGAATCACACCACCATTTCCTCTTGTTTATAAAAAAAGGCGTGGCAATCTCCCGATCTTTCACCCACTGAACAAGTCTGGGACATTATGGGAAGAATATTATTTCATCTATCCCATCCTCCACAAGCTCCAACGGGATTCTGGCTCGAGGTACATGTAGCCTAGGAGGAGATACTTCTAGAGGAAAATGGATCATCTGATTAGGAGTACGTACGGTACGGCCCAACAGATAATTAACTTTTTACACTTTTTTCAACGGTTTTGTCAATTAGTTACCTAACACTAAGGAACTTATACAAAACAATGTTGTAATAAATGTATTATTACTGGGCGTTCTTTTTCTATGTCGCTTAGTATATTCATACCAAGACACAACATTCGCTGGGGACTAGTAAAATAGCACAAAAATACAAACGCACTCAGTTTCTTTCTAACACAAGTATTCATGGAGAAAAATGTTTTCTGGATATATTTAATAATTCAAACGCCCTATTTCCAGTGGCAGAATCTTCTTGTTCTTTACAAAGGATTTTCTCGTCTTTTTTCTTACTCAGAAGGACGGAGTTCGGAGCGCGTTCTATTCAGATAAGGTAAATTTAGTTCATTTCCATTGGCGGATTGCATTTGTTTTCTAGGGAGTTTGAGTATTCTCTTCTAGGACAGGGTAAAGCTTTTATAGCCCCATCCGGAAAGAAATACTGATAGGATTGCCCCGTCAGTCCAAATGATGAGAATTTCTTAAAGAGGCATCTCAAAGCTACAGTTTTTGTCGTATTTTGTATCGTGTCTTTTTTGATGACATCCGATTTTTTTAAGTGCCTCCTCAGGCAGATTGCTCGACAGTCTCGATACCCTAGGAATAAAGAAGCGGTCATCATCATTGCGGAGAGCCCCGAGGAGCAAAGCCCGTTGGCACAACGATAGAAGAGACTCAAAACGCTCACTCCCCGCGACTGTCCATTACAGAAGAGTCATCGATCGGTCCGAAAGCCCTCTTCTGAAGAGCAACGAGCATGGATAATGTAGTTGGGGCGGCAGCACCCCAAACAAGTGAGCAGTAGCAGAGGGGGGCCCTTGGCCTTGAACAAACAGCCTAGCCTAGGGTTCGTTTAAAATCGAATCCTCGGTGATCTGATCTACAACTAGTAGAAATAAATGGCTCTTTAGCAGAACTCGGCCATCCGCCGGAACCTGATGAGTGCATAGGGCGCTCTTGCCAGTCAAGGTAGAGTACTGGGTTTTGGATGGATTAAACTGTACCAGATTCGTCGCTAATGAATACGGATTGCGGCACTGAGTGCCGCGTGTGGAGTGCTGTCATAGGCATAGTACAGGAGAGAGGGTCGCTGATATTCAATAGAAACAAAGCCGAAATGATTAAAAAACATCTTTGGAGTAAATTTGCACTTAGTAAGATGATATCGTGGCATTTACTTGACTAAAAAGCTGGGCTATTTGTTTAAGGTTAAGTAGTAACATTCTCAGTGTATACAAGGCCCAGATAAGGCCTAGTCTCGAGTACTGCTCACACGTTTGGGGTGCTGCCGCCCCGACTACATTATTTTAACTCGATGCTGATTGAACGATGACTCTTCTCTAACAGACAGTCTCGGGACCCATCCGCACTTCGTACATCATGAACTGGCCGATATGACCGCTCCCTTATCCCGAGGGTGTCCAGAATGTGGAACAATCTAAAAGAGGAAGCTTCTTCCAGTTCCACTAACCCTAGATAGTTCAAAAATCGGATTAATAATTCCCCAGAATAATAATGTACCTGCCCTTCGGCAGTTCGCTGTGTACGCCTATGAACGATTCTCGTTCCTTCAAAATAAAAAGGAAATAGGAACACTAGAATTTTTTGCTGCTCCTCTAAGGTAAAGTATCGCCAGGAACTGATTACAGCGCGAAATTGCCCTTTTGCATGAATTTAAACAAACGGAAGGAAAACCAATTACAGCACGTTCTGAATCCTCCAATTTGAATTGTCCTAAAGCCTGGATTTCTATTTTTACCATAACCACCTGCGTCTGATATTATTTTTTGTCACTTGAGCTTTCGGAAACCTGGAGTTATTACATTTATTTCGGTAATGACTAACCAAACGGTAGTTGCATCAAGTTATGTCACTTCGTGGGATATCTTTATAATATGCAGGTCGACCTCATTGACCTTGGGAGTCTTGTGCATTTGAGCCGCCGATCGCAAATTTTTGTTTACATCATCGCTTACTGTCATCATACGATAAAAAAAACGTCTCACATATTTTGATCCTAAACAGCAAACTTGCCGATCCTGAGACAAAACAATAATAGATGGAATGGACGCACGTGTGCCAAAGTCTGTTGGAAAAGTGCTTGGTTCAGCAAGTCACGCCACTGGAATCGCATCTACGTGCATTTTCATCCGAGGATATGATCTGTCTCATTTGCCATCGTCATTAAACGGTCTTGAAAAATTTGTTTTGTCAAAGTATTTCAAAAAAAGGCTCACCTTCAAAACCAAGGCATTGACCTAAAAGAAGAAATGAACACCGACCCAGCAGAAGACTGTGTATTAGCCCTTATCTTTGACCGAAAACCTAAGCGCAAAAATGGCAATTCCAGATGCCCAGATGAAGAATTTAACGCATGTCTTAAGAGTTTTGGCACAAACTATTTATCAGATTTTTTTTATGAAGAAATTTATTTAAGCGTTAGCTAGTTATCTTAAGTAACATCTGTAGTGGCTCATTCTGCTCTACCATTCGTTGTTACCTTAAAGGGCTGCAATCCAGTACAAGTACCGCAATGATGCAACATTGAAAACCAGAAATACCAGTTTGGAAAATCTTTTCTGTTGCCAGCCATCACAAACCAATCTATGGGAACAATGAATGAGAAAATGAAGCATAGAAGTCAACAAAGTGTCGAGATGACCAATAGAAGATCTCGATCGTCAGCAAAACAGTTGGATCATATGGTGAATCATCATCATCATTGCAATCGTCATCGTTATCTACATGGTCCTGAGAATTATTTATTCTATCATCATCTCAAAAATGTCAAGGATCTTCTTCGACTTCAGTGTTGTACCAACCCAGCAGTCTAACGCTAAGGAGTTACGGCACTGGAATTGCATCCACGTGCCTCAAGAATATCCAGGGTCAACATTTTCATCGGAGGATATTGAAGCATATAACATCTATTGTATTTAGCTTTCACTCATTTGCCGTTGTAATTAAAGGGTCTCGATAAATTTGTTTTGTCAAAGGATCTAAAAGAAACTTTTTTTAAAACCCCCGATATAACTAGTGTTTTGGGACCGTGAGGTATCATTTTCATTGATTATATAGACAAACCATAACGGGAGAATACTATGCATCAATATTGCCAGAAAACAAATGAGGAAGGAAGACGCCGAAGGATTTCCAAAGGATATACCTTCGCGATTTGGGTTTCCAAATGATGGAACACCCTCCTTATACAGGGTGACTTTGAAGTTGAGTCAATTAATTACGAACCCTTCGTACTACATTAGCAAAGGCACGAGGGGTTGGTTGCACTCGATTGGGAAACCGATCCGCATAAATCCGTGATGCCGCGGCAGCATTTTGTAAATAAAAATCATGTCCACAAGTTCAGCATTTTCGTAAACATGTGCCATTTTTTATTTCGTTTGAGCCACGCAACAAACACCACTATTCACTCACGCGTTACCGACTGACACATTGACTGAATACAACTGAATAAAATTGCAGTAAAAACATCGTGATAAGCGTTTCAAATTCTTTCGCTTTTCTGTTTCCGATGCGATGAACCGATAAGGCGGATTATATCCGTTGTTGCCAAACACGAGCGCATAATATTATTGTTGAGACAGGGCGGTACTCAAACTTCTGAAGGGCTGTAACTTTGTTACTTTAATTTTACCACAAAAATGTTAAAGGAAAAAAACATATCTTTTGATCAGATCTACACACTGTTAAAATAAATGACTCAACTTCGAAGTCACCCTGTATACCTGGCTTGGTATTTTCGGATCCTTACCTGTTTCCGAAGCTGGAAAAAAATTAAAAGTTCGCAATTTTCTTCGAACGACAAGGCGATTGAAGCAGTGGAAAGTTGGTTTGCGTACCAAGAGGAAACATTTTTTTCGAAAGGTTAAGCTCTACAGGATCGATGTGAAAAGTGTGTCGAGTCCGACAGTGAACTAACATAGCTTCAGTTAAAAATGTTCAGAGTTTCTGTAGTAGGCTAAGAATATATCGATATCCCCTCGTAATATTAAAGCGTATGTATTCGATTACACCCCGACAAAATGTATATCTGCCTTTGCCTGTTCAGTATTTTCCTCACGTACAACTCCACTGACACGTTTATATTTCCCTTGCAGCGTATATTTTTTATTCGCCGGCAAAATCTGGAAAATGTTGCAGTTTGTCAATCTAATACTCCCTTTTTTCGTCCCTAGATGATCTAGATTGGCCAACCGTAACTTCAGTTTTCACTGTTTCAGCGTCAAATTAGAAAATGAGGGAAAAAGCTAAAAATTGGACCGCCATATTGTTATGGATTAGAAACACATTGAGAAAATCCTAAAATTTTGGTGACACTAAATTTAATGGTGTTATTGTTAGATTGTTGCTAGGAAGCAATAATGATTTGGAAATGATAAGTTCAAACTGTCATCATGATAGGACTGAGGCATTTGCCGCCATTTTAATAAACGATTTTGATCAAAAAGCTCAAAAACCATCAGTCCTATATTAAACAGTGATATAAAAAACTGTAGGGAATTAAATTTTTCACCATTTTGCTTGTATAAAAAATTGTCGTATAGTCAGCAGACTACGAAAAATTGGGCAAAGGTACATGTAATGATATTTGTTTTTAATGGCTAAACTGAGAGCTTAAAAACACTACATTTTTTGTAGAGAATAAAAGCTAACCAAGGTTACGCTTTTTCGATATCTTGATGCTTCTTGAAGTATAAGGAGGAAAAGTTGAAAAGTCGTATCAAGACATTCGCGCTACGTATGTTACGTGGAGATAACTTCATAATCATTATCTCTGATCAAGAAGACAATTTTAATGTGAATCCATTTTTTGCTGCCATTTGAGAACGTGGAAAATGTAATATTTTTTGATAATTTCTGATGTTCTTTCCATTAAAATCGTTGCAACGGTTGCTGAGACTACGCAGGACAAAATGGCCAATAGGCGGACTGATGGAAGTGACTCACTTGATTTTTATAATGAACACATCAGAAATTATCCAAAGATTTCACATTTTCCACACTAAGCGTGGCAGTATGAAGATGTATCGCTTTAAAATGGTATTCTTGATCATATACAGGATGTCTGCAAAAGGTTGGGAAATCTAGAAACTGTAGATACTACAGACCAAAACATGCGAATTGAACTAAACATACCTTAGTCCAAAAGTTGATAGTTTGCGAGATACAGGGTGTCAAAGTTTCAATTTTATTTTCTATTTTTCCTTATTGATTGAGAAGTATTTCAGATTTTGGCGTAAAACTCGGTATAGGGAGGTTTTCTGGTATGAGAAATAAGAATCCGTTATTTTTAATGGCCAAACTGCTAGAGGGCGCCACTTACAGCACTATTTTGGTAAATAACTTATCATAACTTTTTGTGCTACCCTGTATACAAGAACTGACCGAAAAATCTCATTATCTCGTATTTCCGCAACAAAAAAGGTTCACTTGGTAAAAGGGTCTGAACCTAATGGTTTTCAAGATATTTGTTTTTAAAAGTTGCTGATACGTGAATAACGTTCGTAGAGAGAGGAGTATGTCACGCGATTGTTTTCATATGAATTTTTGGCAGTAGCTTCTTGTACTTAAAGAACCACCAACATGTTGAAAAAAACGTAGAAGGCCTTTTCTGCAGAAAATTCTATTCTCTACACTATCGTGGTCTTATACGCTTAGGATGTTAGTTTAGCCATTATCAGCGACTATTTCGCTCGTCTTAATTTCTGCTAATCACAAACGCACAATTTTGAATTACAAATGGTTTCTAGATGGAAAAATTGTATGACAGCACCTGACAGCTGTTGTTACCAAAAATTACAATACTTTTAATAAGAACTAATAATGGTCTCCAAGGACACCAGAAAACGACGCTAGACAATTTTATTGTCAGTTAATTTCATAATATTGCTTTTAAACAGTTGCAGGATATGTTACTCATGAAACAGTCTTGTCAAATACCATTTGGGCATCTAATTTTTTCGAAAAAACACAATGCAAAGTAATACTTTTTCAACAAAAAACATTCGTGCAGGTGCAAAAATTCTGTCGCCACCAGCACTCAAGCTTCTTGTTAAAATATTACACAGCAACGTGTTTTTTCGATTTTTTTCGAAAAAATTAGATGCCCTTAGATTACTTGTGAAAATATCATTAAATGTACCTTTATCGTTAAATTTCTCGTAACCTGTTGACTCAATGACAAATTTTGATATATAGTAAGATAACTGATAAAGAATTTCAGCTATTATAAGATTAAATTGTTGGAGTTTCTAGAAGGGGTGAAGGGTTTTTATGATAATACGTTAGTAGGCGCCAATGGGAATGAAAAACGAGCCCTTAAAAGCGGCATTTTCTAGAAATAGCGAATACCGAGACCAGGCGTGTTGGGAAATTAAAATTTTCATTCGCAAATTCTTTCCGCCTTTCTGGTCGTAACATGCGAATTCTATTAAATTTCCGGAACAATGTCTACTCGATCGTTAACTGATAACCCATTTAACTGTCAATCACACAGAGAATTCCATAGTATTTGTTGTGAAAATATGTAATTCTCGTCTCGCGAATAATATCCACGGGTGAAATTTAATTAGAAGCCCTGCAAAGCTGCTTGGAGTGTATATAGTGTTCGTGTCGCATTCATTTTCAGCTTGTCGAAACATAACAATTGACCAGTAACGGATTTTCCGATAATGCCAGTAATTGATGTGGGGTTTCAAAGATATTCAGAGTATGATCACAGTATATACAGGGTGTAAACGTTATGGTAGTCATTATTGAAACAAGTCAAAAAGTTCATAATATATGACCCATGGTCCAAAAGTCAGTAGATCTTATTAATTTTTATAATCTAATCTATAACGTTTTTAAATTGCGTAATTAATAAATAAATGGCATTAAGTTTTTCCAAGTTAGACCAAAATTTGTAGTCAGTAAGTAAGTTTCATTAAATTAAGTAATTAAAACACACATAACAGCGCGTCGGTCATTCATCACTCTTATCGAACCGGCAATCGATCGCAAACGGTAACAGTGGTTAGTTATTGTTCGCGTACGTCGTCGTGTTTATTTACAATGTTCTCGAATCAAATTTATCGCGACAGATTTCGCCAAAGGGTGCACCCAGACAGAAGGACATTTGTGCAAGCGTACCAAAGATTTCGAGATACAGGAAGTGTTCAGCCCATTAATATTCGCACTCGCGAAAGACAGTTTACTGTCGAGCAGGAAGAGCAAATTTTAAATATCGTGGAAATCAATGCAGATATCAGCACTCGGGAATTAGGCCGCCGCGAAGGAATATCGCATACCATAGTCCATAGAATCCTACGGGAAAATTTGCTTTATCCCTACCATGTACACCGAGTGCAGGCCTTGTTACCAGAAGACTATCCTTTCAGACTAACATTCTGTAAGCGACATCAACGGTCCCAGTACTGAGCCTTGTAGTACATCTGATTGAATGTGGTTTGACGTCGAAATTTTGATATTTAGTAGTCATACTTGGCAATAAGTAGCAGTAGTAGTAGTGGTTAAGTGTACCGAAGGCTTTATAAAAGTCTAACAGTACCAGCAAGCTCATGTTTTTACTGTCGATGGAAGATATTATGCAATCTGTGAGAGAAGACAAGGCTGTAGTAAATAGTATGTAAAATTAAGCACTAAACGCGTCTCTAGTTCTTCTGTGGACCCAATTTGGATGAGTATCGTCGAAAGAAAGATCTAGTTGATATTCTCGCACCTAACTAATGGAGCTTTTTACTTCCAGGTTTCTTCTTATATTTTGTTATTGTAACTCAAACAACTTAGTTGTCGAAGTACTATCCCTTGCAATAAGATTCATAAACCATGCATCAATCGGTGTGTTACGCGACAGTTTTATCTTCACCTTAAAATTGACTGACTAAACGCAGTCTCAGAATCACACTGTATAGGAATGTGTGAATGAAAGAGAATAAAAAACTAACGAAGTGTCACCTGGAAGACGAATACACAAAATATATAGCCAAAAGTGTTAATTATACTTGGGACGGGGCGACGTAGAATAAAGAAGGATTTTCGACTTCGAAGTTGAGACATTTATTTTAACAGTGAGTAGATCTGATCAAAAGAAATGTTTTTTTCCTTTACCATTTTTCTGGTAAAATTAAACTAACAAAGTTATAGCCCTTTGGAAGTTTGAGTACCGCCCTGTCTCAATAATAATATTATGTGCTCGTGTTTGGCAACAACGGATATAATCCGCCTTATCCGTTCATCGCATCGGAAACAAAAAAGCGAAAGAATTTGGAACGATGTTTTTACAATTATTCTATTCAGTTGTATACAGTCAGTGTCAGTCGGTAACGCGTGAGTGAATAGTGGTGTCTGTTGCGTGGCTCAAACGAAATCAAAAATTTCACATGTTTATGCGGATCGGTTTCCCAATCGAGTGCAACCAACCCCTCGTGCCTTTGTTAATGTAGTACAACGGGCGCGTGAATCAGGTGACTTAAGACCTCACAGGGGACGGCATGCCGGTGCTCCAAGGCCTCACGATCAAATACAGGTCTGCACTGAAATACTTGTCGGGAGGATACTGTATAAAACAAGGTAAAATTTTTTTTTAATTTTTTTTTGTTTTTACACACATATTTTGGTTTATCTTCCTTCTACAATCATTATCTGAAAATTAATGATTCAACTTCAGTCACCCTGTATATATGTGTTTTGATTGAGTCAGATAGACATTAGAGATTGTAAGTTTTTTCGTTAGTGATTTTACTTCTCGTAGCCTGTAAATGTCAATATAAACCGGCATACACACTTAACGATTTTTTTTTGGCAATATTTTCATGTTCTCACTGAATGCTTGGTAAAAACGTGGAATGTGTAACATTTTTCAACACTGCGGTGTGGGTTTTGTTCTGGCCATCATGCGTTGGTGTCTGCAAAACCATTGTCAGCGGTGTTGCCAGCTTTAAAAACAACGATCAATTGGAACTTCATAACCCCTCATGCATCTCTGGCAAAATCAAACCACATACGTTTCTCTTTATTCTCTTCAAGTACAGTTCTTTGGCAATATATTCTGACACCTGACATGTGCGAAGCCATCCTTCCAGTTTCCCCACAAAACCAGTAAAGCTTGTGACCGCCTAGGGTAGGCATTGCCATTCCCAAAGCGACATCCGGCCCTCCATAATGACAAGCGAGAGTGAGGTTATCTGTCGTGCCTCGTCCATCGTCCCAAAAACGCCAAAAGTTTGTTTCAGGATCTCAAGGCGTTCATGGTGTTTGTCCTGCGAGGAAACGATATAAGACACAACAGTTTGGCCTTGAGATGGCGAAGTGAAGCATCAACGCATAAGAGACCCAATAACGAACCATAAGAAAATTCCTGGATGGTGCTTTAGATAGAATATCAATTAGATCTTTCCTTCAACGTTTTTTTCTTATGATTTGTTATTGGGTGTCAAATGCGTATCTCAAGGTCAAACTGTTGTATCATATTATTTCCTCCCATGGTTCTTTTTAGATGTCGAAGTGATGTTTTTCGGATTTCAGATCCTTGAACAATGCACTTTAGATTAACATTGCATAACAATTATCCGGTGCGTTACGACAATAGTTCTGGGTGGAGGACTTTTGGCATTTTAGGAACGATGGTCTCGTACATTAAAAAACGTGATATGCATAAAAAATATTTGTACGTTGTTCAATGTGGATTAGTCTAGTTGAAAAATTTCGCCTCGTCTGAATGTATTTTCCCTGAAAGCGTGGAATCTGGCAACGGTTTTTCCTGGAACAATGGTATTAAACAGATTTATTCGAGTGTACGTTGGTATTTGAGTAGCAATAAAAAATTCAGGCCTCAGTCCGTTGCGTGAGTTGCAAATAAAAGAACCACGACAAGTATTAGTTTGTTTCACGCACAGACATGTGAATGCCACAGAACAATAAAATAAACTATAAAAAGACTCTTAAAAAAATAACTTTCGTGCGGTTCGCTCAAGGTTTTTTTTTATTTTGCACGAGGAATCGGAAATTTCTAGCTAATGGAAAAATCAAACCTTTGAAGTCCTAACATGCTGCTTTCATCCGAGCGATCACAGCCAGCTAACTAGAGATTCAGCAAGTCAAGTGAGATATTTTGTAAGCCGCTGGATTGACTTGAAAATAAAATTGCTTGAAAGATTAATGTTTGACCCGACTTGATTTTTTTATTGTTTTACTTGAGGTCAGTCTCGCCCTTTGAAATGGAGTTTTCTAGGGCTGCAAATTCATTCATTTCTCAACTCGAGGTTCGCAAATGAAATTCTTATTATATACCGCCAGAAGCGTCAGCCTCTAGCGGCCACAATGGTGACTGGGTTATCAAGCACTATACACTTTCACATTGGCCGATTCAAGTTATAGATCGAGCTTTGCGTGTCTTATTTCGTATCTTTGATGTGTTATGTTTAATATTTCACATGAATCCATCATTCAAACTGACTGTATACGTACTAGTCCAGGCAAGAGGTTTTACAAAGCTTCAATCTCAATTGGAATCCCTCCTGAGTGGTGTTATCGATAGGAATATTGATATGTCTTATGCTCTCGACATTTATAGAGGTTGATTCGGAAGACAATGAGAACGTTTTTGGAACACAAGTATAGTGAGAAGTTCTTAAAAGCAGAGGCATTGATTTAGCATAGATTGAGCGCTTGGTCTTTGTTGTAAGCCAGTCAAACTCAAAGCTCTCCTCCATGATACGACCGCTCTTTTCTACATGAGGATGTTTTTCCAGATCTATTAACCCTGGATAGTTCAAAAATCTGATTATCAAGGTCCACAGTCGTGGCATTTAGGCTTCTGCCTGCGCGGCAGACAAAGAGAGTGATATAACAACCTTTGGTTCTACAAAACCAAAACTAGTGACTTAAAGCAAAGAATAGAAATGCGGAACAGATATCGATTGAATATTCCCTTTAAATACCTCGTCTAGTTTGAGCTTTCCCATTATCAAATAATGAAGCTTATCGATTGATCACTTTTCAAATGGCCGATCATTAATCTTCCTTGATTGCCAATTACATTAGTGACAAACTTAATACATTTTCTCGCGCACAAAATAAAAACAAGGTGGGACTTGAGCTGTGCGATTGATTGGGCAGCTGTATATGCGGTAAGAAATTGTTAAGGTACATGCCCGCTGATGGGAAGGAAAGCGATTTGTGCCCCGTGAAAATGTCAATCAACAATCAATCAACAAAACCTTCTCACTCTGTATAAGGCCTAGATTCAAGTAGTGCTCACAAGTACCCCATTCTCGGAACTGCGGATTAGATTTATTGTATTGAAAATGACGTCATCTCTGTGCAATAGAATCGGTGTTGGAGCTCCCTGTACATCCACCATTCAGATTATACAAAGAACGTAAAATGCTGCACGAGTCTCTTTCAGGGCAAAAGAGAATAAAAGTGTTTATACAGCGTGAATTAGAGACTGTAGAAACAACAGGGTATTCGGAGTGTCTGAGGAGCAAAGATGTAATAAAATCTTCAAATATAGTGCGGCGATAACGCTTGCCGAGCTTGCCTCTACAAAGACGGAATATTAGATATTGCCAGGATAACAATGGAACATAATGAAGTTAGTAACATCTTGAGCTTATTCGGGGCATTGAAGATAATCTAGTGTAATCACGTTATACAATAGGTTCGTTGCATGCATCTCAGTTTCATGGTCAGTGGATAAAGGGGCGTTTACACGCGGAAAGTAGTGGCATCCAGTATTGGTAGCAATAAGTTGTTTTGTTGTTCTTGTTTGTTCCGATAGTGTAGGATGAAATAAAGGATATAGCCTGGTGAAATTAACTTTGCAAGTTTACATCTTTGTCACTTGTAAGTTTGTTCAAAGTTGTTTGCGATAGATTCATTATGTATGTGATCGACATTGCTAAATTCGCACAGGTAGTTCGTCAACCATTTTCACCTCAGTTTCATACGCTAAACATTTCGTTTGTCCCAAACAAAAAGAGACATCACGGAGGATGTTTGAAGGCGATCTGCATGCACTCGCGAAGCCTCGGTAGCACTTTGAAGACACTCACCGTAAATCAAAATAATATGGACACTTCCGATATTGCTGTATGAGTGTTCCATTTTTCTACTTTTTAAAACCGATCGGCCAGCGCCTGGATTGAGTACTGATGCGCATGGTACGTGTTCACGTTCACAGGTTTTGTTTAGGTTTAATTGATTTTTCGGAGCCTAACATCGCGGTAATCTTGAGACTTTGGTGTATACGTTACTAGAACAACTTGCTTATTTTTCCAAAATCTATACCGCGTATAAAGCAAAGACCCAGCTTCGAGGCAATATCGAGTAACTCTAGAAATCATTTACTATTTTAACAAGTGTTTCATACATGAGCTCATAAAGGCCTAAGGCGTTGTTTCAAATATTTTTTCTATGCTATGGCATAATTTTCTTGTAGTATAACAACGCAAAGAGGGATGAAGCAGTGAGGCTTTTCCCCGATTTAGCCAATTCCAAGCACCGTATCACATAGTCCATTACCTCTAAAAGATAAGTGAAAAAGAAGCGGAAAACGCAAAGCTATCCTGATCAGTCGACTGTTAAGCATTACTAGACCAATTACTGACGAACCAATTAGATTTAGCTCAGTCCGTACCTGTACGTTCCCAAGTGCACAGTCAACTTGCATTTGCCATTCAGTTGGAGCTCACACTTTATTAGGATTTTAAGGTGAACTCGTCTATTTTAGACTCAGCTGTACGCGTGGGAAGCCATACCCTAGCGAAAATTTTGCAAATCTAATACATTTTTTTTCTTAAAAGGGCACCTAGATTTTTGTTGGCTTGAAAAATATGAGAATAGCTAGCAGCAGTATTGTACGTTTTGTATTTAGGTTTGATATATACTGAGTGACAAGAAAAGGTAAGCACCTACGTATGTCTATTGGAATTTCAGAATTTTTTACATATCGGTTTACCTTGCCATGAACAACAAGTGATTGAATGGTCAGGTTTTTCTATTAAGTTTTTGTGGTGGCTGCGTGTATTGTTTGGTGATAATGAAGCATTCAGTTTTCGTACATTTACGGTGTCAGTTAAATGTTAAATCCCAGCTAAGTGACTTTGAGAGGGGTCGCCCACATTGGGTGCTACCTCTCACAGCTGAACATCGGCATAACTGTTTGCTCTTGCTTTACCATGTCTCTATTTATTTTTTTCTAAAATCCTAGACATCCTCTAGTATGACCTGTTTCAGAGGTAAAGAATCTACGCAATTTCAGCTCTAATGAGTACATAAGATTTGCTAAAAACCTGGTAAAAGTGCAGTTTCCATAAGTCGTGCTCAGAAATGTTTGGATTGAGCTATATAAACTGAAAATTAATTATCGTTGAGAATTGTTATGGTAAAAAGGAGCAATATAAATAGAGATAACTATCCAGAAATTGGCCGAAAAGAGAGAAGCGGAGAGCCTTTATGTAAATCAAAGCACCTAAGACTTTAACAGCAGAGAAAATCGTTATAAATGGACTCGTGAATAACGGCCGATTCAGTGGGATTTTTGCTAGGGCTTCTGGAAGCTATTTGTTAATATACAAGATGTCCGGGAAGGCTAAGTTGCCAAGTAAGAATATATGGCCGCTATCTAGATAGCTGTGACAACTGACCGTAAATATGCGGATTTGAACATTCCTGAGACCGCTATCTTTCGCAACCTTCCTCGCCCGATTTAATATAGTTTCTTGGAGTTTCACAAAATTTCCACCTCATGGGAAATACTTCTGTGCATTTAAGATATCGCGGGAGCATGGGCGTCCCCAAAGACTAATGTGGAACACAAAAGGAACAGACGAGGCAAAAGGTGCGTATGAAAAACAACGAAAACAGGTTAAAAAAGTTCTGAGAATGAAAAAGAGAAAATATATGACAGATAGGGTGACTAACTTTGAATATACCGTTCAAATAGATATTGGATAACAGTGGACCCAAAATTGTTCCATTTTTAACGAACTATACGAATATAACATTTTTACTGATTTAATGAGTCATTTTTCATTAAAGCAAAAATCTATTGTTTCTAAAACATCCAGAAAGTACATTGTGGTTAATTGTGACAAAAACTTTTTGTAAATCGACAAATATCATAATTTCACCTACTGTACGTAATATCATATCTGTTGTAGATTTACCCGCTATAAATCCAAATTTAAATATTTAGACGTCAACAAATCGTAATATTTCAATTGTTATCTAAAGTGTTCGAGTTTATTTTACAAACGACATATTGAACCTTTTGATGATTTAATCAACCAATCAGTGATGGCGCTGCATATCATACTCCGAAAACCATGTAATAATTACATTTAAACACAATAATTAAAATTCCATACCCTTTATCCTTTTTCAGCCTGATAATTATAATTCATTATTGAAACCGTATCAGTAATACATTTGTGAAAATACACGGTTTATTTGAGCTAATGAGTGATACCGACCGGAGGAAATATATTTATTTGTTCGTCACTACTGTACGGAACAATTATATGTAACATATTTCAAGCGTTAACATACGGGTCAAAACAGTTTATCGGAATATTGATTTTTTACGGATTTTCCTAAATATCTCACGTGATCGGAAATTACGACTATGTATAATATGTAGATCGTACACCTGGTAAAACGTATTCATCATTGCAAAATTTGATAAAACACGTGACCTCCCTCAAGAATCATCTGAATAAAATAAAATCGAAGCTACAAGATATACACCAATATACCGCAATTATTTCTCCTGATTTTTTCGTGAATCAGAGGATTACAATATACCAGATGTTTCAAATTAGATAAAACAAATTTTGAACAATCATGTTTTTTATCTCTGGCACAATAGTAACCTTGAATCAAAATCCGAGCGGCAATTCCCAGGTTCAAGGATTAGCGGACAGACAGAGAGACTGACGGAAATGTGTGACATGGTTCTTTGTGATGTGTATCTCATATAACATCCAAGGACCATAGTATCTCATTTTTGCGAGAGAAAAAAAAAGAGGCAGCACTAATAAGCAATCCAGTTTGAAATTCCACCTCAATTAAAGACAAGAAAAATAAAACTGATTTTTGAAAATCGTCTTTTTTTTCGGTAAAAATGCATTTAGGGCCGATTTCACCAACATTAATATAATGGACCAATAGGAAAATACCGTATCGAAATCCAATTTGACGGAAGCTGTCAAAGGTCTCAGAATATCAGTGATTTCTATTAAAATGTTGAATAAAATCGTGAAAATTCGACTGTATTATAAACAAGAACATTTTTTGATTCCAACATGATGCTTTTGTACAGAGAAAACAGGACAACTTTCATGTATTTTGATTTATGATATAGGTGTACATTTAACAATCCGTTATCCCCTCAGCGAATGGGAATGGGAGAAATAATAGGTCGATTTTCTAACTGTTAAATTTGGCAGCAGGTTTGGTCGTTTGTTAAATCATGGCAATCTCGAAATTTGTTAAGTTCAATATACTGTGTGAATATATGATCATTATGGCTACACATACCTATTGGATTGTGCGAATTTGCAAGAAAATAGAATATAAAATGTATTCCAACCAATTCCTCATCTCCCTTTACATCATAATAGTAATCATTTGTTATAAATTTATGGGTTAATGAATTTCTTCAAAGCAATCAAAACAGTATGGTCGTCCCCATCCTAAAACACCGATATGTGTAAAACATGTTAATCCCTACATCTCCGAGGTGCATAATGCAATTACTGTAGACACAGACCTAAAATTATTAGTAATTACTGAAAAATAAGAGCTGAAAAGAATTATAAATAGTGATAAAATACTGGTGGTTAAAGGTTTTTGACTGGTGACTGGTGGGGATACAATATAGGGATGGCGACGATAAAGAAAGATTTTCCCTTGCCGGCCCTTGACATCGTTTCGACATATGAAATTCTGGAAACGCTATAAAAATAAAAATGAATACACATAGCCTACTTGCCTATTTCAGACAAAAACACACAACGATTGTCACCTTGACATCATTCTGCAATCTGTCAAAGTAGTGATGGCGTGCCTGCTGCACGGTGTACGGTATTGATATTCGATAAAATATTTTTCTTTCTACCATGAGTGTGTGGAAAAAACAAAATAAGGAGAGATCTAAAATAAGGAGTTATTGAAGGCCTAAAATAGCCAGGCGCTAATAATTCCTGGCCGTATTTGAATATCTAGGCAGGCACAGTAAAACAAAAATAAGACTTGGAATTAATAAAGTTTATTTCGACAGTTGGCAGAGTTTGCTCTACTGGGCACTGGGACGAAGTGTTGACGAATCCCACAGAATTATGTGTCACTTGTCGATATGGTTAGTTTTAAAATATCAGGAGATAATCAGCTGTTATTCAAATCGGTGTATAGGTTTTGTGATTCAAATAACGTCTAATATAAATATAACCCAGAATATGTACTCGGTGAAAAAAGAAAAATTTTGCAAATTTCTAGTTTTTCTGCAGGTTTTCGGTTTGCTGGTAGCTCTACGACATATATTTGGATATTCCTTAATCGCTGTTTATATAGTGTGGATGTTTGTTAAGTTCCTGAACAACGAAAAATATTCAACTTTATGGATGTATGGATATTAAAAAACCAGAATGGTTTTGTGGAAATATCAATCTAAGGTGCCATAATGGTTCTGATGAACGGCAAGTAAATGAATGTTTGGAAACGAGCAATATCTATGAACTTTTTGGTAGAGCCAGTCATCAAGTAGGTGCTTAATGGCTATCTGCAAGAGGTTTATAGGAAAAAACACCCAGTAGATGTAAAATCGCATATCAATTGAAGAAAATAATATAGACATGAATAAAAAATCAACAATAGTAATTAAATCATCAATTTTATTCAAAAATCAAACATATGTTTAAATTTTGACTGAATTATATGTAATTTCTTAATATTCAATAAGCTGATGATGTTTCAATGACAAGTTGTCATCTCATACATTGACAGTATTTTGTTTTCAACATTTCATAGCTATTGGTTGCTCAAATTTGTTGATTGGAACTTGAAGGTCATTCGTTGTATTTAACGGGCTGTTACCCTATAGATGGAGTATTGTTGGTGAAATTGGCCCTTAATCTTGTTTTTATTTTCCACCATTTGCGAGTTTCCAGTAGTGTGGGTTGAATTTGACACATCTGGTGCATACAGGAAGTCATTCTACTTGATTTTTGAACTTGTCCCGAAGACTGTGTATGAGCGCCGTAATACCACGTCGGCGTAAAATGTCCTATCGTTATTACCTGTATTTTCTAGTGTATGGCGCATAAAATTCATCCCGTTCCCTGTTATGCAATCTGGGTAAAAGGCGAATCCTATATCGAGTAATAAAACATGCAACGTGTTGTATCCTAAAAATCCTGGTTTGGCCTATAAATCTCCATAGAAAGAGAATCCGGGCTTTTATGAAACACCCGAGAGGCTAACTGGCAAAAAAATCATATTGGCTCTTAAATCATACAAAAACCTATCCGATCACCTATCAATTAAATTGTCACTGGACAGCAGATTTATCGTGACCGACTAATTTTTTATCCACCATATATTTGTCTAGCAATTAAAATCGAACGTATAAATCAAATTTACCCAACATCGACTTGTTAACATAATACGAGGAGGAAGTTTTGGCTTTGACCTGCCATGCAGGGACAAATTATTTAGCGAGTTTAGCTGTGCCTACAAAAAACTAATGAACTTCGATGGATTCTACGGCGTTGTTCAAAACTTATACAGGGTGGTCCGAAGTTTTAGTGTATATATATATATATATATATATATAAAGAGAATATGATCATGCGGAGAAAGGTATATAACAACAAGTAGGAAAATAATGGGCAAAATCCGCAAAAAGGAGGAAAGTGGATTCGAGCAGAAAATAGGATAGGTAACCCGAGCGATACGTATTTCTGCTGGTTGGCTTCATCAGGCCCGAAATGAATGCACATATGAAACTACACCACCACGCGGCCGGTTAGTAGACGTCTCCTTGAAAATTCGAGGTCGTATAGCCATTTTATACTACAATGTGTAGGTTGGCTCTTGTTGTGAACTTCGTGTGTCGTTTTTTTTCCCTCCAACTTCGTTTCCTCAGGTTACACCCGTATCCGGATGTGTGGGCATGTGTATCTACTTTTGTAGTTTCATATGTGCATTCATTTCGGGCCTGATGAATTCAACCAGCAGAAATACGTATCGCTCGGGTTACCTATCCTATTTTCTGCTCGAATCCACTTTCCTCCTTTTTGCGGATTTTGCCCATTATTTTTCTACTTGTTGTTATATATATATATATATATATATATATATCTCCTTTAATTTCTTTGGGTAGAAGGCAAAGTGTTGCAAAAGTATACTCTTATAACTTAAACTCCCAAGCTTTCGAAGATCTATGTCTTCATCGTCTGGAGCTGGAAACAATTATTGACAATAGCAACAAATAACAATTAGGAGAAAAATAGTTGCTTACTAAGTCGGCGAGATTGTTGCTGAACTTGTTTTTATACAACAGTGAAGGGAACACATAGTCGACGAATAGAAAACTGGACTGATGAGGTTCGATTAGGACGGAATTATTTTATTATTAAATGGCAAATCATTTTGAAAGGTTTTTTCAATTAGACGTTAATTGATATTGGAAGAAATTTGGAAATTTTAAAACTATCAACTATTGAAAAATTCTTCGAGATTTCATCTTTTTGTCACTGGTAAAAATACCAGGATACCGCGGCTGATGACGAGCTTAAACACTTTGTTAATCAGATTTTTGCCTAAGATTCGTGAGACTGGAAAAAGCCTCCTCAGGCAGATTGTTCCACAATTCCGATACCGTAGCGACAAAGGAGCGGCCGTATCGGTCAGTTCTGGATGTACAAAGTTCGACACAGCACGTTTTGGAAATAGCATGTACGCGTATTCTTCCGCGTTCGACTTACCTCAGTCTGCATTTTCTCTTGAGCAAAGGGGCCTGTCTCCTCCCGGAAAGAACGCACGGATGTGATGTATTACGTCAAATTCAGCTCTACCAAGCTGGCAACTTTAAATGGATGTGAACGTTACAGTATCCCTTAGCAAATTATAAAGATTTATAGGCGTGTAAGCTAGACAAAGCGCAAAACTAGAATGGGTGTAGCTTTCTCTTTGCCATAAATTTTCTGTAAATTTAGTACGATGTCACATTCTCGCTTACACCTTCGACATTGGACCGGCAGTGGCGTATCACTATACGGCAAGTAACCCTCAGGCATAAGACCGTAAGACGGTCTAATATTAATACAGTCTTTAGCTAAATTTCTCTTTACCTTGCCGCCAAAAAACATGAAAATCGATTTTTTGGGATTGAGTTTCAAATTGTGTGCAGCTGAGATTTCATCTAAGGCATTTCAATCACTATTTATTCTATTTTCAGCATCAAAACAGTCAGGTATTAGAAAACCTATATACAGGGTGACTTCGAAGTTGAGTCATTTATTTTAATAGTGAGTAGATCTGATCAAAAGAAATGTTTTTTTCCTTTACCATTTTTCTGGTAAAACTAAAGTAACAAAGTTATAGCCCTTTGGAAGTTTGAGTACCGCCCTGTCTCAATAATAATATTATGTGCTCGTGTTTGGCGACATTGGATATAATCCGCCGTATCGGTTCATCGCATCGGAAACAAAAAAGCGAAAAAAATTGGAACGATGTTTTTACAATTATTTTATTCATTTGTATACAGTCAGTGTCAGTGAATAGTGGTGTCTGTTGCGTGGCTCAAACGAAATAAAAAATGGCACATGTTTATGCGGATCGGTTTCCCAATCGAGTGCATCCAACCCCTCGTGCCTTTGTTAATGTAGTACAACGGGCTCGTGAATCAGGTGACTTAAGACCTCACAGGGGACCTCACGATCAAATACAGGTCCGCAGTGAAATACTTGTCGGGAGGATACTTTATAAAACAAGGTAAAATTTTTTTTTTATTTTTTTTTTATTTTTACACACATATTTTGGTTTATCTTCCTTCTACAATCATTATCTGAAAATTGATGACTCAACTTCAAAGTCACCCTGTAGATCTGGGTGTCATCCGTACAATGATGGATAGAACAAAAATTGACCATCTTACAAAAATCAGATATGTATATAGCAAAAAGGGGTCCTAAAATGGAGCCCTGCGGGACTCCATAGTTTTTAGGAAGGGACTTTGAATACTGACCATCAACTAGTAGACTTTGCACGCGGTCTGATAAATACGATTTAATGAAGTCAGCAGCGGGGGTTGAAAATCCATAATACCTTAGCTTCACGTATAATATACATGGTGCGGCAGAGAGGACGGACATTTTTGGGATGAGAGGTGGGGGAGGGTGCCGTTTGACTCGTGAGATCCTAGCATTATTTTACCAGTTGTCGTTATGGAGCCTTGGACGGTGGAGCAGCGCGTTTTTGCCTATGAGTGACGAAGCCCACTTTCACCTAAACAGCATGCTTAACCAGCAGAATCGTCGTTATTGGGCTAATGAAAATCCGCAACAGTTACACGACAGACCGCTGCACAGCCCAAAAGAAACAGTTTGGTGCGCTGTATCGCAAACTTGCATCATTGGCCCTTACTTCTTCGAAGACGGTAATGGTCGTGATGTTACCGTGAACTCAGAGCGCTACGTCGACATGATCACCAACTTCTTTATGCCTGAATTACGACGGCGACGTGTTCCAATCCGACGTGTGTGGTTCCAGCAGGATGGGGCGACCGCCCACACAGCCCGAGCATCCATGGACGTTATTCGCCCTCTCTTCCCTGATCGCCTCATTTCCAGGTTTGGCGATGTTCATTGGCCTCCTCGGTCCCCAGATTTATCCATATGTGATTTTTTCTTATGGGGACACCTCAAGGCTAGAGCATACGCGAACAAGCCCCGAACTCTGGACGAATTGAAGGGCGAAATTCGCGTGGAAGTCGCCCAAGTTGACAGAGCGATGTTGGAGAGAGTCTACGCGAACTTCCAAGAACGCCTCCAGCACTGCATCAACGATTTCGGCCACCACATGCCTGATGTGATTTTCCACACTTGACTGTCTCAAATGCTATTTCCTTGTGAACCTGATTCCATCAATAAATTTGTTTTCGAGTAAAAATTAACTATTTTATGATTTTTTTTAAACCGTCCATCCTCTCTGCCTTGTCCATCGTATCGAATGCTTTACTGTAATCAAGCATAGAGAGACAAACTACTTTTCCTCCATCAATATTTTCATAGATGCCATTGGTAATCCATAAGAGAGCAGTTGCAGTGCTCTGCTGAGATCGAAAGCCAGATTGAGCAGAGATAAGTATGCCATGCTCGACAACGAATAATGAGATCTGTTCTTGCATTGCCATTTCATGAAGCTTAGAGATAGGTGGTAAAATGCTTATTGGTCTAATGTCACACTGGTTGGATTGTTACACTAGGGTACAGGACTTTAGTTAAAAAATCATTCTTAAAATAATTTTGTTTACACTTTCGGATTTCAGGGAGTACGAAGAACCCCTAAGGAAAGCCTGTACGGTACATCCATGGTCCACGGGCTCATTAAATCCTCTAAATGAAATTCTACTTCTACAAATTGCTCACTCCCTAACATTGTTGTCAACAACAAATTATTGCCTATATATCCGAGCGCCAAAAGGTACACCGTTGACTGAACCATTATGAATATCATCAACTGGGAAAGCAAAGTATCTAGACGGGTTGAGAGTTATGAATCGGGGATGTTTTTGAATCGGTCATTGGGAAGTCGCACAATTTGAGTTTTTCAGGAGGCAACAAAAGCCGTGTCATGGATAAATAAACCAGTTTTGAAGAACTTTTTTAAGCTTTATACAGGCTGACTTCGAAGTTGAGTCATTTATTTTAACAGTGAGTATATCTGATCAAAAGAAATGTTCTTTTCCTTTAACATTTTTATGGTAAAATTAAAGTAACAAAGTTATAGCCCTTTAGAAGTTTGAGTACCGCCCTGTCTCAATAATAATATTATGTGCTCGTGTTTGGCAACAACGGATATAATCCGCCTTATCGGTTCATCGCATCGGAAACAAAAAAGCGAAAGAATTTGAAACGCTTATCACGATGTTTTCAGTACAATTTTATTCAGTTATATTCAGTCAATGTGTCAGTCGGTAACGCGTGAGTGAATAGTGGTGTTTGTTGCGTGGCTCAAACGAAATAAAAAATGGCACATGTTTACGAAAATGCTGAACTTGTGGACATGATTCTTATTTACGGGGGGAGTCTTTACAAAATGCTGCCGCGGCATCACGGTTTTATGCGTGCAACCAACCCCTCTTGCCTTTGTTAATGTAGTACAAAGGGCTCGTGAATCAGGTGACTTGAGACCTCACAGGGGAGCGCATGCCGGTGCTCCAAGACCGCACGATCAAATACAGGTCCGCACTGAAATACTTGTCGGGAGGATACTTTATAAAACAAGGTAACATTTTTTTTTAATTTTTTTTTATTTTTACACACATATTTTGGTTTATCTTCCTTCTACAATCATTATCTGAAAATTAATGGCTCAACTTCAAAGTCACCCTGTATAGTATTTGGGTTTTAAATGATTGAAATACCGATTAGCCCCCACAGTTTATTGATGTTGATAATGAAAAAAAAAACCGAAAAACTGTTCTGGACTTCCTTGCTTAAGCAGGAAATAGGGTTAGTGGCATATAACGTCAGCAAAGGAATCGTATTATTCATATTTATCACTGTTTACTATTGAAGATGAATCTGTGGCAAATAGTTAAAAGGGCGTAAGTACTTTTGTTTGACTTATGACATTTTTACGTAGGTATCTAATTCATAGTAAAAAGCGTGGGGTGCTTGATATATATCAAATATTACAATCATTCTACTGGAAACTATCTATGAAAATGTAGTAAAATGCACCCCACACTTTTTACTCTGAATAATTCTGTTAATAGCTTAAATCTTATTATAATTTTATTTTGAGGTCATTAATTATGATTGATTGTTCGACCATCTACTACTATAATGTAAACTCTTAGTAATTAAAAATTATTTTCTACTTCTTAGTTCGGTTAAATATAAAAGCGTGCTTTTTAGTTTTTTTAAACTAATATTTATTTTTCATTTTTAAGTTCGATTTATCAATTAGTTTTTTTTGTGGACATGTAGCATTGAAATGTCTTACGAGTCATTTCTAATCATTTCATTTAGTGCTTCACTGTTGCATGGGGTTTTTCCTTAGAGCAATCGTTCTTCAATCCGGATACCGTCTAAAGATCTGACACGACAAGTTATAGAGCCCTTTAGAAGTTTGAGTACCGCCCTGTCTCAATAATAATATTATGTGCTCCTGTTTGGCAACAACGGATATAATCCACCTTATCGGTTCATCGCATCGGAAACAAAAAAGCGAAAGAATTTGAAACGCTTATCACGATGTTTTTACTACAATTTTATTCAGTTGTATTAAGTCAATGTGTCAGTCGGTAACGCGTGAGTGAATAGTGGTGTTTGTTGCGTGGCTCAAACGAAATAAAAAATGGCACATGTTTATGAAAATGCTGAACTTGTGGACATGATTCTTTACAAAATGCTGCCGCGGAATCACGGATTTATGCGGATCGGTTTCCCAATCCCTCGTGCCTTTGTTAATGTAGTACAAAGGGCTCGTGAAACAGGTGACTTAAGACCTCACAGGGGAGGGCATGCCGGTGCTCCAAGACGGCACGATAAAATACAGGTCCGCACTGAAATACTTGTCGGGAGGATACTTTATAAAACAAGGTAACATCTGAAAATCAATGACTCAACTTCAAAGTCACCGTGTATAAAAGAATGTATCAATCCTGGAGGTCCTAATAAGGATAATGGATAACGGTTATCAAATTATCGCATTGTCATCGGTCCTTGATACGTGTGCGAAGTTTCAGATTAATCAAACTTCTGGAAATTGGTGAAAATTGTGCTCAAAGATTCCGTTACATTCATACATACATACATACAAATTGTAGAGATAAATCACATGTTTCCTGGCCTAAAAACATCGAAGCAAAACCAGGTATTTTTTTCTGTCTCCAAACTTTATACGCAGCATCGCAAATACTCGAAACATACCGAGAGGTATCACCCTGCCGTATGATTTTTCTGAGTGTAGAATTCCCATTTCATAAGTCAAGCGTACCATAGCGTCGGCTTCTTGGCCTTTTTGTCTTTCGACATCAGAGGCGGAAGCGGAATGGAGTAGTCTCAAAGCCGCTGTGCTATGACACATACATTCACTCGAGCTCAAGCGGTTTATGTCACCGAAAGACCTTAGAGTAAATCTCTTGGCTTTCTGCAAGTGTTTTAAGTATTATTTTCGAGAGGATACCGACAAACTTAGAAGCTAACTTTTAGGATAGTGGCGGCAGATGTTGCACGAACTGGGACTTAGTAAATGATATTTCTAAATCATGAATCACAGTAATTGAGATACTCCCTTACCGCCTACAACCCCAACCTCCAATATTTAACGTTTGCAATTTTTTTCTTTAGAAAATGATCACGAGCCTCTGAAATGGCAATTTACGAAGTCCGAGCTGTACTATTTTATGTTTTCGTTTTGTGCCCGTATCAGTAGGTAGATTTTCAAAATCTACAAGTTTTTTGACCTTGGCATAGTGATGACCTTGAGTGAAAATTCCACTGTCACTATTTTTTAAATCAATTTGTATGAACAAAGGAAAGTAAATGATATTTCTAAATCATGAATCACAATAATTGAGATAGTCCCTTACCGCCTACAACCCCAACCTCCAATTTTTAACGTTTACAATTTTTTTCTTTATAAAATGATCACGAGCCTCTGAAATGGCAAAGTTTTTTTGACCTTGGCCTAGTGATAACCTTGAGTGAAAATTCTGCTGTCACTATTTTTTGAAAAAAAAGGAATTCCTGGCATAGATATATTATTATCTTACCAATCAATAAATAAATATAATAAAATTCTATCGGTACTCACCAGGATAGTTGGGTAAACCTGCAACAGAGAAATAAAATTAATTGTATTAACTATAAATCACTGATACTCCTATAAATTATTACATGAACTATCGAGAACAGTATTGCGAGCAACAGAAAGTGGAATATTTCAAAACTACCAAATAATACGGCCTGTCGGGTCTCGAGACTATCCGTTAGAGAAGAGTCATCGATCAGTCGTATAGCCCTCCCCTGAACAGTATCAAGCATGGGTAATGTAGTCGGGGCGGCAGCACCCCAAACATGTGAGCAGTATTCGAGGCTAGGTCTTATCTGGGCCTTGTACAGAGTGAGGAGATTATGAGGAGAAAAGTACTTCTTAGACTCCGACCAGCCGAAATGAACGGCTCTTTTGATTATGACATGAACTATCGAGATGTGTATTTTGAGCAACAAAAAATTGAATGACCTTTCAAGACTACCAAAGCGATCGCATAGTTGTCCAAGTTTCACAATAAAAGCCTGGAGAAACTAAAAGACGTATTTGTTGAGAATGATTTAAAAAACTCAAAAACAATCTTCTTCGGAGATAATTTTCTTTGAGATCTGTGAAAAATAAATTACCACCTAGCAACATCATGATTCATGTTAAGGGGCATTCAAAAGATCTGATTTTAAAAAAAATACCTCAAACGTGAGTTTTCCGGCTTGTCTGAAATAGTAAGCAAGATATGTTGCCGGCAAGAAAAACAAAATGTCTATTGGGAGTCCTGGCTATATTTATGTTTTTATTATCAAATGGCCCCTTTAGTGTTTTAAAGTGCTCCTGTTTCCAGTTTCACTAAAAGATAATTGAAGTATTGAATTGACGATAACGCTTATTCAAAACCGACTGGGTTTTATTCGCAATAGCGAATAAATGTTAGGCTATAACGCGAAATAATTTCCCCTGTCAGATACAGTGGAAAATTCAACATCGAATTGTATGTACGTAATTATTTTACGCTTTTCCACGTTATCGTCGTAAGACTATGGTTATTACGAAATTAAGCATATACGGGTACGTCAGATGGCTAGTGCTGGTTTTGCAATGAACGTGTCTTATTTGAAGGGAAAATATTTATTAATTTTGATAGATTGTGCCTAAAATACGCAAGTTTCCTTTAGGCAATCGTTTCCAGCAATGAAGCATTAAAGAAGATTGACTCGATATCTCCTGCCTGCGAAACAACTCTTAGGGCCGTTTCGTTAGTCGTTCCAACAATTGTAGGACGCCTTTAGGGCTTCCTTGACTTTCATAGTTTAAAGGTCATCCGACCATAAATACGAGAACTGAACGTGACTTGATGCTGTTTTTTCCTTTATTCTAGTGTAGCAGATCAATGGCCATAACCGTCGTTAGTGAAATAATTTCACACTCAGTGCTGGAGATTTGCCGGGTTGTGGAGATAGAGCATCGAGCTTGTAAGTGACGATTTTCTTTTCATTTTCTCAACATGATTTCTGATTCTGTAGAGCGTAACTGTCCTCATCTGGAGACATTGTGTATTCATAGCGAGCAACTGCATTGCATGATTCAACAACTTCAATTGTTGACTATACTAGGCGCTAATACAGCTAAAACAAAAGCAGATCGTTTCCGCGTTACAGCAAAGTGTGGTAATTTCCTCCAGAACTTCATATGATGGCTGCACGTGTAATATCAAAGTGTATTGTAACAATTTGACCGTCTCCGCCGAGGAAAACAAATGATAGCACTGTAAACTCGCATTGGGGTAAAGTTCTAGAATGTAACGAACCAACTTTATAATATAGATTATGTACATTATGGACAACTTTATCATATATTACCGCACAATTGATGTTGTGGAAAAGTTTGGAGGGAATGGGAGGTATTTGTGCAACGCGACAATCGCCGTGCAAACTTTTTTGTTTGTTCATCGTATTCGTTTTGGTAAATTAAGTTTGCCAAATCACATAGCACATACCTTACAAAAGAATTTTCGTTCCATCCATCTACACGGATGATTCTATGCCCACCATTTTGTGCAATCATCAGGTGGTTCACGATGTAATGTTTAACATTCGTTTTAAATATTTTTAATCCGTTTTTAATTTGTTCCTGTCATACAGCTGTGTGTAGTTTGTATAATTTTGACGATTCCAGCTTTTACCAGGTTACTGGGTGCTTCCCTCAACCTAAACGTAAATAACATTTAGCAACATCCTCACATACTACTGTAAGTTAATTTAACTTCATTTTGCACAATTGTTGCTACTTTTCTCAATGTTATTGTAGCTCCTGATGATGATGGCAAAGACCATTGAAAGCTAGAGAGGTTAAAAAAAGTATAAAGAGTCTTCTTTGCTTAAATTTTGTCGAAGTACCCAACAAAAGGTGGAAGGTTTAATTTTTCATCTAACTGGTCTAGACGACAATGACGTTTCAAGTAATATATATATATAACATATAACAAAAAGTAGGAAAATAATGGGCAAAATCCGCAAAAAGAAGGAAAGTAGATTCGAGCAGAAAATAGGACAGGTAACCCGAGCGATACGTATTTCTGCTGGTTGGCTTCAGTAGGCCCGAAATGAATGTACATATGCAACTACAAAAGTAGATATACATGTCCGATTTTCCGATTTTAACGCTGCCGATCCTGTAGATGTCGTTTGGCCGCAATCACTTTTCTATTTCGTTATTGATATATTGAAAAATTATTTCGATATTAGTATTGTAGTAGTAAGTATTGGACGTGGCCCAACAGCGTTAGCGCTGGATGCTGCAGATCTTAGTGGACATTCATTAACTTCCAATAAAAGGATTTCACATATCCAGTGAAGGCCGTTTTCGTGTCGACTTTAATTCTCTGCATTTTCATGTCTTTGGCAATACTGTAAAGGGGTCATGCGCTTTCTTTCCTTTCCAACCCTTCTTAGAATATAAAACCAACTGCGGCGTTTGATTTTTAATATTTATTCCATCCATTAGCATAGGATTTACGTAAATAAACAGAAGAAAATAAACATTTCCGAAAGCCTGACATGAACAAAGAAACTTTCTTTCTAACCCTCTGATATTCGATCCAGTTATGGCTACAACCTTAATAGTTTTCCGTTTTGGATTGTAACTAGTCAGCCGCAGTCGTAATTATCTGAGAATGTTAATTGTAAAACACCCAGTAGGTAGGACTCGAAATTCCTTAATCGATATCACGGATTCTGTGGCTGGCAGTCGAGCATCCCTCAATAATTAATGATAGCGCCTGTCTTATCACTTCTAAACTAAATCCGGTGCACAAAGCTCCACGGAGATAGACTCGTTTAGCCCACTGGCCAAAGGCGGACACATCTAAATAGGAACACCGAATATAAAACAGTCGAATAGAGGAATTCTAGAAGTACGACAACACTGTCACGTGCCAAAATCACGTAACCTTTACTATTTATCACTTATCCGTAATTTGAATCTCTCTTCATTGGTGATAGAGTGCCCATTCCTAGGCCAAACCCCTTTTCAGTGATTTTCTATTCGCAAATTTAATGGTTTATTCGTATTATATCTTTCTTTCTCAGCGATTCAGTATGGTGTTGACGATCAGCAAAAGACTGCAGTTTTTCTCCGTTAGTTGGCTTCCTATAAAACATATCTTCTTCAAGGCCACTCAAGATTCCTTCTTCTAGAACCTTACGTATTTTGCGTGATTCGCTTTTCTGTTTCCGTTGAGGTCGTGGTGCAGGGGTCGTTTTGTCGTTTTCCGGACTCTGGGATATTAGGCCCCAAGCGCCCATTCATGGACTAGCACCCTTTTCTTTTTGTTGTGTGACTTAAGTTTAGGTAAGACAAGAGTAAGCAACTAATCCCTCTAGTAAAAGAAAAGGATAATAATATTCAGTATATCGCATAACCTAAATCACCACTCGATAATAGGAACAGCTATGTGGAAAAATCCAACAATTAAGACTCAACACGTAAATGTTTACCTTTATTTGTCACTCAGTATATAAAATGCGTCACCCAGAATTACGTATTAAATTTTGAAAAAAGAACGTGTAAACATATTTGCTGATGAAACGTTGAAGGCATTTCGAGGCGTACTTTTTTTGTAAAGGCTTTTTCAGTGATTTTTCTGCGTTGGCTCCATTTGTTTCGTTGTTGTTTCATTGCATTATCATGCCTAGAGTTCGCAGACGCGCGGATTTCACTCAACTTTCCGAGTTGATAATAATAATTTCTTTTAGAGAAATCGAAACGAAGCTACTGTAATGAGATGTTGTCGAGAGTAGTTCCAAGAAGGCCGACAGGAAAGGAGGTCGGTGATATGTAATACGATGGAAGTTTGCATAGAAGTGCGGAGACGCGCAGTTAATAACGTTATTTGCCCCCTACTTGAGCATAAGCATTAAATTGAGGATTTATGCCACATCCTGAAAGAGTGTACCAGTCTATAATTCAAAGTCTTCACCTTTCCGTGACACAGTCATTAGCAAATGGTCCGCTCCCCGAAAAAGGTTCTCCGATCCGCCCTTGCCCTGTTCTGCTACAGCCACAACTTCATAATTACACTGGGAGTCTTTGGCAACAGAAATTAATTCGCTTAATTTTCATTTCGGTCTCTAATCTGTATCTTAATAGCTGCTTGTAAGGACAGACAGCATTCGTGTTTTTTTTTTTTGGCTTTGACTGTCTCTGAAAGACGAGTTCTGAACCATCACCATTAGGAGACACGCACAGACATCATATTCCTGTGAGCCATTTTAGATCATAGGAATCGGAAAAATATATTCAAGTAGGTTGACTCTGCCTCTTCACGCGACGCTTTCATCAGTCCATGAAGGATTACGTTCGGTACAAGTCGGCCCCTCCGAGCTCTCTACAAACATAAACAGGGTGACGCATCGAAAACGAAAGAGACGCATTTACTGGCAGCTCAGTTTTATTTGGAAAAACGCTCAGACCCGTCGATTTTGTTTTCGAGGCGGACACAAGTTTGGCAAAAAATCACGTTAACACGTGCAGCCTCCTGGGCGGGGGTGACACCAACCCTACAATCTTAAATGGAAAGGGAGGTCCAGCAGCCACAAAAATTGAATGTTTGGGCTGGTATTGTTGGCGATCATTTAGTTGATCCTTTTTTCTTACCTGGAAATTTTACCGGTGAAATTTGGAATTACTGGAAGACGCCATAGATGCATTAACAGCCATAATTGAAAAACAGAATGATCGGCGGTACATTGCGAATAGGCTGATGTTCCAACAGGATGGTGCCCCACCACATTACGCATTACGTATTCCACAATATTTAGATCAGACGTTTCCAGATCGATGGATTGGTAGAAGAGGTGCCATTGAATGGCCTCCAAGATCGCCAGATTTATCACCTTTGGATTTGTTTATGTGGGGTCATTTAAAAAGCAAAATCTATGCTACTCAGCCAACATCATTAGAAGACCTGCGACAAAGAATTGTGAATGAGTGCCTTCAAATTACTCCTCAAATATTGCAAAATGCGCGGCAACGTTTTGAGCAAAATCTTTATCATTGCATGGAGAGTCATGGCGGCCATTTTCAACATGTACTTGCCTAACGGGTCAGTTCATTCTTCATTTTTAAATCAATAAATCTTCAAAACTACTGAACTGAAGTACATTAATTTTATATCATTATAAAGGGAATTGAAAGACCTTTAAAATAAGGTATCACACGACCCCCCTTTCGATTTATGATTTTGGGGGTGGTGTCACCCCCCGCTTAGGGTGATTTTTTGTCCCCTCGAAAACAAAATCGACGGGTCTGAGCGTTTTTCAAAAAAAAAAAGACTGAGCTGCCAGTAAATGCGTCTGTTTCGTTTTCGATGCGCCACCCTGTATGTGTAAGTCTTTTATTGAAAGTCAATGAATGTCCACTAAGACCTGCAACATCCAATACTTTAATATCGAAATAATTTTTCAATATATCAAAAAGGAAATGGAAAAGTGATTGCGGTCAAACGAGATCTAAAGGACCGGCAGCTTTAAAAGCGACTCGAAATACTCAAGATTTAGGGTGATTTATCGATATTATTTGTCCTTTGGCTCGTGAGCAGAGATTGAATGCAGTAGGATCAAAGGAGCTAACTGAATCGGGCACCGTTCGTGACGAATTTTTCGTATCATACAAAAGGCGCTCTGCTATTCAATGAACAGGATATTGCAAAAATATGTACGGAAGTGCTGCTGAATGCAATTTGCTCGGGTAAAGTGCACCATTCACATCACTGTTCATAGTGATGGGTCCGAGGAAAAACGAGCATTGCAACATGATCTGGTACAGTTTAGTACGTCCGAAATACAGTACTGTACCTTCACTATCCAGAAGCGCTGTAGCGCTCATCCGGTTTCGAAGACCTGGCACGAACTTATCTTGTCAATAGCAACAGCTGCTGAGCAGAAGCTAGGCTATTTGTTTAGGGCGGCAAAGTTTTTTTCTCTATACAACCTCCTCACTCTATACAACAGGCTCACCCAACCTTTTTTTTTGTTGAGACTTCCCGGACTATAAATTATACAGGGTGACTTCGAAGTTGAGTCATTTATTTTAACAGTGAGTAGATCTGATCAAAAGAAATGTTTTTTTCGTTTAACATTTTTCTGGTAAAATTAAATTAACAAAGTTAGCCCTTTAGAGGTTTGAGTACCGCCCTGTCTCAATAATAATATTATGTGCTCGTGTTTGGCAACAACGGATATAATCCGTCTTATCGGTTCATCGCATCGGAATCAAAAAAGCGAAAGAATTTGAAACGTTTATCACGATGTCAGTCAATGTTTCAGTCGGTAACGCGTGAGTGAATAGTGGTGTTTGTTGCGAAACATAAAATGGCACATGTTTACGAAAATGCTGAACTTGTGAACTTATGGACATGATTCTTATTTAATCGAGTGCAACCAACCCCTCGTGCCTTTGTTAATGTAGTACAAAGGGCTCGTGAATCAGGTGACTTAAGACCTCACAGGGGAGGGCATGCCGGTGCTCCAAGACCGCACGATCAAATACAGGTCCGCACTGAAATACTTACATTTTATAAAACAGGGTAACATTTTTTTTTCTATTTTTACACACACATTTTGGTTTATCTTTCTTCTACAATCATTATCTGAAAATTAATGACACAACTTCAAAGTCACCCTGTATTTTCATGCCCCCCAATAAATACAAAAAACGCACATTATACAGGTACAAATACTAATAAATGTTTTTTATCGAAAAACTTGAATAAAATAAGAGTAGGTACTAATGAGACACTTGATATTGCATGTTCTGTACCAGTTGGTGGATTCTAGGTTCTGTTTTTGCCAGAGCTATCATCAGGTCGCTATCGACATCAAGACGATTTCGCTGTTTAGTTTTAATTAAAACTAGAGCATAACAAATATTTTTTTTCAACAAAATTTTGTATTGAATTAAATATATCTTCAGATGTACGTATAGTACCTGCTGTCAAAGATTAGGAGTACAAAGTCTCTTCTTGAATGATATCTCCGCTGAGGTAACGAACATAAACTATTAACTGTGCACAATTAACGATGTCGGTGGATTCATCGCAACTAATGGCAAAAATTGAGATAATTTTACTTTGTTAATTGTTTGTGACTTTATGTCTGCTGCAATGTCATCAATTCTACGCTTGACTGTGTTATTCGAACGAGAAATAGACTTCATTTTTTGCTCTGCACCTTTTCCTAAAATTATCTACGTGGCTTTTAGGAAACACATGGTTTTATTAATTCTTCACCGATAGCATGAATATAATAAATACAATAAAATAATTAAGCAAAATACCTACATGTAATTACTAATTACATGCCCATTATTTTATCTTAATAACGTAATGTATTCAACAGTATATTGGCTACCGAGAGATATATATTTTTGTAGGCAGGTTGACGTGATAATAGTAATTTTAAATACATTTGAAATCAATATTACTTAATGTTCGTCATTTCAAAATTGTTTTGCCACGTTGGTTTGACTCTGATCTCCACTCAATCAACAATTTAGTAAATTAAATAAAAATGGTAACTGAAGTTTGTAAATACACAAACTTACTTTTTAATAGTGAGACAACATTTCTCAACAAAACATGTATATCGAAACGTCAAATTTTTCGCAAGTTTGTGGGAATGAATGCCCACAGATGCTCATCCGCGTCTGATAGGTACACAATTGTTTTCTAAGTGATGAATGTTAAGCGGAGCGCGGCGGGGGTGCACGCGGATTTCATGTTGTGACTTGTCGAAATTTGTATAAACTGCGATTGACGACGCCGGGTTTTGACAGAATAAGTAAATATGGTATTTAATTTCTGATTTTATGCGTGAAGTTAAATATTACGTTCTAATGTTATTTGTTAATGTTGTTTGTTTATTTTTTTGTTTTTTCTGTCTAAAATGCAAACGCCTTCCGCCCCCTTTGACATCTATCTATGCCCCCCTTGGGAGGCGCGCCCCTCTGGTTGGAAAATTCTGCTATACAAGGTCAAGATAAGACCTAGCCCCGAGTACTGCTCACATGATTGGGATGCTGCCGGCCCGACTACATTATCCTCCTCCCTTTTGAGAGAGATTCATTTTAGTAATGAAAATAACTCATGTTTTAAGCTCGTTTTTCCTTATCCGCAATTTTGGAATTCTGTAACGGTTGATACTTTCTAGAGGTTTTATCGCCCAAGTGCGAATGCAGTCAGCAATAAAACTACTTACCAGTTATGAAGAGGAAAGAAAGACGAGACACAAATCAAGTGCAAACAGTAGCTAGACAGCAACAGTCAAATAAATCCTTTACGACCTATCCAGTATTTTTCTTGTACAGCAAATTGCACTATTTGATCACCCATGATAATGGTGTCGTAAGCAGCAACTTTGACCTTTGTTTTACTATTGGGTCTGTCCGTCTATATTTCCTTCATAATGTGAAGCGATTGCCTTCAGCCTTTTAAGCGGCCTGTCTCAGACCAAACCCCAGCTGTCACTAACAAAACTTTGTCTTTGAAGTAGCTTCTCTCTCTGAACAGAGAGAAACTCTCTCTGCATATAACTGGATACGATACCCGATTCTTTGCCGAGGTTGCTGCTAAGATGCTCTCAATGCCTTTTTGTTGGGAATATTACAGGCAAATTATGATGAAGCAACTCGGAAAACAAGATATAGATATTGGGACATCTCGAAACTGGAAATACTACAGACCAAATTAACCTAAACATACCATAGTCCAAAAGTTGATAACTTGCGAGATACAGGGTCTCAAAGTTACAATTTTATTTTCTATTTTATGTTATTGCTCGAGAAGTATTTCAGAATCCGTTATTTTTTATCGCCAAACTTCTAGAGGGCGCCACGCCACTTACAGCACTATTTCGGTAAATACCTTATCGTAGCTTTTTTGTGCTACCCTGTATACAACAACTGACCGAAAAATTTTATTTTCTCGTATTTATACAACAAAAAATCTTTACTTGTTAGAAGTGTCTAGAGCTAATAGTTTTAGAGATATTTGCTTTTAAAGGTTCCAATGCATTATTTATACCATGATGATAAAACTTTTTTATAATAATCAAGTTGCTTTGGATAACATCTGAGTAGCGTTCCTATGGTTTTTAACAATAACAAATGAGGATGGTAACAAAACTAATAAACGGAAATAATCACTACAAAAGTTGTTCAAAATGAGCACCACCTTCCCTAACACACCCTCGAGCTCGATGAACTAATCCTTGCTGCACTCTCCAAATCATTTGAACGTTATTTTTCATTATTTTTCAATTCTTTGTCGAAGATCATCTACAGTTTCCACTGGCGTATTGTAAATGCGTCGTTTTAAATCACCCTAGAAGAAGAAATCCATAGGATTTGAATCTGGTGATCAAGCCGTCCACGATGCAGGTCCTGGTCTGCTGCGCTTCTATGTTCAGAACAGATCACGCATCATCGGGCTTTTACTGGTCAATTAAAACCCCTTCATCGTTCCAGAATTTGACTGAACTAAATAGGGTAACGAAGAAGGAACAAGGAACTTCACGAGAAAATGATTTCTCGTGAAGCTCAAAATGCGGACGCAGGTGGTAGTGTTTTGTATTTAAGATATGCAGAGAACTCCGCAACATTTCCACAGAAACTTTTCCAGCAAATCCGAAAGTTAACTTTGTATTATAAATATGTCTTTCCTTTACTTTTTAATAAAACTTGGACATCTAGGTGCTAAACTCCGTTTCCAATACAGTTTTTATATCTTTCCAGAGGAAGACGACATATGGAATTTGCACAACAAACGTGTTCTCAATTTCGAGCGACTTAAAAACGTGTACAAAAATGTGGAGCAACAAAAGAAGGTCGCTACAATGTTTTTATATTATTAACTGGCGTTACCAGTATGCTGGATCCTGTGCCAAAATTAATACACTGAGAAAAATAGTTGTTCTGGAAAATTTTCATTGCCCGTAATAATTTTTTATTTATTCTAAATAACTAAGTTATGTGGTTTAATTAAAGTGAATTTTATGGAACCAGCTTAATGTACTATTAAAATAATTTGCTTGGATATGGCAAACCATGTACCTGTTTTATTAAGCTGTTTAATTCGTTCAGGTAATTTAGTTTATGTATAAAATGTTCATTTAAAGTAATGAAACATTTTAATAAAAACAATTGAGGTGTTTATTTGAATCACGGTATAGTAATTGTGAAGTGGATCAATTATGGGATCAACTGCAATACTCGAGCATAAGGCGCTTAGTGACCCATAACCCTGGTTAGAATATTTCTCTTCCCCAGTGAAACACTCTGTATTGGGGGTCACTTCGGACGTGATGGTACGGGAAGAACGATGAAATTATATGTATGCAGCTATATTGAGGTTAAAGAAGGACATTTATACAAAACATGTGCTTAACATAGGATTGTATAACGTATATAGACGGTGGGCCATCAGTTGTTTTTTTTTCAAGTTGGTATTATTTTGACAGTTGGTAACACTTCGATGCTTAACATATTGACAGATCTATTGTGTCAAACTTCCGCTGTGAGCAATAGATCGTTTTCGTTACAAAAGTCAAAAGCAAAAAATGTTTCCATGCCAGGCAGTTTATGCCGAAAATAACGCCTACTTACAAGAGGTGACAATTTCGTCCCTTCGGGACGCTTTATGAGCAAAAAAAGTTTGAATAATGGTGGCGACACTTTTTGGAATCGATCCAGGAACTCCTATAAAAGATGTAAGTTTAAAGATGATGGCTGAAATTGATTGTGCACAAAAGTTATCAGCCATTTATATAACGGATAAAAAGTTTCAGTTACAAAAAAGTTTGGAAACTTCCTCGAGACCTGTGTAATTGTATGACAGAATTATAAATTGTTTACACAGAATGGTTAATGGCCTATATTTCAGAAGAATGGCCGTGCGTAATTTATAGTTGCAGTCTTTTTGAATTACATGCATGCATTGTGGACTTGGTTTGAGCTGGTTTCATGGCAATATCACAACAGTTTTATTTACAAACTGTTCCAGTTATACACAATTTCATATAAACAATGCCGAGATGATTGTAGCATGTCTTTTTTACGCAGTCACAAACGCACTGCCTAAATACAGAGTATCGTATCTGCTGGGAGGAACAGAGGCCAAAATCGGCTATTAATATAAAAAAATACAAGAATGTAGTTATTGTTAAATAGGATAATTTCCATATCCCTACATGGCTCTCATTTGAAAAATAGGTGCCTTAACCAGGTACATAGAAAAATGTTCTATCATGAATTTTGATTTTATTATTAAGCAATATATATATATATATAGAAAATGATCATGCGCAGAAAGGTATATAACAAAAAGTAGGAAAATAATTATGTAGTTTCATATGTGCATTCATTTCGGGCCTGATGAAGCCAACCAGCAGAAATACGTATCGCTCGGGTTACCTATCCTATTTTCTGCTCGACTCCACTTTCTTCCTTTTTGCGGATTTTGTCCATTATTTTATTACTTGTGAATCCCGCTTCTGTCTGGGGATGCACGATGGTTGGGCAAGAGCCAGAAAGCGACGTGGTCAAAGACGTGACCCATAATTTGACAGAAAGCGTCACGTTCGTGGGAGTTATGGTAGTATAGTGTGCTATTGCCTATGGTAGCAGATCACCACTAATTTTCATCAGAGGTAATTGACAGCCTCACTCTATATTCAGGAAACAGTGGAGTCTCTTATTATTCCAGGCCTAAGAATCTATTGTGGTCAATTGAGCCATCTGTGAACCAAAACATGAACCTTAGCACCGAGCGCCGCGAAGGATAAAACAGAAACCACGTCGTACGTGATCTACAACTGGAAGAACTAAACAGCAAAAAGAACTAGTCTTTTTTACCACGGGTCAATTTGAGTCCTGACAAGTAACGCTTACTTTGTAACTGTTACTATCACTATCCTATTTCTGAGAAACCTATCATAGGATGACTCCTTTGGTCCCATAAGAAGTTTTGTTCCGGAAATCGAGAAACATATCATACCCAATTTTCAGTGAGATCCTTTGAATCGAGTTACTATGCGGCAGTCCCTTCATTGCTGTCAAAGGGTATCAAAGAAGCGTTAATACTGAAAAAAGAATCAAGACGGAAAATTTCTCCAAAGACTGCAAAGTTTTCGCTTCGTATAAATGCTGCCATATTGAAATGAAGTAAGATTGAATAGAAACATTCCGAAGAATGGGGACAGTAATCAGGGAGAAAATCGATCCGACCTGAGAAAAATACTTTAAACCAAACAAATAGATAAGATATATCAAAGGAAAGCTTGGCTTAGGACGTTAAGAAACGTGGATGTCGGTACCTCGTGAAAAAGGCTAAATACAGGCCCGGCTTTAGCCCACACAACAAGGTCATTACTTCAGATGTACCATTGAATCATGCGCTTGACAAACTGTTTATAAACAGTAACGCCGACGAAGTTTTTAGTTCCTGTCGTTGCCGTTCCCGATTCAACCAGTCAAAGTGAACATCACGTGTTTGTTGCGACAGATCAGCTGATTTCTTCGCGCGCTTTTTGCTCTGTTCGACATGACACATGTCTTGTTATGCTTTTGTACTCGGCGTGACTACCTTTAAAAATAGTATGAATTATCAGATGTGTGTAAACAAGTGATATATGATTAACGTCGATTTATAAACTCTTGAACTTGAATCATGCGCTTGACGTTAAACTGTTTATACGGCAAATCATTTCGACCATGATTTATAAAGGTGTTCCGTTTTGCTTTTACGTATATCTCTTTCTTTTCAGTTCATCATTTTGAGATTTTTGAGTACGTTTTTTTTCTTCTCTTTCTAGTAAGATCCTCGGTATTGAATTGTACATTTGTATACTTCTATTTTTGGGGGAATTTTGTTTTTTTAGTTATGACAGACAGGCAGACCGACATACAGTCAAGCCGACGGATAAACATTCCAACAGAAATGAGTGATAACTATAACCTCCAAAAAACATATCTCGCTTTTCGCGATTACGCCAGTAGGCGCATAGAAGGTACGTCCCTGTACACTGGGACGGGATGAGATAAACGACACTGAGTGGATTGAACTGATGAGGAAATTTCAAAGTTGTAAGAAGACAATCACTGGTGAAGAGAGATAAAGCCTCTGCCTGCTGGGGAACGGTATCGCAACCCGTAAAAACATTTGCTGTACTTTACAAAAACGCTCTATTTTAAATAATCGTATGCGAATTGCTCACAGCGTCTGTCCCTGCCGAGTAAAGTGTACTGTGGAATATCTAAATGTGCCCACGATCGAATATAAAAAAGTTTACATTTTACTCTCGGAGATTTTCAAAGCAGTTTACGGTTCCCTGGATATTTTCCGAGGCGCTGCATGTACAGAGCACGTACGAGGAGGTACCCAAAAATAACCGGAATAGCATTGCAGTGGGCGGAGCTTGTGTAGTACACATTTCTGCCCCTAGAGGCGTACAGCGCAACTCATTACCAGTTCGGTGCCACCTGAGTTGTCGATCTGGCTTGTTTCGTTCCTTTTTGCTAGAGCTGTTTGGTGCTTGTTTCGTTTTTTACGTTGGCAAGCTTCAGTGAGCAACGTGCAGTTGCGAAATTTTGCTTTCTAATTGGTAAAAATGCTGCTGAAACTGTTTTAATGTTGAAAGTCGCTGACAAAGATCATGCTACGGTCAAAACTTTGCATATACAGAGCACGTACGAGGAGGTACCCAAAAATAATCGGAATAGCATTGCAGTGGGCGGAGCATGTGTAGTACACATTTCTGCCCCTAGAGGCGTACATCGCAACTCATTACCAGTTCGGTGCCACCTGAGTTGTCGATCTGGCTTGTTTCGTTCCTTTTTGCTAGAGCTGTTTGGTGCTTGTTTCATTTTTTACGTTGGCAAGCTTCAGTGAGCAACGTGCAGTTGCGAAATTTTGCTTTCTAATTGGTAAACATGCTGCTGAAACTGTTTTAACGTTGAAAATCGCTGTCAAAGATCATGCTACGGTAAAAACTCTGCATATACAGAGCACGTACGAGGAGGTACCCAAAAATAATCGGAATAGCATTGCAGTGCGCGGAGCTTGTGTAGTACACATTTCTGCCCCTAGAGGCGTACAGCGCAACTCATTACCACTTCGGTGCCACCTGAGTTGTCGATCTGGCTTCTTTCGTTCCTTTTTGCTAGAGCTGTTTGGTGCTTGTTTCGTTTTTTACGTTGGCAGCTTCAGTGAGCAACGTGCAGTTGCGAAATTTTGCTTTCTAATTGGTAAACATGCTGCTGAAACTGTTTTAATGTTGAAAGTCGCTGACAAAGATCATGCTACGGTAAAAGCTCAGATGTACGAGTGGTTTGCTCAACCTGACGATTTTCCAGCAAGAGTGCGGTTTTGTGAGTGGTTGTTGCATCAACATGACAATAATCCGGACTTTTTGAAGTGCATATTCGTGACAGACGAATCTACGTTCACGCGTAATGGGGTGAATAACTTTCGCAACACTCATGTTTGGTCAGTAGAAAATCCGCACGCTGTCCGTCGGGCACATTTTCAACAAACATTTTCGGTGAATGTTTGGGCTGGAATGGTGAACGGTATGCTCATTGGACCATTTATTCTCCCAAATCGAGTGGACGGGATGCAATACCTAGACTTTTTACGCAACATTTTGCCTTCCTTGTTAGAAGATGTGCCATTAAGTGTAAGACAATCAATGTGGTTTCTGCGTCTGCTCGGTAGCTCGTCAGCTGATTTCATTTTCTGTTGGAGCGGTATGATTTCGGGCAGAGACGTACTTAGCCCTTCTCGTCAACTGGAGGGTGAGTACTTTTTCCTTTATTTTTTTTACTTGGTCGCCCTCGTTTCACTACACATTACCTTTGTTATTTCAAGGATAGTTGTTTCTGAAAAGGAAAACCCCAACTTTGCGGACACCCTGTATAGTAGGAGCAAAAACAACTGACCTGGAAGATAGATAAATAAAATACAGGGTGACTTTGAAGTTGAGTCATTAATTTTCAGATAATGATTGTAGAAGGAAGATAAACCAAAATATGTGTGTAAAAATAAAAAAAAAATTAAAAAAAAAATTACCTTGTTTTATAAAGTATCCTCCCGACAAGTATTTCAGTGCGGACCTGTATTTGATCGTGAGGTCCCCTGTGAGGTCTTAAGTCACCTGATTCACGAGCCCGTTGTACTACATTAAGAAAGGCACGAGGGGTTGGTTGCACTCGATTGGGAAACCGATCCGCATAAACATGTGCAATTTTTTATTTCGTTTGAGCCACGCAACAGACATTATTCACACGCGACTGACACTGACTGTATGTATAACTGAACTGAATAAAATAATTGTAAAAACATCGTTCCAAATTCTTTCGCTTCTTTGTTTCCGATGCGATGAACCGATAATGCGGATTATATCCGTTGTTGCCAAACACGAGCACATGATATTATTGAGACAGGGCGGTACTCAAACTTGCAAAGGGCTATAACTTTGTTACTTTAATTTTACCAGAAAAATGGTAAAGGAAAAAAACATTTCTTTTGATCAGATCTACTCACTGTTAAAATAAATGACTCAACTTCGAAGTCATTGTCATTTTGAATTGTACTATGAAAAACGCCATCGAGGTGGACGAAACGTCAGTAAACTTTGATTTATAACGAGGTAGTCACCGGAGAAGTTTCAGATGTTGCAATATAGCAGTGAAATTGAAGTTTGTGCAAAGGTCCCAATGCGACACAAAACCCAATCCTGATTCTATTCTTCAGGTGAATTTATATACCCTCTATATATTACGTACGGTGTGTAAACTCTGATTGCATTGGAGACGTAAATTTTTCCTTTTTACCTTTTCGCGCACAAAAACACTCTCGATAAAGGTTTTCCGTGCAAGTGTTTTCATTTCAGACAACATTATGTATGGAAGGCTGGAAACGGGATATTAATGGAATCCAACATTACTCGTGAGCCCAATTTTGAAAGCATTCGTAACAGTCTTAGGATTAGAAATATTGGCGTATTCTAGTGCAGTAGTCAGTCGATGATAATTTTGTTACTAAATACCTGACAGGAGTCTTGATACCCTAGGGACGAAGGAGCGGTCGTATCGGCCAGGTCTGGATGTGAGAAGTTCGACACGGTTAGGATGGAAGGCGGGACTGACTGGTGGGCACATCGCGCGGCGGCATCATGGAGGAGAGCTCTGCGGAGCAAAGCCCGTTGACCTTGCCGTACAAGAGAGCTGGATCGCTGACAAGGGCGGCAGCATCCCAAACATGTGAACAGCACTCGAGGTTAGGTCTTATCTGGCCTTGTGCAGAGTGAGAAGGTTATGTTTTAGCCCTGAACAAATAGCTTAGTTCTTTCCCAGCAGCTGCTGCTGTGTTCGTGGACTACGACCAGCCGAAACGGCTCTTTGGTAGAACTTGTTCATCGAGACCGATTGGGCGCTAGGGCGTTTTTCTGTTAGTCAAAGCACTATGTTTTGGAAGCATCAAACTATACCAGATGGTATTCCTAGGTAGCCTTCTTATTTTGCAAATTTTTATCAAAATCGCTTCAATATATCCGACTAATAGACTAATAGACTATATCTAAAATGAGAATGACTATGTCCAGTTCCTCACCAAACCTGTATGCCAACTGAAATCTGAAGTCGCCTGTTGTTTACAAATATCAAAAGCACTTATACACTCCCTCATAAGCAAAGCCCAGTCCTGAGCAGAATTTTTATTAACAGCGAACCGATAGATCAGCGCATTTCTTGAACTGTGCGCTACATAGCATATTGAGCCAATGCCGCCCAAATAAATTATCAGTCCCCGTTTCGGTGTAAATCGAAATAATAAACGCATTCTGGAGAGCCGTAACAGTCCCTAGATTTGTTATTGGGGCGTATGGAATAAAATATACCTCTCTAGATTCTGGAATGGGATGTACCGCGTGGATTTGACGTTTTAGGTACACTTGGACGGAAATCAAGATCAGGAAGCTATAAAGACATCAGCGTCGTTGACAGCACTTTAATAAAAGTTTTAGTACGTTACAGTTCAGGTATATATAAGAAATTGTCTCCTCACAACCTCAACTGTCAGTGTGAGTCGACCCGCCAAGCCGAGCACTTCGATCTCGCCGACAGCGCCACTGAAGATGGCTACCGCAGATGTAGCCGAAAGCTATGGACCAAATCCAACCCCACCACGGCTCAACAGACCGAAAAACCTAAATTACATTAGAATTAGCCCTTTAGAAGTTTGAGTACCGCCCTGTCTCAATAATAATATTATGTGCTCGTGTTTGGCAATAACGGATATAATCCACCTTATCGGTTCATCGCATCGGAAACAAAAAAGCGAAAGAATTTGAAACGCTTATCACGATGTTTTTACTACAATTTTATTCAGTTGTATTCAGTCAATGTGTCAGTCGGTAACGCGTGAGTGAATAGTGGTGTTTGTTGCGTCGCTCAAACGAAATAAAAAATGGCACATGTTTACGAAAATGCTGAACTTGTGGACATGATTCTTATTTACGGGGGAGGAGTCTTTACAAAATGCTGCCGCGGCATCACGGATTTATGCGGATCGGTTTCCCAATCTTGTGCAACCAACCTCTCGTGCCTTTGTTAATGTAGTATAAAGGGCTCGTGAATCAGGTGACTTAAGACCTCACAGGGGAGGGCATGCCGGTGCTCCAAGACCGCACGATCAAATACAGGTCCGTACTGAAGTACTTGTCGGGAGGATACTATATAAAACAAGGTAACATGTTTTTTTATTTTTTTTTTATTTTTACACACATATTTTGGTTTATCATCCCTCTACAATCATTATCTGAAAATTAATGACTCAACTTCAAAGTGTGAGAGTGAAAGAAGTTCACCCACATTAAAAATTCATACCCCGCCACTGACAACCCGACTACCGGTGGTTGAGTGATGTTTACGTGAGCATCGACGATTCATTACAGTTTTAGATAGTTATGACATAGTTGGTCAGTTCAAGAAATAGGATCGCAGTGACTTTCTTATGTTTTTCTGTACGTTCAACCAATCAACACTTTCAAAGTGTTTGGCTATGAAGAAAAAAGTCAATATTTGGTCCTTACCGTTCAGCAACATACAGGGTGGCGCATCGAAAACGAAACAGACGCATTTACTGGCAGCTCAGTTTTTTTTGGAAAAACGCTCAGACCCGTCGATGTTGTTTTCGAGGGGGCACAAGTTTGGCAAAAAATCACGTTAACACGTGCAGCCCCCTGGGCGGGGGTGACACCAACCCTAAAATCTTAAATGGAAAGGGGGTCGAGTGATACCTTATTTTAAAGGTCTTTCAATTCCCTTTAAAATGATGTAAAATACATGACCTTCAGTTCAGTAGTTTTGAAAAATGAAATATTTTTCGGAAATAATCAGTGCGCTAATAGAACAGCAGAAATATTTAATGAACGACATGAGAACAGTAACGTGCATCGAAAATATGTTCTAGAACTTGTAGCTAAATTTCGGGAATCTGGGTCAGTCGCCAATAAAAAACGCAACATCGAAAATTCCATAAGGAACGAAGCAATAGAAGTGGGGGTTTTAGGGCAAGTTTATGTAGATCCTACGTTAAGTACCCGCAAATTGGAGACTGTGTGTGGTGTTAGTAGACTTACTGTCCAACGGATTCTAAAGGCCCATAGTTTTCATCCGTATAAAATTCACGTGGTACAAGAACTTAATGAAGACGATTTTGATCGGCGATTACAATTTTGTGAAGATATGAGAGAACGAATTATAACCGATGAACATTTTCTATTCAACACTTGCTTTTCCGACGAATGTTCCTTTTTCGTAAATGGCGTAGTAAATCGTCATAACTGCCGATATTGGTCCGATTCTAATCCCAGAATTTATCATGAAGTTAGTACACAGCAGCTACAAAAATTAAATGTTTGGACTGTTATTTAGTTAGTCCTTTTTTCTTACCTGGAAATTTGACCGGTGAAATGTATTTGGAATTACTGGAAGACGCCATAGATCCTGCATTAAAAACCATAATTGAAAATCAGATTGATCGGCGGTACATTGCGAATAGGTTGATGTTCAGTTTAGATCAGACGTTTCCAGATCGATGGATTGGTAGAAGAGGTGCCATTGAATGGCCCCCAAGATCGCCAGATTCATCACCTTTCGATGAGCCACCCTGTATGTTGCTTCTCTATGGTTTTTCATTTCCAAAAAGCTAGTTTGCATCATTTTGTACGGCACAAAACGTTAATAACTTGATTCAATCGAAATCGTCGGGCCTTCATCCTCTGAGATGTAGCGCTCCTTGATGAAGTTTGAGTTTCTGATTACGGACTACCGCCTATATCAAGTTGGCAGCGCTGCTTGTGAAGCAAATGATAGATTCGGAGATAGAAGACATACAGTCCGCTAGGGCAATACATCGGAATAGCTCATTGGAGAGAGAGTTTGTCAGGAATCTAATGGGATATACATTAACCTGTCGAGGTGCTTGGGGCTTAAATGGGCATATTTGTCAAGTGTCTACTCGAGTGTCCCCTTTTAGTTTGCACCACCATTTATTATCATTGTAAATTTCAGCCGAATATGAAAATACTTCGCCGACAACTTTGAATAATTCAAATACGAAACGTGGATGGCATGAAACAAATCACATTTTTAGCTGTTCTGCTATGTATTCCAGATATATCGTTCTTCACTTTACCATAGTCCGGTAAATGGTCCTGTGAACAGCATCTCTAGAAAATAGTACAGTATATAGTTTGAGACCAGCATCTCGATATTTTCGCATAACCGATGGTCGGCGCCGCAGATTGTACTCGAAGTCGCTCAGCTACACGCTGCCAGCTAAGCCGCAGCTTACCGAATGTATCTACCGTGAGTATACAGCAGGAAACAGCACCAACCGCGCTTTGGACTGGCGTGAATCAGAACAATTTACTACAACGCAACTAATAAGCTTATTACAGATGACTTATGCTCCATTTTCCATAATTAATGTTACTAATACGTAATACTTTTCTCATCCTTGACGTACCGTCTAAGGGTGTTCCCCATTCCTAACTTCAGCTATGTATAACTGGGACGCTGTATCATCACTTCCCGAGCATATTAAAGTTCTGTCTCGTTCCATAATAAGATTTAAGACGACGATTAATAATCAGAAAAGAGAAATTACACGCTTCACCTGACTCTCAACAGCAGAGAACTTTAAGCAGCGGCAGCTAGAGGAATGACAGATCTTCTCATGTTACGTACACTTCAGCTAAATCCTGTATCTGTTTATATTATAACGCAAGGGTTGTACAGAGAATAAGGAAGGAAGGAGAATGATGTCAATATTATCTACTAACTCTCCCCTTACATTAGAGTCGTTAAAACGGTTGTTTATGATAATGTCATCATAAATCATTTCATCCAAAAATATTACGCTTTTCATACTCACGCGTTGCAAAAATTAATTCTCTTCGTAATGGCGTTTTTGATCATAGGTAATGATAATACAAATTAAACAATGTTTGATACCAACTTCAAAATAAAATAAAAAAATAGCAGAGATGCGTGGCACTTTTTGCAGCAAATTTTATAGTCTATAAAAAGCAATTAGAGTCTATAATTTCTGGTTACCGTTTTAAGCCGTACATCGTACGAATAGCTGCTTGTAAACTTGACGTTCGATATATCGTAAACTGTTCTGCGGTAAACAAGTGATGGAGAACTTAATTCTGCATAAAAATCGACAAAGCATTTTCTACGTAAGATAAATAGTTTAGCGCGTTTTTCAAAATGGCGGTTAAAGGTCTAGCCCTGTAATCATTTCGGATTTGTGATTGCAAAGCAGTATTCTGATATAAAAAAAGTCTTTGTTACACTTTCTCTAAGAAAAAAATACCTATAGTCGAAATCACGAAAGATGACGGTTACGTCATCATTTTAGTCTGTAGCAAAGGCAGCGATTTGTAGGAATATTTTTAATGAAGTTTCAGATATATTAGACAGAGACAAACAGAATTTTATTGTCTAAACAAACTGTATTGCTAATTTGCATGTATCCGACAAAGGTAGGCGATGTTTTCATGTTGCATGATCGATCATATTTGAAAGTCATGTTAAAGCATGTTAGGTTGTTTTCGAATAATATTTTGGTCTTTGGTGTTCCTGTCTTAAGGTATTCTACTCATAACTGTTTTTTTCAAAACAAAAACTCCACTAAAATTATTATTAAGGTATCACTCAAAACCATTAAATAAAATGGAAATAGAAATAATCAGTGAAATAACCTAACTTCGCAAAATCATAGTATACATTATGTCCCTGACATCGTGATTTTATCATCGACGTACGACTATTGATTGCTTCGGTACCATTTATGATGTAACGTAGTAGTCATCTTTTGTGATTTTGACTTCGATGTTGAGTCATTTATTTTAACAGTGAGTAGATCTGATCAAAAGAAATGTTTGTTTCCTCCAACATTTTTGTGGTAAAATTAAAGTAACAAAGTTATAGCCCTTTAGAAGTTTGAGTACCGCCCTGTCTCAATAATAATATTATGTGCTCGTGTTCGGCAACAACGGATATAATCCGCCTTATCGGTTCATCGCATCGGAAACAAAAAAGCGAAAGAATTTGAAACGCTGATCACGATGTTTTTACTACAATTTTATTCAGTTGTATTCAGTCAATGTGTCAGTCGGTAACGCGTGAGTGAATAGTGGTGTTTGTATTTCCTGTTGTACAGTGACACCGAGAACATAAAATATTGTGTGACGAATAAATTACTGTGAATGTAGAAAATCAGGCACAAAATAGTACTTTCGCTGTTAACACATAAATAGCATCTTTTCATACCTATGTTTGTCTGGCAATGATCTCTACTGATTGGCCTGGTCACGTTAATTGTATATTAATCACCCTGTATGGACGCTGTTTCAACACTACGAATTTCTGCAAGTGACATGGTTGTTTTTGCTCATAGCGGGATTATTCCCTGCAATTTTCCAAACATTTTGAAACTATAGCGTCACTCTGAAATTGTTCCAAGGTTGAATGTGCCCGGCACCTGCCTGACGCTGCCGTCTGAAAAAAATGGAAATCCATCACGGGATAACATATTTTTTGGCGTTCAATTTTTTTATTCATTGTACTAGTGTAGATAGCTGAACGACTCCCCTAGAGTAAACCCCTCTCTCATTGGCGCTGCTTTGCCTGGAACCCCGTCATTAGCAAGTGCAGGGCTTGAAGCTACGAGGCGTAATCTATGCAGCCATGAAACAAAAGACGTACGGTTTTCTGAGAATTTTATTTTTCAATATCGATGCACTTGCGCCATTTCTGGTTAGACAGAGCCAGGTGCGGGTCAGAATTGTTGATCAAGTTCCCAAATAACTTGAAGTTTCTTACCCAAATAGACCCTGCAAGTCATTCATAAGTTCGCCGTTTATGTTCGCGAACCTCAGTGGCGGGAAATGCTGACTTTCATTCATAATTTTATGAAATTGGCCCCAGGCTGGGAACAGAACAACGCTCAAGGTCAACTACGGAATTCCCACCACAAGCGTATCACAATGTGGGCCATAAAGGGCTATAAAGGCCAATAATGTGCTCAGTATATTGCAGGTTCAAAAAACGTCTTTCTTGTAGGTATACAATTTCGGCTGTCAGAAACTTTATGTACTCCAAAAATCTAATTTTAAATTACTCATTTTCTTGACAATTCAGTCCATGAATTGGAAACTATTTATCAAAATTAACTAATTTTGCAGTTAAGGTTGGAACATATGCCATTATGTAACATATGTTTGTGTGGCCGCCAGGGGCTGACGATTCTGGTGATACAGTAGTAGACCTACGTCAAAAAGCACGAAACAGCTGTCCGTGGTTGAGCGGATGGAAGCTTATATTTATCTAAATCAAGAACAAGGTTCTTCATAAGCTCGTTTTCGATATTTATTGTCTTCCTCGGATGCTAAAAGCATATCGCTCCAGGTATCGTCAATATAGGTTGGTCTCCCCTACTGAATATTCAGCTGAAGTGGGATAATTTAGTATATAACACAGGTGTTCCTGAGGGACTAACGACACGCTGAAAAAACTCGTAGGTTTATAACGGTCTTATTTTCCAGGAGTGGATTCAGCCATAAACTAGCAAATCGGATATGGGTGAACGCCTAGGTCATTACCATAATTCTTTGCGCTGTAAAAAAAGTCGGGCGAAGGCGGGCTTTTTGTTTAAGAGTAGATGGTACTAAATAATTCTGAAAATGTTTTTTTAAACATCAACATATCAACAGTTCCATACTCTCTAAATCTCCGTCCTCCGAGTGGAATTTTTAGATGAGGGAGCAAAAAGAAGTCGCTTGGGGCTAGATCGGGTGAGTAAGGCGGATGGCCAAGCAGTTCGAACCGTAATTCAACCGCTGAGGTGTGGGGTGTGTTTGGACTGTATTTTTGTATATGCCTAAATGTTGATTTAATATGTGACACACACGTTCTTTTGCCATGTTCATAACCTCTGTTATCTCTCTCACTTTAATTCGGCGATCGTGTAGTACCATTTGGTGATGTTCTCGTCGGTAGTTGCAATTTTTGGACGTCTCGAATGTCCAATTGCCCAAAATTTAGCTTCTCGGATTCGTCTGAAATCAGTGATTATATAAATCCTTTACCTGTTTTAAATTACAATTTTTGAATGTTACAACGGTAATATCGGTGTGCTCTGTAGTGTACCCATAAAGAATATCTTACGGCAACTTACGTGGATATGAGCTCCTGTTTTGGAACTAATGTAGCTGCAGTGTGTTCTTAATTAGCTCTATATTCATAGACGTACAGGGAAGGAAAATCCAAGAAGGCTTTGGTTATCTGCATACGCCTGTGTATGCAGCATTTAAAAAACCCAAGCATCTATGAAAAATTAGTAAAGGAGACTGAGCGGGTCTTTAACAGCTATTCGATAAGCGCATATCTTCGGAGCGACTCCAAATTACATATCGATACAAACAGAAGCGTTCGTGCCTGAAACTACACCAGTGGCGTAGATATTGGACAAACATGGCCAAGAGAAGAGAAAAGAAAATTATTTGCTACGCCACTGAGGTTTTTCTTCCATGAATTGCCTCTCTCGAACATCAAATGAAATGACCCATTTTCGAGTTATCAGCAAGAATTCTGTTTATTAGAAAAATGTCGTCAAGTAGGTGGACTATGCGTTTCCCCGCAACGCCGACATCAATTCATAAAGTTGAACCCTCCAAGAAAAAAGTTACGAACATGTATAACAAAGAAATGAAGCGGATCAAGTCAGTCAAACACGTCCATACAATGAGTCTATATACAAACTTTCCTGTCCTACTGGTAGTAAAATCTGGCAACGTCAATCAACGCTGATGGTAACTTCAAGGACGAAGGTTTGTCGGAAAAGCCGCAGAAGGCTGAACCTTGTGCGCGGGTAAAAAAAAAATACAATCTACTCTTATACTAACGACAACACGATGAGGTTTTCTTTATTCTAATGCAACATAAGCTGCGTCTCAATTCGGGTAAAATGCTATATATGGAAATATTGCCTAGTCCGTTTTTTGTTTGTTTACTATGGTATTTGTAGGGCCGATTTCACCAACATTATTATTATGTACCAATAGGAAAATACCTTATCGAAATGCAATTTGACGGAAGCTGTCAAAGGTCTCAGAATATCAGTGATTTCTATTAAAATGTTGAATAAAATCGTGAAAATTCGACTGTATTATAAACAAGACTACTTTTTGATTCCAACATGATGCTTTTGTACAGAGAAAACAGCCCAACTTTCATGTATTTTGATTTATGTTATAGGTGTATATTTGACCATCCGTTATCCCCTCAGCGAATGGGAATGGGAGAAATAATAGGTCGATTTTCTAGCTGTTAAATTTGGCAGCAGGTTTGGTCGTTTGTTAATTCATGGCAATCTCGAAATTTTTTAAGTTCAATATACTGTGTGTATATGTGATCATTATAGCTACACATACCTGTTGAATTGTGCGGATTTGCAATAAAATAGAATATAAAATGTATTCCAACCAATTCGTCATCTCTCTTTACATCATAATAGTAATCATTTGTTATAAATTCATGGGTTAATGAATTTCTTCAAAGCAATCAAAACAGTATGTCGTCCCCAGCCTAAAACACCGATATGTGTAAAACATGTTAATCCCTGCATTTCCGAGGTGCATAATGCAATTACTGTAGACATAGACCTAAAATTATTAGTAATTACTGAAAAATAATGTCGGGTTCATGCACGACTTAACGTAACCGAATTTAAGGATCAGCTGTTTCTACACCAGTGTCCTCCACATGTTACACCGCCAGCTGGTAACTAGCTAGTGATTTCCAGTGGTGATCAAACGGTTTGGTAACGTCACAGACATTTTTTGACATAATTCGGGTGGTTTCGGAACTCGTCTTACCCTTGGATAGCCCTTTCTATACTGTTCTATGCTCGTATTGACGTAATTATAATAATTCTGTGGTGTCTCGTGTTCCACGATGATTTACGGTCAAAGTCAGGCGGTGAATCATCTGTTGTTTTTGTTTGAGTAGAGATTTGTTTTGGTGTTCGTCTTCGGGTGTGTTTTTCTGCCTCGGACATGTTTTTTGTGCGATTAATTGAGGATGGCCATGCCTAGAGCAAAAAAAACGAGAGCCGCGCTGGTATCAACTCCTGACCGTGGTGAAGAGGTACCTGCAGAAGGCACCTGAACGCAATCGGACATCGCCAGAGGAGCGCCTAATGATGACGTCGTGTACACGTTAAATCTGCACGAACCCCTAAATACGTGGTTATGTTGAATGTACCATCACCGATGGTGCGACTGATTATACACTGAAATTAAAACAAAAAACTGCAACTGCAATTGTATGTATGAATGTTGAAACTGTTGAACAGTTTCGGACCAGTGGGGTTAAAATATCGTTGAGGAACTGGAAAGAAGTGTATGAATGCGACATCTAACAAAAATTTGAGTGAAAAGGCTTTTTCATGTAAGGGTTTGGAAGTGCAAGTTTGCAAATATAGGATAAACTATAAGCACACAGTAGGTGATATAATCACATATGGATTACAAAAGTTGCAGTAAACATGGAAAAACCTTCAGCTAATCTGAAAAAATAGATTTTACTCAGACATCAAGCATTTTTAAAAATTTTGGCTCAGTTTTACCTAATTTCATAATATTTAATAAACTAAAAAGATTTCAATGGCAAGCTGTCACTTTATATTTTACAATGTTTTGTTTTGAATACTTTGATGCTATTTGCTGCCAAAAATTTGACGGAGAGATCTTGAGGCTGATTGGGTATATTTAACGGACTGTTTGGTACTCGTACCCTATTGGTGCAGAATAATGGTTTGTTAAATTGTGAAATCCACCCGTAGTGTCTCAACTCGGGTGAAAGTTACATATTTGGGTATATTGTCTAATGTGGTTTGTTTATTTACCTTGACATTGCAATTATTTTTTAGACCAATAATTTGGTGGGTATGAGAATAGCCAAAGCGAGCTTATTTGTTGTAAATTATTTAGTGAGCATATTATAGCACCTAGGTCTCGGAAACCTATAGGGCTTTAAAACGACATTTTTTTCTGGTTTTGGCACTTCTCACAACAAACCTCGTATGTGGCAATAATCAGGAAAACTTGCTTATTATTGCCTCTCCTTTACGCTCTGTATACGTATGGTGGTGCTATCACATTATAGCGTTATTTGGAAAATATTGACGTTTTGTCCTTATTCAGCTTCTTCAGTGGTGTACCCTGTATTTTGGTATTGATATATTCCAAAACATACCTAAACCGATTTGTCCTTTTGAGATGTACTTTCTACTGTAAAAGATACATATGTCTAGAGATCGTCCCACGTCCCACGTATGGGAAAACGCTTATCTCTTTTCTCGCTCACCGGCGACACTAATGTGCGTTCCTTATTGACAGGGTTTCCTTTAATTTTCCGAAGTTCCATTTCGTTTTCCCGTCTCCTGTCTATTTGTCAGAGTTGGCAAGTTTTAAATAATTAATAGCACCCTGTGTATGTAAGTAAATTACTAATGAGGTTTGGCGTTTAAGTATATCGACGTGAACTAACGAACAGAAATTACTTTGCCTCCTTTCGGGCTTGCCTGATGGTGTTGGGTCAGTGAAAAGTCTGAAGTTTTTGACTGCATGTATAGACCAGGGTCTTAAATTCGAGAAAATAATCTGCAGAGACCGATTTTACAACACGAGGTGAAAGGTGCGGAAGAGCCTAGCGGCGATCTAGTAGAACATAGGCATACAAAAACAGTTGAATACAATCAAAACAGTTCCAAAATAACATAATTTACAACTGACCTGAACTAAATCTAAAGTCTATTTTTTTGGTCGAAAGCTGCTATTAACTTCGTACATCAAAAACTGGCCGATACGACCGCTCCTTTGTCTCTAGCGTGTCGAGATTGTGGAACAATTTACAAGAGGAGGCTTTTCCTACTTTGACTAACCTTAGGCAGTTCAAAAATCGGACCAACAAAGTTTTTTTGGAATCCTACATGGACAGTGGAATCTCTTATCACTTTTAACCAGTACCTCATACACGAAAAAATGCCATTACTCCATACTAATTACAGAAATTGCTCACACGATGAAAAATCCCGCAATTTCGTCCAAGCACTCGTTCGATCAAAACGAATGCTTTCAAGGAAATCACATTTTCGCCAAAGTATTTCCAGTTATCTATCTGCGACGTTAATAAACGGCTCACGTCAAGAAAAATTAGAGCAATTTCACCGGTTATAAGTGAAAACAGTGTTCCTTCCGTGTTCAAGTGGATTAGATAGTAACTACCTGTGCCCTGAGTGCTGTATTTACTTGAGATAGCGGAAAATAAGTATCGGTCTCAACTGTATGCGTAAACGAACACTCAAAGAAGAAAACCTAAGAAACTCGGGAGAAATTTTCTGGTCGGATTTTTTCTTTTTTCATAATCACGATTGCTGGATGCCCCTTAATAGGAATCAAGAGGTAGCTTGTATATGCTCACATACAGGGTGTCCCAGTTCCTAAACAAAAAGTATCCAAAGAAAACTATACAGGGTGTCAGCAAAGTTGGGGTTTTCCTTTGCACGACGTGTAGATCTTGAAAACATAAGCAATTTTTCTTAGTACCATATACACCAATGTCTTAAGGGAACCGAGATAAAGGGCTCTGCAACATCAAAAATATCTGAATACCGTCCTGTAGCCACGACCCGGGACATCACCGATTGGTACAAGGTCTCAACCCGACGGCAGAACTGGCTCGGGGTCAGTGTGTCAGGTCAGTATGCAACCTTCAACCGACGGTTACGGTCACGCATGTAGAGGTAATCGCGTAGACGAGAATCCCTCAACAAACACTAGAGACGTGGCTAGAGAAGTGCAAGTATCAAAAACTAAAGTGTGGCAAACGTTGCGTGAAGAGGGGCTGTATCCGTTTCACGTCCAACGTGTACAAGCCCTTCAACCTGACGATTTTCCAGCAAGAGTGCGGTTTTGTGAGTGGTTGTTGCATCAACATGACAATAATCCGGACTTTTTGAAGTGGGCTGGCATGGTGAACGGTATGCTCATTGGACCATTTATTCTCCCAAATCGATTCGACAAGATGCAATACCTAGACTTTTTACGCAACATTTTGCCTTCCTTGTTAGAAGATGTGCCATTAAGTGTAAGACAATCAATGTGGTTTCTGCGTCTGCTCGGTAGCGCATCAGCTGATTTCATTTTCTGTTGGAGCGGTATGATTCCGGGCAGAGACGTACTTAGCCCTTCTCGTCAACTGGAGAGTGAGTACTTTTTCCTTTATTTTTTTTACTTGGTCGCCCTCGTTTCACTACACATTACCTTTGTTATTTCAAGGGTAGTTGTTTCTGAAAAGGAGAACCCCAACTTTGCGGACACCCTGTATAGTATATGGAGGCATATTTCTTGATTATACAGGGTATCCCCATTTTGACAAACATATAAAAGGCGTTTTTTCGTCAATGGAATGCCCTACTTATAATTACACATTTGGATATGCTCATTTAAAAGGACAAGATTGATATAACATAAAAAAACTTCTGACTTTGACTGTCTGCATGTCTGCTAGTTGACAGGTGGAGTCGTCGACACTGCGTCAGAATTTTGCTGCTCATAATGTTTTTAATTGCAGTCCAACTCTAACCCAACCGCTGTGCCGTTCAGTTTTAGACTGAGCGCACTGTCGCCGCGCCTTACATATTTATTCCGTTCAGAGTAATCGAGATCGTTCTCGAACAGATCGCTCATCGCAGTGTTGCCGCTGCTTGTGTTTATTATGAGAATTTACAAAATTTACGGAAGCTTCTATGATTTTTGCACCTTTTTAAAACATGATGTAAGCCACCAGAATTGCCTTTGCGAGCTACCGGTAGCCCGCGACCACTACTCTAAATTGTCAAAAAATGAAGTTTGGGGCTTTTTTTGGTTTTTAATATTTCTCTTCACTGCCACGGTAACGATTTATAAAGTCTACGAAGCTTTTTCGTCCTTTACAAGATATAGACGGACCAGGATTAGCGGACAGGCCGTCAGACAGATAGACCGAAGCAACTGATTGACATGGTATTTCGTAGTATAGTCAAAGAAAACCCACAATTTTTTATAGTTAAAAATTTTTCAAAAATGATAAGATCCAAAAACCAACTTTGGACGAATTGTATTTTTTGCCTGTTTCTCCGCCACCACTGGACCTACTACAAGGCATTTCTGTCCTTGGTATAGTAGCAACCTTGTGTAAAAATGTTATTCAAATCGAGTAGTGCTTTCCAAGTCATAGAGGGGCCAACTATTCGGGTATTTTTCGCAATTACAATACTTCCTCGCCTGTGGACGTGGGAAGTAAAAACGCATAAATTTCATCGGAAGAAATTACGTTTTCTATTGTTTATCCACATTCTACTCACTAAATATGTTAATAATTTTATTACTTTCAAATTGATATCGGGTCATGGCAAAATTGTTTCCGCGTTTCCAAGAGTTAATAAATTGGAATTCAGCTATCCATATCCAAGTAAATTGATCTATTGTGAACTGAATACATTTTGGATTGCTGGATATTCATACGAAAAAACTCTTTGTGAATACTTCATGAAGTGGATTTTAATTTTTTCACTAGACATTGTTCTGTTTTAGCTATGAACTAGAATGAATAATAAAAGGCTGGGAAATCACGAAACTACGAGGGATGTCTTTTAAGTTTAAGCTTTTCTTCACATTGAAACACATAATGTCTCATTTTTATAGGTGTGAGAAGTGAAAGTAGTAGAAACAATTTTGTAGATGTACACCTTGCCTAAACGAATCATCACCTTAATGCAACGTACCGTATTGCTACCCTAATCTAACGCCCTCTATTGTATATAGAGTATCTTGTTAAATAAACTGTTTAATGACCGTGAAAAAATATATAAAGCGGAAAGAATTCAGACTAACACCGTTGGGATTTGAATTCTCAATGGTAATTACATTGCAAACTACCATCGGCGAGCATTAGTTACCTTTTAGTACTAATAAAATCGTCAACATCAACCTAATTAAGTAATAAAATAGAGAAAAGAACGTACGAACAGCCTGACCACGGCTAGCGTCTTGGAAGGCAGCCATAGACGCGCGGACACCTAGATATTGTGGTTATACTTTCAACGATATATTCGATCAATAATATACAGAGTGACGAAAAAAAGGTAAACCTACGTTTGTTTATTAGAATTCAAGCATCTGTGACATATATTTCGTTATCAGTGTTATCACTGTCACCATTGATGCATATTGCCAGAGCATCGTTAGCCTTTATGGATCAACATAGCACCAGCCGTTTACCTTGGCCACCACGATCGCCTGGCCTGTCCCCAATTGAACATGTCTGGGACATGATAGGTCTCAGGCTCTTGAACTTGCAATACCCTCCACGGACTTTAGCAGCTCTTATTCACGAAGTTGCAGTAGCTTGGAGTTAGATACCCAATCAGGAGTATAAGAAAGCGTGGATTATTGAACCAGCTTCTGCAGTCAGTTGACGAAACAAGCTGAAAATCTAATCATTCTGCTAGTAAGGGACACTGAACATATATGCCAAAAATTATTAAAATCGGATAAGCATACTCAGTACATATCGAACCTCTCTAACGTGTTTGTGGTTATAGAAGCGGGTGGTTGCTCGTTGTCATAGAGTATGTACACGTATTTTTTTCACAATGTTTTCACGCCTATAAGAACCCGCAGAACTCCAACTCAATATAGTCATTAAGGGACCTGGATTAATCAACAAATTAACAACTATTCGTCACCTATTTGAATATATGAAATCATACCGAATATCGAACTTGTAGTGAATATAAAACTTTTCTAATAAGTTCAAGTGACGTTCGATATCAGCTTAAAACAATGTTTTGGCATTTGGCATTTGATAAGTTAAGACGATGAGACTTTTCAATTAAGCTATTGAAAGTCAAAATAAAGATCCTTTTTCAGCTCTTGCTTCCAAGTGAAATTTGTGACATCCTGACACGTAAATGGTGGAAGGCTACTGGGGGACAAGTTCTTTTCAATATGCTTGGCCAGCGTCCAGAAAGACCGACTGCCATTGCGCTGCGACATTACCCTGTGCCTAACTTTTATATCATGCTGGGTTTTGGCATTGCGAACCGCTTCGTTATATTTGTTTCTGGACTCGACGTCGGCTTGTCTGTTCTCTACAGTGGGGTTTTGTAAGTAGATTCTGTGGGCCTTGATCTTCTGCTGGCGAGCTGTGTCACACGATTTGTTGAACCAGCCGTTGGACCCTGATTTAGGCACTTTCACTGTGTGAGGGATGTATTCCTCCATTACGACGTGGATAATTTGGGTTATCGAAGAACAGACAGCCAACGCATCCGCGTCAGTGAAACAGACATCTCTCCAAGGAAAGCTAGAGAAGAAGTATCTGAGCCCCTCCCAGTCGGCATGTCCGTTTTGCGGCCTGTACGAGTTTCTGCTGCCACAGCGGGTTCTGATCGAAACCTAACCTCTACAACACCGTGGTCTGAGTTACCCAGGGGCGACAGGACAGCAGTGCTGTAAGGGGTAGGATGCGTGGTCAGAAAGAGATCCAGCAGGCTACCGGCGTGTGATGAGACGCGGGGAAAAAAGTAGAGCTCGTCACCAGCTGGGCCAGCCCTTGAGTAAGAGCGAACGCTTCGACTGCACGACCTGCTGCATCGGTCTTGTTTGAGTCCAACCAAAGCTCATTATGGGCACTGAAATCACCGAGAAGAACTACCTCTGAAGCGGGATGTTTGATCTTCAGGAAGTCGATCTGGACGGCGAGGTATTCGAGTAGATCATCCCAGTTATGGTCCGAGGGAGAGCGATAAAGGCAGCAAATAAATTTGGGTGAACTCCCCCGTTCTTTCTCAGATTGGAGTGCACCTCGTAGTTTGGGAATTTAAGATGGTTAATCGGTGCAGACTCTGAGATTTTTGTCTCCGCCGAGAAAAGCACGGCGGGGCGATTGGACTGCAGGTAGTGATGAAAAGCATCAATGTTGCTGTTAATCCCGCAGATGTTCGAAAAACAAATTTTATCTTTGATGTTGTGCCCTCCACCTGGACATTCCGGAGGTACTAGATTACTGTTGTAGAAACGTTGTACTTATATTCTGCCTTTACAGCTGCTTGTGTTAAAAAAATAAAGAGCATGTAAACATCGGAAAGGAAAACCGGGCGCACGCTCATGAAATCTACTTTTACAAGGTGGGGCCTGAAATATTTCACTCCCGGACAGGTGCAGGAATGCAGCGCCAAGGAGTTAATAAGGATATCTGGAGCTTCTCGGAATTAGTGCTGGTCTGTCAGGTAGAAGATGTGTGACTTTATTTCAGGATCACTGTAATTAACTGTTCACTTAACGTTTAAATCACCAGTTTAACCTACAAGCACTGTCTCGTAATGGGGGAGGTGTAAATCTCCAGGTTGCTCTCATTAAAAAAAGGAAAAGTGGACGTCAAGTAGATTGACTCTATACTTCCAATTCGCAAATTTCAAAGCGAAACTTGGAGATATGTTCACTTAAGTACGATGTAATATGTAAAAAAATTCCACATAATTGTACTTACTCATAGTGTGCACCATACCATAGTAGTTATCAGGACCTGAAATGAAAAAAATTTCTTAAATTCATTGACTAATCAATTACACATATTTCGACGAGGGGTGAGCTGCAAATTATTTTTTTCTTCAAAAAAACATAGACATCATCTCAAGTATAAGCCTTACCCTGTCACAGGATTATTATATCTTTAAGACTTTAAAAAAACTGCAATCGTAGGTAAGAACGCTGGACTTGGGGCAGAGTGGGTTGTTGACTTTTAGTGTGCGTAGGTTTTAGATATTTGAGTTGACACAAATTATTTCATAAAAAAGAACTAGCTTGTTATAAAATGTTTGGTGCATTATAGTCCAAACCACAACATTGAAGCATTTACTCAATGTCTTGTAAAGCAAATATGATGACAAACTTCTCCTACACGTTCTTATCTGCTGCCATCGGAGCCGACCTATTTGACAACATTGTTTGAAGTCGTAAAAGATGATTCCAAATGAAATTATTCAGAAATCCGGCGCAGACAGAAGCTGTGAAAAAATTACCTAACTATATTATTAATTCCCCGTCTTTAATAAAACGTCGCATTAGGATGAAAGTGTTCCCTCAACTTATTTTAAAATAAAGAAGGAAATCAGAATAACCGCCTTTAAAAAGCGCCGTTCTTAGCAAATTTCATTTCTGCCGCTACAAAATTAGTTTTGAAGGAATTAAACATTAATTGAAAACTGAATTTGTGGTCGAGGCTAAAATTAATATCAAGATGCTGTACGAGGCCTGACAATGAAGTATTCACGACCCGTATACTCAAACACCAGTTGACTGAAATTACGTCGCTCCAATCGCAATTATGAATGGCCAATTCTATCCTTTGCAATGTCAGACGTCAGGAAAGGAGATGCTTTAGAAAAGGTCATCTAGTTCAGAAATTATCCACCTGAGGACTCGCCAGAGTTTACAGTAGAAGTTCCATTCCCCCAGGTAAATATACTAAGCGACCCAATAATAATAACCTAGGAGAACAGGTAAGGAGATTGTCTATAACTTTCAAAACTATAGTTGGAGGATATTTCAAAATAGATACATTTAGGGCCCTTTGAAATAGACAAATAATATATATATATCTCCTTGAATTTCTTTGGGTAGAAGGCAAAGGCCAAGGAACACTCTTATAACTCAAACTCGAGCTTTCGAAGATCTATGTCTTCATCGTCTAGAGCTGGAAACAATTATTGACAATAGGAACAATTAACAATAAGGAGGAAAAATAGTTTCTTCCTAAGTCGGCGAGACTGTTGCTGAAATTGTTTTTAAACAACGACTTAGTAAGTAACTATTTTTCCTCCTAATTGTTAATTGTTGCTTTTGTCAATAATTGTTGCTCCGTTATCTTCAGACTATCGAACAGCACTTTTGAGACCCAAAGAGTGGTCAATATTCCGAAGTTTGAAAATAGTTTATATGAAACGCGAGCCCTAACTCTTTCTCGGTAATTTATAGTATTCGCAAGGTATTGCAAAAGTACATTCTTATAACTTAAAGTCGAGCTTTCGAAGATCTATGTCTTCATCGTCTGGAGCTGGAAATAATCAATGACAATAGCAACAATTAACAATAAGGAGGAAAAATAGTTACTTCCTAAGTCGGCGAGATTGTTGCTGAAATTGTTTTTAAACAACGACTTAGTAACTATTTTCCTCCTAATTGTTAATTGTTGCTATTGTCAATAATTGTTGCTCCGTTATCTTCGGACTATCGAACAGCACTTTTGAGACCCAAAGAGTGGTCAATATTCCGAAGTTTGTAAATTGTTTATACGAAACGCGTGCCCTAACTCTTTCTCGGTAATTTATAGTATTCGCAAGGTATTGCAAAAGTACATTCTTATAACTTAAACTCGAGCTTTCGAAGATCTATGTCTTCATCGTCTGGAGCTGGAAACAATTATTGACAATAGCAACAATTAACAATAAGGAGGAAAAGTAGTTACTTCCTAAGTCGGCGAGATTGTTGCTGAAATTGTTTTTAAACAACGACTTAGTAACTATTTTTCCTCCTAATTGTTAATTGTTGCTATTGTCAATAATTGTTGCTCCGTTATCTTCGGACTATCGAACAGTACTTTTGAGACCCAAAGAGTAGCCAATATTCCGAAGTTTGAAAATTGTTTATACGAAACGCGTGCCCTAACTCTTTCTCGGTAATTTATAGTATTCGCAAGGTATTGCAAAAGTACATTCTTATAACTTAAACTCGAGCTTTCGAAGATCTTTGTCTTCATCGTCTGGAGCTGGAAACAATTATTGACAATAGCAACAATTAACAATAAAGAGGAAAAATAGTTACTTCCTAAGTCGGCGAGATTGTTGCTGAAATTGTTTTTAACCAACGACTTAGTAAGTAACTATTTTTCCTCCCAATTGTTAATTGTTGCTATTGTCAATAATTGTTGCTCCGTTATCTTCGGACTATCGAACAGTACTTTTGAGACCCAAAGAGTGGTCAATATTCCGAAGTTTGAAAATTGTTTATACGAAACGCGTGCCCTAACTCTTTCTCGGTAATTTATAGTATTCGCAAGGTATTGCAAAAGTACATTCTTATAACTTAAACTAGAGCTTTCGAAGATCTATGTCTTCATCGTCTGGAGCTGGAAACAATTATTGACAATAGCAACAATTAACAATAAGGAGGACAAATAGTTACTTCCTAAGTCGGCGAGATTGTTGCTGAAATTGTTTTTAAACAACGACTTAGTAAGTAACTATTTTTCCTCCTAATTGTTAATTGTTGCTATTGTCAATAATTGTTGCTCCGTTATCTTCGGACTATCGAACAGTACTTTTGAGACCCAAAGAGTGGTCAATATTCCGAAGTTTGAAAATTGTTTATACGAAACGCGTGCCCTAACTCTTTCTCGGTAATTTATAGTATTCGCAAGGTATTGCAAAAGTACATTCTTATAACTTAAACTAGAGCTTTCGAAGATCTATGTCTTCATCGTCTGGAGCTGGAAACAATTATTGACAATAGCAACAATTAACAATAAGGAGGACAAATAGTTACTTCCTAAGTCGGCGAGATTGTTGCTGAAATTGTTTTTAAACAACGACTTAGTAAGTAACTATTTTTCCTCCTAATTGTTAATTGTTGCTATTGTCAATAATTGTTGCTCCGTTATCTTCGGACTATCGAACAGCACTTTTGAGACCCAAAGAGTGGTCAATATTCCGAAGTTTGAAAATTGTTTATACGAAACGCGTGCCCTAACTCTTTCTCGGTAATTTATAGTATTCGCCGAGATGTACATATGAAAATTTTTTTCTCTTTGCCGTAGAGAAGTCATCAGCTTTTTAACGAAAGATTAGTCATTTTCCATGTTTTCTTGTTGAACATTTTTTGAAATAAAATAAATGAGGATTGAAAGCGGACCCGGAAAATTCGAAACGCCCATAATTTCTATATCTAATGCGACCGATTCCACGTCGATATTCTGAGAAATGAGAAATTCGTTCGGGCTGTACACGAAAATCTACCCTTTTTTCGACTTAACAGGCGTTTTACAACTAAATTCCAGTATTAACTTTTAAGAATAAACTTATTTTTATACTTATTTAAATCAAAATGAGAAATACCTTGGGCTTATAAGTATCAACTTCTTATAAGATTTTACTTCCAATTTATTCAATAGACCCAATGTTTTGTCTTATACGCTTGTTTGTTATTTCGAGTGTCACAGGAAAGTATCAATTCCCAGAACACAATGTATAAAGTCTCTTAATACTTTTCCCGATAGTTTATGAGTACCCCTCGTATAGTGGGATTACAGCCGTTTCAGCAGCTGTCCCCGATTCCTCGATTATCTACGTCAGCTAGAGGGCAATCAGACACTATTAATTTATCTAAGATCTCGAATGACAAGAGATTTAAACTACCGGTCGAGTTCAGAGTTGAGGAACTTGAATTTGGGACAATTCAATCCCATTTGTTTCCAAATTATCGTGAAACACGTTTTAATTGAGGAAGCTCGGGGTTTTGCTCTTGATTTGCCGCACTCACTATCTAAATTAAATTTCGATCGCTACTGGATGTCTCAGCCATATAAATCCGAGTTGTCATTTGCGAAGGAGTTGATAGGCTGTTTTTTAGGATTAGTATTGGCATGGTTCCCGAGCTAGCTCGCTCAGGTTACTGGGTAGGAAGGCGGTGTTACTGCAATATCACTTTATCAGCTAAGGTAGAGGCCTCCTGGCCGATTTACAACTTTTGATAGCGTACAATTCCAGAAAATAAGATACAAACAGAAAGTGAAAGCAATCTGGCTATCTTCTACTGCTTTGTCAACCGAATTTTACGGAAGATCCGTCTGTTTCCGCTGACCGGAGTCCAGATCACCGAGGAATTGATTTAGCACGAACGAATAAAGGGATAATCATAAGAGTGTTAGTACACTTCAGATATAACTTAACGTCTTATGTTTTTCCAAGTTCCGTGCATAGTTCAAAAGAAATGTTTTTTCCTTTAACATTTTTGTGGTAAAATTAAAGTAACAAAGTTATAGCACTTTAAAAGTTTGAGTATCTACCGCCCTGTCTCAATAATAATATTATGTGCTCGTGTTTAGCAACAACGGATATAATCCGCCTTATCGGTTCATCGCATCGGAAACAAAAAAGCGGAAGAATTTGAAACGCTTATCACGATGTTTTTACTACAATTTTATTCAGTTGTATTCAGTCAATGTGTCAGTCGGTGACGCGTGAGTGAATAGTGGTGTTTGTTGCGTGGCTCAAACGAAATAAAAAGTGGCACATGTTTACGAAAATGCTGAATGTAGTACAAAGGGCTCGAAAATTCTGAACTTGTGAACATGATTCTTATTTAAGGGGGGGGGGGGAGGTTCTTTACAAAATGCTGCCGCGGCACCACAGATGCGGATCGGTTTCCCGATCGAGTGCAACCAACCCCTCGTGCCTGTGTTAATGTAGTACAAAGGGCTCGTGAATCAGGTGACTTAAGACCTCACAGGGGAGGGCATGCCGGTGCTCCAAGAACGCACGATCAAATACAGGTCCGCGCTGAAAGGGTAACATTTTTTTTTTATTTTTACACACATATTTTGGTTTATCTTCCTTCTACAATCATTATCTGAAAATTAATGACTCAACTTCAAAGTCGTATATTTATTTATGCATCTTTTGGTGCTTTATTTAATGTGTATAGTAAGAAGTATCCGCAACTTGTGTAGTTCGTAGCATATATGACAAAAACAACTTTTCATGTGAATCTAGTTTCACAAAGCAATGGTTGAAAAAATCCACAAATCAAGAAGTTCTGGCTATTTAATAAATTTTAATACTCGTATTGAATCAAAATCGAACATCTCCAATGCTGAATTATATAGGTATGTGAAGCCCTACCATTTTGGTCGTCAGATTATCCTTTTTATTCTCCATTTTCCAAATTATTTACGGGGATTATTTCGTCTTTTTCCTAGTGGAAATATAATCCTGTTCCCGTTTCTCTTTGTTGTTTTAAAAATTAATAACCTTGGAAGTATTCAGACGCCCGGAACAGCTTTATCTAAACAATCCCGACGTGTTTATTGTCCGTTTTCTATAATCGATAAATCCAGAAGAGACAATTTGCTTTACCTGATAAGCAAGGGCTTTAATGTTGAGATGAACAGAAACCATACAGAGTGAGCCAGAATATGTGAGAAATTTCCCAGATTTTTACTACTTATCACGTACTAGGCCAGTAGGCGTTGGTATCAGAAAACATATTGACATATTCGTAGCTACAAGTAAATCTGAAATCTTTTTACAGCGGTTTGAGGTAGGGGTACTTCATGCCCGGAAGGGGGGGTGTCATCGGCTTCAGCCCCGCATTTGAGAGCAAATGCTCTTGTGACAATTGAAGAGAGGGGGTGGGATAGGTCTGGGGTAATTTTTACAATAAGACAACAATACAGGGTGTTCCTTAATGATATGCGAATATTTAAGGGTGTGAATCTACATGCAAAATTAATTTTAATTCGCTCTATAAACTATGGTTCAAAAATATTTCCTTACAAAAACTGTTGAAGGAACACCCTGTATATTCCGGCTGCAAGACAAGAGTGTCACTAAAACAAATGCACTTTTGGTCATCCCGTTATTTGCTCGTTAATCTTCGCTCAGACAACGTCGTAACCGTAACTTTTTACTGGAAAGGTATATAATAGCAACTACTTCTCACTACTACCACTTTATCGCTACAATTAACGCGAACAATGTAGCTTTTCAAAATAAATTTGTCATCAATAGAGTTACCACAAGTAGATGGCGTCAAGTACGCTGTCGTCAGTCATGCACAAGATAGACTCTGAGAGAAAAAAATTAGCTACATGTACAACAAAAAAGAGCTGCCAGTTAATGCGTCTGTTTCGTTTTCGATGCGCCACGCTGTATATGCATTTATTATCATACGTCAGTGGATAGAAGTAAGATGAATCTGTTGACTTTACACCAAAGGCGTGTATATAAAAAAATATTTCCATCAACATGCAAAAATATTTGACATTCTATAAATTATTACCCTCTCCCTAATGTAGGATATCCAGAAAAACAAATTTATCCCATCAATCATTGAGGCGTTCAATCATCTTACCTTTAAATGATAAATACCTGAGGCAAATGAAAAATTGTAGCCAGATGTATGTAAACATACTCTGAAATGGGTGACTATCTGCTAAAACTTGCATTTTTATTACTCCTCGTACAGAGCGTTATCAGCTGAAACTTTTGTTGTCATGGCACATACTCGTACTTCGTATGAAAATAAAAAGTAACATATTCACCAACATCCTTAGATAACATATATATTAGTGACAGGGCGATACTTCATATTTCTTATCAAAAAAAATTTTACCGACATCGCCTATGAGCTACTAGACTTTGACAATAATTTTGGTTACATCGAAGTGGCTACAGTGTCAATCATGGCAACTATTGAGAAAAAGCTAGACAGTTGTACGATACCTTCCGTTTCGTATTTTAGTATACAGTGTGGCGCATCGAAAACGAAACATACGCATTTACTGGCAGGTCAGTTTTTTTTTGAAAAACGCTCAGACCCGTCGATTTTGTTTTCGAGAGGGACACAAGTTTGGCAAAAAATCACGTAAGCACGTGCAGCCCCCTAAGCGGGGGTGACACCACCCCTAAAATCTTAAGTGGAAAGGGGGGTCGAGTGATACCTTGTTTTAAAGGTCTTTAAATCAATAAATATTCAAAACTACTGAACTGAAGTACATTAATTTTATATCATTATAAAGAGAATTGCAAAACCCTTAAAATAAAGTATCACTAGACCCCCCTTTCGATTTAAGATTTTGGGGGTGGTGTTACCCCCGCTCAGGGGGCTGCACGTGCTAACGTGATTTTTTTCCAAACTTGTGTCCCCCTCAAAAAACAAAATCGACGGGTCTGAGCGTTTTTTTAAAAAAAAAACTGAGCTGCCTGTAAATGCGTCTGTTTCGTTTTCGATGCGCCACCCCGTATATTAGTAGTAATATCATGATTGATCAAATACTTTTAGCAGTAGTTTTATGCATTTCTTCATATAACACGTCCATGAAACCTCAGCCTGGGGCCAAAAATAAATAAAAGAACTTATCCTGATGAGATGTTTGAAGAAATGGTTCTAGTTGTTTCAATTAAAACCGAAAAGGTATGACATTTTGTGAAATTTGCGCGATCAAAGCGTAAATAATTTAAGTAAGAAAATAAACTGAATAAAACGTCGTTTTCTCACAGAAGTAATTAATCTTTGAAAAGTATTTAAGAGATACATATTTTGTATCTGATATATTTATTTTAAAAGTATCTTGTACATGCTATTTGAGAAACATCACTGAATAAGACATTTCTTTTTCTTGTCTGTAATCTCGACCAAAGCGGTGGGGAGTACAGACTTAAGCTACTCGACCCCATTTTTATTAAAGGAATTCAAATTTTTTGTCCTAGCTGAAAAAGAAGGCAGGTCGCTTGTGTTCCTCCGTAGTTGAATATACAGTCAAAGAAAAATCTATGGAGTATCCAGTAGCTAATGCTGTGCTCTTTCCTACCCTATTTTCGGTTTATTTCGTGGCCAAGGAAGGAAATAAATCTTCAGGGAAACAGCCCTCGATAAAGGATATATACAGAATATCCTTTAACCCACGCCATATTTTCTTTTTTCGCGAATCAAGATTTCCTTAGAAGCGCTCCCAGTGAATTGTAAAAAAGTTGTATAACGGAAAAGCTCGCAATGCGCCTCCGGTTCAAAATCAGCACATGATTTTATTTCCATTGATAGCACACAGAAAATACGAGGTGTTTCTTAAACATGGAAGTTTTTCCCCAGCCTGACTAGAAATTAGCTTCGTCCATGAACAGAATCATTGATTCAAATTGCGGATTTTGTGTAATTTTTTGAAGATACCACTGTCAAAAGGTCACACGCCTTGGAAAATCAATGGGAAGTAATGCCTGTACTCTTAAAATATGGTAAGGATATAACAAAAAATCCACTAAAATCCTCCAAAAAATTTGATGGTCAATATTTAAGTGTCCAGCGATCTTCCTCCTATCCGTTTCAAGATGTTCTTCGACTTCGTGAAGCAGTGCTTCCCCAATTTCAGGTGTTCTCACACTTAGAGGTCTACCTTCAGATGTTCCTTTTTGGACAGAACCAGTTTCAACAAGACGACGATGAATATTAGAAAAGGTTCGGCTATCTGGCAAAGCACGATCGGGATATTTCTGGCACTTCTGCGTTTGAATAATTCACCATTATTACCAAGATTGTAAAAACTAAATGATGAAAAAGACGTCACAGCGAACAGATTTAAATAACAGAGACTTGTCAGATGTCAAAAGCCAGTGACATATTCCAGAGCAACTAGGTATTTATTGGTAAATTGCATTCTTCAATTATTACATTAATTTTGTCGGATTATATAACAGTTTTTACTTTATTGACTCAAAAATTGCGCATCGAAGGAAAAGAATTCGAGAGAGACCATTTGTTTTAAATTCAACGGGGAATTCAAAATTAATTTTTATTCCGCAAAAATCCATTGGCGCACCAAAGTTTAGACAGCAAACTAACATTAAATTTTCATTACAAATTCACACCCTTAAATATTCGCATATTATTAAGAAACACCCTGTATACGCTGGTATTCGATGAAAATTAAATAAATTTTATTCCTCTACCGGTTAACCGTTAACTGTGCATACTTTTAATGCAATCTAGCACATCTGTTGTCACCAGAGGGAATGTTTAATTTTTCGACAAATTCAAAAATTGTAGACAAGTCGATTGACTTGTTTCTTGCCACATGCATTTGTTTCTATGTTAGGCACACATAAATTACATTGAAGTTGGTATTATTTTGACAGTTGGTAACACTTCCATGCTCAACATATTGACACATATATTGTGTCAAACTTCCGCTGTGAGCAGCGGATCGTTTTAATCTTGAACAAAGGTGGCAAGTATTAAAAAGCTATTTTCAAAGCGAGTGCTGTGTTGTAGAAGCTTTGCGAACATTGAGAAGACTATTTGGTCGGAATGAAGCTCAGTCCACGACTGGTATACGAAGATTAGTGAAGAAGGTTCGTGCAACTGGCCTGTAGGATTTGGGGTTCTGAAAATCCACATGTCGTCGTAGAAAAACCAATGCATCCAAAAAGAGTAACTGTTTGGTGTTGCTGTTGGAGTGGTGGGATTATTGGTCCCTACTTTTTCCAAGATGAAGCTGGTAACAGCGTGACGGTAAACGGGGAACGCTATAGAGACACGCCACACCAACCGTGAAACAATCGATCTTTTACACACTAAGTTTTGGAGACGTTCATTTGCCGGCCCGCAGCTTTGATTTGACGTCCATGGATTATTTCCTATGGAGTACTGTTAAAGACCGCTCTTACACCAACGATCCTCGAACAATTGATGTGCTTAAGGAAAATGTCCGTCGAGCTATCGATGAAATAGACCCACAACTATCAAAAATGTGCTTCAAAATTGGGTTAAGAGGATGGACTACTGCCAGGCAAGCCGCGGCAGCCATTTAACTGGAATTGTTTTTGATAAATAATCCGAGGTATATTCTTTTGAATAAAGTATCGAGTGTTACATATTATTGAAGAGTGTAGTTTTAGTACCAATTTAAATGAGAAACCAACGGATGGTCCACCCTTTATTATGTTCAGCACACGTTAGACACTATTGAAATAAGACAGCACCATAGGCCTGATAACTAGAATCTGTCACTGCCAGAATGCATAGCTACTATTTGTTGAAACTTTCAGTTGTTCTTATTTTACCCTACTCACCCCTCCCAGCACCCCTCAGCAGCAGCACGGCACCAGTCATGCCAGGACACTTACGAACACGGGCACACAGAAACCATAAGCAGTTCAAATGTTATTTTGCTGTTTCTTGGTGACTACATTCCAAACCAGCTCCCCAATTATCCAAGTGTATCGAGTCTCGCTTGTAACAATTTATTTGTGAAATCATTACTTTACCTCCTATGCTGTCCAAAAATATAATACACACGTATGGCATTTTTTAATGCATAGTCAGCTAGATAACATCTTCAGTCTGCACAACCTCCGAAACAGAACCATTGATCCCTAGCGGTTTAAAAAAGAGGATAAATCAAGTATTATGACCCAGTTGACAGTGCGGTGCACAGATATGCCCCCCAAATAAAATCGATATTTCCGTATAGGGAGTAATGTAATAACAGGAAGTGTTTTTAATATCTGCCTGTTTCTCCTAGCCCGAACACGTGCGGAAAATCCACATTTAATGCTCGTGTTTTACATTCGTTTCACAGCATTTATACCCCAAGGCAAGGGTGAGTTTGCATCGTGAGCGAATCTTCCAGAAAATGTCTCGCGCAACAGGACATACCATATACTCAGTGACAGAAGTGTTACATCCAGAAAATAATAATTCCTTCAACTTGATTTTTTGGCAATCAAAAATGAAACGATAACATTTTTTTGACAACATAATGATTATATTTAAAGCGTACTGTGGCAACAATGTCAACGTACTATCTTTGTCTTTGTTTACCTTTTCTGCGAGCTGAGTAGTACAGATATTTTTAGTTATTGCCCCTTAATTTACTATTGTTAAGCATAAGAAGACGCCTCGAGTTCGAAGACGTCCAAATTATCACCATGTTAGCGTCTTTGACAGGAGTAGAATTATTGACAATCGAGACGTTGGTTTGTCCCATTGGGAGGCCGAATGGCATGATGTCATCTTCAGCGACGAATCGCGATTCTGTCTAGGTACGCACGATGGTCGTACGAGACTAAGACGTCGCCCTGATACGAGGGATGTATTTTAAGTTTTGGATATAGAAACATAGTAGGCCGCGCGGATCGAACGTCAGTACTGAATCTTAACCTCACTCTTTAGTAAACTTAAATTCAATGTTTCACAACAATACGTGCAGTGTTCTCACTACAGTGTCACCAAGTCATTAGAAAAATGGAACTCAACCGAGAACATTTTCGCGCCATCATTTATTACAACTTTCAAAAAAGCAGTAAAGTCATTTAAAACTACCTACCGTGATGTTTTATTTCCATATGCAAAACTTAACAGACATCCCTCGTATTGGACTCGTTGCAGTGTTACCAGGTCTACCGATTTTTCGGTAGATCTACTGATATTAGTCCTGATCTACCGAACTACTGACCTGTCTATCTATTGAAAAAACTGAACTATCTTTTTATAAATTCCAGAGGCAAACGGGGGATAACCCAAGTCATTATGGTTATCAGTAAAATATAAAAAAATCTAAGTTGTGTACTGTTCAAATTATTGGCTTTGAAAAAATCGGAAAAACCTACACCCTGTGATGCTCTTTTAGATTCAATTTCTTCAAATTACTGACTGAATTCAGAGTAAAAAGCGTGAGGTGCTTGATATATTAAATGTTACAATCATTCTATTATCAACTTTCTATGAGAGGGGAGTTTTTTTTTAGTAAAATGCACCACTCGCTTTTTACTCTAAATCGAATTAAATTATTCTGTTAATAACATAAATTAATTATGATTGATTGTTCGACCATCTACTACTGTAATATAAACTCTTTGCAATTAAAAATTATTTTCTGCTACTAGTTTTTTTAAACTATTATTTATTTAACCGTATAAGGCGTATCTCATAAACTAAAGTTTTATTCAGTGTAACATGGTATAAATACAACCAGCTTAAACGTTGATCATTACATTAATGAGAGCCATTCCTGCGAAACTTTCCTGAAAGAACACCGTTTGCCGTGAAGGAAAACACGAATACCACCACGAGTTATGAGCAACCCCTAATTGGGATGGAAATCTTGTTACTTATTTGTTCAGTACATAGGATACATCCACTTAAGTGTTTTGGGAGCCCCAAGCTGGCAACATATTCAGATTTACATCGTATGCTAGAATAACAGATTGTTCTTCTTTAGTCTGGGAAACTTAGGTGGTTGTTTGTATAGAGTGTGATTTACATCTAACTGTATCGTGAGAAGGTGCTTAACATGCATGGCGGCTCTGGTGCTTGCTTTGTCAGTACAATACTCTTTCAGTAGCGTGCCACTAGCGCCCTAAGAAATCAGGGTGCTTCCCCTTTTTTTACTTATAATTTTTGTCACTATGTTAGTATGTATATGTGGGACAAATCTTGCAACCTGTTGGGTAGAAATCTTGTATGCATGTGTGCTTCCCGTGTCAAAACAAAATTAACCAAACCGAACCCCTATTATGTGGGTATCAAATGAAAGACCTTGGTGAGAGAAACACAACAAGCAAAGTGACGTCACGCTAGATAAAAACCGCCGCTAAACGGCGATTTACACTTTTCGTAGTCACCCGACTATGTGGATGTTAAAGGGTTTGATAACGGAAATACAAGAAGCAAAGTGGCGTCATGGTAAATCCAATATGGCGACCGTCGCAAAATGGCGATTTACATTTTTCATAGTCACCCTTACGATATGGGTATCAAATCAAAGGGCTTTGTAAGAGAAATACAATAAGCAAAGTGACGTCATTGTAAATTTGATATGACGACCGATCGTTAGTGACAATACGAAATGAATTAAATGCCGCTGTACGGCGTTTACTTCATAACCATGGTAGCTAATAGGATATGGGTATCAAATAGAAACGCTTAATGAGAGAGAAACACGATAAGCAAAGTACCGTATGAAAAGTTTTAGGACTTCCATTGTCTATACAATTTTTGAGATGATAACGTTTCGATTTATCTTCAAGTCTTCGGGTGACCTGGCATACATTTTCCTTCCACGGTTATTTATACTATTATCGCTGACGTGTTATATACGATGACGTGTCCTGGGTGATGTGGCTGCTCGGTAGTCATGACGTGTTCGTCGGAAGGTCCTGGTTGTTCCAACCGTAGCGTCTTGATGCTGGTGTTGATGGGTAAGGACCAGATAAGACCTAGCCTCGAGTACTGCTTACATGATTGGGGTGCTGCCGCCCTGACTACACTATCCATGCTCGATGCTGTTCAGACGAGGGCTATCTATGATTTTTTTAACGGACAGTCTCGAGACCCCTTCGTACCGACAAGCTATCGGCAATCTAGCTCTATTCTACCGCTATGTCAATGAACCTGTTCCTCAGACTTACTAGTAAAATGATTCAATTTTTAGGTTGATTCGTCAACTTATCGATATGCAAAAAAAATATTGAATTCTAATAAACATGTTTTGCCACTCAGTGTACTTCATATTCCATTAACGGATTACAAGTCAAGCAAAAACATGTTCTAATCCAATGATAGGAAATCCAAGAAAAGCAAAATTATTCACTAGCTCTAGAAGGCCGGTCACGGACTCGACTGGAATTAGGGTGAATTTAGTTTGAAATGCACACATACACAATGCACTATATCGGAGAGAGATTCGGGAAAAGCTTGAAAGGCGCCTTTTTAGCACAAAAGAACTTGGCTAAAAATCGCCTTTAGTCCTGCCGCTCACAGAAACCCAGAAGGTGGATCAAAGAATACGCAATTCTTATCGGTTTTATGGAAAGCAAAAGGTATATACTTTAAATAAAGAGTCCTCTTCGCTACACATAAAAGAATCTACTTATGCAAGTTGGAGGATATTTCTGCTCTATTTCACTGGTTCAAACTAGGATGTTCGGAGTGCGAGAAGTACGATAATAAAGGGTTAGAGAAGAACTATGCGGCAGCTGACGCCGTACAGTGGTAATTTTTTAGTTTTAGAGAAAATCATAATACTGAGATCCTGACACCAGAAAAAATGTATTGCATTCTTAGTGTGGTGATAGCAGAGAGATGCTTCTCTACCCCCAGGAGGCTCAAAACATGGTTCAGAATTTGCACGTCAGAAACTCCTCCAACTGAACTGTCACTTGTTTTTTTAAATTTGGAGCTGGACCCCTTACAGCTAGCGATCTACGGGATACCGCCTAACTTACGTCACGCAACTGTGGAGTGAACTCATCCAGTGTTATGATGAGGCTGGCCTGCCAACCATCCCGTGTCGAACTTCACATGTCCAGAAGTCAAATAGAAGCTCGTGAAAACAACTTGTTTTGCATACATAGCAACAGTTTTTATTCCAAATCGTTCTACGCCCTGGCCTATAGAGATAATATGATCATTAATAAAGTTGCCTGCCCTCGTAAAGGCGGACACACCCAACAAAAACGACGCACCCTGTATCACCGCAACCAGGAACTAGTCTGAAAAACATTCCCGTCTACCTCATCCAATCAGAGGTTTAATTAATAAAGCAGAGGTTCAGTGGTGAATTTGAAATTAGCTAAAGACATGTATCTGCTATGTAGCCGACTCTCTAAATCAGGTCTGCAGGTACCTTTACATCGGTGTTATTGGATTATTAACACATTTCCAATGGCCGCAATCGTCGATTAACCAGTAATAGCACTTGATATAGTACTGAGTGAAAACCGTGAATGCGCACTGCCCCTGTAACATGTTACATTCAATTGTATGTTAAATGTTTTAGCCATTTTACTTAGTATGGGCCTTGTGAGCAATTCCACGTGTCATAGACTGGCAGTTTGACGACATTTATCTACATTTTCTGTCATACGAATCCCGCCTCAAGAGAATTTTTTCTTCACTGAGTATGTTTCCGTAGGGGTAGACGGTCTCTGACTGTCGAAGGTGGAGGTACCACTCGGCGGACCTCTAAGGCGCAGTCATGTTGCATGCAGACGTGTTCTCCCGCTAGAGTCCGTGTGGCGTCTCCCCCTGTATCCCCTACTGGACTGCTTTTTCGGACAGTTTGGATTAGTCATAGCATAAGACGATGAGGTACATTTAGTGCCCCAGACGCTCAGTCCAGGAATGTTTACCTTGATTTAAAAATAGTTCAAATACGATAACTAAAATAAGCAAAAACTTATATTTGGGAGGTTCAAAATAAACTTTTTTTAATAAGATGTTTCACATCTGGTTTTGGTAAAAGTTTAGGAAAAGTCACGCATCGCGACTGCTGTCAATACGAATTAACAATTAAATCAACAGACGCTGGCGGCTACTATGCACTTATGGACATGACTCAGCATGCAGTAACATGCAGCTTCTGCGTCCGATTGCAAAACTTGTTAACCTGCGAACCCATGAATCTTCGAATCAATATCGGATACAGTTTGTTGATGTGACCCAAATGAAAAAGCATCCATAAGAACATCATCCACGCTTTTAGGAGAGAAATCATTCTGTTCCTCCCACGATGTTTAGGAATTCCGTTGAAAAAGCATTTTCGTCGGTCACAGCTAACGAGAAACATTTGAATTGCAAATCTATAAGCTTCCTTGACTTGCATTTTCTCTGTTTTCAACAAGGTATGTACAACATAATATAATGTTTTTGAGAAGACGGAATACACGTAGGTGATCAATTTTATCATCTGCTTCTAGGCTTTAACATTCATAATTGTTGTATCTGAACAAAAAGCTACGGACAAGAAACGAAAAAACAAAAATCATTCAAACTTTGCTCTTTGACATTTCAGGCACCTGACCATTAAAACATTTTTTTTTTATTGGACATTGGGGGTTATAGTAGGTAGGTAGTACCAGTATTATTAAGAAGACGCATACTATGCATCTAAATTAAAACGCTGGTAAGTACAAATCACGCTTATTGCGCTACACGTCCCGAGTTTCGATCTCCCCCTTGTCAGCAAAGGTGCAGGTATACGTCTCCCTCCTTGTCTAAGCGCACGTCATAGGCGTGCGACGTACCTTTTACCACGGGGTAGGGAATATTCTGATGGAGCGATAGGAATATTTGCGACATTGCTTTTGATCATTGACAAGCTTTCATTTAACTTGTCCTGCTTGTTAGTATGTATGTGCGGGACAAATCTTGGACCTGAATTCTGAGCCTGTTAACCTGAAACTATGAAATGCCTTATTTAGTGAAATGTTCCAAGTTTACTTTTGAACAAAGATAAGCTGGTAATCTGCTCATATCTAAATGTAGTTCATTATACATGGCAGTAAATAGGTACATCGGATTCTTTTTATAAGTACTGAGATCGAATTTGTGGCATCCCAGCTTCTCTATGGTATACTATAACTATCTAAAACTGTAATGACTCATCGATGTTCACGTGAACATCACTTAACTACCAGTAGTCGGCTGTTCATAGGCGGGGTATGAATGTTTAACATGGGTGAACTAGATTTGTCACATGCTTAATAAAGAGTGGTTTGAAACATATTGTAAGTCAAAAATTTGGGAATTACCTTTATTCATCGTCGCTTCCACTTACATCTGACAGTAATAAACTGTCGCTATCGCTTTCCTCGTTGAAATTGACTATAACTGGCTCTATGATGGTGTCGATGTGGTGGTCAAGCTGTCACATTTTTGTTTCTTCCTTCACAACATGACGGATAGCATTCTGCCAAGCTTCGGGCGTTACTAGCTGTATGGAAGTCTCAAGTAAAACCTTAACGTCTGGTAATTTGAAGGTTGTGATATGGCGCGCAATATAACCCTTCATTGAGCCCAGATGAGCTCTGTTGGGTTCAGTTCACAGTGGTAGGGCGGTAACCGCAGCACAGTGACACCACATTGATGGGCCATCTCATCAGTCACGTAACTAATGTTCGCAGGTTTGTGCTGTTTAATTTTTTCATACAATTCCGCTTTCACACATGAATCGTCAAACGGGATTCCTTTTTCGCGCAACCATTGCTGCATGTCACTTTTTCGAGATCCCATAGTCGGTACACGTTCGGCTCGACGACTATGGTAGGAAGCATTATCCATGACGATCACAGAGTTGGGCTCAACTCGCTGAAGCACCCCTTGAAACCAGCTCTCGAAGCAGCTGGCATTCATTTCGTCATGGTAATCACCTCCTTTCTTAGAGACGAAAATCAAGTCACACTCTTATAAAAAGCCACTATCGCTACCAATATGAGTTACGATCAATCTTTGATCTTTCCCTGACGGTCCACGAAGACCTGTTGACAAACCTTCAATGCTTGCTTGTCGGTTACTCACTACGTTTTTGTCTGTCCAGGTTTTTTTAACTGTGTGACCTGCATTTACCCATGTCTCGTCCAAATAATAGATTTTTCTGCTTTGTCGCCTATATTCAATCATTTCGCGTAGGTATTTTCGACGCCAGGCGACTATTTCAGGTCTCTCTATCAATACTGACTTCCGATTACGCGTTTCGTAACGAAAATTAATTTCGTGCAAGGATTTCCTCATTACCTCGACGCTCATTTGGGGTATAATTTCATTTTCCTTGATCGCTGCATGTACAGCCTTGAGGGTTGGTATCTCATTCCTAAAGAAGAATGAATGTACGGTTCGCCTTAACGCCATTTTGCTATCGTCATTCAATTTAACGGCCTTTCGTCCCTTCAAATTAAACTTTGGATCAGTAGTAGCTCCAGTTTTCTTCTTTTCATGCACCACCCTGCGAATGGTCCACTCTGGAACGCCTGTCATACTTTCACTAGGCGCGAGTGCATCTCCTGCGACATAGTTCTGTTCAGATAATTGAACACGTTGAGCACGATTTCTTTCGCGTCCCTCTTCAGTGCTTTACGAAGCCGTCTACTTGTTCCCTGGCTTTCAGTACTTCCACTCGTGCCATTTGTACTCTCGATGGTTACGTATAACCAAAACAGTAACCACAGAAACCACAACAATAACAATCACACAACAATTCTTATAAAAACACACAATATGCGATTGCTCAACGAAACACGTTCCAATGCGTTGCCGACGCCTATGAGTCTGCCGGTCGAGGCGCGTCTTTGATTTCATTGGTTCTACCGGCGGAGAACAATCAGCCATTATTTCCATCTCTGTCTGTGCTGTTGACCACCGCAAAGCCACAGAAACGACATATGTCGTACGCTATACGGCTGTACTGGAAGGAAGCCGGGATCGAGCTCTGATCACGTGTTGATCACGCGTATGAGTCATTACAGTTTTAAATAGTTGTAGTATAGTACTGTTTAGCATGTATTTACTATCAACTTTTTGCAATCCATTCTGAAATTTTCTGATAGTTGTTTCATCTACGTATTGTACTACTTTCTCACTAAACACTCCACTCAGATCATTTTTAAACAGCAGGAACAAGAGAGTTGATGATAGACCCCTGAGGAACCCCTAAGTTTAACTTTTTGTATCTGATGTGCTATCACTCACTCTCACTTCTATTTTTCTGCTCGATACAAAAGCTTTTGTTCATGTATGTATGTATGTACTAGTGACCCGTATGTAGGAGGTTTCAACTGAGTAGGTTATGATTAATTAATACAATCAAAGGCTCGATTTATTCTTTCAGAAGTTATACTGTTCGTCGGCAGGAAATAGAGGCTCAACCGATATTTTCAAGAAATAGCACATAGATTATTAAGCATTATTCAGGGATTGATCGATACACGACGGCTTAAGCAAAGGTCTTTCTCTCCAGTTCACTGGACTGTGTATAGGGCGGTAATGAAATAGGCTAATGTCAGATTTTATAAGGATTCCGATCTAAATATACAACCTCATAGTGAGAAAATCTAATTTGAGGATTGTATTACTATGAAAACACGTAATTATCGGCTACCACCACGGCTGGGAATAGTATATTCACAATCCACAACCAATTCACACATAAATTAAAAAAAAAGCACATTTTCATATAACTCCGAAAAGAAAGCAGAAATCTGGCCATATGGGCCATAAGCCTGCTTTTAGACTAATCTAAACTAAAAAAAGACACTAATCGTGACCAGGGTGTCCCGCAAGTTCCTTTTCATAAACAACGACGTTCGAAATAGTAAATTTTCCGTAAAACTAAGACGTAACAAGAAATTCTGAGTACTGCCCTATAACATGTTTTTTTGTATACGTTTGAATACGTCTTCTTTAAACAATATTTGGACCTGTCCAGGTTTTCTACTATATGTAAAGCTAGGTTATTTGTTTAAGGCTGAGAAGAACTTTTCTTCACATGACCTCCTCACTCTGTACAAGGCCCACATAAGCTACCACTACATATCGACACATGCAACGAAGACTATAATAACTCAAAAATCGTTGCTTTTGATTTACGGTTAGCGTAGATTTTCACGTTCTCTAAAGGTTTGCAAATAATTTGCACAAGCCAGTTTGTCCAAATTATATGAACATGAAGACGTACCTTTAGAGAACTTAAAAATCTATAGATACCGAGAGTAAGTCAAAAGCAAGGATTTTTGAGATACCTCCGTTGCAGGGGACGATATGTGCTCGATGCTGTTTAAACGATGTGTCTTCCCTCACGGATAGTCTCGGTACGCTATCGCACCGACGATCCATCGGGAATCTAGCTCTCTTCTACCGCTATGCCAACGGACTTTGCTCATCAGAGCTTTCCTCTATGATGACGCCGCGCGATGTGCCTGCCAGACAGACCCGCCTGACTCTGGCCCCCCATCCTAACCGTGTCGAACTTCGTACATCCAGAACTGGCCGATAAGACCGCTCCTTTGTCCCGCTTGTGGACCCATCTACAAGAGGAAACTTTTCCCAGTTCTACTAACCTTAGGAAGTTCAAAAATCGGATCGACATAGTTTCTTTAATCTCTCCATAACAGCCCTGGTATTCAGCCTTCTGCCTATGCGGTATAAAAAAATCATGGTTCAACATAATATTTTTATTAACAAAATTGCCGAAGGTGCCAACACCGGGACAACCTGTATACGCATCCGATAGGTTGTAGGTACCCGTGACATTAATTTTTGACGTTCATATACAAACGCGTGTGGAATTCTCTGTTATCGTACCACTCTGATAAATGCAAAAACGTACTCCGAGGTAAACGAACGCTAGAATTTTAAATAAAAATCGCTGTAGAATTTCTTGCGGTGGGAGCGACGCAAGTCCTAATACCGCTCCCTTTCATTTGTGATTGCAGATATGTAAATTTCGCGCCGAAACGTCATACGAGATAATACAATGGCATCACGGAAAAAAACTCCGCGCACAATCAAGGACGTACATTTTGCTTGCAATTTTCATGAATTGTAATGTAAATGCAAAATTGTTAGGATACTTTATTTCTTATTGGGGCTCTGTGAGTAATTTCCTAGAAAATTAATGGCTCACGCTGACAGTAATGCATTTAAATCACGTATTACCATTAACGGAAAATCTATTGAAAATGCACCTATGGCGTTACAGGATTTCCAATTGTTTGATTTTGTATCGCCCTCGGAAATTGTACAGTGCTAACATGAAGAAAGATTTACCTGCCATAATATACTATCAAAGGACAATCTTGGGGACATCTGCAATAATGGAACAGAAGCAGAAGCAGAAGCAACCGGTAAACCGATCGACGTGCGTTGCTGCTGTCCTAAAAGTTTTCGCATAAAATATTTTATCGAATTTTTTTCAGTGAAGAAGTTTATTTAAACACTAACTAGGTTCTATACTATCGAATTGTGTGGAGTGCCCATTCTGCTATACCAGCCCCAACCTTCTTCGATGTCTCTCATGAGGAATTCATATCAGTTCCTCTCAGTTTCTCGTAAATTCGCGTTCTTCCTAGACATTAAAGCCCAAAAATCCTCTATTGGGCGAGCCTATTTGGAGCATTATCGTTTTTGGGAACAAAAGGTATGCTGTGATGTCGCAGCCAGTTTTGGGTATCTCTTGAGTAATGACATGATGCTAGGTGCGGCCAAAACACGATATGGTTACTAGCATGATGTTCGTGGACAAATTGAAGCAATTTGGAAAAGAATATAGCTCTGACTATTCAAAGCTTCACCCCTCTCTCTTCCCGCAAAAGGTTGGGATACACCCCTGTTAGAAATTGCGCACCAGACAAGGATCTTACCTGCAAATGAGTAAAAGTGGATATACTTAAAAAATATTTTCTTAGGGTCCCTTTTGTCCAACATTAACATCAGTCCAGTTTAATTTTTTACCTTCATCACTGGTACGAACTGCCAAAATTCGTAATAGTTTTGACAAACTTTTAAAATCCAGAAAGTCTGACCAGCCCATTGGAATGACTTTGTGGATTTTTTCGTGTGGCTAATTTGATTATAGGGTAAAATTGGTTGGGAATAAAAATACCACCAACTTGTGGAATAGCTGTACTTACTACGCTATTCGCTGAATCTCCTTCACTTTGTCCATGATTGGTCTCAAAAAAAAACGTAGAGATATGGTTTCGATTCCCATGATTTTCTGAACTGCATACAACATCATGGCATCCATAATCGAGTTCTTGCTCTGGCCCAAACATCCATCTGAATATACAGGGTGACTTCGAAGTTGAGTCATTTATTTTAACAGTGAGTAGATGTGATCAAAAGAAATGTTTTTTCCTTTACCATTTTTCTGGTAAAATTAAAGTAACAAAGTTATAGCCCTTTGGAAGTTTGAGTACCGCCCTGTCTCAATAATAATATTATGTGCTCGTGTCTGGCGACAACGGATATAATCCGCCTTATCGGTTCATCGCATCCGAAACAAAAAAGCGAAAGAACTTGGAACGATGTTTTTACAATTATTTTATTCAGTTGGATACAGTCAGTGTCAGTCGGTAACGCGTGAGTGAATAGTGGTGTCTGTTGCGTGGCTCAAACGAAATAAAAAATGGCACATGTTTATGCGGATCGGTTTCCCAATCGAGTGCAACCAACCCCTCGTGCCTTTGTTAATGTAGTACAACGGGCTCGTGAATCAGGTGACTCAAGACCTCACAGGGGACGACATGCCGGTGCTCCAAGACCTCACGATCAAATACAGGTCCGCACTGAAATACTTATCGGGAGGATACTTTATAAAACAAGGTAAATTTTTTTTTTAATTTTTTTTTATTTTTACACACATATTTTGGTTTATCTTCCTTCTACAATCATTATCTGAAAATTAATGACTCAACTTCAAAGTCACCCAGTAGAACTATAGGCTGAGTAATACTCGAGGCTTTTGAACACGCTTCTAGGGCTCCTGTCTCACTTATTAAAACATAGACACTCTTTAGTCGCTATAATATAATACGTGAAATTGAAATTGGATAAGCCACTTTGATAAAAAATTGCGCTTTCCTGACTCACTGGTAAATAAATCACCTGTTGCAGATCGAAAACTGCACATCAAATATATTTATCTTGATATGCTTGAAACGTGGATTCTTTTTTCCATTATCTCACTTTGTGTATGTTTTTCGTATCTCTCTTTCAATTTTTTCTTTGTTTCATCATCTCCTTGTCTATATGCAGTTCAAATTTTTGGATTCGACTTTTGTAAAGTTACTTTACTATGTGTGGAAGGCGACATAGTGGTGGCCCAGAATAATTATTCTTTTATATTTCTTCAAAGGTTGGATTTATCTGAAATTTCAATGAATTACTCACCTAGAGACGCGTATACAAAAAATTGTTGTGATAAATCCATTATCACTGGTTCTTTATTCTGTCACTTAGTATATTCCTTTAGCCGAAGAATCTTGTTCGCGCTGAACGAAAATGTCACTCCACAGTCATACCCGTAAAACATTGTGCTGAATGTCTAACGTCTTGGATTGCAGTTTAAAAGTGTCACAGACCATGAGCTACCATTCATTAGGAAGGTAGAAGAGGACACTAACAAGGCTAATGGTCAAACTTTGGTGTTACCAAGCCAGAACTTTGCACATTAATCTATTGCAGGACGATGCGACGTGTTCGGCTTCTTTGTCTATCATTTACATCAAGAAGTTGCACTTACTGGGACAGTGTTTAGCTTTTTCTTTGTGCCTTTTCATCTACGTAAAACTTAGAAGCAGGGCTGAAGAGGAACGCTCTTTAATTATATCTTTGTGCCGGGCTTTAAATCTAAACAATGTTCACTACACGCAAGGAAAGCTGTGTCTCGTGTCTCGGGTTTTTGTCTGTCAAGCTTTGATGTTGATCTTTGTTTTATAGAACAAATGTCCACTAAACGAAAGGATGTATATTTACCTTCTATCTTTGTAATCGGACCAAACGTTTCTTACTAGCGGAAGCCAAATTTCGTAGAACGTTTGCGAAAATAGAAAAATAATTTGCGAACCGGGCATTCAATTCGTCACTATGCTATCTAGCTTGAATTCTTCCCAAATTCTTTCCGTTTCCCGCTGTTTGCTTGAGAGATGTGCAGCGAAGCTTGTTCCAGCTATTTCGCATCACTTCCACATATCTTACGATAAACAGGGGGTGCTTCTGGAGAATCTTGAACTTGATTAGCGAGAGGCAGTATGATCTTCGGCACCAACTAGGGATCGATCTGGGTCGTGATATTGTTTCTATTACATATTGACCTCATCTCATGTGCGATCAATCTGATCCACAGCTTTGATGATGAAACTTTCTCTCTGAGAAGAGATCTGGAGGTTGTCACTGTTTGGGGATACAACATATTGTACAGTTTAATTGTTCTAAACACAGTACTATACTTAGATTAAAATCCGGATTCCATTATCCTCATTAGGACCGCCAGGATTGATAAATTCTTTTATAGATCCTCTGTAGGGGAGTAAGAGCGATAACACTAGCGCATGCGTGCAGTTTCGGACTTACTCTTTGTTGGTTCGGGCACTCGGCGCTGCACAACAGAAGCAGATACTTTTTCAAGGTAGTGCATTCTCACCTTGTTCATTGCGAATGTTGCCATTAATCCTGAGCTGGGCTTAGACCGTCCACAATATGCAAGGTTGTACAGTCGATAATGCAGTCATTTATCTAGGCTTGTCACTGCTTACTGCTGGACAAGCTTATGTAGCTCTTAGTCGTGTAAGATCTTTAGATGGTATTCGGGTTGAAGAACCTGGTTGCTCTAACAGGAAAAATCCCATGCAACAGTGAAAAGTTAGCTATAAAAGCGTGTTTTTTTTAACTAATATTTATTATTAAAACTTTTATAGACTGAGTATTCTTGCACGGCATCCTCTCGTCATGTTTATCCGTACATTTACTGAAAAAAAAACTGAGTTCAGTTTACCTAAGACTCCATTCGACATGGACTCACTTCTTCAGTCACGGCAGGTACTGGCAAAAAGTTAGGTTATCTATGTAGAACTAAGGAGTACCTTCCTCCACAATCTCACTTTGTACACGGCAGAGATTAGACCTAGCCTAGAGTACTGCTTGCATGTCTTTGGTGCTGCAACCCCGACTACATTATCCATGGTCGATGCTGTTCAGAGAAGACCTATCCGACTGTTGTACCGACAGGACGTCCTTTCTACCGCTATGTTAACGGGTTTTGCTACTCAGAGCTCTCCTCCATCAATGATATGATCCAGAACTGGTTGATACGACCACTCCTTAGTCCCTAGGGTTGTGGAACAATCTGCCTGACGAGTCTTTTCCCAGTTCTACACCTTAGGTGTCCAGATCCTTTGGAAAATGATCAGTAATTTGAGTACTAGGCTACGAAAAAAATCATAAAACTTTGTCACGGATATATTATTAGAAAATCACTCTTTTCGTTTTTCCAAGCAATACTGCCTGTTGTAGTAGATCTAATGCCAACTGAAACAGAAAAAAAAACAGTACCGTCAAAAAAAGTGAATGAGCAAGTGAACAAGGCGCAACATTAACACATTAAATTAGGTATAATGGGGTAATTTGAAAAGAAGGCGGTTCCTCTCTCAAGTTCCCTGGTGAAAGACAGAATTTATCGGGTCTGAAGGTCAAAGATCGAATTTTGGTTGCCCCTGGCATAAGGTAACACTTTGAATGCATCTAAAGCTCAGATTTGGTAAATACAGCGTGGTCGAAAAAATACACAAAGATATTTTAGAGGGCGATTCCTTTTTAAAGAATATTAAAGAAAGTTTCTATAAGCATGGGTCCGGAAAGGCAGTTTTCAAGAGAGAAATATAATTTTAGAGAAATAAAATTACGTAAATAATTTTTTTCTAGAACTGACGCGCAAATGTCAAACCTCTATACAGAAATGTTTTTTATTCAAAAATTAATAATCCAATTTTTTGTGTAAATAAAATGATGCGTAATATTACAAAGTAAACTTTGCACGACATGGCGATATACTTTCAGTAATCTTTTATATTGTTTTAAGTCAATAAAAAAATTCTATTACCTACATTAACAACACGATGCGGCCTCAAAATAAAAAGACGATTCAGCAGGATAAGCCTACAATTAAAAACTCGTTAGTACTCGGTAGTTGTTATTGTTTGAGGCATGCATGTATAATGCATAGGGCTTTATCGATGCTTAGCACTCATTACTGGCGACCTATCGATTTAACAACAAATAGAATGACTCGCTCGGCAACTCGTACACACAACCAAAGAACCACGCAATTTCGATCTGTAAATCTGACTTCCATTAAATTGGTCGAATTTATGATATGCTGCATATCTCATCGTCCTGAACAAATGTCTCAATGGGCATAACCTCACAAACCATAAGGGTTGTGAGATAAAAATGGTTAAAGTTGAATTATCTTAGATTGGCGCATTCAACATTTCTAGAGGTCACGTACACCGTCGACCAGAGATGAATTTAATGGCACAAAACGTCCAAAATAAACTATTCCTTGACCCGTTTTTCAAATCCGATGATACCGAAGAAAAAAGAAGAAAAAATCAGGTACGTTAGATCTAAATGCTTCGTTTGTAGTTAGAGACACAATATTCCTTTATGCAATGTTCGTGGATATATTTTTCCTAAAATTGTACAATTGCTTACCTCTGGAACTTAGAGAAATGAATTCTCAATCAATGCTGAAAAATAAGCTGTCAGAATGGAGCTTTTCTACCCCTAAATGTCATATCAACACTCTTTGAATTTCACACAGTTTCTCAGGATGTCGTTAAAATGCACTTTTCAGAATTAAATCGCTTGCCATAGGTGCTGATGGTTTAAATCTTGAAATGATCTTATTGTGTTCCCATAAAAATCATCCCCTATATTGCAAATATAATAAACTCATGTATTTTAGATAGAGAATTTCTAGACTCATGGAAAATTGCCAAAAATATACCAATATCAAAGAAGTCTGAAATTGACGACTACAATGATCTGAAGTTTCATTTTTCGTCACGAGTTGTGAATCACCCTGTATATTGTATTATAGCAAATGAATTATTATCATTAAATAAAAATAGTATGGAAAAACAGCACAGTACGCCTTTTATTGATTACGTCGTTTCATTCTTTCGTATGTAAACACAATAAACAGACACTCGATTATGTAGTCTCACTCTATTTAAAATTTGTAGGCGTGCCGGGCGTCATCTGGACTGAGCCTTGTCAGCAAAATTGTTGTTATTGATATACAGAGTCGGAGCAGTAGCGACCTGCCATTCTGTAACATTATTAAAAGTAACAACCGTCTTCATTTACGAACTACAGCTCGTCAAGTGTAGGAAGAGATTTGAGGATTTGGTGGGATTGCGCACAGGAGAGAGGGAGAACGCATTCGGTGCAAAAGAGATGGCACTTACAATACGTGCCATTCGGTTTATTATTATTTGATCCAAAACTAAGTCGAGTGCTGGTTCCACTTCCATATACCGATTCTCAAAACCTTTGGCATCCTCACATCGCTTTTTCCATTCTTCTGAGGGATAAGACGAGAAAAAGTCTCAGCCACATTTTGTTTCAAAGATGCCTATATCAGCTCAATTGGGTTCAGGTCGGGGTGATATGGTGGCAATCTCAAAACAGAATGACCTTTTTCAGCCATTATTCTGTCTATTTCATGAGTTATATATGCCGGCTTATGCATTTTGATAATTTTCAACATGTCGTCAGTGAAATGTATTCATTCTTTCACATGATCCTTCTTAGAGCACATAGTAGGACATTTGCCTGTCTGAACATTGTGGTACGGAGCGTTGTCTATAACCAAAACTATTTGGTGGTAGGTTGGGAATCAGTTTATCCTGAAGCCATTTTTTATAGTTACTATAGTGATAATCACCTGACTTACTATTGGATTTAAATTTCAGATCTGCATTTTCACTACTAGGATGCACAATAATAAATCATTGTCCTTTTGAAACTGACCTGTGAAGGCCCTCATTGGTATTATCGCTCCAACTCTTTTCATGCGTATGTGACGTATGGATGTAAGTTTCGTCCATATAAATTATAGGAGGATTGTTTTCTCTATATTCTTTCATCCTTCTCAGAAAATTTCTCCTGAGATGCTGAATCTCTGGTTTCTCTATAAGAAGTCTTCTATTAGTTCTGGCCTCCCTCCAACTCAATCCCATTGTCCTCGTCATGTGATCCAGTCTAATGGTGTTCTTGAAAAAATTTCCTGTGTATGTGCCGCAAAGTTGGAACCCTCTTTTCCGTTATGTAAAAATTCATTATATCTCGACGAAGTAATCCTCTATCAAAGTTGTCGAAACCAGATTTCGGAGTGGCTCTTCGTCTTGTTTTGTTTTGTGTCGAAAAAGATATCGAAGCACCTTCTTCAACAGATTTTAGTTCGCGAGAAATCCTCCTAATAGTCGATAGACTAACTCCCATGGCTGCATGCTGCTGAACTTTCTTCAAATCTGTAAGAGGTTTATTTCCTTCTGCTTGTAGTTGCATAGAGAATATAACATTTGCTATAACCTCCCTAGTTTGCTGTGTATGTATGTATTCAACCCACGAATTCGTAACAATAACAATTCACAGGTAATAAGTAATAAAGCTGTTTCACTGCCTGACATTTTTTCTCCTGACTGCACGCTAACTAGTCTAGACACGACAAGAGACAACTGCTTCGTCCAGCGAATTGAGCCGCTAGCTAAAATTCGCATCTCTTCCTACACTTGACGAGCCGTACTAGCTTTTCCGGATCTGTAGTTATGGTGTGCGAGGATATCAGCAAACAAACTGCCAGACTGATGAAATGATGGTTTTGAGGATGAACAGGCGATGCAAAATCCAGAACACACACGTGAAACGTGACCTGCAATGGCAAAAACAGAGAAATACTGATTTTGCTTGTTTCAATTTCATTTTTGAGGGCGATGCAAACTGCAGACGTTCCAGGAACAGTTTAAAATCAAACGCCGGTCGAAGCGATGCTATCGTCCATTTCAAGATGTTATGATAAAACTAGCCCTAAGTAATTTTATATTCGCTTGCAATGGGCGCGAACGGAAGCAGTGGAAAATCGATTTTTCCTCTAGCCAATACTTTATTATTTCGTTCATCGTATTTTCAACCACTAACCTACCATGAAATTTATTCTAAAAACATCGCCGGAGGGATATTTGCATCCATAAATACATATATGGACTGTTCCAAAATTGGGTTGTTTTCGAGCTTCCTGGCTATAATGCGACATACGAAATTGACTAGTGTTAGAGGCAGGTATATAAAAAATAACATAACATTTCCTAAGCTTGTCAGTCAACTTTTCGGGCCTGTTGAGTCTGATTCAAAAGTCGATTTGTATCTATACGTTCATTTTTAGGCTGCTTCCAGATTATTTCAACATTATTTTTAAAAAATAGTGTAAAGCAGGTTGACCCCGTACTTCTCACGCAATTCTGGGCAAGTGGACTGTGAATAAGCAGCAACTAAGTTCTTCATTATTACCAAAGATGCTACATTGCAATCTTCTGCCCCATACAATTCAACCCGTACAAATTTTTTTCTGAAAAGGAGCCTTTGGAACTTCGAACACTTCGTATTTTTTGGTACTTTCTCCTTAGCTCTTCGCCGTCACTGGACCGAAGGCAAGATGAATCGATAAGTAAAAAATTCTTAAATTCTAATAAACATAAGTTTACCTTTTTTTGTCCTCGTCAGTGACGTGTGTGTCAATGATTGACATTAGTTTGCTCCATTGAAATAATTTCGTTTTTACTCGACTATTTTTTCCATCTTCAGCCGGAAGTCGATGCAATAAGCCTCACTCTGCCTCATTAGGAACGTATCGAGCTGTTGTAAGTGTAACGTGTAATATGGGGAGTAGGTCACACCACGTCATTATCTAATATCCGTCTAAGTGCACTGAAAGAAATTAGGACAATGATTCATTAGCAGAGTGAGCAGATAATCTTGGCTTGCGCCCCAAAAATGATAAGCAAACAGGGAAGGGCTATGCAAAAATTACGTGGCGTGGTTTAAACCCCTTGTTCTCTCTGGCGTTACAAATCTTTAATTAAATAAATAATAGTTAAAAAAAATCTAAATGACACGCTTTTATAGCTAATTTTTAATTACAAAGAGTTTATATTACAGTAGTAGATGGTCGAACAGGCAATCATAATTAAGAACGAAATTATAATAAAGTTTATTCATTCTATTCGCAGTTTTAGTTTTTTGTGGACATGTGGTATCGAAATGTCTTACGAATCATTTCGTAATCTAATCATTTCACTGTGGCATGGGGTTTTTCCTGTTAACTTAGGGCAATCAAGTTCTTCAATCCAATTACCGTCTATACTCTAGGCGCTGAAGAAAGAAACTAAACCCAAACAAATACACGCATATTGCTCGTGAGTGAGGGTCTAGGCGCAGGAGACATTACAGGACCGCATCAAGATATTATGGGTAGTCATCAAAAATTTCATACAAGATAATTATTATCTTTTACAGTAAATTTCAGTTAGAAATTCACAAATGAGTTAACTACACTTTTTAGTTATTAGTAAGTAAGCTGCGCGCACTCATTCAGAAGAGGAACTTGAATCTTCTGAATCGTTTAAATGAATTATTAGAGGTTCAATTTGGGTATCGATGACATTGTCCAAATCCCACATTTTGACCTCAACCTTCTCCCGAACGTGGCGGATACAGTTTTTCCATTCCTCTGCCGTAACTCTATTGAGTGCGATGTGAAAGAGATTTTTAACATCAGAAAATTTATAAGTATTATTATTCGACGCCACGTATTGCTTTACGTTGGCCCAAATCAGCTCAATAGGGTTCAGCTCACAATGGTAGGGTGGCAGTCTCAAGACAGTTTTATTTTGTTTTTTGGCCATTTCGTCGAGCATTTTAAAATCGTATTTGTATTTATGTCTATTGACTATACTTATCAATTCACCCTTGACCATTGTTTCATCAAAATCGATCTGTTTTGAGGCCAGCCATTGTTGTATGTTTGCTTTTTTAGTTGCCATTGTGGGAATTTTTTCTATTTTTCTAGAATGGTACGGGGCATTATCCAGTACAATAACAGCGTTATTCGCCAGCTTTAGTAACATTTTGGAGAACCAATTTTCAAAGGAATTGCCGTCCATCTCCTCATGATAGTCCCCTGTTTTTTTTTGATTCAAAGGCCCACAGTGCTTCGGGAACAAAGCCGTCTTCACTACCTACGTGACAAATGATCAGCCGTTTGCCTTTTCCTGGAAATAAATTATTCCTTACACTATGGATTGATTAAATTTGAAGGAATGAGGCAATTGAGTTCATTTAGCTAAATTTAAGAGTCACGGAATGCTGATCAAAAACTGAAAAACGTAGAAAATTGAAGTTTGCAACTTCTCAAAACCCATTCAAAGCAAATTGACTGCACCCAAAAATGATAATAAATTTCAAAATAAGGCTTAAAAGAGGGTCGAAGTTTTTTTCCTAATGACTACACTGCGAATGCACCATTTTTGGAGAATATCACACATTATCTGCTATCACAGCATACTATTTGCCCGAATTTATCAAAATTAAATTGCCGGATAGATGAAGGAGCTTACCTGCAGGATTTTTCAATCCAGCCGAAAGACCGTCTAGAAAAGCCTGCCTTGATGATGTTTCTGATTTGTCGACCCAAACTTTCGCTTGAGTATGTCCAGCATTCACCCACGTTTCGTCCAAATAGTAATTTTTTCTTTTTTCATCGCGAAACTTCCGAATCTTCCTAAGGTATTCCCTTCTCCACACAACAATTTCTTCTTTCTCTATTAACATACTGTTTCTTCCCCGTTTCAAGAATCGAAAATTAAGTTCCTTCAAAAGTTTTCGGAATGTGGTTCTTTTAAATGATGGAAGATCCTCATCAGCATTAACTAATCTTAATATCTTATCTACTGTAGGTATCTCATTTCGGAAGAAAAAATTATGCACTTTCCTCCTGATGGCAGTTCTGTCAAAGTCATCTACTCCGTCCGTTATCCTTTTTCTTGCAGGATACGGTTTTGGCTCAGAAAGTGAGTGAGTGCTCCTATATTCCTTAATGATCCTATAAACACTGGACCGACATACTCCAGAAATATGTGCTATCTTACATATAACTTCGTCCACGACCAAATCGGGTTTTTCTTGAATTTGGTTTTTGTATATATTTAATATTATTTGTTTTTCATTTGCACTTAAATGTAGCTTCTTAGCCCTTTTTTTGGGTGGGGTTGCTCTGATGTCAACCACTTCGTCGGCTGTATCTGTGTCAGACATCGTATCTTAGGCAATATATAAACAAAACGTTCCACTCGCGAAAAACGAGTATACGCTACTGAATGCGTAATGCGTATGCAATGCAATCCTGTGCGTGAATTAACTGTTAGATGCCTGTCGTGTCATCTACAAACACGTTTACAAGTCCAAACCTGTGCAGATTCGTAGAGCGCCGACGACTGCTAGTGACCTTGAATTTGTCTGTAGATCGATGTTACTCCAGTCAATTTAGGTTCAAAGTGGATGTTTTCTAAACCAATTTGTTGTTCCTACATCAAAAATATATCGATGATGTTTTGTACTGGGAGCTCATGAAAGATCAAGGTAACTTATTTCAACAGTCATCCTTTTTCTAGTCTCAAGATGACACGAAAAAGGGTCTGTGGATTCACTAGAAATACACTGCCGAGGATGTTTAGACCTAAAGTGACTGGAGTATATCCGTGGATGCTTTCGAGGGATCTGTTCACGTGCTGATCACTGTTTACGTTTAATGTCTTTCTTCAGCGCCCAGAGTTTAAATATCTTACACGACTAAGTGCTACGAGGGCGGTTCAGTAAGTACAACTCCAGACAAATGTGCTGGTGCGTCATCGTGGTAAAACAACACCTTCTTTTTCATCAAATGTGGCCGTGTCTCCTTCAATTGTTTGTCGAAGCGGTTCAATAACTCACTGTAGTATTGTCCAGTGATCGTTTTTCCTTTTTTTAAAAAATACACGAGGATGACGCCGTTCGCATCCCAAAAAATCATCGCCATGACCTTTCAGGCCGATGGGACCGTCTTCGCCTTCTTTGGAGCAGATTCACCGGGAGAAGTCCATTGTTTTGATCGTCGCTTAGTTTCTGGTGTGTAATGATGAATCCAGGTTTCATCGACGGTGATAACTCGTCGCAAAAATTCCTTCGGATTTCGCTTAAAGGATCCCCCAGACCGACGCGAATATTTCGCAACGACTGCGGTTAATTCGCGACGACATTGTCGCCCAGGGACTCTTCTCGTAGAAGCAAATGAACACAGCGGTGCGACAGTGCAGCGACTAAATTTTAATTCGCTGCTTGCACGATTTTTATCGCTGTCGCAATGGCAAACACGGAAAAACTTCTGGAAATAATTAAACAATTTCCAATTCTCTGTGACTTGAACAACGAGGACTACAAAAATGTTCGAAAAAAAGACAAAATCTAGGATGAGATAGGAGTGGAATTGAATGACACCGGTAAGTTACTCTTTACTGAGAAATTATTATAATACGTTTATTATTTATGAATGGCTTAGCTAAGCTGATTTTGACCAACAATATTAGGAGTTGAAGTAGTCAACAAATTTTTCTCGTGTAGAAAATGCCAGATTCGTTGCACGTCTTGGATCATTTTCGATGTTGGTAAAGGCTTGTGATGGATCTGGATCTTCATCTAGAAGGTGTATTATACTGTTCGTCACATTGCTTACTGCATAAAAAATTATGCAGAACGCATGTAGTTTTTACTATTAAAATTGTAGTATCTGTCTTCGTTTCCATGGGCCTATAAAAAATTCTCCACTTTTGAATCCCAAAAGCATTTTCCACTACTCTCCGCGCCCAGTATTGTATTTTTCTTTTCTAGCGTCTGCTTTCAACTGTCTAGATGGAAACGGTCTCATTAGGTAGGGTTTAAGGGCAAATCCTTCATCTCCAATCAAAACATGAGGGCGCACCGTTTACTGCCAATACACTGCGATCTTTTCGCTTCGATATGAAAGTCCCTCAGATGTTCGCAGCGAATTATATCGCCACGAATATCGCAGCGGATTGATCGCGTTGGTTTGGGAGATCCTTAAATTGCTCTAAACACTGCTTCGAAGTTAACAGCCGCATCCGCTTGTTGTCCACCGTGAGCAACCGCGGCACCCATCGGGCAGACAATTTTTTCATAGCCAGCTTATCATGCAAAATATTGATTGACGTTCCGGTCGACCTACGGCCTCTGTTACTTCGCGCACTTTCATTCGTCGATCAGCGAGAATCATGTCGTGGACTTTTTGAATGATTTCCTCGGTAACCACGTCTGCCGGGCGTCCTGGTTGATCCCCATCAAAAACGGATGTTCGCTCATCCAAAAACGAAAAGCGCCCTCTTTCGCCATTTAGTGTTAAATAGATGATCCAGCCAATAACTAATGTTCAAGAGTCCGGCCTTAAAGACAACGAAGGAATCGGGTATAAATATGCCTGTTGAGGCCGAAGTTCCAGCCATAAATTCTCTTCCAGGCATTGAACCATAAATTCGAGGACCTTCATATTGACGCTTAAAGTAATAACAGTGAAAAATCGTAGGCTATTTGTTTTTGACTAAATACGCTCTCAAGATAATAAATTCAACATAAATTTTCAAGTAGAAGGGATTCAGAAGTTTTCAATATGTAGCTGCAGGACCCTATCCAAGTAAGTTAATGATTTTCTGCTGGTCCCTCAATCTATTCACTATATTATATGACACGGTCGTGAATTGGGATAGGATTAGCGCTAAGAGGGGCATTCAAACATATGTATACATTGAGAAACATTTCCCGAATCGAATTTTCTTTTTCATAATATGCCCCTTAACATGAAGAAGTAAGAGCATGAGGGGCGGTAACTCGGTGTAAATTTATGTAAACAACCTTTTCAAACAGATCACTAAACATTTTTTCCTACATCCTGGTAGCATACTATTTTATTGAAAAAAATTACCATTTTACCGCATTTATCCTGGTAGTATCAAAATTTCAGAATCTTACCTATTTTTTATTGACGTCACGTGGTTGCCAGATTGTGTACAAAGACACATGCCACGTTGCCGGCTCCTCACATAAATCTGAGTGATACAATTTTACAGAGGGCATTTTTAATGCTATATGGAAGATTTTATAACGCCATGTGTTATTAACATATTTTTGCTGTTTCGGCAAGTAAGTGGTCACTGATCTTTTGAAGCAGCAGGGTCAATAACACAGGACATTATCAAAATCATCCATACATCCTGCAGTTATTTAAAACTTTGGGAACAGTAAAAATCTACAACATATCAAGAATATATATGGTCCACATATTTTAGTTCTTTGTGATTAATGAATTAGTGATGAAAAATAAATAAATAGTTATCGTTAATGACTGAAAGGATAGCATGTTAATGTTTCGTATTTTGTCCTCCAGCATTAAATTTATTTTTTCTTATAGACGATAAAAGATAACGGATAGTGGATAACGGATAACATATAATGGATCACAGATTAACACATAACAGACGACAGTCAGACGACGGATGACGGATGACGACGTTTAGCTTGACAATTGTTTTATATACAGGGTGACTTCGAAGTTGAGTCATTTATTTTAACAGTGAGTAGATCTGATCAAAAGGAATGTTTTTTTCCTTTAACATTTTTCTGGTAAAATTAAAGTAACAAAGGTATAGCCCTTTAGAACTTTGAGTACCGCCCTGTCTCAATAATAATATTATGTGCTCGTGTGTGGCAACAACGGATATAATCCGTCTTATCGGTTCATCGCATCGGAAACAAAAAAGCGAAAGAATTTGGAACGATGTTTTTACAATTATTTTATTCAGTTGTATACAGTCAGTGTCAGTCGGTAACGCGTGAGTGAATAGTGGTGTCTGTTGCGTGGCTCAAACGAAATCAAAAATGGCACATGTTTACGAACATGCTGAACTTGTGGACATGATTCTTATTTACGCGGCATCACGGATTTATGCGGATCGGTTTCCCAATCGAGTGCAACCAACCCCTCGTGCCTTTGTTAATGTAGTACAAAGGGCTCGTGAATCAGGTGACTTAAGACCTCACAGGGGAGGGCATGCCGGTGCTCCAAGACCGCACGATCAAATACAGGTCCGCACTGAAATACTTGTCGGGAGGATACTTTATAAAACAAGGTAACATTTTTTTTTAATTTTTTTTTATTTTTACACACATATTTTGGTTTATCTTCCTTCTACAATCATTATCTGAAAATTAATGACTCAACTTCAAAGTATAACAAAAAAAAAATGAGCACTCGAATCGTCAAAAGCAACAATCCAACAACCTAAACAAGGAGAGATAACGGAATAACTCCCCAAAGCTCCCAACGGCAACAAGGACGAAAGGCAGGTAATAAGGAGAGCCAAGAAACTGAAAAAAAAGTTTACCCTCAAGACTCACCAAACAAGAAGAGTAAGAGATAGCATTACCCGGCTGAAGGATGCACAAACAAATACCACTGTGAACAGCCTACCAGAAAATACCGGGCGTCTACGGCGGGGCTGAGGTGAAAGTACTGTAGCAGTGGCGAGTTTTTGCCAACCATGTTACGGGGGCGGCAAATTGAGCGAAAGATGCGAAATTCATGGTTTTCGAAACTTACGACCCCAGATTTATATATAAAGCCAATGTGGCTTAGTTCCCTGTTGCCCTTTAACTGGCATGTGTTTGCACTCATTTAAAAGAAAGCGCAACGCAGTTGAAAACAAACGGACAATCCTGAAAAGTTTATTCTGTTAATAGGCGGTCATATTATAAGGGTTGTTCGTTCTATGTTTGTATAGCAGTTCTCGGTAATACCCTGGCAGCTTTTCATTGTTTGTAGCTTCATAACTAGAATGGGTCGATTTAAACATAACCTTAGGCTGTTTCATCCGACTCATCCCCTGACATATACTTATTAAAGTTTGGAGCTTTGGGCATTGTTTTATTAACTAGAACAGAATGGTTATAGACGTTTTAGATTTAGCTGCTCGATGGTGTGAAAACAGTTGAAGGGTGGGGATTTCGGCGACAAGTTGACATTTGTAGATAGAGTCAGCAGGTTTATGAGAGTTTAAGCTACATTGATAATAGCGTAAAACGAGTTATCAGGCAACTAAATCCGATCCTCTGGAATAAGAAAGTTAATAACAAAGTGAAGCGATCTATATATAAAACTATTGCAGAGAGCATTAGTACGTATGGAGCTGAGGGATGGGAAATCGGAGATAAAGTCAAAAATCGACTGTTACCGTATCCGGATGTGTGGGCATGGGTATCTACTTTTGTAGTTTCATATGTGCATTCATTTCGGGCCTGATGAAGCCAACCAGCAGAAATACGTATCGCTCGGGTTACCTATCCTATTTTCTGGTCGAATTCACTTTCCTCCTTTTTGCGGATTTTGCCCATTATTTTCCTACTTGTTGTTATATACTTTTCTCCGCATGGTCATATTCTCTTTGTAGATCCTTTGGGCTTGAAGTACCACAGCAAGTGGCTATAACCGGCCGCGTGGTGGTGGTTAGACGTCTCCTTGAAAATTCGAGGTCGTATAGCCATTTTATACTACAATGTGTAGGTTGGCTCTTGTTGTGGACTTCGGGTGTCGTTTTCTTTCCCCTCCAACTTCGTTTCCTCGGGTTACACCCGTATCCGGATGTGTGGGCATGGGTATCTACTTTTGTAGTAGCATATGTGCATTCATTTCGGGCCTGATGAAGCCAACCTGCAGAAATACGTATCGCTCGGGTTACCTACCCTATTTTCTGCTCGAATCCACTTTCCTCCTTTTTGCGGATTTTGCCCATTATTTTCCTACTTATATATATATATATATGTATGTTTGTGTACGTAGGTGTTTACCATTTGCAGGATTATCCATGAATTTCCGGATGAAAAAGCCAATTCTGGTAGCTTGACTCTGTATCTCGTCCGCATTTGAATGTTTGTACAGGTATCTAATAACATTAAAATGCTCGGATGAAGATGCTAAAAAAATTAAATGGCTCTCCTGAGAAATTCACATTTGTCACTCACCCTGTTACTCGATGTGTGTGTGTCGATATCTAATTTCTCTACGACAACGTGTTCAAATGGCAAATTGATCTGATCTAAAGTTTCCTGAAGACTTCCAGCGCGGAGTACCAAATGGCAAATAATCTGAATAATGCAAGGATTGGATAAACAAGGGGGTATTTCAAAAGCTTCGGTTAAGTGGAAATTTACATAAATCTTTAAGAAAACGATAAAAGACGCATTTCCAGAATGCGGCATTTCAATTACTCTTTTTTTATGTTCTCCAAGATTTCTCTAATTAATCACATCTTTTGGCAGCGATCGCTCTACACTGCGTGCCTGATTAATTAATTTTACATTGAAATTTGCTTCTCCTCATTCTGCAAAAAAATGCAAACTGAAGCCGATTGAAGGGAACGTCTCCACGGCTTACATACCAGGATGGATCAATTGTAACTCAAGGGCTAGACAGAACTGCTTGCCAAGATTTTTGCTGCCAACTCCACCGTGGAATTCTTTCTAACGCCCGAGTGCCCTGGATTCAAAGCCGGAAGTAACCTTAAGAAGATACAATTTTCTGATACACTTATTACATACCTTTTACACAGTTCCAGCACCGAAATTACGAATCAAATAGTTCGTCGCTGCTCTTGAATTTGTTCCTGGACTACATTTGGATATCCATTTCCATTTTACATTTTTCTGGTAAAATTAAAGTAACAAAGTTATAGCCCTTTAGAAGTTTGAGTACCGCCTTGTCTCAATAATAATATTATGTGCTCGTGTTTGGCAACAACGGATATAATCCGCCTTATCGGTTCATCGCATCGGAAACAACAAGAATTTGAAACGCTTATCACGATGTTTTTACTACAATTTTATTCAGTTGTATTCAGTCAATGTGTCAGTCGGTAACGCGTGAGTGAATAGTCGTGTTTGTTGCGTGGCTCAAACGAAATAAAAAATGGCACATGTTTACGAAAATGCTGAACTTGTGGACATGATTCTTATTTACGGGGGGGGGATCGGTTTCCCAATCGAGTGCAACCAACCCCTCGTGCCTTTGTTAATGTAGTACAAAGGGCTCGTGAATCAGGTGACTTAAGACCTCACAGGGAGGGCATGCCGGTGCTCCAAGACCGCACGATCAAATACAGGTCCGCACTGAAATACTTGTCGGGAGGATACTTTACAAAACAAGGTAACATTTTATCTGTGGGGTATCGAGATTATGGATCAGTTCAAGAATCGGATTATTTTGTGCCACCTTAAGCTCCTCATAGCAGCCGCAATTCCCTGGTATTTAGGCTTCTACCTACTGGGATTCTTCTGTATATAATACACGGACACACAGTCGCTGGTACGAAGAACGAATGTTATCAGTGACTTACCTTCAATGGGGTTATGTCTGGGCTTCTGCATCAAATCTGAAACAAAAAAATTTAATGTATAGCTGTTTTTCAACAATTTGTTCTGAATTGAAAGTCTCGTAATCTGATTTCCTCAAAGCTTTGTCCCAAATTGCCTTGGTACCAATAAAACGAAAGCCCTGTAGTTGGCCAATATGGCTGAGGGACATTTGGTGGTCATATATTTCAAATTATTTGATTAAGTGCATCAGAAATGGATTCTCAACCAGTGCTAAAATTTTCATTAGCCATTACTTACATAACAATACTCTTAAATTACATTATTATGTGCAGGAAATAGATGTAAAAAGACAGTTTATAGCCCCAATTACAAAAACTATTGAAATAGAGGCAGTAACACTTTTAAGCGCAATTAAGGCAAGAGATGCAATTTATTGCAGTCGTATATTGGGCTCTAATTGTGAGACTACTTACCAATAAGAAACCGTTATTTCCAGAGGAACTTTTACTTGCATAATACAGAGCGAGAATAGCAGTTCTAGAAACATAGGATAGGATGTCTCCTGAGCCTGGGGCAAGGGCTCAAAGGGGATCATTTGGGATAGAGGAATGTGCTTTAAGGATGGTTTATGATATGTACATCACGAAAAATCTCTATACTAAACGTAAAAAATCAGCATCAAGATTTTGAAATGGGTTTCTAGCACTCTAGACCTGTCACCTATTGAAACTTTGTGGCACGAGATGAAAAACGTTCTACGACAACATTCTGCTCGTACAATCACCGAACTGAGACAAAAGCTTCATGAAATATGGGATTGTTTTACACCAAATTTTTGCCAAAACTTGGTTAACACTATGCCCCAAAGAATTTCAGCCGTAATGAAAAATAAAGGTGATGTTACCTAATGGTAATCTGTCAATTGTTGCTTTGTTAACATTTATTCGCACATTGCTTACTTGTTCAGATGTTCTATTAGTTATAGGTCTAAGTGATTTCAGATATGTATTTTTTACGACTAGAGTGCATCTGAAATGTTTTTGAGAAAATAGATTGTTTTAGAAGTAAATAGTTTCGTCTTGTTTAGTTTATAAAGGCATATTTTGGTACAAATCTTGAAGCTGAGGTGGGAAGGGGCTCGTACAGTTTTATCAGCATGAAAACCGCAGCATAAGTTTCGAAGACTGCGATAAATGTAAGATGCCTTTGTGGCCTCCTTGATTTTCAAAGCCCTTTCTCAGCATGAGCAATTTGACGCAAATAGATATTTGTAACATAACCTCAAAATAGAGCGCTGACGTGGAACAGTAGAAAACTATGAAAATCCAGGCCATAAAGGCGTCCTACAATTGCAGGACCGACTGACGATATGGCGCTTAGTGTTCCACCAATACTAGAAAAATCCTATTCTCATTTCAGACGCTCCGGTGCCTTTTTGTCCTGGCGAAAATGTACGCTATATACATTTTTCATGCAATCTAGGTATTTATATAACTTTATATGTGCTCTAAAACCGGCGTTCGCGCGCTTCTGCTAAAATTTTAAACGGTGCATTATCATACTATGGCTCGCTGTGACCGGCTTCAACTTTAAACCTGTTTAGACAGTATTCCACAAAGTTTCATACAATCATTATATCCGAGAATTAATGTTATACGAATTAATTAAAGGGTATCTTTTCTCGGAAAATATGCTTCACTTGGGAAGGAGCTCACCCCCATTGTGCCATCAGCCTATCAATAATACTTACAGATAGGGTAACTTTAAAGCTGAAGATTTGGTAACAAGTTACTTGAAAAGCTATGTTTTGCTCACTATGCCACTGGGCGAGGAAGTATTTTGATCGCGAAAGATTCAAACATTGAGATCCTATGATTTCTAGATGTTATATGACATATTCGGAAAACCAAGCCACTTATTTCCGTCGGTCTATCTATGTCTCTGCCTAGTTTTTTGGAGTCGCTCTAGTGGCTGAGGAACACGAGACAACAAAACTCGTTCCTTGCGTTATAGAGGCTCCTGATCATTTTCAGAATGTTTGTATGGCTTGAAATTCGGAGGCTGGGGTTGGTTATTATAACCATATTCCATACATTATAGTTTTTTCCATACATTTGTTTTTTGCCCGGATACTCCTGCTATCTAAGCTCACTGCCTGGCATGCCGGAAGGGCTGACTGAACTATCCGTACTGCAGTACACAAAACGTCTCACCACTTAATTTACATACCTCATATATCAGGTAACCAAATAAGTTGCTGTGTATCGCACATTGCCATGGATGTTGTTGATCGATAGCGATTGTTTGTTACCTGTTGTCACTTTAGTATGAATCCTTCTTTTCTCAGAACTTGCAGAAATGTTCAGAGTGAGTCCTGAAACTATTCGTTTGCATCTTCATCAGCTAGGAAAGGTGTGGAAGTTAAGCCAATGGGTCCCACATGAACTGACAAATGATAACAAATTAAGTCGTCTTACCATTTGTTGACGTCCCTCGTACCTGATACATTGCATACCCTTTGTACACATTGTTAAGCATTGTCTACATCTTGACGTAGACAATTAATGTATACTACGAATCAGGAGTGAAGCAAGTGCCAAACCCCTGTATACATATATAGAACATGCGCAGTTCGTGTTGTATTTCGTCGAGGGAACTTCCAATGTAGGTGAAGTATATAGGTATATAAAATCACCTCCCGGTTGTGCACATCGTAAATATTTGCTCTAAATCCACTTTGAAAATGCATTCCTCTAAGATTTCCAGGGGAAAAAAGGATCCTCACTCTTAAGCAAACAACTGGAGATGCTTCCGCGTAGTGAATTATATCATCTCTCCACCTCCTCTCCAAAGCTATATAACAATTCATCATCTCCTTTATTAACCTGCTCATGACGGTAAATAGTCTAGTCGAATTACCATCGAAAGATAATTTTACTTACTAGACAAAGCGACAAGTGTAGAGTAAACTCATCCAGTCTTATGATAAGGTTCATTTCGTATTATGGAAACTTCCATCCTATGTCCTTCCAGAGAACCTTTGCAAATTGTAGGCTGACATCTTCTCTAGTCTACGAATACGTCATAATTGACGGTTACTGTACGCTCAATCCAATCCTCAACACTCTACAGAGTGACAAGAAGATGTCTTCCGGTGAACAGGCAAAATGGAGACTAGCAACCTCTTTGAATGAATGAATCTTGAAATTAGAGGCATTCCGGCCACCATAAGGAGCCAGTGCATAGGCCGCTTAAGCGGGCCCTTATGCACCTCTACAATCCTTAGATCACAAGCCTCGCCCTTTTAGCGAAGTTGAGAATCGCCTTGAGTCCAAGCTCCTTGATGTCCTGAGGGTCCAAAGTAATGGACCCCAGTATAGTCTGCCTATAGTAGCTCAGAGCTTCACAGCGACGCAAAACGTGCGCCGAGGTCTCTTCCTCTACCCCGCAGCGTTCACACAAGGGATCCTCAGCTACCCCCATCACGTGCAGGTGACGCCTTAAAGTGTTATGGCCAGACAACAGTGCCACCAGCAACCTTAGGTTGGCTCTATCCAGAGATAGGCAGAAGCGTTCATCCTTAGCACTGGGCCCTTCAATGAGTTCCCGTGCCTTCCGAGAGTGTTGTCTTGCAACCCACGTCTCCATTTTCCGCCTAGGTTTCTGCGCGGTTACTCCTAAAGCTGGCTCAGGACCAACGAGCTTGCTGGCTGATCCTGTCTTCGCCAGAGTGTCCGCCGTCTCATTGCCCCTTAGTGCTTTCATTGCAGCCTGGCTGTCGGATAAGATTGTTATTCTTCTCCTAGGCTCACTCTCCTCCAGAATGTAAGATACACAAGCCAGAGTCGCAAAGATTTCCGCCTGGAAAATAGTGGTGTATCCACCGAGAGGCAGAGATACCCTAGTTGAGAGGCCCAGAGACCCCAGCACCTGAGGCCTCTTCGGTGACCGGACCTGCCCGCTCACTCTGGGGAGTCCCCGGCTACCGGCGTCCCACTCCTCCCTCGTTGGATACTCCACAATAAACTTCCGGTTGAAGCGATATTTAGGGGTAATACGATCACCCCTGCTTAGAAGGATGGGGTCCTCCCTTTGTAATTCGCCTATGATGGCAGTATGCCCCTTGACAGGATTCAAGAAAGCCCAACTGCCCTTACTCCACAGTCGATGAGCGACTAGTCTCGCTTCACCGCGGATCACCAGATTGAACGGTGGGAGATCCAACAGAGCTTCCATTGCACTCAATGGCGTTGTTCGCACTGCGCTTGTAATACTAATACAGGCCAAACGCTGAATTTTATTGAGTTTGGTCTTAGTTGTCTCAGGTCTAATGCAAGGCCACCAGACCAGGGAGCCGTGCAAGAGAGATGGACGTACTATCGTCGTGTAGAGCCGGTATACCACTTTGGGCTTAAGCCCCCACCTTACCCCGACAATACGTCTACAAGCCCACATCGAATTACGAGCCTTGCTAACCTTGTATTCAACATGCAACCTCCTTACTCTGCATAAGGTCCAGGTCCATCGAATGCTGCTCGCATGTTTGGGGTGCTGCCACCTCAACTACATGAGGGTTGCCCGGTTTTGTGTCCAGTGTTATTTCTGCTCTACTTTACAATATTGCAAGCTGCGTCCTACTGGATCCTAATGTGACTGGTCCATAACCTGTTCATGAAGCTTTATGAGAGGGGCGAGGGTGTTTTCGTATAAGGTATTTCAAGAATTAGTGGTGTAGCTAGAACTTACTATTGCTCTTCTGAACTAATGTTGCTTACATTATCATAAGAGCGGCTGGTTGTTGCCGGATTTTACAACCCCTGATTTATTGAGCTCTGTAATCGGTCAGCAGAACAAATTGGTAACGCGTTTCATATTTTATTAGCTCAAATTTACGATCATAAACATGTCAAGTTAACTCTTTGCGGTCAGCTTTACCTCTTTATTATGGAATCGTTCATTTGATAATATAGATAGTTTCAATTAGCACTAGCAAATATAATGTGACAATTCAAATAACATATAGTATAAACTAAACATGCTGCTTTTGTCCGTCCAGTCAAAAAAAGATAGACAGATGTTTCGTGCTATTTGACTACTCATCAGTATGGTGTACGCCTGGTCTCTCGGACAACAAACGAAAGCATAGCAAATATACAGTATCAAAAGTGTGAGATCACTAAGTATGTTCTACTACACAGTCGGTCATCATTGGTAGTATAAATGGCAATATTGGCTTGATGATGCAGGCTAGAGAAGAGATCTGACCTACAACTTGATACCTTATTCCTCGATTTGTCAATTTACACAAATCAGACACTGTTTGAACATGTAACACTAAGCCGGTTTTGACATTTACGCCTCCTATGATCCAGTTGTGTAAACTCTTTGAAACATATACAGGGTGATCGAAAAATAGACGGAGGTGTTTTAAAGGGTGGTTATTTGTAAAAAAATATGAAAAAAAACTCTCTATAGACATGGGTCCGGAGATGCGGAGTTTTCAAAATACAGGGTGGTAAATTTAGTTTTTTTTAACAATATCTTAAAAAATATTTACTCCGTTGAAATTTGGCAATTTTTTTAATTTTGTTTTCCAATGCATTTTTTAGCAAAAATGAATAAACCAATTTTGTTCAGTGACACGAAAAAAATACAATTGGCAAAGAATATGTATTTTTAGATGCTTAATCAAAGGACAAACATCAAAGTTACAAGCAAGGTAGTGGCGAACATTTTTGTGCCAATAGGGTGCCCCCGGGACTCCACTGGTCCTAATAATTTTAATATATTTAGGGCTAAATTAGCCTCTTAATACAGCAAATATTATTGCCAAATTTCGACATAATCGAGTAAATATTTTTTAAGATATCGATGAATAAAGAATTAAATTTAACACCCTGTATCTTTAAAACTTTGCATTTCCGGACTAATGTTTATAGAAACTTTTTTCCGTGTTTTTCACAAGGTATATCGCTGTCTATTTTGCAACTTTTGCATAGTATATCACTCAATATACAGGGTGGCCCATTCATGTGTGGACGGAATATTACTCATAAACAAATACATTTTGGGGAAATCTATTTATGGCACGTTATACATGACATTTGAGGGCACATTTCTAAAATATTGGCAATTATACAGGGTGTCCCAAGTTTGACCTACATATCAAAGTTGTGATTTTTTAAATGGAATGCCTTAAATTTTATTGCATGTATGGATAAACCAATTCAAAAGAAGAAGATTGATATAACATACTATGGGGTCTTGGTAATTAGCTACCGAGATGTAAGGTGTTTTGTCCAGAAAAACCGTTCACTTCGGCAACCCCTCAATCCGCCATTTTGAAATTAGGAGTGCTGAATTTTGTATCAGAAAAACAGACGATTCCTTATTACTGGGTGACTTTTTTCTGTCAGTATAAACGTGTTAACCTACCAAAACCTCAGCAAAAATTTCCAGGTAAAACTACCCAGTGGTTCGAACACTTTCTTTTTTTAAGGAATCTTCCCTCCATCTTTGGAACCATCCATGAATCAGCAAGCGCAATGTGCTTGCATATGCGTAGCTAATTGTCTCCGTCCTTTGAAGTGAGATTGAGATAGGTCACAATACATGCCCTTCCAACTGATTGTTAAACCAGACAGATGTTTACTTTATCAGTTTGTTTGCGGGAGGTCGTCTCATTGACCGATTGTTTACGTTGTAAATCAGTGACCATGACAAGTGATAGGGAGTAAGCTGTCTGTATGCATGTAGCTGTGGATGTGAAGCCATGTGTTATTCCATGCTCGATATACGAGCCCTGTCTCAGTGAAGTCGGCCCAACAATCGAAACTACGTATTTTTTGAAATTTGTCATATTAGCGGAAACGTATTAAAAACTAAAATGTATTTCTGATAACATACGATATTTTCATTAAATATTAGCCTGAAACACTACATTTTTTTGTCACAAACAAAATATCTTATGAAATCAAAAAAAAAACTGCCGATTAATAAAAATCAACGAAACCAAATCACCACTGCGTTACATCGCCTTTTCGACTGATTACTGCTTCGATAGTGTCAACTAATGTTTGGCAGTCATCTGGTGTAAAACTATTTCAAATTTCTTAGAGACGTGTTAGCATTTCTCGAACGGTTCTTGCGGGATTCGATCGGAGATTTTTCTTCACGAGGTTTCAATCGGCGATTATAGATCTGGACTACTCGACGTCCATTTTAAATCTGAAATATTGTTTTCTGACACCCAATCTTCTACTTTTTTAGCCGTATGGCAAGCGGCATCATCTTGTTGGAAGATTCATTCAATATTGCTTAAACGCATTTGTTCAGTTTGTGGCATTAAGTCACACTTAGTGACAAAAAAGGTAAATACCTACCTACGTATGTTTATTAGAATTCACATGTTTTTTTGTTTGGTCTGTTCTACCCTTTCCCTCCAAAATTTCCATTCCATTCAAATTGTTTTTTCTCATAATAAAATAATAATTATTTAATTCAATTGTCCATCTCTTCAACAAAATAGTTTGTTCAACTGCCTCTGGTCTGTTGACAAGTTCTTATTTAGCATATCTTGATCAATCACACCATCTGAAGTGATTTGGCAACATAGCACACATTTTACAAAAATTTTCGTTCCATCCATCGACACTGACACCACCAACCTTCTGTCATCTGTCAAATGTTTCATCCTACTTATGATCCTGTGCCACACCATTTTGTGCAGCATCAGGTGGTTCACGATGTAATTTTAACTATCGTTCTAAATATATTTAATCCGTTTTGATGTATTTCTGACATACAGCTGTGTGTATTTTATATTAATTCTAACGAATGTACCATGTATCCAGCTTTCACCAGGCTACTAAATGTATCGCTTAACTTAACCGTTAATAACATTTAGCAACAATCTCACATATTATTGTAAGTAATTTAAAATCATTTTGCATAATATTTGCTAGTTCTTCTCAATGTTATTGAAAGCTCCTGATGAAGATGGCAAAGTCCATTGAAAGCTAGAGACTAATAAAGTATAAAGAGTCCTCATTGCTTGAATTTTGTCGAAGTACCCAACTGAAGGCGGAAGCTTTATTTTGTTCACCTAACTGGTCTAGACGACAATGACCACGTTAGATATATATATATATATATATATATATATATATATATATATAGGTGAAAATTAAAGCTTCCGCCTTTTGTTGGGTACTTCGACAAAATTTAAGCAAGGAGGACTCTTTATACTGTTTTATTCTCTCTAGCTTTCAATGGTCTTTGCCATCATCATCAGGAGCTGCAATTACATTGATAACAGTAGCAACAATTGTGTAAAATGAATTTAAATTAACTTTAATTTTCACCTAACTGGTCTAGACGACAATGACCACGTCTCAAGTTATATATATATATATTATTAAAGAATTTAGAATTTCAAATTTGTCATGATAATATCCCTATTCAGTGCTACAAGTCATAAAGATTGCATGGGTTTGCTAGTCGGATCTAAATTATAACCGACATACTACTAAATAATTACATGATAAATAGGATCAGAGACATCCAGGATAATTACGGATTTGGTTCTAGCGGCCCAAAATACGAACTAAAGAGGTCATTAGAGCCGCATTTAGAACATTTAAATTTTCAGTGATCATGCATATAATACGTTTTTTGGGTCAATGAAGCCTATTCAGTCCGAAAATGACCCATTTTCGAGGTATCTGCAAGAATTCTATTTAACAAAAAACGATAATTTTCAATATGCTGAATTAAGCTCGTTTCCGGTTAAGTTGGGTGCGCAGATTCCGAATCAGATGTCTATTTAGTGCTAGAATTCACAGGCGGTTATGGAGAGCTAGTTTTTATCAATGTTTCACCCCAAACCCGGTCCGACTACCCTTAAGAATCTTTTTAGTACGATATATTCAGTGCCCCAAATAACGCCAATATACAAATCTGAATAATAGTGTACGTGATAAACGGGTCGTGGGCTCAAATATACTATTTTGCTTGTATATATATACAGGGTGACTTTGAAGTTGAGTCATTAATTTTCAGATAATGATTGTAAAAGGAAGATAAACCAAAATGTGTGTAAAAATAAAAAAAAAATAAAAAAAAATGTTACCTTGTTTTATAAAGTATCCTCCCAACAAGTATTTCAGTGCGGACCTGTATTTGATCGTGCGGTCTTGGAGCACCGGCATGCCCTCCCCTGTGAGGTCTTAAGTCACCTGATTCACGAGCCCTTTGTACTACATTAACAAAGGCACGAGGGGTTGGTTGCACTCGATTGGGAAACCGATCCGCATAAAGACTCCCCCCCGTAAATAAGAATCATGTCCACAAGTTTAGCATTTTCGTAAACATGTGCATTTTTTATTTCGTTTGAGCCTCGCAACAAACACCACTATTCACTCACGCGTTACCGACTGACACATTGACTGAAAACAATTAAATAAAATTGTACATTGTAGTAAAAACATCGTTACAAATTCTTTCGCTTTTTTGTATCCGATGCGATGAACGGATAAGGCGGATTATATCCGTTGTTGCCAAACATGAGCACATAATATTATTATTGAGACAGGGCGGTACTCAAACTTCTAAAGGGCTATAACTTTGTTACTTTAATTTTACCAGAAAAATGTTACAGGAAAGAACATTTCTTTTTATCAGATCTACTCACTGTTAAAATAAATGACTCAACTTCGAAGTCACCCTGTATAGGTATAGTAACGGTTTAAGATTAACAGCTACCCTCCCCCACCACCTACAGCCCTCAATCCCCAATTTTTAACCCCCACAATTTTTTTTAATGTTCAGAATCCTCTGAATCGTCAAAGAACAAAGCTGAGCTGTATTAATTTCTTTTCACTTCCACGCCGCCGCCGCAGGACTGATTTTCAAAAACTGCAGAGCTCTTTCGTCTTTGATATAGTAGCAAGCTTTTGTATAAATTTTTGCTATTACAAAGCCTCCTCGCCAGTGGCGTGTGAAGCAAAAGCTGACATTTTGACGATAATGGAAAAATCTGATGAATAGGATAGCGTATAAACTTATAGACTATCAAGTTCAATTGTCGAGGAGTGTATATACAGAAATTTATCAACAAAATAACGTTTTAGTGCCAGAAGACGGAAGAACCTTTCAGAAGTTTCTAGTCTCACTTGAACTGAAGAGCCGAGTTGGATACGAGATAGTCGTGCAGACCCTCGCGGCTCTCAACTTTATTACTACGTCATTTTTCTGAAAACACTTGAAGGAACAATGGAGGATGCAGTAGATTCAATAATTAGGTTCTAGAAGGAATTGGAGAAACTTTTATGATCCGAATCAAGCGAGTAGTCTCTGCATTTGGGAAAAATAAAAGGCTTAGAAATAAATAATTGGTGTTATTGATTCGGGTCAAACTGAAGAAATAATTATAGAGCAAACTGTAGAGTCTTCGTTTGATTTTTGGACAATCCGAAGATTTTTCAGAACAAAATACAGAAAATATATGTGTGCTTAAAATTAAATCGACGCGGTTGAAAAAAAAATATAATATATCCTGTGGATTTTATGCTGATAACTCGTATGTTTTTCTGGGCACCAGATGTTACTGGGTGTGTTGGGTTGACTATTTACCAATATTTGTACAATAAAAAAGGAGACGACCGAAACGTTAATAAACAGACAGCTAAACGTATGTGGTTTCATTATGTGAACGACCTTCGAACTATGACATCAATCTTAATTCTGTCTCTCTCTCTGTTCTCATTGTTACTTGTCACTTTGTATACATCAGCTAACATGCGTCACTTCAAAGTTTTTTTCTACGTATTAATGAAGAAATTCTCTGTAACTGCTGTATTTGCATGGAATAAATGAATATGCAACATTGCAAACATCAAAACAGCAACTTCGTTTACCCCAAGTTGTGAATTCAGGCAATTTTCCATTACAATGAATATGTTACTCAACAAAGGTATCGTTGAATATTCAAACACACAGGGTGTTCAACGTTGCCGACCACCCCTCTCCTGTCTCAAAATAACGCTCGAAAAAATGGAAAGAAAAGTCGCAGAGTCTTGAAAGGACAATCTACTGGAGGCCTTAAAAATGACCTTCTGCATCATTTAGTGCTCAAATTGAAGATTCAAAACAAAACCGTATCCTTCTGACCTCACTGATTTGACAAGCGAAAAATTTTACGTTCGGTTATGACCGTCAACGACATTTATAGGACTAATTGAATGTTTTTCGTAATTTGTCCAGGAAGGATTGTTAGAACAAATTTATGCCGGGTTATAAAAAAAAAAATCTAATAAAAAAATGTCTTCTATCAATGCGAGGTTTTCACCTTGCCTACCATATTCAGGCCGTTTGCATACGCCATAATGTTTGTTCTCAGCCGTAAATAGAATAACTCGTTACCACCCAGCCAGACTCCGCTGAATATTTCACAAGTTTAATGCATGAGACGGGTGGTGTCTGCTTTCGGACATTCACAACCGCATGGTCCGCTTCTTGTTCAGTCCAAATATAATTCGTTGTTTTGACGATTATATTTAGACAATCCAGGCCCTTTCTACAATTTAGAAATGAAAGCAGTTATTGAGAAAACGTGCAAGAAAGAAGACCCAGTAAATTCTGGAACTGCGAAATAAAAACTACATTTCATTTTCGTTGAGACACTGTGTCGAAACCTCAAAAGCAGCCGACCAACATTTTTCCAAAATCATCAATATGAGAAAAATAAGCTAGTTCAGTCAAGGAAGTATCCAGAGCGAGGAAGGAGGGCTATCAGGATCGCAGAAGCGCCGATAGGTCATTACTAGAAGAATTCAAATTTCCCGCAAATATTATATCAAGAGCGGACTGCAGATCCAATACCTCTTCGCATTTCTGTTATCTGGATAGCAAACCCCAGTTCCTACAGTAAGAGTGCTTTAGGCAGTAATATCTGATGGTCGATGTGGTGTTTCTATAAATTAGTATCAGGATCGCAGAAGCGACGAGAGGTCATTATTAGAATTCAAGTTTCCCGCGAATTTTATATCAGGAGCAGACTGCAGATCCAATACCTCTTCGCATTTCTGTTATCCGGATAGCAAACTCCAGTTCCTACAGTAAGAGTGGTTTTCCCAGTAATATCTGATGGTCGATGTGGTGTTTCTAAAAATTAGTATCAGGATCGCAGAAGCGGCGAGAGGTCATTATTAGAATTCAAGTTTCCCGCGAATTTTATATCAGAAGCAGACTGCAGGTCATTACTAGAAGAATTCAAGTTTCCCGCGAATTTTATATGAGTACCTCTTCGCATTTCTGTTATCCGGATAGCAAACCCCAGTTCCTACAATTAGAGTGCTTCAGCCAGTAATATCTGATGGCCGATGTGGTGTTTCTAGAAATTAGTATCAGGATCGCAGAAGCGACGATAGGTCATTAAAGAAATATTTAAATCCTATCCAGAAAGTATAAATGTGGTCCTGACGGAATCGCAAACGTATTGGATTATTTGAAATAAACATCTGAAACCGCTTCCGTATGTTGGTTACTTATTTCTGTTACTGTATTAAACAATTGTGTGAGTTCGAAAATGTATAAGCTACTTCACAATCTAAACTTAGCCGCGGTTAGCTAATTTCACAGATTTACTTAATTTTCGAAATGCAAATGCCGCGATTCGGTGTCGTCAATTAGTTCGGTGCTGAATATAGTAAGTTCTTCTCCAGTAACTTTGCGTGTGCATTGTATTAAAGTTTCAGAGGCAGTTAACGTGATATAGATGTTTCGGTTTTATTCCAGTCGCTCGGTTGGTTCATCTCCTTCCCTTTGTCTCTAGCCACATCCGTGCAATATGCATTTTCGAGTCAGTTACTCATTCATCAATACAGCGTGTCATGCCGAAGAAACGCTCTGGATACTTTAGAAGAGCAGCATCTTCAACATACATGTTCTGAAAGAAGAAACTACCCCTGCTAGACGGATCCGCTAGAGTTCTGCCTCTCTTAGCATAAAGACGCTTTGTGAATCCGCTGCTTTGCTTAAGTTAAGCAGAACTGAAAAAATCCTTCTCAGGTAAATTGTCCACAATCTGAACACCCTAGGAACAGAGGAGCGGTCGTATTGGCCAGTTCTAGAAGTACGATTATAGTTGAGGTAGTAGGCAAAAGCCTAGCAATACCGCCTGTCGGGCCCAACGCGCAGCAGTATCACAGGAGAGAACTCGGAGGGGCAAAGCCCGTTGAAATCTCAATCAAAGTCTGGCTTATTCTACCAATTTTCTGCTCCTATAGTATCAAAAATCCGCTTCTAGGCTTTGCCTATACCACAGCTTCAGGATAGAAATCAGCAACAAAAGTATCTAAGCTTGTTCCCTTAAAGTTCAACTGCAGCTCTATGATAATATATATCTACTTTATGTTTTAAAGGAGAACCGATTTTTGCAGGGTAAATGGAAAAATATGATAGCGAGGAAATTTGCCAGAGAATAATATTGCCCCGCTCATAATAACATCAACCTTAGAGGAAACTCATAAAATTGCTGAAGGATGCACTTTTATATTTTCCTTGGTTTCACACTACCACCCACAAAAGGCTGTCGCTCTTTCGGTTCATGTTGGCCTTGAGGAGAAAGTCTAGATAGAACTCGTGAAGACGCAATGACGACTTTAATTTAACATTTAACTGACACCGTAAATGTATGAAAACTGAATGCTTCTTTCTCACCAAACAATACAGGCAGCCACTACAAAAACTTGACCATTTTATCACGTGTTCATTCTTGAATTCTAATGAACATACGTAGGTGTTTACTCTTTTTTATCACTCTGTATACTGTATCGAAGTTGAGTCATTTATTTTAACAGTGAGTAGATCTGATCAAAAGAAATGTTTTTTCCTTTAACATTTTTCTGGTAAAATTAAAGTAACAAAGTTATAGCCCTTTAGAAGTTTGAGTACCGCCCTGTCTCAATAATAATATTATGTGCTCGTGTTTGGCAACAACAGATATAATCCACCTTATCGGTTCATCGCATCGAAAACAAAAAAGCGAAAGAATTTGAAACGTTTATCACGATGTCTTTCGTCATTCGGTAACGCGTGAGTGAATAGTGGTGTTTGTTGCGTGGCTCAAACGAAATAAAAAATGGCACATGTTTACGAAAATGCTCAACTTGTGGACATGATTCTTATTTACGGGGCGGGAGTCTTTACAAAATGCTGCCGCGGCATCACAGATTTATGCGTATCGGTTTCCCAATCGAGTGCAACCAAACCCTCGTGCCTTTGTTAATGTAGTACAAAGGGCTCGTGAATCAGGTGACTTAAGACCTCACAGGGGAGGGCATGCCGGTGCTCCAAGACCGCACGATCAAATACAGGTCCGCACTGAAATACTTGTTGGGAGGATACTTTATAAAACAAGGTAACATTTTTTTTTATTTTTACACACATATTTTGGTTTCTTCTACAATCATTATCTGAAAATTAATGACTCAACTTCAAAGTCACCCTGTATAGATACAGACATAGAAACAAAGCCTGAACACCAGGGCACGATGACTTGTATGAGGAATGAGAGTTCATATTGAGCTGACTGATTCTTAAAGAAGTTGGATACGAATTTTTTGACAGTTCGTGAAATCAACTGGACTTCACAGCTCAAGGGGTGAAAAGAGGTATGTTGATACTCTTCCAAGCTGTACAAATCCGGTGGAGTACATTCAATTTCACTATGAGAACTGTGCGTATTTATTAACAAAAGTATCATTGGACTTCAAATCGACCTTGAAAAAAGACAAATGTAGCGTCACATCCCTCTTGCACCTACGAGGAAATTTTTCTATGTAAAAGTTTTATTCCAGTGATTTATGGATAGGAGTTCAGCTCACTTACCAAAATGAGATTTGTAGTACAGCGAGGATATAAGACAAGACACATTCATCAATATAGCATGGAGGCGTCTCCTAGCAAATATAAACTTTCCTTTTATGATCTCCCTTCCTCTTGACTTCAGAGCGCTTCTCCAGATGCCAGACAATATTTTTATCCGCAGTTTCAATATTGTCATAGCTAGATAGCGTTATTGGGGTGAACTTTATAAAAATAATACTACGAGGGGTACACGATGAGCTTTCGTTAGCTCACACTACAGTAAATGATTTTTAGATTCTCAGACTACCATGGACACTTGTTTCGTGCATTCCAGCTACACTTCAGCATGGTGTAGGCTTGGGTCTCTCGGAACCACAGGAAAGCAAATATATACTTTACAAAGATCTATCGAAATCGGAGAGCGCGAAGCGCCACCTATCAATAGAATCGACCACCAGATGGCGACGATTCTAGTTGTTTAGTAAATGTGGTCTACTGGCCATTAAATCCACTTACTAGTAATTTGAATTTCTCGTTATTAATGGTAGAGGGCCCACTCCTAGGCCAAACCCTTTTCAATGATTTTCTTTTGGTAAGTCTCATAGTTTCTTTCTCAGTGATTCAGTATTTAGTTGGAAAAAATTTCTGTGGTTTTTCTCCGTTACTTGGTTTTCTATCTAGGTCTCCAAAATTTACGGTATGACCTTAAAAAAAAACCGTAGAGAGAGAGAGAGACTGCTTGAACATCTACTCCCTACTCTCTGTCTGAGAAAAAACTACTAGCAAAGGTAACAAAAATATAAAAATATACTAAAGTGATATACCCTCAGAAATTTATCCCTTGTTGTAAAATAAAGTTATGATAGCTCAAAAATCAAAATCATGATCAACGTAATGTAGTGCATAATATGAGGTGCCATGCAGGCACTGCCCCATATTTGAATACGTAAAATGCGGAACAAAATCAAGTATATGGTGGTTCGCCGCAATGCCTCCCACGCTGAAGATTAGAATTCCATAAGAAAATGGACGGGGTAGCACCCAAACCAAAATAACTAAACGTAAGGTACAATATGCAGGCGTACTACTTCACACACTGGTGTTCGGCACCTAATATCCCAGAATCTGGAGGTTGAACAAATGGCTTGAAAAGGGTTTGGCCTAGGAATGGGCACTCTATCATTAATAAAGAGAAATTCAAGTTACTAGTAAGTGATCCAAAAAGTTACGTGATTTTGGCACGTGTTAGTTGCAATCATGGCAGGAATATCTAATATATACATATTCGCAAAAATTTCCAGGCTCAAGTACCCCTAATACTATCACTGCTATCCAGAAGACCAAAGTACTCATATTCTTGTTTAACTCTATAAGTGGCACAGGATCTTTATTGGTTATAGTTTCCTGGCCAGTTTGCTTGGCCAGTAAAAGTATAGCTTCTTTAGAGAAGATGTTTCACGCCCTGCCAACCGCGCTTTTAGCTCGAAAAATTCTGAACTACGGTAACGGTCACGATAAGTTCTGGTTAGTAAAAAAGTGGTCCCTTTCTTATCCCGGCAATAGCGTCAATGGATTTATTTATAGTTAAATCAATCTCGGAACACAATACACTTTCTGGGATTATCCATGGAAAAGCGAAAGGCTGTTTCCTCCGCCCCTTCCGCATCCCTCTAGCAAGAAATCACTCCCCCGAGTTCATTCACCACAAATTCTGGGGTAACAATGCATACACATTTATTCAAACGTCTCAAAGGCTGAACTCCCGATTTGCTTCGAGACCATAGACGTAACATGAGTGAATGAGCTTACTCGTGAAGTGCATGAACAACAAATAGCTTGTAGTCATGGTTCACATTTATCTTCTTCGGACCTTGAAGAAACCTTCCAGCGTCTACCGGTAGCTCGCAAGGGACCTCTGGTGGTTCATCACATACTTTAAAAAGGTGTAAAAATCATGGAAGCTTCCGTAAATTTTGTAAATTCTCATAATAAACACAAGCAACGGCAACACTGCGGTGAGCGATCTGTTCGAGAACGATCTCGATTACTCTGAACAGAATAAATACGCAAGGCGCGGCGACGGCACGAAGTCCAGCGGTTGGGTTAGAGTTGGCCTGCAATTAAAAGCATTATGAGCTGTAGTAAGAAAATGAAAACATACCATTTCCATTCAGAATGGGAAGAACAATATTTCTTTACAGAAGTAAAAGATAAAAATCTGTTTGTTATGTAATACATCTGTCTCCGTTGCTAAATGACATGCGGTTGGATTCAACTGCTCAGTTTCTCAAAGTTGAAGTGATATTTAAATGCCCTCATCGAACCTAATGACCCCGGATTTGAAATCAGCGACCAAAAAAACTTGTTGCACTGAAAGTCGTAACTGTATTTTTGTCAGCTGCCCATCACTGTCGTATTTAGGGCTCACCCTTGCTTCAGATATTTTGGGGCGCCTCTGACAAAGAAAGTATTTGTCAAGGACCCCTGTCACATCACCACTAAAGGTAGAATCTGGATGTATTTGTTGGTTAGGCATTGATTAAATTAACGAATCGTCTGAAATAAATTAGGCCTACGCCATGAACGTCACAGATTTACTGCGTTTCAGCTATTCCATCCGGGCTCAAAGGGTTTATTTTATCAGCTGGTGATGAAGTGATATTTGCAAATTTAGAGCATATCAATGCTATTGAATGACACAGTACAGGAATATTCCATCTTCTAGCTTCGTCGCCATGTTGGTGGTAAAATGGTGCCAGTTTGTTAAGGAAGTTTCACCATCAGTAGGATTGCACTTCCCTAAATATAAGATCCACTGGAAAGTTCCGAGTAGATCGCTTAGGAAAATGTCACGCCATGGATATCAGATCCATTAAGGCAGCAGCGATCCTGATCAGTCGCCGAGCGCTGTGCGGGTTCGAATCCCGTCCCAAGATAAAGTCTTCTCTGTGATTGTCCGTAGGTGGTAGATGGTCTCTGACTGTCGAACGCGGAGGTACCACCCGGCGGATCTCGTAGGCGGGGCCAGAATGTGTGCATGTTCGCCTCGCCAGAGTCCGTGTGGCGCCCCTCCTTTCCCCTGCATCCCCCTATAGCCCCACGGTAGCCCATGGGTGTTTAGACCTTAGGCCTTTGTGGTAGTTGGAGTATAAAAAAAAGTCAAAACAGGAGTGGATATTATTTATACAAGATAGAAGTCCAGAAAGATTGCACAAACATCCTGCCCACATCATATGACTTTCAAAGCTTATTTATCGCTTCGAGAAAAAAAATAGGGGGCGTTGGTCATAACCCTTTTCAAATAGGCCAGACAATGTATGTTAATCGGCCGTTTGTTCCAGCTGCAGGGATTTTTTCGCGAGCGAGAAATGATTAATTTATTAGTTACCGTCACAGCCCAACTCAGTAATCCCTATATCCATTTTTCACCCTGCCTGTTCACCAAACAAGTTCTTTATGTCCTGAAACGAGTTGTAAAAAAATTCACATTTTCCGATATATCGAACGTATCCCCATCGTCCTAATCGTTTTTACCCGCTTCATTCCGTAGCGCATAAATTGTTTTGCACAGGATGTTCCGAGCTCAAATGGACATATTGAAATAGTAGACTATAGACTGAGGCCTAAACATATTAAGCAAGCTGTAGCTTTACAAGATGATGGTGGTTCTATTCGGTATACGAGTATCGCAGAAAGACTTGTCCTTCCACGCAGTACGGTATCCGATGCGATACAGAGAGAGAAACTGGTTCTTCCTCAAAAAGACCTGGGCAAGGAAGACGAAAAGCAACAAACGCAGTTGAAGATCGGTTTCTGAGACTTCAAGCTCTTCGAGAAAGGACAGTTCCTGCTACAGCTTTGACTTGAAGATTGGATGATGTTCATGGTGCCATAATATCATCTTGTGTACCTGCTACAGATCCTTTATTGGATGAAGGTCATCCAAGGCAGCGCTTGGTATTTTGTCCAACTCATGCAGATTGGGATATGGAGGAGGAGTCTCGTCAGATGATGGTCGTCAAAGAGTGTGGCGAAGGCGTGAAGAACGCTATGCTCAAAGTTGTGCAATTTGATGGTGGAGGACTGATGATATGGGGCAGTATTTCTTTGGAATCCGGCACAGATCTTGTTTTGCTACGAGGAGGACACCTTACTGCCGACATGTACATTAGAGAGTGTTTGGAAGAACATGTGGTTCCTCATATGCCCTTTATAGTAGACATTTTTTTTCTAGTGCAAGATAATGCTCGGTCGCATATAGCCAGAACGACTAGGCAATACCTCAACGATGTTGGAATTCAAGTACTAGACTGGCCGCCAAGGAGACCGGATCTCAACCCCACTGAGTACATGTGGGATACATTAGGAAGAAGGCTCATGCAGAGCTATGGCGAATTTCAAACTGTGGCTGCGTTGGAACAGGCGCTCGTAAACGAGTAGACAAGCCCGGGGATGGAATGATAACAATTTCTAATTACCAATGATGTCACTGTAATTTTTCAAGTTGAATTGTTTATGGTTATGATTCGCATAGTTTTCTTACCAATGTTGTCATTGTAATTTTTTGAATTGTTTATGGTTATGATTAGCACGAGTTTCTTCAAAACAGCATATATTCTTCAATAATTGAGATATTGACATGAATCAAAACAAGAACTGCTGAGAAAAGTTGAGGCTTAACATTCTCATACGAAAACACATTATTCAGTAATCCAATGTTTACACAGGGTGCTCAGAAATTTAGGGCAAAATGCACCTTTTAGTTACACCCTGTATAACAACAAAAATTTTAAATTTTTTTTGCAAGATCGTCAGGCGTTATTGATGACAACGAAATTACCTACAACTTGACGAAAAAATTAACGAAATTGATGAAGGTTAAAAAGTAATTTAATTTGAAGAAAATCTTGTTTGTCCAGTTAATTTTGCGTGGCAGTGTATCACAGTTGAGACGATTAGGGGCGTCCCTTCTAGTACTGTAGTTTCGTCTGGCGTTCCGCAGGGGTCAGCTCTGGGGCCTCTGCTATACTTAATTTATACTATACACTTAGACTCATGCGTGAAAGATTGATCTATACAAACGTATGCAAAACAATTATCATTTCACTTCAAATATTCTAATTAATAATACGGATTTTTAACACAATTTTATTAGTTTGGCCTGTATCTATAATTTTCAAGGACCAATGACAATGCAATAATTTGATAACAGTTTTCCATTATCCTTATTAGGACCGCCAGGCTTGATACATTCTTTTATAGATCCTCTGTAGGGGAGTAAGAGAGATGGAGCTAGCGCGCGATCTGCGCAAGCGTGCAGTTTCGGACTTACTCTTTGTTGGTTCGGACACTCGGCACACCACAACGGAGGCAGATACTTTTTCACCTTGTTCATTGCGAATGTTGCCATTAATCTGGAGTTGGACCGTCCACAAGATGCAAGGTTGTACAGTCGATCATGCATTCATTTATCCAGGCTCGCGACTGTTTGCTGCTGAACAAGCTTATGTAGCTCTTAATCGTGTGTAAGATCTTTAGACGGTATTCGGATTGAGGGACTTGATTGCTCTAAGTTAACAGGAAAAACACCATGCAACAGTGAAGCTTTAAATGAAATGGTTAGATTACGAAATGATTCGGAAGACATTTCAATACCAAATGTCCACAAAAAACTAACTGATAAATCGAACTAACGATGAACAATAAATAATGGTTTAGAAATTCGTGGGTTCGGCTTTTGAGTTTGCGTCACCTGGTAAAGTTCCAGTAACATGCTGTTATATTTGTACAGACATCGCGATTGTCTGATAAGCATGATGGATGGTTACAAACAGTTGATTACTTTGTATGTGTCTGAACATACATTTTCCATTCTGTGATAGAACAAACTTCCATTCACAGGCTTGCGTTTATACAGGATTAATGAGACAAAATTGTTAATATTGGTTGTGAGGAACATACAATTTCATCACAATATCAAGTTGGTGATTATAGGTATTTAATATATATCTATATAAAAAATTTTACCTATAGGTATATGATGTTTCATTTTAAGCACGACCTGTGAATCACCCTGTATGCTACCGTGCTTGGTTCTTCAACCACAGATGCTACAAAAGTACAGAGTACTACTGATGCAGGTTTTACATAGAAAGTACTGTGAAGCATTAACTACTAGCATGCAGTTAGTAAATCAAAATTGAAACATACAGTTATAATACAGTAGTATCCCGGAGACCAGTACAAACACCACCACCAATAGCACGAGAATGAGCAGGAGGATAGTAGGTCTACACCAGGACATCAAACAGGACTCTGGCCCACCAGCGGGTGTATCACTGTCCGAATTCAGGCACCACCGGTACCGACTGTTCGACTGCTGTTCGTCCGTTTCTTGAGTACGACCATGGTTGTTCCTCACGACAGTACTATCGCCCGACGCATTCACTACCACTCCGCGGTACGCGTGGTTGTTCCGAGGGACGAACCCGTCTTCGTCCTCATCCGCCCTCACGTGAGGGTCGCTGTAAACGCCGTACGACGCGACCATGGTCGCTGCGGACTGAGCTGGTGGCCGGTTTTGGTACCGCATCTTCATGGGCTTCTCCACCTGTTTGGGCACCTCCGATGGCGGGTAGTACACGCCAGTCATGCTGGTTAGCATCGAGGTTACATGGCAGCTTCGGGATTGTTGTTAGTGGGTTAGTTGATCTAGAGGGACGTTATACGAACAGATCTGCGTCGGGGTACCTGCAAAAGGAGTTAGTTGTTAGGATACTGGATCAAACTACGGTTAGTAACATGCTCAGCTTCATGGCGCAAACGAGAAAGGATGATGCAAATTTTAGTACCCACTTCCAATAGGTGTGTGTAATGTGTCATTGGGTAGCTACTTTATGAAAATTATAGCAAGAGTCAAAACATTATACACTGTATACTATTTTTTCAAAGTATCACATGTTGACGTCTACTGAGGTAAATAGCAAGTGCCTCATTTGGACGTCGATAGCAGCTTTCTCGCTTACCCTGGATGCCATGAATGAATACTGTTTTATTTATATTTATAAATTTCAAGTTGAAATGCTTGTTTCATTTATTTATACATTTCTCTTTGCATATACATAAAAACTCCAGCTATTAACACAATGTATGTTGAAGCTGGTAACAAAGTCCATATACGTTCTATTATTACTTCGAATGGATAAATATACTGTCAGTGACAAAAAAAGGTAGACACCTACGTATGTTTATTAGAATTCATGAAATCTTTACATATCGATTTATATTGCCATGAACAACAAGTGATAAAATGGTCAGGTTGCGTGTATTGTTTGGTGATAAAGAAGCATTCAGTCTTCATCTTGTCACTCAGTATAAACTGAAGTGATATTTAGTAACTACCTATTATGATTCAGATACTACTGTGGGCTAACAGTAATAATGTAAATTATAGATAATAACACGGTTTAATATATAATTTCCTGTTTCAAATACAGGACATAGCACCCGCCATTGTTGACATCATTCCCTAACGATTAGTCTGGTATGCTGGCTAGCAGCATTACACTATTAATGACGATACTGTAGTAGATTTATACGATCAAACGTTACAGATAAATCACAGACTACACTAGGGTGTTGTAGATTTTTTGGAATGTGTGGACACGTGTTCAAGATGAAATTAACATCTTTGTTTTCAGAGTGGATTTGATGCCCGAATTTTAAGACTGACCGACTTGATCAACCACTATTTTTCCTATGCCATCTTATAATAATGATCGTGATAATAACAATAGGTCTTTATTATAATGAATAATCCTTAAAAGGCGAAGTCAAGAATAAACTATTCCGCTCAACCTTCCCGACGAAGTGAACAAATTCACTTGTATAGTAAATAGATACAAAAAGTGTCTTCATACAGAACATAATGGGTTATCCAATAGGGACGCAGGAAAGTAAACGTCAATTTGACATAGACGCCATCTTTGTTTTCTGTCACCGACATGTCATTTTGTTAGTTGAATGTTTACCGTTGATCGCTATGGAGTCGTATTCGATTGAAGACCGCATTAAAGTTATTCAAGAGCACTACAAAAATGGTGCAAAAATAAAAAACACGTTTCGCGCGCTTCGTGAACATTTCGGTCGCAACAACCGCCGAAACGAAACAACCATCGGTCGTCTGGTGCGTAAATTCGAGGCAACAGGTTCTGTGGCAAATCTGCCAGGCTCTAGCCGGCCAAGAAGCGTTCGCACACCGGAAAATATTGCTGTTGTGAAGGAGAGTGTGAGAGACGATCCGAAACAATCAACAACGCGTCGATCCCAAGAATTGGGCATTTCGAGAACCAGTTTGCTCCGCATTCTCCACAAGGATTTGAATGTACATGCCTACAAGATCCGATTGACGCAAGAGCTGCGTCGGGCCGACCATTTTTCGCGCCGAACGTTCTCAGATTGGCTTCTTGAACACCGCCAAATTGATGCCAATTTTTCATCAAAAATCATGTTCAGCGACGAAGCGCATTTCACTTTGAATGGGACGGTAAACAAGCAAAACTGCCGCATCTGGGCGAACGAAAATCCTCCTGAGTATCAAGAGCAGCCGATGCATCCTCAAAAAGTGACTGTGTGGTGTGCATTGTGGTCAAAAGGCATCATCGGACCTTACTTTTTCGAAAATTCGGCCGGGGACGCCGTTACCGTCAATTCTGAGCGATATCACGTGATGATAGAGGACTATTTTTTGCTGCAACTTGAAGGAATCGATATGGACGATGTTTATTTCCAACAAGATGGTGCAACATGCCACACAACCAACGTCAACATCCATCGATTGCAGTCCTTCTTCGGTGATCGCGTGATTTCGCGCTGAGGAAATGTGCCATGGCCACCAAGATCGTGCGATTTGACTCCCTTGGACTTCTTTTTATGGGGATATTTGAAAAGCAAAGTCTACGTCAACAAATCAGCCACCCTCCAAGAACTCAAAAATAACATCATTGCCGAGATAGAACCGACCATATTGCAAAATGTCATTGAAAATTTCGACCATCGCGTGCACGTCTGTAAATCCAGTCATGGTGAACATTTGAGCGATATTATTTTTCATACATAAATGGTATAAATGAACCTTCAAAATAAAGTACCCAACTTGATTTGAATATCAATCTTTCTTGTTTTAATATGCTTTTACTTTCCTGTGTCCGTTTGGACAACCCCATAGTACAATAAAACTCGATAGAAACAGTAAAAACAGAGAGCCAGACTTCAGAACACGGAAACTATTGAGCAAGGTGAAACCAACGATGATTAGAAAACACCACTTCTTACATGCTTTCTAAAATGTTATAGAAAGCGATTTAAAGTTATCGTCTAAGTGACATATAAAATGCAACACCCATAATTGTCTATTGAATTTTGATAAAAACCTTGTAAGCATATTTGCTATGATACCCCACCCTCCACAAACATCGGAGGTATGCTCAAAATTACAACACTCCGGTGTTGCATTTTCTATGTCAGTTAGTATATTGCCTGACGGATTTTACGATGCTCCTTGTCGAAATCATGATCAAGGTCATAGTTGGGGGAGAACTGTCCATCCATGGCATCGTCGACCAGTTATCGCTTTTCATTTCTGGGTGAATTAGCTACTTTCCAGAAAGAAATACTTGATTCTTGCTTCATGATGAAGTGTTGGTCCATTTGGCTGCTGAGCCAGTGTGGTTGGAGCTGTTTGGAAATTTTATTTTTAGATCAGACCTCTAGTTTCGCTCAGGAAAATCTTTAGGCTGCGTTTTAGCGACTGCATATTTGCATTGGACAGGTATTGATTGTCCACGTAACATGTGGACGTTGACGTAAATGAGTCACGGCCTTATTATTGATGATAAAATTGGATAGCCGTCAGATATATGTGTGCACATGAAATGATACGTTGAGCGTACAAATCAAACATGGGTCTGTGAGGCTACATAGCCAGCGGAGCATATCATATCCTACAGTGGCGTATGGCGAATACTGGTGTTATCTGTAAATCTTGATTGAGACCTTCAATATTGCTTATACTGTTGATAAATGCACTTATAAAGGGTGGGCCATCCGTTGGTTTCTTTTTTAAATTGGTATTAAAACGACACTCTTCAATAATATGTAACATTTAATTATCTATGGAAAAAAATTTCATTTAAATGGCAGTAGTCCATCCTCTTAACCCAGTTTTGAAGCACACGATAGTTTGTAAGTCTATCAATAGCTCGACGGATATTTTCCTTAAGAACATCAATTGTTTGAGGATCGTTAGTGTAACCGCGGTCCTTAACAGTGCTTCATAGGAAGTAATCCATGGGCGTCAAATCACAGCTTGAGGCTGGCCAATTAACGTCTCCAAAACGGCTGATAACGCGATGACCGCACTTAGTGTATAAAAGATCGATTGTTTCACCAGTGTGCAGTTGCATGTCGTCTAATAGTGGCCACAAAAAACTCCTCAGCATGTCTCTATAGCGTTCACCGTTTACCATCTCCATCTTGAAAAAAGTAGGGTCGAATATTCCAACCACTCCAAAAGCTACAGCAAACGGTTATTCTTTTTGGATGCATTGGTTATTCTAAGACATGTGGTTTTTCGGAACCCCAAATGCTACAGCTCTGCTTGTTATCGTAACCTACCAGACGGAAATAGGCTTCGTCCGAAAAAATTATTTGGCGACCAAAATTGACGTCCGTTTCCAATTGATTCAGAGCCCACACAGAGAAACGATTTCGAAGCGGATGGTCATTTTGTTTCAACCGTTGCACAAGTTGCACCTTGTAAGGAAATAGTCCCAGGTCGTTATGCAATGTTCTCCGCACATCAGCCGGGTAGCAACGAAATAGTGGGTCTGTTAAAGAAATGTGTACCAGAGCCTTGCTCCCATCACTAAGCATTCAAGCATGTTGATTATTACCTTTCTTTCCAACCTACGGTACTGGTATAACATTGCGGAGAATCATAAAAAAGTTCCTGATGATATGCTGCTGATAACCTATTTTCCAAGAAAACACGTCTCAAAAATCGATTTTTACACAGCTGCGGGTTTCGTTTGAAAACTTCGGGAGTTTCATAAACGTGCTTATGTTTACAACGAGCGTACGTTCACAGAAATATTAGTGCATGGGTAGAGATGAAACTCATTTAAGATACAAATATACTCAGTGACACGAGAAGCGTTACACTCGGAAAAAATGAATTCTTCAACTTGTCTTTTTGGCAACACAATGACTTTATTTTATCTTTGTTTTTGTTTACCTTTGTTAAAATGTTATCTATTGCCTTTTCATTTACTAGCAAAAAAAAATAATAAGGCCAGAGGAGCAGAGTATGTTAGGATAAACTATCAGTATCGCTGTATATTATGCAACTTTTGATTGAGCCACTCACACTGATATTGATTGATAGCGTGAACGAATATCACGGAATAGTACACATCAACAGTCATACAAATGCACTTAGACTGTATGAAAAATGTACACTGCATACCCAGTACAACCTTTATCCGATTTTAACACTTTAAAAGCACGACGTAGTAGGGAAGACATCAATTTTATACGGCGAATAGCGGACTTCCATATTATCGGTAAGCGTATTCTGAATTCCTCGTAACATTTTGGAAAGCTCGTGCCTTATCAGTTATTTGTTGTACCTACTGCTCTAAAATATGCTTAGAATACAAGGGTTGTTCAAATTTTCTTGAAATTGAGGAAGCGTTTTGTTTTATTATTTTTAACACGCTTATATCAGCTTGATCCTGTATATATGTAATTTTCACCAATTTCCAGAAGTTTGATTAATTTGAAACTTCTCACACGTATCAACGACCGATGAGGATGCAATAATTTGAGAGCAGTGTTCCATTATCTTTATTCATAAAATTCTGTAAAAAGCAGATATGTTAATAAAGAGCTACGGATTTCAAATGCCGCCTTACGAATAGCGAAACTGCAAACCTCGGTCGCTGGTCCTGTAAACCACGGGTCGTGAGTTCAATACTCATAGGAGGCAGATTTTTACCAATTTCCAGAAGTTTGATCAACATGAAACTTCGTACACGTATGAAGGACCGATGACGATGCAATAATATGATGAATTCTTTTATACACCCTCTGTAGGGGAGTAAAAGGGATAGAGCTAGCGCGCGATTTGCGCATGTTTGCAATTCCGGACTTACACTTTTCTTACTTTTTAGTTTGGTCAGATATAAAAGCATGTTTTTTTAGTTTTTTAAACTATTATTTATTTGTTTATATCGAAGCAGCCGCAAAAACTAGATTGCTTGACCTGATATGACCAGCAAAGCTATCTAGGTATGAAGCTCCTACCCTAAACCAGGATCTAGGGCGTGTGAAAGTATAAAGATCTACGTTGAATATTTAAACACTAATGCTCGCTCCGGATCTTGTGTCTATAGCCATAAATTATGAAGTAATTTACATACAATAAATTAACCTCATGGATTTTACTCGCTGTATCTGAGCTTCATTAAGAATAATTTTCTCCATTGTTGTTGCTCCGTTAAGGGTTAACTAGAGCATTATATTCTCATGCAGACTTTGTGAAAGTATGCTCTTAGTCGCTGTTGCATTTTCTATGTCATTTAGTTTACATATTTACATAAATACAATATTTGGATGATGTCTTCTGTAGCAAGATTCTCGTTTTCATCAAGGGTAAGCTCAGGATGATGCGAATGGCTATATCGTCTTTCTGGCTTTCATAGGCTTATCAGGGTCATTTAGCATAATGCTCAGCTTTCATGATGTATCAAATGACATGGCACAACAAACGTTCTTTGTTATTTAATCAATTTCGAGTGTATTCCAACACAACCATTTTCAGTTGACACAGATAGCTGTTTTGTAATTTAATATATGTGCATGCATGCATCTACATATATCCTACTAACCAAAATTTAACTCGTGGGTTAAATATGTTGCGTTTAATTTCAGTTTATTTACGTTCCTATTGCTGTTTTTGTTCCGATAATAATCATTGTTTGAATCCCAACAAGCTTTTGCAGTTAGAACAATAATTATATCATCTTGTGTGACATTCATAATAGTATATGACAGAAGATAATTTGTGTGGTATGAGCCAATATTCCTATTTATAAATTGATGTAGCAGGTTGCGTACATCATATACAAGGGAAGCATGTATGTAACAGCTGAGAGCCATGAATGACTGAATCTTGAAATTAGAGGCATTCCGGACACCATAAGGAGCCAGTGCATAGGCCGCTTAAGCGGGCCCTTATGCACCTCTACAAACCTTAGATCACAAGCCTCGCCCTTTTAGCGAAGTTGAGAATCGCCTTGAGTCCAAGCTCCTTGACATCCGGAGGGTCCAAAGTAATGGACTCCAGTATAGTCTGCCTATAGTGCGCCAAGGTCTCTTCCTCTACCCCGCAGCGTTCACACAAGGGATCCTCAGCCACCCCCATCACGTGCAGGTGACGCCTTAACGTGTTATGGCCAGACAACAGTCCCACCAGCAACCTTAGGTTGTCTCTATCCAGAGATAGGCAGAAACGTCCATCCTTCTCCATTTCTGAGAGTGTTGTCTTGCAACCCACGTCTCCATTTTCCTCCTAGAGCTGGCTCAGGACCAACGAGCTTGCTGGCTGATCCTGTCTTCACCAGAGTGTCCGCCGTGTCATTGCCCCTTATCCCAGCGTGCCCCGGTACCCATACTATGCTTACGTCATCAGCATAGGCTTGCACATAGACACCCATACTGAAAGCCATAATTGGCCCTAAAGGATTTTCTGGACCGCGTCTGTCTCCGTATACAGAGTCGAACGTTATTGTGCCGTTTCTATGGTTTTCAACTCGTACCAGCTGCGATTCGGTGATGTAGTCCAAGTCTTTATATGGGAGATTAAGTTTGTACGATACAAATTTGACAAATTGGTACTGTCATATCATCATCATCCAAACATAAAAAAAATAGAATATCTCATTTTCGAATTTTTTAGCGACAGTGGCGTAGGAAGTAAAACGTTTGGTACTTATAATGTGCGGCTCGAAATGATTGGGACACCTCGCGGGCTCAAACACTATTCGGAGTAAAAGGGAATGTTTCAGGGTCAGTTCCGTTGTGAGTTTCTGTATTTCTGACGCTAAGAAAGCATCCAGAGGGTTTAAAGTTTTGTACTGAGAGAAGGGAATGAAAATATTATTTTTCTGTCATCTCACTGGAATTACAGTCGGTGCTTAAGAAAAACTCGGTAATATTCTGTCAGACTCGGTGCAATGTTGGTTTACTGAACACGAATAAACGAAATATATCACATGGAACTGTCGGCTTTTCGGTTAAGAAAATACGATAAGGGAAGAAATTAATTAAACACGTCACCCTAGGCGTTTGGTCGCCCCACTCGTAGTACGGTCAAATTAGATAACATGTTCATATATCGACATCATAAAGGGAAATTAGGCATATCTAATTATTTGCTTTGTCCGTGAATCCTGAAAGATTTGGAAAACGAGGTATGTTTTTTGGCCTTTATGTGACATGTACATAGATCACGAAAAACCATGTCACTCATTTTTATCGGTGTATCTGTCTGTTAATCCTTGGAACTGCTCGAATTTGGAAGACATATATTACACTACGCCAAGCATGAAAAAGCTTTTTAGTGTTGAAAATCCATCCAGTGGCAGCGAATCAATCTGAGAAAAAGTCAGTTACAAACATGTGTAAAAAAGATATTAAACGGATCAGGTCAGTCAAACAGGGCCATACAATGAGTCCATAAACATTTCCCTGCTCTACCAGTAGTTACTGTTGAAGGTGCGGCTCAAGGTCAAAGTCGAGGTCACAACTGAAGTCCTTTTCCAAAGTTAGGTAAGACTCGACCTGATCTTTTCCAAAAATACATTACCTGGAAGAGTACAGCGCCATTTAATCACTTTTGTTGTATGTTTGAGAAAACATTTTGTTTTATTTAATGTGTTTCCTATCCTTAGGAATTGCCCAAACACTGTACTCGTTGTAAGGTGACAAGTATTACAAATTTAAACAATATTGTGAAACAGCACTAACCATACACGTATATCTCAGGCGTTCATTTTTACCCTTTGTAAGTGATACAAAAGGTACTGATCAACCCATATAACTTAAGATTGTTTCCCATCTCACTATTAATATTACTGTACTGTAAGTATTTATTCCTCGTTTCTTTCTTTCGCGTTTCGCGTTCAAAAAGTGTAACGTGGTGTAATTTTTATGAGAAGATAAGCTCGAGCACTTTTAGGTGAATTTATTTCTTTTTCCTCGTCAGATTATCTTTTTTACAAAGCCGGCTACACCCTACCTTCGTTTCCACCTTTTGTGTCTCTCCATCTAATGTCGAAAGAGAAATACAATTTTTTCTACTTCCATCCTCAGATAACCTTGAGGCGCCGTTCTCACGGAAAGCAAGCCGATGGCAAGTCAACCTCAACCGGCGGGGTTATTACGTAAGAAACCTATGAAATGTTAAAAAAAAACGATAAAATGTCAACTTGTTGACTAAGTAGGTTATTACAAGAATTGTCGCATCACAAGTTCCATGGAAGTAGCATTAGGGTCCTGTCATCGTATTTGAGCAACAGACTGCAGCTTGTAACATTCAACAACCCTACCTCCTGTGCTATAGCAGCTTCATGTGGCGTCCCACAGGGTTCTGAGCTGGGTCCACTTTTATCCTTAGTATACATAAATGACCTTCCTAATTGTAATACAAACGAGAACCCTATACCTGTTGCCGAACACACAACAATGATCTGCAGTAGCAAATCGATTGATCCACTTTTCAATTTTGGCGCAATTGGTTGACATTTGTACGTATATATTCAGATATATAGATTATCCCCTTGTAAAACTCCCATATAAAAAAATCTAGACGATTTAGATCGGGTGACCTTGGAGACCAGTATATACTAAGTGACATATAAATCCGAACATCCAGTTTAAATGGTTTTATTTTAATAAAATTTTGTATAAGTACTTAATGAAGCATAATAAGTAAATGATAAAAATTTCAAAATGATTGCACTGCTTTAAAGCTCTTTGGCCTTTAATAATGTGTGGATGCACCCTGATGTGCTACGCATTCTCCAACGCGCCTAGGCATGCTTCTGATCAGGTGGTCAATGTCCTCCTGTGGTATCTCATTCCAGGCAACCACCAACTCCTCACGAAGTGCTTCTAGAGTCTGAGGAGGACGTTGCAAATTGAGCAATCTCCTACCCATCATATCCCACACGTGCTCAATTGGGGATAAGTCGGGAGATCTTGGTGGCCATGGTAACAATGTGACAACATTATGTTGAAAGAAGTATTGTGACTCTTGCAACATGTGGTCGGGCATTATCTTGTTGGAAAGTTGGATCTGCCAGGGTGTCAAGATAGGGTAAAAGATGGGGTTCTAGAACTTCGTGGATATAACGCTGCGCGTTCATGTTACCTCTGATGAAGATTAAAGGTGACCTGGAACCATAAGCTATAGCACCCCAAACCATAACTCCAACAGTGTGATGAACATGTCTTTCAACAAAAAACTGTGGATTCCTCCTTTCACCACGTCGCCTTCTAACCCTGGCACGACCATCGTGCATGCCTAAACAAAATCGAGACTCGTCACTAAAGACAATACTGAGCCATTCCTGATCCCAGAGTGACCGTTGTCTGCACCACTAAAGGCGATTACGTCGGTGTTCTCGAGTTAAAGGGAGGACCCAGTGTGGCCGGTATGAAAACAAGCCAAAACTTCTCATTCGTCGGTAAACTCCGCATGCCAATAGGTCTTTCGTGTTCTGCAAATCATTCATTTGCAATGGACCTGGTAGTGGAGAAACAGTCCCTTAAGGCCAATAATCTTAGGCGGCGATCTTCACGGTCTGTTGTTCTACGGCGGCGTCCAGTGCCCCTTGCTCTTTGCGTACGGCCTTCTCGAAGCCATGCCTGACAACACCTAACCACAGTGTCTACACTTCTTTGCACTCTAACTGCAATTGCCCGAAAAGAAAGTCCAGCTTCCCGAAGTCCCACTATACGGCCCCTATCAAACTTACTAAGTTGACGAAATCGTACAGGTCTCCGTACTCTAGGCATCGTAGCCGATCGTAAAGGATGTCAAGAACCAAAATCCGCCAACGTTGATTCTTTACTGCGGCTGAAATATTCATTTTTAGAGCGTTAGTGAATAAAAAAAAAGCAGTATAAAAACCGGAATGTCCAACTGATAAGGCTGAAAATTTTTTCACTTGTTATTTACAGTAAGATAAATACATTCACCAACTTTTATTAAAATAAAACCATTTAAACTGGATGTTCGGATTTATATGTCGCTTAGTATATGTGCCCACCAAATTTTTTTTCCGAAATTTTACAAAATTGCAAATATTTCCTGAACATTAAAATTTCGGGCCACACATAGAGGGGTTGATTCGATAGGGTTTTAGGCCTTCTATCTTCCGTTGATCCACTACTAACTTTACATACTGTATAATAAATTTAGAAAGTTGCCTGCCAGATGTTCTAATTGTGTCAAATTTCGTACACCCAGGACTGGCCAATACGACCACTCCTTTGTTCATAAGATATGAGATGAACAGTCTAACTGCGGAGGCCTATCCCAGTTCTACTACCCTTAGTTTCTTTCAGCACCTCATACCAGCCGTGGTGCACTGGTATTTAGGCTTCTGCCAACGCGAGGGTTTCGCTACAAAAAAAGTTGGAGCGAGTGATCAAGTTGTGTTGATTGGTAAAAATAATTCCAGTAAGCGAGTTATATTAATATTTATCTAATCAATACATATCCAGAGGATGTCACTGGAAATGTAACAGACTATGTTAGGTAGTTCCTTGGAAGCCAAACAGTTTATTTAAAGATTATTCTCAGTGGAAATGCAAAACAGTCCTTACTACGAGAGAAAGAGGGAAATTCGGTTTCTTTTCACAGTTCGTTAGCGTTTTTAGCGAGTTCCTCAGTTCATAAAGTAAATATTATTTTCGCTGCAATTGATTTAGCAGTAACTAGAGGTAACATATTCATGAAAAAACTTTCGAATTCAATTTAAAATCGAGCAGAGATGTGCACACTCGCTGAATAACTTCCAAACTAGATTTAAATAACATCCAAGCCTTTGGGGAAATGCTCTCTAAATACTTTTACATTTTATTATGATTTACACTACCTTTCATAAGTCTGATCTGCGTTTTCCATAGTATTTAAAAAAGATCGTTTTACTATTTAGAATACCGCATATACAGATTTTCTACACAGAACATCAGACAAAAGAGATTAAAACCTGGTGGTATACAGATTTATTCATAAAAACAGTTTTTTTTTTCGATAACCCAACACAAGTCTCTTAAAAAAACAACCCGCATATTTGCATGGAAGGTCGGAGGAAAACGCTCCAACCAAACATAATCGGAAGAACGTAACTTATCCCTTGACAATCAACCCATTCCTCGCCCTTCTGTCCTGGAAAAAATGTCGGAACCGGTGTCCCAACGTCATATACACCTTGGGAAAAAACATTATTATACATTATGATGAGGAAGGGAGATGGAAATATACAAAAGTATGTAGGTGCGTGAAAGACACTCGATTGTAGGATCCTATGTGGCAGCGTCGGAGTGTGACGGACAACGGGGTAAAGTAGAAGAGTGATAAAAGAGACAGATGGCAAAACGGGCGCTGGCGCCTACCGCTTAGACGGATGCGCTCAACACATGCGCGATTTGTTTCTCCCATTCGCAGAGTTGCCGATACCAATATGTCATATTTCTAAGAAATCTAAGTCTACCCAAATTTCGGGAAAAATAGCTGCGGATTCCACATAAGAGTATTCCAAAAATGAAAAAAGTTCAAACTATTAAAATTGTATTAATGTTTCATGGTTCAAATCATATTTTTCATGTTTGTACGTTATATTGTTGTATAAATGATTTTGTAATCTCTATTCTTGTTGCCAGTAGAGATACAACAGTATTGAGAGAAATCATGGACCGCTAGATAGGGCTACAACTGCCATATGACTATCAAATAGTAGTGATAAACAGGGTTTGTTTATAGCACAGTTGCCTGGTGTGGCCAATTTGCGCCATAGGGGCGATTTGACAACTTTGAAGGACAACTATAACGGTTACTATGGTGCCCGGTATTCGGGAATCTGGCAATACCTGATGATTCCTAACGTTTATTACGCCAGATTGTTTGCTGACTTGCGCAGTACAACATGACAATCAACGTGACTGAGCACCTGGTAACCCTGGTTTAAGGTGTTATATTTAAAGAGCTTGGGGCAGTTAGGTATCTAGGTCACATTTTTAATGTATTTCGAGAAATCCGTAATGTTGAGTAAATACTAGATCACGTTTCTTGCTTTGTTTGCTGAAAATTCTACAATAGACGTACGTTTTGAGAAACAGAGATTTGGTGACGACAAAATCGTAAAAATATAACGCATTTTCGTAAAATAATTTCTTTGTTGAAAAGACTGTGGCTTGATGACCCATTGAACGAGTATAGTGTCCCGCTCCGCTTTGAATATTCGAAACACTAAACTCCAGCAGCATTTAGCTTCAATGTTATCTTTATGAAGTTCTAACGTCTAGGCCATGCTGATTAAAAGCTTGAATGAATCAACACTTAACTCTAAATTCCCCACAATTCGGAAAGCTCTACTCAAATTGGCAACACAGCGTATCTGCCTATTATTCTCATTCGTGATACAGGTCTGCGGTTAACGGTAGGACATATGTACGAATAGCGATGAAAGTAGACGAGCCGATGCGCTGTTGCCAAGAAATGATTTCTCATGTATAACAATGGTTTTTCCTAAGGTGTATATTGGGAAAATATTTGGGTAATATTTAATTACCCCGTTTATGTCATGGAAAAAAGGCGGCAAATATGGAACACTCGGTATTTGCCAGGCAGCTGCCACGATTCATATCGTACTGACGATTTCTAACATAGATGTAACAGCGGCTTATACGATTAGTTGCTTGCGTGAAAGGCACTAATAAACTAAATCACTATGTTTAACAAATCAACTTCTCCCAGGGTAACAGTAAAATCATAACAATTACACAACTGAAATCAGCAATTAGGGAATTACCATATGTTACAAATAGGTCAATGGAACATTTGTATATGATATGTCGAGATTGGTTGCAAACAGATTATATAAATTTAACAACGCCAAATCAATACGAGTATATACTAAATCACATAGAAAATGCAACACCGACTAGGAGTTCTGTAATTTTCAGGATACTTTTACAAGTTTCAGGTCTTATTTTTTTATACTCCAACTACCATGAAGGCCTAAGACCTAAACACCCATTGGGTACCGTGGGGCTATAGGGACTCTGGCGGGGGAACACGTGTGTATGCACCATGCACACATTCTGGCCCCGCCTACGAGATCCGCCGGGTGGTACCTCCGCGTTCGACAGTCAGAGACCGTCTACCACCTACGGACAATCACAACATCCACAGCCAAGAGAAAAATGTCTCTTGGAACGGGATTGGAACACGCACAGCGCACGGCGACCGATCAGGAGACCGAAGAGACTACTACTGCGGCGAACGCTGCTGTCTTTTTTTTTTTTTTTTTTTTTTTTATATCGAAACAGCCGCGCAGGCAGAAGCCTAAATGCCGGAACACCGCGGCTGCTATGATGATCCCAAAGAAATTTTGTTAATACGATTTTTGAACTGCTTAAGGTTAGTAGAACTGGGAAAAGCTTCCTCCCGTAGTTTGTTCCACAATCTAGACACCCTCGGGACAAAGGAGCGGTCGTATCGGCCAGTTCTGGATGTACGAAGTTTGACTCGGTTAGGATGGGACGCCGAAGTCAGGCGGGTCTGTCTGGCAGGCACATCGCGCGGCGGCATCATGGAAGAGAGCTCTGAGGAGCAAAGCCCGTTGGTGTAGCGATAGAAAAGAGCTAGATCGCCGACGGCCCGCCGGTGCGAAAGAGTCCCGAGACTGTCTGTTAGAGAAGAGTCATCGATCAGTCGGACCGCCCTCCTCTGGACAGCATCGAGCATGGACAATGTAGTCGGGGCGGCAGCACCCCAAATGTGTGAGCAATACTCGAGGCTAGGCCTTATCTGGGCCTTGTATAGAGTGAGAAGGTCATGCGGAGAAAAGTACTTCTTAGCCCTAAACAAATAGCCTAGCTTTTTCCCAGCAGCTGCAGCTATTGAAGAGATGTGTTCGTGCCAGATCAGGTCCTCGGTGATCTGGACTCCGACCAGCCGAAATGAATGGCTCTTTGGTAGGACTCGACCGTCCATCGAAACTGTATGAGCGCTAGGACGCTTTTTGTTCGTCAAAGTACAGTACTGTGTTTTGGAAGCATTGAACTGTACAAGATTGTTGCGTCCCCAAGCAGTGATAGCCTCCAGGTCTCTTGTCAGAGAAGAAGTCGTCGCTAGTCTTCTTTTTTCCAGCTCAGCGGCAGAGATCGGCTTGTCACTCTGAATTCCAGCATGTAGAGTGCTGTCATCAGCGAAGCTGTGGATTGGGTTGATCGTGCAGGAAAGGATTGATATGTAAGAGAAACAGTGTTGGAGCCAAGACCGATCCCTGGGGAACACCCGCGTTGACGTTGTGGGATGAAGAGGAGAATCCGTCAATTACGACGGATATCTTGCGGCCAGAGATAAAGTCAGCCACCCATCTGCAAAGCTTTTCTGGGAGGCCGTAGGATGGAAGTTTGCTCAAGAGGGCAGCGTGCCACAGCTGATCGAACGCTTTCGTGATGTCAAGAGCAACGACATGAGCCTCACCGTGAGACTGGATGAGTTTACTCCACAGTTGCGTGACGTAAGCTAGGAGGTCCCCTGTGGATCGTTGGTGCCGGAAACCGTACTGCCTGTCGCTAATCAAGCTGTAACGTTCGAGGTAGTCCAGAAGCTCGCGATTTATGCACCTCTCCATCACTTTACTTATAACAGAAAGCAGAGCTATAGGCCTGTAGTTGTAAGGGTCGGTTTTAGATCCTTTTTTTGGGATGGGCTGTACATGAGCAAATTTCCAGTTTTCTGGGAAGGTGCCGGATTCATAAGATATCTGGAAGAGACGCGAAAGAACTGGAGCAAGCTCAGCTGCACATCTCTTCAGTACAATGGCAGGAATCAAGTCCGGACCAGAAGCTTTGTTGATGTCGAGCGACAAGAGCACTCGTCTTACGGTCTTATGCCTGAATGTTACCTCCCGCATGGTGTGGGGAACCCTTTGAATTGGCGGCACTTGGGCGTTGGTGGGGACGTCCATGGTGGAGTTGGCAGCAAAGATCTTGGCTAGCACTTCCGCCTTGGCCTTTGAGTCGAATACAATAGTTCCATCCTGACACGTAAGTGGTGGAAGGCTACTGTGTGAGAAGTTCTTTTCAATCTGCTTGGCCAGCGTCCAGAAAGACCGACTGCCATTGCGCTGCGACATTACCCTGTGCCTAACTTTTATATCATGCTGGGTTTTGGCATTGCGAACCGCTTCGTTATATTTGTTTCTGGACTCGACGTCGGCTTGTCTGTTCTCTACAGTGGGGTTTTGTAAGTAGGTTCTGTGGGCCTTGATCTTCTGCTGGCGAGCAGTGTCACACGATTTGTTGAACCAGCCGTTGGACCCTGGTTTAGGAACTTTCACTGTGTGAGGGATGTATTCCTCCATTCCGACGTGGATAATTTCGGTTATTGAAGAACAGACAGTCGACGCATCCGCGTCAGTGAAACAGACATCTCTCCAAGAAAAGCTAGAGAAGAAGTTTCTGAGCCCCTCCCAGTCGGCATGTCCGTAATGCCAAGTTTTGCGGCCTGTGCGAGTTTCTGCGGCCACAGCGGCTTCTGACCGAAACCTAACCTCCACAACACCGTGATCTGAGTTACCCAGGGGGGACAGGACGGCAGTGCTGTAAGGGGCAGGATGCGTGGTCAGAAAGAGATCCAGCAGGCTACTGGCGTGTGATGAGACGCGGGGGAAAAAAGTAGGGCTCGTCACCAGCTGGGTCAGCCCTTGAGTAAGAGCGAACGCTTCGACTGCACGACCTGCTGCATCGGTCTTATTTGAGCCCAACCAAAGCTCATTATGGGCATTGAAATCACCGAGAAGAACTACCTCTGAAGCGGGGTGATTGATGTTCAGGAAGTCGATCTGGACGGCGAGGTATTCGAGTAGGTCATCCCATCCCCTGCCGATCAGGTCTACTGATAAATAGACTGCAGTCAAATTATTAAATGATTATAGATAAAAGATAATACGTGAGCTACATATTAAAAGATGGTGTCAAATAGACTTACTAGTGCTTTTTACGCATTTATATAGTTTTTCTTTGCAACACTTGAAAATTGAAAGTTCTTTACAGACGGATGATCTCTAAACATTACTTAAAACATAGAACTAGCTAAATTCCAAAATGTGTGAGTACTGTTAAATGTTTATGTAAAAAATGTGCCGATACATACAATATATGGATAACTTCCCTGCTTCCCGCAAAACATCGATCCTACAAGACATCTAAGAAGGACAACAAAAGGCAGGGAAAGCTCCGAAATACATCTCTCCAACAGCAAAACCCACTGATGTAATAATGCTCTAACCACAAATGATCCCTCATATTTGTTTTGATTTTGAGGAATCCGAAACTACTGCTAGTAATACTGAGCTACGAGGCAGATGTTAATTTAACAGCAAACTGTCTTGAATCCATTCATAACCGGTCTACATCCAGCGCAATCCCAAACAAAGCATCAGGATGTAGCGTTCCCTCAGCTATTTGATCCTCGCACCTTATACTCTCTAAAGGCGACTCTACACGGTGACTGTAACGACACACGTTGCACTAGCCTTATTTGACCGCCAGCAACTAACTTCGTACTAAATTTGTGTGCAAATTTGATTTTCGCTTCATCGTAGACAATCCGGAACACCGCGGCTGCTATGATGATCCCAAAGAAATTTTGTTAATACGATTTTTGAACTGCCTAACGTCAGTAGAACTGGGAAAAGCTTCCTCTTGTAGATTGTTCAACAATCTCGACACCCTCGGGACAAATGAGCGGTCGAATCGGCCAGTTCTGGATGTACGAAGTTCGACACGGTTGGGATCTGACGCCAAAGTCAGGCGGGTGTGTCTGGCAGGCACATCGCGCGGCGGCATCATGTAAGAGAGCTCTGAGGAGCAAAGCCCGTTGGTGTAGCGATAGATCACCGTACAAGATTGTTGCGTCCCCAAGCAGTGATAGCCTCCAGGTCTCTTGTCAGAGAGGGAGTTGTCGCTAGTCTTATTTTGAACCCTTGCATGTAGAGTGCTGTCATCAGCGAAGCTGTGGATTGGGTTGATCGTGCAGGAAAGGAGGTCGTTGATATGTAAGAGAAACAGAGTTGGATCCAAGACCGATCCCTGGGGAACATCCGCGTTGACGTTGTGAAGAGGAGAAACCGTCAATTACGACGGATATCTTGCGGCCAGAGATAAAGTCAGCCACCCATCTGCAGAGCTCTTCTCGGAGGCCACAGGAGGGAAGTTTGCTTAAGAGGGCAGCGTGTTAGAGCTGATCAAGTGTCATTGCTGCCTGGCTCTCCGAGAAGATTGTTATTCCTTTCCTAGGCCCTCCCCCTCCTCCCTCGTTGGATACTACACATTAAACTTGCGGTTGAAGCGATATTTAGAGGTGATTAAATGTAAGGGGAAATCTGCCATGTGTGAAATATGTCTAATAAATGAAAATCAGATACTGTATTCTTGCGACCATTCACCGAATATGAGTTACTAGTTTTATTAATCCACAGTCTCAAAAATAAACAATCAGCTGGTGCAGAGGACATATCGGTTTTATTAAGCAAAAAATATGTCTTTTCTATCTGGCAAGTTCCCTAGCAAAACAAAAAGAGGTAAAGTGAATCCAGAGCAGTCACTAACGAGGGTGGTCCCAGAAGTACCCGACCCAACAAAGAAAACACAAAAATTTTGTTAATGTATTAATTTTTCAACATAATCTCCTCTATATACTTTTCCCAGCGATGTTCAATAAGTTCGATACCCTTTTTATGATAAGAACTGTCTTGCTCCTCAAAATAGCCATTAACTGCCGACATCACTTCTTCATCGTTGGAAAATCTTTGACCACTGAACCATTTTTTCAAGTTGGGAAACAGAAAATAATCCGAGGGGGCTAAATCTGGTGAATAGGGTGGATGAGGTAGCCAAGCAAACTTTAATTCGTTAATTTTGGCCATTGCAATAACGGATTTGTGAGCTGGTGCATTGTCTTGATGAAACAACCCTTTCTTCTTAACCAAATGCGGCCGTTTTTGCTTGATTTCATCGCTCGAACGTTGCAATAAGTTCGCATAATACTCGCCGTTGATAGTTTTACCTTTTTCAAGATAGTCAATGAAAATTATCCCAAGCGCTAGCTCGCGCACTATCAGTCGACGATCATTCAGTACCGCAATATTTTACTGTTGTAAACGAAGGAGCAGACTCACCCAGAGTAGAATCCAGTTCAGCTTTTATATTGGTTGGGCTGAGGCCTTTGAAATAAAAGTATTGTACCACATAACGATGACCAATTTTCACAAATGCACTGAAAACGTTCAGTATTGATGGCTGCCAAACAGATACTAAACAACGTGGCGTCTTCAAACTTGACACATATGCTTTATAGGTTGCATACTTTCTAATACAATGATATTTGTCAAACAGCTATCGCCATCTCTAGGTCAGGCCGGGTACTTCTGGAACCACCCTCCTATCTCGGAAAGTTTGTCTAAGGCATGCGAATATGCATTTTTAGATCGTTTGATGAATGTCTTGAGCAACTTCAAGGTAACTACCAATAGACAACGTGGTTTCCAGCAAGGAAGATCGACAAATTCAGCAATATCTGCTTTTTATGTAGAACTAATTCAGTATGTTGACGCAGGCGAATGTCCCGCAGCTTTTTTGTGATTTGAGTGGGGCATTTGACCAACAAACAGACCGGCAGATGGACCGATAGACCGGCAACCCGCCACACAAACCGATAGACAGATCGACAGACATACAGACGGAAATGAGGAGGTTGTTCGTGTTCATGTCAAAATGTACACTCGCCTTAACGCTTCCCCAGTTGTTTGATCCTCATATGTCATACTCTCTAACCGCAATAGTCGAAAACGTACCAGCTAATTACGAAAATAATTTTGTTCTTGTGACTGGGAGCGAATTAATTCTAATACCGAGCTTAATCCTGCAGTGCATCGTAGGAGATCAACGTGTCATGTTAATAAACCTAGCCTCGTCTCGTTACAGAACATACAGACACACAAACATCTAGATAAACATCTGCAGGAATTTGCAACTAAGTACACATATTATTTCACGTTAGATCTACTGTACAGTCGACTACGGGAAATAATGCTAAGTTGGCGTTCTCACGTTGATCAACTTAAATCGAAACGAATATTTGTTCACAGACATAATAAAAATTGATGCGCTAGTTGTTTCTAAAATGGCTGCCAAGGAGCTGGCTTTAGAGGACAAGGATGCCTACAAAAATCATTTGAGAATGTCCGAAGAACAATTTCAAAGACTTCTTCTAAAGATGAAAAGCAAAATACAAAATACCTTCTCCATTTCTTTTGCGATGATAGTTAAAGCGTTGTCTCGAGCATCCTTGTTTCTATAACTCTCGAGCAAGGTATTCCATAAACAGTCATGCTGTTGATATAAATCCAAAAAATGTACCACTTCATGCTCATTTCTTATCTTTTTTTCCACACACAACAAGCACACAAGCCACAAAATCAACTTTATTCAATGCGAAACTCGATTGGCTACAGTTCACACGCTTCAAATCCGTTTCAACTTGACTGAAAATCGCCTATGACGCATTAAATTGATCGATAAGCTGTGAATGGACCAAACTTTTCCGGATCTTTTTATTCGATCAATAAAAATCGTTCTACTAAAATCGACTCGTGAGAACGCTGCTTATTTTGTTTTCGCCGCGGCTGCTATCAGGACCTGTTGATCCCACTTCTGAACGTCAGTAGAACTAGTAAGCAGACCATTGCAATTATAACATTACGCTTTTCCTTCAGTTATCCATCATTCAGGGTATCTATGAACAGTTAGAAAAGATAACAAGAACAGCACCTGTTGTATTTAAAAATAACAGCAGAGCTTCCTTTTCGTTGACATTATTTTGATACGTAATGTCCATAAATAATGAGGGTTCCATTTGAAAGGTGAAAATAACACCTTTAACATACAAGAAAATTCAATTGAGTTTCGCCTGCCATGCTTTCCGCCTATCCCCAAGATATTCTTTAGAAAAACAATTCACCTGTTTGGATTGCAGACAGAATCCATACGGACCTAAAGCTGACATATTCCTCAGCCGAGGATGATATTACAAGGCATCAGAACAGCCGCGCAAGCATTCTCTTTCATTTTATTTTTATATCATTCGCTGTTTTAGGGTGCATCTAGCCTCAAGATATGAAGGGATTCGAAGTTATACATATCAGCTCATATGAAAAGGTATAATTAGACAAACCTTGGAATCCTGGAAGAAATTTTCCAACTCAATTTTTACTTCCCGTGCCAGTGACTCAAGACGGAATAAGTCACAAATCCCCGAGATGTTAGTTGGAAATAGTTTTGCTTGACCATCACACAAATAAAAGACTCTAACAGTAATGATGAAACCTAATTAACTGTATACAGAGAACCAAATAAAACAAGGTATCTAAAAACGAATCACAATATGTTGCCAAAACAATCAGTACATATGCTCCACCACTGGAATGCAAGTTAAAAGAAAAGATGTTATTAAAAACTACCTGACAATAAAACGAAACGTTTACCATGGTACACGTACGAAGGCTTTCCACGCTGGAAGTTAAAATCCCATTACAATATGGACGGATAGTACCCTAACCAACACAACTAAACGTAAGGTACAAAATAAAAGGGTACTGTTCCATAAACTGGTGTCTGGGGCGTTAATATCGTAAAATCTGGAGGTTAACGGAAAAACGCCCACACACAACAAAAACTACAACAGAAAGTAGAATGGCGCTGGAAGGTTAAATATGTGGCCCTGAAGAAAACACGTTCGACAGAACATCAAAAGGAACAGATAAAAGCCGGTAAAGAAGGTATCTTGATAGTAAATCAGGTTTCAAAGGAAGGTATCTTGATAAAAAGGTAAACATTCATATACGGCTAGTACGCATAAACATCATACAATGGCGCGCTGGTTGCCGATGGGCAGAAACAAATCTGTCTACGAGGGACTAACAATATATATAAGGAAATTTCTTAGATAGAAGAAAGATTTCAATACAATAGTGTCTGAGTATGACAGATATAATACGTGAGAAATTCTACCATCAATAAACTATGAAAATTGACAAAAGAAAATCATTGGAAAAGAATTGGTACTCTACAATTAATGAAGAGAAATTCAAATTACTCATAAGTGATCAAAATAGTAAAAAGAATGGTTACGTGATTTTGGCACGTGGCAACTTGTCATTTCATTTTTAATACGCACCTAAGTTATTTTCGATAAGATCCTCGTATGATCGTTACGGGAACACTCTTTCCATCTGACTTAAGGTCGGCCCCCGTATTCCATGTATAGCAATGCTCGCTAAGTGTTGATGAGACCTCATTACCTGTGTCTATATGACGCAATACATTACCCGGTTTATTAACGATATTGTGTTGGGTGATGGATGTTCATTGGCCCTCATTAACCACCTGAGTTATTCCCTCACTTCTAATTTCCGTCACTAATCAAAATAGTGGAAAGTGTTTAGGTTATTTCCACACGCTGAAACTACGTTACGCAAAGAACATACAACCCTGTGCACGTGCTCTGTATTGGGGTGCATTTCCCACTTTTATATCATTAAACCGAGTACTTATTCACGATAAATCGATGTCTGAAGCCATTATGTGCATTTCTACCCTGCTCGTTATCAGATGGGGCACGCTTTTTGCCTTTCATATTTTCTGGCGTTAGTGTGATCCTACGACATGACCACTGCCATCGTCACATTTTTTTTCTTCAATTTAAATAGAGTAGAGTAAAGTCTAGTCATATGGCGAGGCTCATTTCGTTGCTCTTGACAGATTGAGAAGCAGACCGCAACAATCTGGTACAGCACTGTACCTTGACTAACAAGAAGCGCCCTAGCATTCACCAGGTTCCGATCAATGACCAGATTCTACTAAAGAGCCGTTCATTCCAGCTGGTCGGAGTCGAAATCACCGACGACTTGCATGAACACATCTCGTCAATAGCGTCAGCTGCTGGGAAAAAGCTAGGCTATTTGTTTAGAGCTGAACAGTAGTTTTCTTCATATCGACTACATAACCATGCTGGATGCTGTTTAGCGGAGGAATGTCCGACTGATCTATGACTGTTCTCAAGCGGACATTTTGCACTGACGAATCGTCGACGATCTAGCTCTCTTCTACTGCTATGTCAACGGGCTTTGCTCCTCAGAGCTCTCCTCTTGCCCAGCCTGACTTCGGTCTTCTATCCTAACCGTGTTGAACTTCGTACATCCAGAACTGGACCAGGGGGTGCTTTGAGGAGAGGGCATTTTCCTCTACTATTTTCAATTACCAGATCAAGTTTTGGTGTTTGTGATTAATGCTCGATAAAAGAAATAACTTTGCCGGTTGTATATTATTTTTGTCCTGTTCGCTACGTCAACATCTGGCGCTGCAAAATAACTTAATTCCCTTTACGGAATGAGCGAAGTTCCAGAAAACTTGGGAAAGTTTTTCTACTCTGAACTAGCACATTTTCTCTAATACCAGTCAAGTGTAAAAAACCTAACGTCGCGGTCAGAAACAAATCGTTTTGCTGTAAACAATAACAAAGCTCATTACAAATACAAGAATAACGAATTATTTGGTGTAATGTATCGAAGAGTTAGGGCGGCTGTTAGAAGCCGCAGATTAGGTAAAAGGCTTCCGGGAAATAGAAACACGGTGATAGTACAGTACGAGGGATGTCTTTTAAGTTTTGCATGTAGAAACTTAGTAGGCCGCGCGGATCGAATGTCAGTACTGAATCTTAACCTCACTCTTTAGTAAACTTGAATTCAAAGTTTCACAACGATACGTGCAGTGTCACCAAGTCATTAGAAAAATGGAACTCAACCGAGAACATTTTCGCGCCATAATTTATTACAACTTTCAGAGACAACTATCGCAACAAGAATGCCTTGCTGAGTTACTGTGTGTTTTCGGCAACGAAGCGCCACATCATGCGACAATTTCACATTGGTATGGAGAATTCAAACGTGGACGGGCGAGTCTTAGCGACGATCCCAGGATGGGTGCTCCAAAAACGGCAGTCACCCAGGAAAACGTCGATGCTGCGCGCAAACTCATCATTGAAGATAGACATGTGACATATCGCGTGATTGAGGCGACCTTGGAGATCTCAAAGACCTCAATTCAAACAATTTTACATGAAGAATTAGGATTAAGAAAATAAACGACAGTCGGCTGTTTGGGTCTTCCAAGGTGAACAAAAGTCAACAAAAGTCATCCGTTCTCGATGTGTTTCCAAAAAGGTGGTCGCGACATTTGTGTCAAAAGCGGGTCATATTGCAACAATTTCTCTTAATAAGCAAAGAACTGTTACTGCGGATTGGTATACCACCATTTGTTTGCCAAAAGTCATCAGCGAGCTTCGAAAAATCAACCCCGAAAGAAGAATCATCCTCCACCAAGACAATGCAGGCTCGCACACAGCCCAAAAAACAAGGCAGTATTTAACGGAAGAGAACGTGGAATTATTGGACCATCCTCCATATAGTTCCGATCTAAGTCCTAACGATTTCTTTACTTTCCCGAAAATTAAAAACAAAACTGCGTGGTCAAAGGTTCCAGTCACCAGAAGAAGCAGTTGACGCATTCAAAAATGCCGTTTTGGATCTGCCAGCAAACGAGTGGAATAAGTGCATTACTTATGAATCACCCTGTAAAATGTTCATATTTATTTTTTGTTTTTTGAATTGTTGGAATTTCTAGGACCAAATGAAAACCCATTAATATGTATACACGTATATTGTAATTTTTCTGTTTGTTTTTTATATCTTTGTGTATTCTCTTTGCCAATTTGTTTAACTGAACTTTTTGATTCAATGAAAGAAGCGAAAAATAAACGCCGAAACGTTTGAAACCTGAAAAAGGACACTTTGAACACCGAAATATCCCAAGAAATAGAGTGAATTAAAAGTAAATATAGTAATACCAGTTTATATGGAATATAAATTATTTGTATTTCTGTATTTTATCGTCATCCACCCTTAGCAGCAACAAGTCCTAGTCGCAATGGTGGCAAGTGAAAGAGCCTAGTGTATATTGTGCCTGAACTATCATAAGGCCATTACTTGGCATTCTTGAGTGAAACGGTGTGCCATACCATAAGTATTGAATTCCGGTAAAAGCGAATAGCTACCCGTCCCTTGCTCGCTGAGCGGCGTAGTATGCTGTGTGTATATTTCCGCATCGACACATGTATCTGTGGATCGGCACCCGGAGCACTCTGGAACACCCCCTCACCCCCGGAACACCCTAACTCGAACTCAGTTTTCCTCCCGGACCGGTCGCCCATCAATCTTGTTTGCTGTCACGGACCATTTATCTCCGTATTTTCGTCAGCCAGCTATTCCTACCTTGCTACCGAATGTTTCTAACTACCAGAGCTTCATTTCCAGTTTTTGAAATATCACCTGCAATAGTTTCTGCAATATGTAATAAGTCATCCCGTAGTCTCGGCCACGAATGCTAGACATGGGGCTTGATTCTAAATGAGTTTCGACCGTTGACATTGTTTTCGATGGCGCCTTGTGACGGTATATTTGATTAGCTATGATAATTTTGACACTGCAATATATAAGATCAATGCACCATTTTTTGTGCGACAACTTTTTATTTGACAACAAAGAATGAAAAACGTATTTTTTGGGATTCAACAGAAAGTGTTGACAGAAACAAAACACTTTTCATATAAGGTTTTTAGGTGTTTATAAGACGTACAAAATTAGACCACACGTAAAAACGCCCGACTTATAGCAAAAATGTTATGGCCTAAACACGAGGCAAAATGCAGGTTTTGGCACTTGTTGGTAATGCGACAATAATTTCACGCAACTACTTGAAATTTTTCAAATCCGTAGGATTCTAGGATTCACTCTTCTAAATAACAACAACAACATTGGATTATATTGGTCAAGTAGTTTTTGAAGAATTTCTAATTGATTATCCCAAAAGACCAGTTTTCCAGCCATCACTACTAGTTTATTGAGCAATACACAGGGTTCCGAAAGATAAATCTTATTTTTAAGCGAAAAACAAAGCTTACGTTTTTTTCTTCTAATCTAGTCTAGTCTAGTCTAGTCTAGTCTAGTCTCTAGTCTAGTCTCTAGTCTAGTCTCTAGTCTAGTCTCTAGTCTAGTCTCTAGTCTAGTCTCTAGTCTAGTCTCTAGTCTAGTCTCTAGTCTAGTCTCTAGTCTAGTCTCTAGTCTAGTCTCTAGTCTAGTCTCTAGTCTAGTCTCTAGTCTAGTCTCTAGTCTAGTCTCTAGTCTAGTCTCTAGTCTAGTCTCTAGTCTAGTCTCTAGTCTAGTCTCTAGTCTAGTCTCTAGTCTAGTCTAGTCTAGTCTCTAGTCTAGTCTAGTCTCTAGTCTAGTCTCTAGTCTAGTCTAGTCTAGTCTAGTCTAGTCTCTAGTCTAGTCTAGTGTAGTCTAGTCTAGTCTCTAGTCTAGTCTCTAGTCTAGTCTCTAGTCTAGTCTCTAGTCTAGTCTCTAGTCTAGTCTCTAGTCTAGTCTAGTCTCGTCTAGTCTCTAGTCTAGTCTCTAGTCTAGTCTCTAGTCTAGTCTCTAGTCTAGTCTAGTCTAGTCTCTAGTGTAGTCTAGTCTAGTCTAGTCTAGGCTAGTCTAGGCTAGTCTAGTCTAGTCTAGTCTAGTCTAGTCTAGTCTAGTCTAGTCTAGTCTAGTCTAGTCTAGTCTAGTCTAGTCTAGGCTAGTCTACGTGGTTGCTTTGGTATAAAAATAGTCAGAATTTCGTGAAAGGTGCAGAGTCGACCTGCTTGACGCAATTTTTTCGGTTAACATTCTATCTGATCGCCCTTATTCCTCAATTTCCTCCCGAGCCATCAATTTCCTTTCGTTGAATTTGTTCTGATGTCGTCTTTTTTTCTTAAATTATAAATCTGCAGCATTTTATGTAATGTAATCAATATGCAAAAAAATTTCGACGGGAGTTACATCACCACCTCCTTTTAAATTGTCTTCTACCCTCATTCTACGGAAATTCATGGAACCCACTCGAAAGGGGACCGCCAATTTTTTTTATTTCAAATAAAAGGCGAAAGACGAATCTTAAATTACTCATTGCTCTATCCACAACCAAATATAAAAAATTCGAGATCTTTCTTTGTGTTAATCTGAGACTGGAAACAACTATTTGCAGTTAACTCCCAGTTAACAATAAAGTCACAGTTAGTCTGCTATTCAAAAATCAAGCCATAGTCCCAATGAATGAAGGTCAAAGACGGCCTCTTATCATAACTGTGTTGAGCATCTATAACTGGCCGATACGATCGCTCCTTTGTCCCTAAGGTATCGAGACTGTGAAGCAATCTACCTAAGGAAGCTTTTTAATTTAGGCCATCAAATTGGATGTACAAAGTTTGTTCAAGATCCAAGGATAGAATATACAGATAAAAGTGATTTTTAAACTTTGACTTTGAACTGGTCCATTTCTGGCTGATTAGACTCAACCACCGGTAAGCAAAGTAATCCCCAAAATCATGCAGTTCAACCATTCATTCCGAGTTCGCAACAAAATGAGCTTCTAGTGAACATAACCACAATTTATTAGTACCTGATTTCTCGTAACCATTTACAGCAACTGCAAATTGGAAACGCAGTAGCAGTGCACGCAGCATTTCGGTCCATTACAACGCTTCTATACATATAAGCTATTTTGGGGCCATTACTCTTAATTTGCTTTACTACCATAATTTTCTTGCGCGACCCATTTAACTGCAATGCTCCGGAATCACTTGGCCTGCATTTATGCCCTTTTATGTACGTCAAGTTTAACATGTTCATCTTGCTTAAGTGACCACATTGCAAATAATACGCGGGTTGCCCAGTAGGGGGCCTTTGTACTAGGTGTTTACATACAGGGTTGACACAGTTTAGTATACGGAATCGGCATGGAATCAATGAGGTCCCGTTTTCAATGTGTACGGACCAGATAGAAAGAAAGACGTATGTTAGAGCGAAACGTCCACAGACTCGTTACCCTCAGTGCCAAGCATGCATAATTTGTGCACTTGCTCTAACACATGTCCTTCTCTCTCTATATCGCTCATACGCATTAAGTACGCGATCTCAATGATTCTCTGCCGGTCATGTATATTGTAAAATAAAACCCAGTAATAATGAATCTATTACAAAAATTTGTTCTATACATGTCTCTTATATCATTATAAGGTTGCGAATAATAAATTGTCAGGAGTTGATCAAATGAATGGTTCGATGACAAATTAGCCTTTAACTATCATATCCTGATAACCTGATGTGAACAGGGTTTTTTTTCGAAGGGAAGGTGTAGCTTCCGGCAGTATCAGCCGCGAAACAGCTACAAACAAAGCTGGAAGAGTGTGTGGTGGTTCTCCGCAATGCCTTCTCTCGCTGAAGATTAAAATGCCATAAGGAAGTGGACGGAGTAGCACCCAAACTAAAATAACTAAACGTGAGGTACAATATGAAGGGGTACAACTCCACAAGCTGCTGTTCGACACCTACTATCCCAGAATCTGGAGGTTTAACACAGAAGATATGCTCGATAGAAAACCAAGTAACGGAGAAAAACCACCGAGATTTTTTCCAACACAATACTGAATCACTGAGAAAGAAAGATATAATGCGTGTGAAATTATATCAATAAACTATGATGTTTACCAAAAGAAGATCATTGAAAAGGATTTGGCCTAGGAATGGGCACTCTACCATCAATAAAGAGAAATTCAAATCAGTGATCAAAATCAAAAAAAAGTTTACGTGATTTTGACACGTGACAAGGTAGAATACGTTAATCAATGATAAAACTAACAGGCTTAATTTTTTTACATAAGTTTGGCATATTATCCACGTGTTCTGTGTATGACAGTCGAACCCCTGAATTCAAGGTAACCATTAATAATCCAAACGAATACATTTCAGTCTGAACCAAGTTAATCCGGGTTTCTCAAATGAAATAGCATATGAACCCTATACAGAGGAGGGGTACTTGGAATCCCTTTTTAATCCAACTTAATCGTCCTAAATATAATATCCTTGCCAGAAATTTCATTCATGCTGCGAAAAGCATAGGCGTTTCAATTCTAATTAATTTAGAACACAATGGCATGACGTCGCAGACCGAATTAAGCAGTAATGCCTGAAGCTAAATCTGAAATTACTAAAATTACAATCTTGTGGTAGGGGCGATTAGTCTAGGGTATAACCACGTTTCGCTATGCAAAAATGGCGTCAAGTAGGTTGACTCTGAATTCCCACGTAGCACCTTCATCAGTTCATAAAGAATTATCTTCGGCACAAGTTAGACCATTCACACTCAAACAGGTCCATACAATTAGAGCATCGAGATGACTGCAAGAATTCTATTTATTAAGAAACAATTGCCAAATTTCAACAAAATCGAGTAAATATATTTTTTGAATATCAATAAAAAAGATTCTTTTTTTTAAATTTATCACTCTCTATACAGGGTGTCCGCAAAGTTGGGTTTTTCCTTTACACGACGTGTAGACCTTGAAAACATAAGCAATTTTTCTTAGTACCATATACACCAATGTCTTAAGGGAACCGAGATAAAGGGCTCTGCAACATCAAAAATATCTGAATACCGTCCTGTAGCCGCGACCCGGGACATCACCGATTGGTACAAGTCTCAACCCGACGGCAGAACTGGGTCGGGGTCAGTGTGTCAGGTCAGTATGCAATCTTCAACCGACGGTTACGGTCACGCGTGTAGAGGTAAACGAACCCGTATAATCGATTGCGTTTGAAAAAACAACAAGCACTAGAGACGTGGCTAGAGAAGTGCAAGTATCAAAAACTAAAGTGTGGCAAACGCTGCGTGAAGAGGGGCTGTATCCGTTTCACGTCCAACGTGTACACGCCCTTCAAACTGACGATTTTCCAGCAAGAGTGCGGTTTTGTGAGTGGTTGTTGCATCAACATGACAATAATCCGGACTTTTTGAAGTGCATATTGGTGACAGACGAATCTACGTTCACGCGTAATGGGGTGAATAACTTTCGCAACACTCATGTTTGGTCATTACGCAACATTTTGCCTTCCTTGTTTGCCTGTGTCTGCTCGGTAGCGCATCAGCTGATTTCATTTTCTGTTGGAGCGGTATGATTTCGGGCAGAGACGTACTTAGCCCTTCTCGTCAACTGGAGAGTGAGTACTTTTTCCTTTATTTTTTTTTTACTTAGTCGCCCTCGTTTCACTACACATTACCTTTGTTATTTCAAGGGTAGTTGTTTCTGAAAAGGAAAACCCCAACTTTGCGGACACCCTGTATGGAAAATATTTCTCTCATTTTATAGAAACTTTTTTTCATATTTTTTTTAACAAGGAATTAGTCTCTAAAATATCTTCGTCTATTTTTCGAACACCCTCTATATTTTTACACCAGATCCGGTCCGATAACACTTTCGATTTTTTTCACTATTATGTTTATGTATATTGTACAATGCTACGCTTACATGTATCCATCGACAATAAAAATGGATTTATATCACATTAGCACCAATTTTTAGCCTTTCTAATACCTCAGCTATTCTATGATACAGCTTTATACTCAATAAAATGCTCTCATGTACGGCATAATATCTTTCTATCACAAACGCTTGGGATGACACAAGCAGCGTATGTCCGATTATTCCCACAGGGGCGACAAAATTACACCAAGATACTTGAGTTCCATCTTGCTGCTGAGAAACAATTAAGATGAAAATCAAATTAGTGGGTAATATGCATAATAACTTATAGCTAATTGAAATTGGATGAGAAGCTGTCCGTTGCCCTCTGGAGAGTCTTGCCTGGAGATACGACGTTTCCGCTATTGTTTGGCTGTCCACCACAGTTTTAGGATACAACCGATGCATAAAGGCGGCGACTGACTGAAGCCGTGCACTGTAATGTAATGCTCACATTGCAAAGTTCGTGATTTGAGTCTAAATTCTGCAGAGCCTGTGCTCATAGACGAACTAATCGCCGCTTGTACTGACTTGTAATGTAACCATCAAACGGACTCGTCAAAAAACCGTCAGTCAAGTGGAGCACGATTTGTTCGACATGAGCGGCTCTGTTCGGCGCTCGCTTTAATGTGGGACGCAAACCAGAGCGGTGGCGATAGCGATCGCGGTGGCGGTCACCAGGCGGACTAATGTGGGGCGCAAACCAGAGTGGTGGCGGCCGCAGTGGCGATATCGATCGCGGTGGCGAGCAAATAAGGCGCCCATTCTTTTTGCCGCATTCTACCGCGGCCAACTTGTGGCCTGAGGTAGAACGCTGCATGCATCATTTGCCCGCATGGTTCGCGCAATATTCTTTCTATATTCGTAGTATTCTTATAGTCACTGTGAGACAAGTCATACAAGATGGAATGTTACCGCACATTTTCGATAAGTTTTTCGGCTGCTACTACTCCGTAGAAAGAACATCGCGCGAAATATGCGAGCAAATGAGGCATGCAGCATACTATCGCAGGCCACAAGTTGGCCGCGGCAAAGAGAGCGGGCGTGTTTGCCAGATCGTCGCAGTTGTACGCGCTTTGGCCTAGTTACATGCGCCTTGTTTGGTCGCCACCGCGATCGCTACCGCCACCGCGGCCGCCACCGCTCTGGTTTGCGCCCCACTTAAAGCGCCCAACTTGTGGCCTGCGGTAGAACGCTGCATGCATCATTTGCCCGCATGGTTCGCGCAATATTCTTTCTATATTCGTAGTATTCTTATAGTCACTGTGAGACAAGTCATACAAGATGGAATGTTACCGCACATTTTCGATAAGTTTTTCGGTTGCTACTACTCCGTAGAAAGAACATCGCGCGAACCATGCGAGCAAATGAGGCATGCAGCATTCTACCGCAGGCCTCAAGTTGGACGCGGCAAAGAGAGCGGGCGTGTTTGCCAGATCGTCGCAGGTGTACGCACTTTGGTTTAGTTACGTGCGCCTTGTTTGGTCGCCACCGCGATCGCTACCGCCACCGCTCTGGTTTGCGCCCCACTTAAAGCGATTCACTAGCGAATTTTGATTTACATTACAGCGCTCGGCTTCAGTCAGTCGCCGTCTTATCAGGACTGATAATGAGCTATATAAATATACTGCGTCCGACCAAAGATTGCCAGCCATGGACAGCTGGACGTAATGCTGATAAGGCAGACAGTGAAATATACTAGGAATGGCGTCAAGTCTACTGACTCAGATCTGAACATGCACTTATTTATCTCCAGGTTGACCAGACATGATGACACTGTAACTTCTAAAGTAAATTTTATGGCAGGTTCAGGTACCACAAGGTTAGCCCTCCCGATTATATTTATTTCGTACACCAGCTATGTGCGGTGTTTAACAAAAGGTAGTAAAAAAATTGGAAAACGTGGAATCTCATAATCCGCGTTCACTGCCTTAGTATAACGGTTACAAAAGAGTGCTTTACGACTTTACTTCACCCCAGAACTTTCCCACATTGTTTTCCGTTCCGCCGCGTATATTCTACTTTTCCTTTTTTGTTTCCTGGCAACTGTAACAAAGTTTTCTGGCCAGTCGAATATATTTGCGCACCTTAATTTGTGAACAGGAGAACGGAGTAATAAACCTTGTGACATATACGAGGGACAAATGGAAACTTTATCCTTGTCAGAAGTTAGTCAGATTACAGATAAGACCTGGCCTCGAGTGCTGCTCGCATGTTTGGGGTGCTGCCACCCTGACAACATTATCCATGCTCGATGCTGCCCGACTGATCGATGAGTTTTTTCTGGCGGACAGTCTCGAAACCCTTTCGCACCGTCGAGTTACAGCATTCCTAGTCGGTGTTGCATTTTCTATGTTATTTAGTATAATTAGAAAGTGCCTAAGGTTAATAGTGCTAATAAAAACGGGAGTCCTATACATAATTGTGACCAGCCCCTTACGTCATCTTACATATTAAAAAATTGTATATCGACCCTCCGATATCCAAAAGGGAGAGAATGCTTCCCTGCCGTGACAGCAGAATAAAAATATAGGGAGCCTCCGTCACACATCATGGAATGTGTCATGTGCATGGCGAATAGGTGATATGACATGATTAAACCACGCGAAATATTGAGCTACCGTCACGATGACAGACAGATCCTTTTTTTTTCTCGATGATGGACACCGCAGTGTAATGTACGTTTCTGCTATTATCCGCGACAGAAGGATCTTTGTAAGGTCACACGTGGTGAAAGGGGTTGGAAAGGTTTAGGTTCAATCATCTATAATTTTATGTCACCTGACATACTTTACACGAAGGCAATTTTTTTCTGTCTTCAAACATAAAAAGTTCCTCCTGCTAAAATTATGTAGTAGCTTTCTGAGCGCTATTCAGAACCGCCGCCGGGGCTTGCCCTTTAGATGGCTTCGTCATGCTTCACGACAACGCTTGGCCTCACGTTGCAGGGAAAACACAGATGCAACGAGATAAGCTTCATTAGTAATGAATGGATCATCCACCATACGGCTCTGACTTAGCACCATCAGACCTTCATCTTTTTCGAAAACTTGAGGAACTGCTTCATACAACGCACTTGGAAAATGATGACATGTTGAAATAAACAGTACCTAACTGGTTTAACGGTCAGGCGTCCAAAAGCTGATACCACGAATTTGTGTTGTGCGGTCCGGTATGGGGGAAAGCATTCCTAGGGCCTGTTTGACTGACTTGATACGTTTAATTTCTCTGCTGTACGTGGTCGTAACTTTTTTCTCAGAGAATATTTGTGGTGAACATATTCATTCGTCTTATTATCTATGTGCCCCTTCCGAAAAGACCTTTCCACTTTGCTCACGTATTCGAACGCGTTTGAAACTCCATAAAAGCTGTCGCCGAACAACGTCCTCTGATTTTTTTGGTAATTTTCACGTTAAAGAACAATATCTGAGAAAGATATTTGGCAACTTGTGGTGTACAAGACGTGAACCCGAACTCACAGTGAATATCAAATAAGAATTTGAAGGCTTCAGTAACAGATGGTGGCACTGTCAACCGCATTTCCAACTTCGTCCTTTCCCCAGAGGCGTAGTGTTTGTCCTCCTTTAGAACTCGGCTAAAACGGAACATCTTTCATGCAGCGTCGTGAGACCCAACTTTTTAGTTTAGTCAGTAAATGTTGACAATATACAACTACGAACAGCATTCCACATGAAGGAATTCACGGTGACAAGCCAGTACTGTACCTTGACTAACAAGAAGCGCCCTAGCGCTCATCCGGTTTCAATGTATGGGCGAGTTCTACCAAAGACCCGTTTATTTCGGCTGGTTGGAGTTCAGATGACCGGAGACTTGATCTGGCACGAATACATTTCGTCAATAGCGGTAGCTGCTGAGAAGCCCCGGATAAGGCCTAGCCTCGAGTGCTGGTCACACGTTTGGGGTGCTGCCGTCCCGTCTATGTTAGCCATGCCCGATGTTGTTCAGAGGAGGGCTAACCGACTGGTCGATGACTCTTCTCTAATAGACAGTCTCGGAGCCGTCGGAGACCTAGTTGTTTTCTACCGCTATGCCAACGGGACCTGCCCGCAGATTTCTTTCCGTCATGGCTGCAATGTTGAGATCACTGTACTTGTATCTTAACTAGCCACCCAAGGCCACTTTATTTTCTCTTGTTGGTTACGATACAGAAGGTTTGGAAGGTTTTGCCCTTAAGGAATTTTCTCCAGGTGTATGTAGTTGGTTCCGCCACTGTATCGCAGGATCGCGCCGGGCGAAAATAAACTAATAAAGGAAGAGAAAAACATCGGAATAAGAATTCCACCGGTCGAACGTATGGCAAGGGTTCTAACAAAAAACAGCAGATGACACTTACGTGAACTATACAAGGTAATTCATAAATAAAACGCCATCAGCATAAGGTCAGGATGCTCCCTTATCCAGATGCGGAGTGTTGTACAGGGTGTCCGCAAAGTTGGGGTTTTCCTTTTCAGAAACAACTACCCTTGAAATAACAAAGGTAACGTGTAGTGAAACGAGGGCGACCAAGTAAAAAAAATAAAGGAAAAAGTACTCACTCTCCAGTTGACGAGAAGGGCTAAGTACGTCTCTGCCCGAAATCATACCGCTCCAACAGAAAATGAAATCAGCAGATGCGCTACCGAGCAGACTCAGAAACCACATTGATTGTCTTACACTTAATGGCATATCTTCTAACAAGGAAGGCAAAATGTTGCGTAAAAAGTCTAGGTATTGCATCCCGTCCAATCGATTTGGGAGAATAAATGGTCGAATGAGCATACCGTTCACCATGCCAGCCCAAACATCCACCGAAAATGTTTGTTGAAAATGTGCCCGACGGACAGCGTGCGGATTTTCTACTGACCAAACATGAGTGTTGCGAAAGTTATTCGCCCCATTACGCGTGAACGTAGATTCGTCTGTCACCAATATGCACTTCAAAAAGTCCGGATTATTGTCATGTTGATGCAACAACCACTCACTAAACCGCACTCTTGCTGGAAAATCGTCAGGTTGAAGGGCTTGTACACGTTGGACGTGAAACGGATACAGCCCCTCTTCACGCAACGTTTGCCACACTTTAGTTTTTGATACTTGCACTTCTCTAGCCACGTCTCTAGTGCTTGTTGAGGGATTCTCGTCTACGCGATTACCTCTACACGCGTGACCGTAACCGTCGGTTGACGGTTGCATACTGACCTGACACACTGACCCAGTTCTGTCGTCGGGTTGAGCTAGTGTCCTAGTACCACTCGGGGATGTCGCGGCTACAGGACGATATTCAGATATTTTTGATGTTGCAGAGCCCTTTATCTCGGTTTCCTTAAGACATTGGTGTATATGGTACTAAGAAAAATTGCTTATGTTTTCAAGATCTACACGTCATGTAAAGGAAAACCCCAACTTTGCGGACACCCTGTATTGTATTTACGAGAATAGAAAAAAGACGTATACGTAATGCATTTCCCCCATTTCTGCATTTGAATAATTCACCATTATTAACAAGATTGTAAAAACTAAATAATGATGTCATAACGAACAGATTTAAATAACAGAGACTTGTAAGATGTCAAAAGCCAGTGATATATTCCATAGCAACTAGATATTTATTGCTAAATTGCATTCTTCAATTATTACATTAATTTTCTCGAACAGAAAGCTTTTAATTTTTTTACTCAAAAATGGCGCATCGAAGGAAAACAACTCAAGAGAGATCATTTGTTTCAAATTGAACGGGGAATTCAAAAATAATTTTTATTTGCCAAAAAACCATTGGCGTACAATTTTTTTCTTAAAAAATATCAATACCCGATACGTTTTTTAATATGACATGCCTGGTTGGGCGCTGCCGCGTCTGACGATACGGAAAGGGGCTGACTTGATCCGTTTTTTTCCCCGAGGATTTTACTTGTACTGAACTCAATCCCTTATGAACCGATGACGGCGTTGCCTAGGAAGGACAGAGACAACCTACTCGACGCCGTTTTTTATTAGCCGCTAAGCCTTTAATGCCTACCTCGATACAAACACGGCATTCGACTAAAAAGGCGCACTCAAATATTAATTTATTCGCTTATTAAGAAGTTTATACACTAGGGGTTGAAAACACTTCCTGATATTGCACCAAATACAACCCTGTATCGAACAGACATTACACTCACAGAAACGTCCCGGTTTAAGCGCAGTTAAAGTTAAACTTCCATACCTCTAAAATCTCCAACGTAATTTGAGCATGAACGACATTTTTCCGATATCTCGGAATATTGGGAAGAGGAGCAGTAACAGAACGGAAGTCCTCTATATGTGCAATTGACAAGTTTCCGTCCGCACAATCAGATGGACAGTGCTTGGCTGGTAGAATTTCAGATGTATAGAAAGAGGGAACAGATAGGGAGAGAAGAGTTAATTTTACACCAATTGGTTACGTGTATACGCGACTGGCTGTGCCAGCTCCACGATGCATTATAATTGGTGTTATTCAGTTGGCTGATAAACACGATTCTCAAATAGAGTTCGAAGTTATACAAAGCTGTGCCCAAAAGTGCAGTCCATTTCGTTAAAGAATTGAAAAAATAAAAATGTTTCACGTGTAAGCTTACGAAATATCTCAAACACATTTTTTTTGCATGCGAGTCCAACCCTGTAGCACACAAAACCTTTCCAGAAGGTTCACAAGGCTGCTTAGTGTCACTCAGCGCGACAGCCCTTACGCCTGTTTACATTGTACATTCCATTCCTTCTCTGGGTACTTGTTCCCAGGATAAACTTTGTTAGTCGGGCGTGGACGGCGATACATTTCAATTATCGCGTGGATGAGATCGCTTCTCAGACCAAGTAGTGCGCTTTGTAAACTTCATTACAGTGTTGATGTGCTATTGGGTGTGGTGTTTTGGTTACCTGAAAGGTGAGCAATCACTGAGTGTTTCCTTTATTCTACTGTACTGCATGGATTGATAACCATAATACTTTTATATTCATGATCATGAATGTCTTAAGCCATGTTTATAAAGATGCTATAGTTTTTGCCTTCATAATTTAAATTATGGCTTACGACTTGTTATTGAACATCCGCAGGTGGGACGCCTCCAGGTTCTGGGGGTTGTTTGTTGACACGGTGGCCTTTGGCCGAAGTGGCGTCCTTGGTCTGAATGACCGCTTAACTATCTTCACTTGGCAATCGTTGGAGTCTGAATGTATCTCATGGCAGGATGTGTGAAGGGATTGTTACTTTAATGATAATCATATTGCTCGGTTACCTCTGATTCAGGGATAACGTCGGAGATTTGGGGTATTGACACAACGGCCCTTGGCGGCGTCATATCCCGGTTCCTGGACTGTCTTTTTGTAACAATCGTTAAACTCAGCACGTCTGACCATACACCTAGCGACCAAAGAGTTATATTGAGTCTGTGTGATGACTCCTATTAAGTCTGTGTGATGACTTAATGACCAGTCTGTGTGATGACGGTCAGGATCAGTCTGTGTGATGACGGTCCCGTGATTCAGTCGATGACGAATCCGTAATAGTAGTTGGGGTACATTAATGTAATGGTAAATAGTAGATTTATGCATGTGATGTCATGAGTCGGTTGAATACGGGAGATACTCATAAGTCTTTTTCTAAAAATAGGTGTTGGCCCCGACAATCCGATCATATCGCCCTTATCGCTTGCCAAAGGAGGATAACTCGTTGTCGTTTCGTCACTAAGTAAGTGACTTTAATACTACCCTGACATTGTTGCCCATACCGAATTGTTTACGTACTGCCCATGTAGTAAAAATGTAATGGTACGGGGCGGTACTTCGAAATCTTCTAAGATGAGATGTTTTCACGTTTATCGTTATATTGCTATTATCATATTATCAATTTCGTATCCTACACACGAAATAATAGAACGGTTTTAGCGACTCAAAATACGTACGATAGAGGTTGAAAACGGGGCAGTCAGGAATTTCTCAGTCCGAAAATGTCCCATTTTCGAGACATCTGCAAGAATTCTATTTACTAAAAAATGACCATTAAAAAAATTCAAAATTGATGCTCGTCTGTAATCAAGAAACGAGCTCATTTTCCAGGTAAGTTGGGTGCGTATATTCTTAATCCGATGTCAATTTAGTGTTAGGATTCACGACTACGAGCAGGTGGTTTTACCCCAAACGCCATTCGATGACATTTTAGAAAATTTTCACTATGGTCCTCATATTCAGCGCCCCAAATTACCTTATTGTATACTAAGTGACGAACACCCAGTTTAAATGGTTTTATTTTAATAAAAGTTGGTGAATGTATTTATCTTACTGTAAATAACATGTGAAAAAATTTTCAGCCTTATCATTGGACATTCCGGTTTTTATACTGCTTTTTTTGTTTCACTAACGCTCTAAAAATGAATATTTCAGCCGCAGTAAAGAATCAACGTTGGCGGATTTTGGTTCTTGTCATCCTTTACGATCGGTTACGATGCCTAGAGTACGGAGACCTGTACGATTTCGTCAACTTAGTGAGTTTGATAGGGGCCGTATAGTGGGACTTCGGGAAGCTGGACTTTCTTTTCGGGCAATTGCGGTTAGAGTGCAAAGAAGCGTAGACACTGTGGTTAGGTGTTGTCAGGCATGGCTTCGAGAAGGCCGTACGCAAAGAGCAAGGGGCACTGGACGCCGCCGTAGAACAACAGACCGTGAAGATCGCCGCCTAAGATTATTGGCCTTAAGGGACCGTTTCTCCACTACCATTGCAAATGAATGGTTTGCAGAACACGGAAGACCTATTGGCATGCGAAGTGTTTACCGACGAATGAGAAGTTTTGGCTTGTTTTCATACCGGTCACACTGGGTCCTCCCTTTAACTCGAGAACACCAACGTAATCGCCTTGAGTGGTGCAGACAACGGTCACTCTGAGATCAGGAATGGAACAGTATTGTCTTTAGTGACGAGTCTCGATTTTGTTTAGGCATGCACGATGGTCGTGCCAGGGTTAGAAGGCGACGTGGTGAAAGGAGGAATCCACAGTTTTTTGTTGAAAGACATGTTCATCACACTGTTGGAGTTATGGTTTGGGGTGCTATAGCTTGTGGTTCCAGATCACCTTTAATCTTCATCAGAGGTAACATGAACGCGCAGCGTTATATCCACGAAGTTCTAGAACCCCATCTTTTACCCTATCTTGACACCCTGGCATATCCAACTTTCCAACAAGATAATGTCCGACCACATGTTGCAAGAGTCACAATAGACTTCTTTCAACATAATGGTGTCACATTGTTACCATGGCCACCAAGATCTCCCGACTTATCCCCAATTGAGCACGTGTGGGATATGATGGGTAGGAGATTGCTCAATTTGCAACGTCCTCCTCAGACTCTAGAAGCACTTCGAGAGGAGTTGGTGGTTGCCTGGAATGAGATACCACAGGAGGACATTGACCACCTGATCAGAATCATGAATAGGCGCGTTGGAGAATGCGTAGCACATCAGGGTGCATCCACACATTATTAAAGGTCAAAGGGCTTTAAAGCGGTGCAATCATTTTGAAATTTTTATCATTTACTTATTATGCTTCATTAAGTACTTATACAAAATTTTATTAAAATAAAACCATTTAAACTGGGTGTTCGGATTTAAATGTCACTTAGTATACGTACGATAGAGGTTGAAAACGGGGCAGTCAGGAATTTCTCAGTCCGAAAATGTCCCAATTACACAGTTTTGGAGTTTTTCACTGAATAATTGGATCTACATAATAAACCACATTAAATACATTCAAAATTAGTTTGGATTTCCAAATTCGTACGATAGAGGTCATTTGAACCACATTTTAATTTTCAGTGACGTTAGAAAACGGTCACAAACGGGTCAGACGGCACCATTAGCCCAACCATCCTTATAATACAGTTTTTGGGTCGCTGAGTCTGAATCCAGGGCCCATTTATTCCGGAAATGTCCTATTTCCGAGATGTCTGCAAAAATTCTATTTATTACAAAATGGTCAATAAAAACATTTTCAATAACCGTTGCCCGTCTGTGATGCAGAAATAATTTCTTTTTCCGACTAGGATTAGCGAATGGCCAAGGGCAGCTAGTTTTTCACCAATAGAAATAGCACCCCATTCCATAACTCCCACGGTGTCGTGAACGTGACGCTCTCCGTCAAATTGTGGGTCATGTCTTCCACCACATCGCGTTGTCATTTTATTCACTTAATTTGCACGAAGTGTCATACAAACTGAACGTAGATATAATTAACATTGAAAATTACTGTAAGAGACATGCTACATGCTACATAAATGTTGTGCTATGCTGTTTGGCCCAAAGCAGTTATTACAACGTTCATAGGCGACAATTGTCTTTAGTCTTAATAATACATATATACCCATTGTGGACCACGCAAAGAATTTAGGAGTCGTTATCGATTCAGAGTTGAGGTTTAAGCAACATGTTACAAATGTATCTAGCTTAACATACGTTTAAAGATTCGATATCCTAACCGACATATTCTGAACTTCAAGACTCGCAAAAAACTAACTGAAACTTTGATAATGTCGCTAATAGATTGTTCAATTGTAGTTTACTTTCCGTGTCTGGATTACGTGACCAGATATAGACTACAAAAAATTCAAAATAACTGTAGCCATCTATCTCAAAAAATCCGTGTGTTGAAGGTAGACCAGCTTTATACATATCCTCTGCTCATCTTAGTCCAAAGAATCAGATACAATAGAGTACCTACTTATCATCTAAAAAAGCTTGTACTACGTGGTGATCTTAATACCACAAATGTCAGGCATAACACCGACTTCAACATACCTAGTTATAAAACTAACATTTTCCATCGTAGCTTTACTTACAATACAGTAAAAGCGTATAATGCTCTTAATGATACACACAAGGACAAAGGTCTGGTTACATCCAAGAAAGCCATCAACAACCATTTTTTTGGATCTGCTAGCCAAGCTAGTCAAGAAAGTTTGTATTTTATTACAATTCTGGATATCAGATTACAGTTGGGTGGTATATTAGCATATTGCCTTGTTCATTTATTTTTTATTAATAGAAACGACTGTATTTTTGTTTCTCTGTTAGTATCATATTATACATAGGCCCAATTTCACCAACATTAATATTTGACGGTCCCTTGGACCAATGGGAAAATAGCTTATCGAAATGCAATTTGACAGAAGCTGTCAAAGGTCTCTGAATATCAGTGATTTCTATTGAAATGTTGAATAAATTCGTGAAAAAATGGTTGCCTTATAAGTAAGGGTACATTATAGATGTAATATTATGTCTTTGTTCTTTAGAATTATCGATAACCAGCAGAAGGAAACAAAGAAGAAAAGTAATCTGAAGTTAGTTACTCTTTCTGACCAAGTCCGGATCGAAAGATGACGATACTCGTGAAATGTATTGATACTCCTTCCATCGAACATCCCTACTGTCAAGATGCATACCTAGAGGTACCGACGGAGCTATTCTGCGGCGTCATGGAAATAATTTTAAATTTTCGTTTGCACTTTTTCAAGTGTTGTGCAACGATTTTGGAAAAATAGTCTTATAAAGCATAGTAGAGTACATTTTAACAGTTGGCGGCCACTGGGACCAGGAGGGTGAAACGGGATATTAATGCACAATCTGGCAACCACGTCGCACCCTCAAAAAATGGCCGCTGACAACCACACAAGTCACCGAGTTGTCATTGAATAGCATGGAATTAAACCTTCTTCAGCGTATATGTTTTGTGACTGGGAGCAAGGGTTGACAGATCCCAGACATGTGTCACTCGGGGAGTTTTGAAATGCAATAGTCCGTTGAATGTGTACTCGTAAAAAAAGAAAAATACGGCAAATTTGTAGTTTTTTTGCAGGTTTTAGGTTTGATGGTAGCTTTAAGACATATATTTGGGTATTTCTTAATCGATGTGAATATAGTGTGGATGTCTGTTCAGTTCCTGAACAACGAAAAATATTCAACTTTATGGATGTATGGATATCAAAAAGCCTGAATGGTTTTGTGGGAATGTCAATCTAAGGTGCCTCAATGTTTCTAATGAACGGCAAGAAAATGAATGAATGTTTGGAAACGAGCAATGTCTATGAACTTTTTGGTAGAATCTGTCATTAAGTAGGTGCTTAATGGCTATCTGCAAGAGGTTTATAGGAAAAGAACACACGGTAGGTGATATTGGATCACTAAAATAGCATATCAATTGATGAAAATAATATAAACATGAATAACAAATCAACAATAGGGATTAAAACATGAATTTTATTCAAATATCAAACATTTCTTTAATTTTGACAGAATTATATGTAAGCAGCCACCACAAAAACTTAGCAGAAAAACCTGACCATTTTATCACTTATTGTTTATGGCAAGATAAATCGATATGTAAAAAATTCTTGAATTCTAATAAACATACGTAGGTTTCTTGTCACTCAGTGTACTTGGCAATAGTGGGGTTTGAGAATCTTTCCTCTAGCCGTCTATTCCTCCGCACGCTGCAATTATCGAAGCATCATTATGCCCTCATCTAGAATTAATGTATGTCTACGGTGACGCAAGCTTTGTAAAAAGAAACCCTCATCAGTACCCCTCTGGTTTCGCCCGGAAGGTAAACATAACCCCATATATCACTGCCCGGAGCTTTTTCCGCAGCGAGATCATTTATCTTGATGTGTGATATGAATATGCCAATAAGAGAGTGGAAATGAATGAATATGCATGGAGTTTCCTCCACCAGGGTACAAAAAAAACAAACTTTTAAGTGGTGAAACTACTGGCGCAATCTCCGGAGACAAGAATAATTGATCTTTTTCACCCATCTTCCGCGCGGCGAAGTCTCCCAAGGGTTTTACGATCTTTTCTTTGAAAATAATTTACATATTCGTATTACCAGGATGAAAATAGAGTAGGAAGACAAGGGCGTACCTGAACAAAAAACTGTTCTTCACTCTGACAATACTCAGATGTAGAAAATAGTGTTTTTTATGGTTTTCAGTCTTAGGTTCAGTTGTATCAGTCTTTAGATAGTGCGTATACTTTTGTCTGATTATTTTGTGCGCACAATCTGCCACAATTATTAGAAGGTGTTCCTCTAAATGTGAGACAGAATTATGTGGTTCCTACATAACCGGACTCCACCACATTTTAGACGAGAAGTTCATGAACATCTAAATAATGTTTCCGAATAGATGGATAGGGCGCAATGAACCCATTTCTTGGCCTGCTCGCTCCTCGGATTTACTTATTTACGGTCTGTTAGGTAAAACTCAATCCAGTTGCAATCACTACCCATTATCTCGTATGCCTCGAGAAATTGCGTCAATTCTTTGTCCCATAATCACGATAAACTTTCCTGCGCAAGTTATCCAATAGCCCTATATTCCAGGAGAACTCCACTTCCTTTAAGCTTTTCCTTTTCGAATTTGGAAAGTGTCAAACATCAGTTGCTACTTGTAAAAATTTAAGAATAATAACCGCAGCACTCACTGTTTTTTTTATACTCCAACTCCCACGAAGGCCTAAGTCCTAAGCACCCATTGGGTACCATGGGGCTATAGGGGGATACATGGGAAAAGGGGAACGCCACGCGGACGGCGAGGGAACACGTGTGCATTCTGGCCCCGCCCACGAGATCCGCCGGGTGGTACCTCCGCGTTCGACAGTCAGAGATCGTCTACCACCTACGGACAATCACAACATCCATGGCCAAGAGAAACATTTCTCCTGGGACGGGACTCGAACCCGCACAGCGCACGGCGACTGATCAGGAGACCGAAGAGTCTACTACTGCTGCCACCGCTGCTGCCTAAGAACTGCTGCGAAGAACTTTTTCCGCAGTCAAAACAAACAATGAAGTAACGTGAGCTACTGCTTACACTTGTCAATAATGAATGAAATTAAGGGTCCGCTTTAGATTAGGGGTGCGGTTTCCTATACTATTCGTCAAATAAAAAAAAACGAACCCGATTTGCAACATTTGGTAAAATAGATTGCCATTATGCAAAAATTATACTAAAAGCGTTTGCAGTAATAAACAAAATCAATTCACTATTTATAAATGCAGTATAACTGCAGTTGTGAATATTCGGGGACATTTGAAACATCGCCGTCGAACGAATTTATGTTTAGTAATAACTACATTATAGCACGTACATTTTACAATAAATTTAATTCACGATAACATTGATCCTCTGCATAAAACTATTTCATACAAATATTTACACTTAAAACTACATACTTCCGACCAAGGAGGGACCGACAACACATTTTTTTATGAGCATAATTATCTGAAATAAACTTCATATTTAATATCCCAATATAGATAAGACGTTTAATAAGAAATGCATTATTATTTAAAATACACATTTTATGGAATTATTTTATGAATGGATTTGATGGCAATCTTATTTTCATACATCTGACGATAATTCGGAGATGTGACAGATATAAGATACAAAATACGTATTTTCATCTTGTAAAATACTTTTTTTTTGTAGATTTTATTTAGATACCTTTTGTTTGATATACCTATTAGTATTTGGTAAATACTGTGAGCTAAAATACTTTCAGTAATAGTATTTCTTCGCATAATGCGCCCATGCATCTTAAGTCTAGGGTCAAGAATATGTAAAAGCTTTTCCTAAGTGAAAGACGCAAAATTAGTCGATCGTAAGCTTTATGCAATATTGGAAGAAGTCAAGAGTCGAATCTTATTCTCTTGGAGGACCTTTACAAGGTCATTCAACATTATGAACATAGGCATTGTAATTTATTGACTATTCATTAGAGTTTCAGAGCCAATACATTAATTGGTTTCCATAATAATAATAATAATTTATTGATGTTGATACACAGAAAGTCATCATCATCAGACATGGATAAAACCAGTTAAAAACAACGCAAATGCTGCGTAATGCTGAATTATTAAAAGCAAATTGAAAAAACAATACAAAAATGTTGTCATGAGATAAAATAGCATCGCTTAGAACAATATTTGTATAAAACAAACAAGTTGGATAGAAAAACAAATGAATAAACGTTTAAGGTATATCAGTAAAGTCATTTGTTAAAGAATGCGTTTTTTTTATTAGATAATACTTGAGTTTCCTATGAGAAACATCAATATAAAATGATTTTATATTGTTGGGCAGCAGATTAAAACATTTAATGCCATAAAAGTTTGTTCCAACTCTTTATTTTTCTAGACAAATGTTGATCCTATTTCGTGTTTCATAATTGTGGTTATCTCTATGAGTGGGGAAGGTACTAATGTTACTTTTGATATATAGGAGACAACTCAAAATATACGCGCATGGAAGGGTTATTATCGTCAATTTAATGAAGTCAGCCTTGCAGGGGTCTCTGTATTTCAAACCGGAGATGTATCGGATACAACGCCTTTGGGTGCCAAACATTTTTTGCATATGTGGAGAGTGTCCCCAGACCAAAATTGCATATGTCATTTTAGATTTGAAATATGCATGATAAGCAGTTAATAAGACTGTATCAGATACTCTATCCTTTAGACTACGTATGAGATATATAACTCTGGACAAACGATCCACCACACAGCGAGTATGCACCTCCCATGTCAGAGTACAGTCAATATGTACTCCTAGCAATTTCACTGATTGAGCATGACTGCGCAAGCTTATGAGCTGGTTTCGACAACAATATTTACATATTTATTATAATTTACCAAAGTAGTGTCATCAGCATATGAAAACAAAGCAGCATTGTGCGTATATGGCAGGCTATTAGGGATATCGATAATGTATAATAAAGACAGCAGTGGTCCCAGTACGGAACCCTGTAGAACTCCATGGATCACTGATCTGGTATCAGAGTTCCAGCCATTGAAACGTACTAGTTGTTCTCTGTATAAGTAAGAGCCGAAAATCTTGATGCCAGAAGGATGAATGTGATAAACTAATTTTTTATTGAAATACTATGTTGCAGACAATCAAAAGCCTTAGATAAATCGAAAAGGTCCGAATTGATATGTAGATGGTTCTCAAATTCTTAGTTAACAAGATCTATAAGACAACTGATTGTTGTAGTAGTAGATCTGTTCCGTCTAAATACAAACTGCTTGTCATTAAATAATTGATTTGACTCAAGATGAGAGGTAAGTTGATCCTTTAGCAGAATTTTAAAAATCTTAGGAAAGTATTAAATTAGAGAAATTGGTCGATAGTTGGAGAGCACATCGCGCAATCCGATCCAGAAATGGGCCAGATTGTATACATTTTTCTTGCTTTCAAATGACGCCATTTGGCCCAACAAAATTCATTCGACATAATTGTATGCCTACTTCCAAGGTAAGGTGATGGGGGAATGGCAGTGCTGCCAACGTATTTTGCTAACCAGATGGCGATACAAACACTTCGCTATACCTGCTAAAATTTATTTTAAAGACGAGAAGACACTACGATTTTTATATTTATTAATTTTAATTTTTTTGGTATAGAAATTTTCAATTTTTCTATTCATTCAATTGGGGTGATCAAGAAATTGAACTATCTTTTTTTATAAAATAACAAATTACTGGAATATTTTGATCTATTATTTATAATTGTAAGATGTAATTATCAGAATTCTTACGGAAGATAAAGATGTTGGATTAAAATGAACTTTTGGTGGAGAAGCTAGAAATATTAGGTCTGTTCGACCTTTAAAATTATACATTATCTGAGTTTAAGCTGGTGTGAGCCAGTATACGTAATAAATTCCGAAATATACTAGCCATTTCTGGACGAACAAGGATATTCCTGTATGTGAAAATAATTCCTTAAAGTCGGATTTTCAGATATCGTCTGTTCTGGATGTGAAGCTCGTCTGCAAGCCTCAAGAATTTATAAATGCAACTCCACTCGAAATAACGAGGATATCCCCCGAAGATCGTACAGATTTCGTTGGAACTAGTCGAGTGTTAAGGCGTCTTTGGGGGAAATAAGGGTAAGGGAGATTTCCTCCTCTTTTCTCATAGTGTCCGTCCTACGAGGGATCCTAGAAAAGAGAGCTACATAAGATTAGAGCATCACAGTGCCATAAAATTGCGCGGGTTGAAAATATCAGAAAGTCATTCGAAAACTTTGACCAACGATTCTGAATTTTCGGCACAAACTGTGAGAGGCAACGAGACCTGGATGCATCGCTGGGATCCTGAGACAAAAACAGAAACCAAGCAGTGGGTTCATAAAGGTTTTCCACCCCCCCCCCCCCAAAAGAGGCACGGACGGCAACCCTCTACTGGAAAATCGTTAACAAATTTTCTTGTTGTCCATGAATATATGCCAAAATGAACAACAGTAAATGTGGAAATATATGCAATTAAGCAGAAAATACCCGATTTTCAGTGTTTCTGCTGCCAGAATGCAGCTTCGTTGAGATAGACCATCCTCCCTCTAGCCTGAATTTGGCTCCGCCTGACTTTTATCTCTTTAGATTAGTGAAGAAAAATCTTTGAGGATGTCTTTTTGACTCAGATGGCACAAAAACAGCCATCGACGACTATATTAAAAAATACGGACTAAAAAGACTATATTAAAAAAATATCAAAAAGTCACGCCTGTTTTATGGTAGGTACACTTCTTTTCTAGAGTCCCTCGTATGTACTTATTCCTCCAAAAGGTACAGGTATGAGAGCAGCGCTCGAGTACGTTTGACTAAGCTGATAACATTTTGTAAAACAATGCTGGTTAGATGTTCTACTCGTTACTGAACGAAAATACCCTAAGGGCCTTCGCATACGCATCGTAAGCGTAGTCGTTTCGTAAGCGAATCGTTACGACGCTACGGTTACGAGACCTACAGTGTTCCATACACGCATCGTCACGTACTCGTGTCGTTTCGTAAGATCTCAGTTTAAATCATGGCATCAACGGTACCAGATGTTTCTGGTGTATCCATTGATGATCTTACATTTTCTTCAGACGGAGAGGATTTTTTATTCTTTGATTATGGTAGAAGTAGAAAGCGACGTGCTCATTAGATCCATCCATACATCGCAAGTAACAAGAAGAAAAGATTGTTTGTTGCTGCACGTGGACTTTCAGAAGATGATAATAAATTCTGAAGCTTTTGTCGAACAAAACGTTTGAATTTCACGCTTGCTTCTACGCCTGCCTTACGCCAAACCGCTACGACTATCGTAATACGACTGAACATCTCAGACGTATCGGTGCAACGCCGCTTCGTGTGCGGACTAAGCGTAGATACGAGCTCCTTTTGCTCTCGTCCTACGCGCGTATTACGATACGATTACGTAGTGTGCGAAGGCTCTAAGTCAAACCACTGCCTATAGAAAACAATTATCTCACTTAGATTGCCCGCTGACCAGCCCCAAAGCAAAATTGCTAAATTTTTACACACTCCATAGTAATGGATCAATGATGACATTTCTGATTAGGCCTGATCTTTAAGCTGGAAAAACTGCTCTTGTTTGATATCGATGAAATGTTTGGCTTACCATACATGGTCCGCGATCTCAGGTACTGACTTACCTATAACAAAGAAAAGCATCATTAGAACGTTACGCTACATAAAAAATACGGTGATTCTAAGACAGCGTACAATGTTTTCATCTGGATATTCGTGGTGTAGGGGTTACGGAATTTATAAGTGAAAATATCCATGTATCCAACAATAGCAGAGTACGAGGAGGGAATACCATGACTAAATCTCGTAGAGGAATGCTCTGACAATCCTTGTCTTTTGCGCAATTTCTAACAGGGGTGTATTCCAACCATTTGTGAGAAGAGGGAGGGGTGAAGCTTTGAATAGTCAGAGCTATATTGATAACTGCCTTTCCAAATTGCTTCAGTTTGTCCACGGACATCATGCTAATGGCCAGACCTAGCATCAGGCCATTACTCAAGAGATGCCTAACACTACATACCTTTTTTTCCCAAAGCGATTCTTCAAACTTGCCGCAGGCTGGCCCAATAGAGGATTTTTGGGCTTTACTATCGAGGAATGTTTATCATGGAGGCTGGTAAGCCCAAGATGAAGGCGAATGAAGATGGCGAATTACGAATTTACCTCATGACAGACATGGTAGAGCAGAATGGGCCACTCGACATAATTCTATAGTATACGAGGGTGGTCCCAGAACCCGACCCAACAAAGAAAACACAAAAATTTTGTTAATGTATTAATTTTTCAACATAATCTCCTCTATACACTTTTCCCAGCGATGTTTAATAAGTTCGATACCCTTTTTATAATAAGAACTGTTTTGCTCCTCATCGTTGGAAAATGTTTGACCGCTGAGCCATTTTTTCAAGTTGGAAAACAGAAAATAATCCGAGGGGGCTAAATCTGGTGAATAGGGTGCATGAGGTAGCAATTCAAACTTTAATTCGTTAATTTTGGCCATTGCAATAACGGATTTGTGAGCTGGTGCAATGTCTTGATGAAACAACACTTTCTTCTTAACCTAATGCCGCCGTTTCTGCTTGATTTCATCGCTCAAACGTTGCAATAAGTTCGCATAATATTCGCTGTTGATAGTTTTACCTTTTTCAAGATAGTCAATGAAAATTATCCCACGCGCAACAGGATTGATGGCTGCCAAACAAATACTAAACAACGTGGCGTCTTCAAACTTGACACATATGCTTTATAGGTTGCATACTTTCTAATAGAACGATATTTTTCAAACAACTATCGCCATCTCTAGGTCAGGCCGGGTACTTCTGGGACCACCCTCGTAGTTAGTTATAGTATTGAGTTGTAATTTATGATAACTTGTTAGCGTTTAAATACATTTCTTCATTCAAATATTTTGTGCGCAAATTTTTAGGACATGACGTTATTAACTTGTTCCTCGAAATGTAATTTTTCATTCAAGTCATTGATAATTTGCACACGATCTCGTCTGGAGTGTTATCGCCATTTGTTGATTCAAAATAAACCAATCTAAAATTCTACATGAAATATTTGCGAACCAAACGATGTTACTTTACGCAAGTAAACAATATTGGCCAGAATTGTAAATTTGTCCCGGTCATTCATACATTACCAACATTGAATCAAAATGTACATATTTAAAAAGTGGAAGTGGCTATGCAATTATGCTAAAAACGCTCACGTTTTATTACCATTTTATACGGTTATTTTTATCGATCTACTACCCCTTAGAATCCAGACATGGTAATACAACACAACAGTTTGTATCATGACCTCTCGCCCGGGAAACATTCGCATTTGTGGAAGATATTTATATTTATTTAAACAATTTTTTAGGTTTTTCAGCTATCAGCGATAAAATCCCCAGAAATGGTCTTAAAAGCCCAGTTAAACACCACCATTTTTGAGATTGCCAAGTATATAAATTAAAAGTTTAAACCTATACCCTACATGCATAATACAAACAGTATATAATTATGCTAGAAACCGGATTAAAAAGTTATTGAGTGTGTCCACATAGAGTGTACTCGTATTTGCCTTTTAAACTATGCCGCCGCTTTCAATCGAAAATCAATAACACTAACTGGGTTTTCATGTGAAATTCGTAAAATAATTACGGTAATCACATTTTAATTTGGATACATTCCGGACGTGCCCCATTCAGGCTATTCCACCTAAAAAGCGACACGTTGGGTTAGTGGGAACTTTTTGTTGGCGAAGGAAGGATTAAGATTAAGACACAATTCGGGGCATATTAAGGGCCAGGAATATACAGGGTATAAGGGCAAATGTATGGACACACTTTTGATTTATGAAATATGTCTAATGGGCGCGTGGAATTACGTGTGTTGGAAAGTTGTAAATTTCCAGCTCCAAAAAATTGACATATACTCCTTCCACACTGTACAATGTCCAACATCAAATTCTTAACTCCTGCAAAGATATTCCTGAAACTGATCAAAGCTCTTTTATCCTTAGTATAGTAGTAACCTTGTGTGAAATTTTCGTCCAAATCCAAGCAGCACTTTCCAAGTTATAGACGGTCCAAAGACAGAAACGCATGTTAATTTGATTTTCTTCAAATCAACATGCGTTTTAAATCGTCTTCTTGGACGTGTGCATTACGGGCTGCGACGGTTTGTGTAAGGGTCACAGCCTTTTGCAAGAATGTCGGGCCGGGCATTAAGGAAAATGGGGACAACCTCGAATGTTACAAACTTGAATTTTTGGAATCCAACAGCGACTGCTTCCAGTAGTATCACAGGGCGATACATAAGATATCAAATAAACGCTCAGTATTATTTCAGTTTATCAATGCTGATTTACAGCATTGTTATTTCAAGCGTTGTTCTTGAAAAGGTAGTCCCGAAACACCTTGTATGTTTGTTACGGACAATGACGATAAACTGGGCGATACAGTTATTGCCCGGGTAATGATATGAATGCCCACTTAAGTTGGGCAATGCTGATAAAAACATAATACAAATGCGCTTTATATCATTGGCCAGGCAATCACATAAATGTCCAGTCAGGTTGGACAATATTGATAGAAACATAATACAAGCACACTATCAACATCGTTGAATAGAAGGATAGAACAACTGTATTGCTGATATTGAAGAAATAGAACCTTTTTTATTGACAATATCGCTGAAATTCTTCACCTGATTGATCTGATAACAACATTGGCCAGTCCTTTTTGGTCAATATCGCCAATGACCGGACAAAGTCGTTGAAATGAGAATATTCACAACATTGTCGCCTGCAGTAAACATACACGCCATTTCATTAACGTCAATGTTCAATTGTGCCCGTAACACATACGCAATATTCCATGAGGTAAATCTGGTTAGTGGAAAAAAATGTCATCTCTACTTGTATGAAATTACAGCTACTATTTCAGTCTGATTACGCCATAGGCGTTGTTTCAGACGGCAGAAGATTCTTTTAAATGCTAGTGACAGTGCAGAGGCGACGGGACGCCCAACGGCCTATACAATTTTACACAGTACTGCAACTGCCTTAATTCATATGACCTTGAAAGCTTAACGCACGCTGCGAGAGGCTCTACGCACAATCGCGCCGTATGGCCGGGCTTTTTAGTCATCCACGGTGTCCACATTTCAAATACTTCGTTCTTTTTGACAGGTGAAGTGACAGTGAGATTCTTTGCCTATCGAGTGCCAGGACAGGTGAGTTTTAAGACCAGTGTTGAATTGAATTGTAAAGCGCCCGTTACCTTCCCGTGTGCACAGCAAGTAGCATACGCGTTTTAATGTGCGTCCTTTGCAGCGCAGCAGCGTAACACTCTTTTTCCTTGTGTGTGAATTGTTTCGCTTCATAAACGCACGTTTAGGGTAACATTAATGTAAATGGAGCAGGTCACACTCTCGATGCACATTACTCCAGCGCGCGTTATGCCGCGCGTCGTATCGGATGTTGCGGGTATCCTGCAACGCGCATTTTCTTCTACTGTGTACAGCATGTAGTATACGCGTTTTTCGCAGCACCTCGATTTAACGCTGCCTTGGATGAGAATGTTAATCAAGGTGGAACAGCTCACACTATAGATGCTCGTTTTTTTCTGCGCACCTATTTGACGATGTTGTGCCTTCAGAGTAAGTTGTTGCGCTACATGGACGCGCGTTAGAAAGTATCCTATAAAGCGCGCGTTGTCTTCTCGTTTATACAGCAAGTAGTACACGCGTTACAACCTGCGTCCTTTGCAGTGCATGAATTTGAAAGTCGCTGCGCTGCATGAACGCGCGTTTAGGATAACATTGATGAAGATGAAAAATGACACTCTAAACGCGCGTTATGGCACGCGTCGCATCAAGTGTCGGTGTCCTGCAAAGAGCGCGCTAATTGACGCGCAGCAATTTGACGCTGTTGTGTTTTGAGTGTAAGTTGTTGCGCTGCATGGACGCGCGTTTGATAGTGTGCTGAAAAGCGCGCGTTCTGTGCAGCGCATGAATGAAGATGGAACAGGACACACTATCGATGTGCATTGCACCAACGCCCGTTACGGCGCGCGTCAAATCAAGTGTTGTCGGTGTCCTGCAAAGAGCGCGCTATTTTGCAGCGCTGTTGTGTTTTGAGTGTAAGTTGTCGCTCTGCATGGACGCGCGTTTGCTAGTGTCCTGAAAAGCGCGCGTTGCCTTCTCGTGCATACAGTAAGTAGTATACGCGCTATAACGCGCGCTCTTTGCAGCGGTTGAATATGTGCTAGTTTGCCTTCGGTGAAAATCATTGCGCTGCATGAACGCGCGTTTAGGGTAACATTGATTAAGATGAAACACACTATCGGCGTGCGTTGCTCAAACGCGCGTTATGGCGCGCGTCGTCTCAAGTGTCGGTATCCTGCAAAAAGCGCGCTATTTTGCACCGCTGTTGTGTTTTGAGTGTAAGTTGTCGCTCTGCATGGACGCGCGTTTGCTAGTGCCCTGAAAAGCGCGCGTTGCCTTCTCGTGCATACAGTAAGTAGTATACGCGCTATAACGCGCGTTCTTTGCAGCGGTTGAATTTGTGCTAGTTTGCCTTCGGTGAAAATCATTGCGCTGCATGAACGCGCGTTTAGGGTAACATTGATGAAGATGAAACACCGACACAGTATCGCCGTGCGTTGCTCAAACGCGCGTTATGGCGCGCGTCGAATCAAGTGTTGTCGGTGTCCTGCAAACCGCGCGATATTTGACGCTCGTGTGCTTTGGGTGTTAATTGTTGCGCTGCATATACGCGCGTTTAGGGTAACATTAATGAATATGGAGCAGAGCACACGTTATATGACCGGGTGTTGCATTGATGTGTAATGTCATATATGTTGTGACGGGAGGCGTCGGTACGCGAGCCTCACAAAGCATGCGAAAGAAAAAAGAGCGTCAGCGTCACTTGCATGATTTAGTCGGGTTGGGCTGCCGACTGACGCTTTTATTTTTTCACGTTTTTCGCAGTTCGTCGAGCCATTCCGTTTTTCTTAATAATGCATTAAGGTTATTTTACGGGAGTGCATGTCTGCTCAGAGAGGTAGGGCGGGAAACTACATTGTCAGGAATCAAAACACGTAGGATCAAACGTGTTATTCTCAGGCGTGAGAGCTCACTTTGGGACCTAGTGGCAACGGCGGTCGCATTTGCCTGTGTAATACAGAACATTGTTATTTGCCAGACAAATTAAAGACTACTTATCTTCGAGTGAATTTCGTGTTGGTACTTTTTATCAGAATAGCAGTATTAAACAGCTACCCGACAGAGGCAATACTTGCGGTTAAAGAGCCGCTCTAAAATCGTATGCGTTGGAGGCTAAATATCATTAAAAAGTTAGACCATATACCTTATATTCTGGACAGAGAATTGTTGCTAAGCTTTCGTCGGTTATCCCAGAGCCCAAGTTTAGACCATGCTGATAAGTTGCTAAAAAGCACGAAACAGTTGTCCATCCACAAAATGGCTATCATATGATGAATTTAAAAGACATATGAAGAAATTTATTTTGAATAGAAGTATATAAATTAGTTGATAAAATTTATCTGTCACCTCACACGAAAATATTTCTAATATAGCATTCCTTTGTTTTGTATAACTGTTACAATTTATACTTTTAAATCATGAAATATTGAGTAGCCTTCACTTGTACAGGGTGACTTCGAAGTTGAGTAATTTATTTTAACAGTGAGTAGATCTGATCAAAAGAAATGTTTTTTTCCTTTAACATTTTTCTGGTAAAATTAAAGTAACAAAGTTATAGCCCTTTAGAAGTTTGAGTACCGCCCTGTCTCAATAATAATATTATGTGCTCGTGTTTAGCAACAACGGATATAATCCGCCTTATCGGTTCATCGCATCGGAAACAAAAAAGCGAAAGAATTTGAAACGCTTATCACGATGATTTTACTACAATTTTATTCAGCTGTATTCAGTCAATGTGTCAGTCGGTAACGCGTGAGTGAATAGTGGTGTTTGTTGTGTGGCTAAAACGAAATAAAAAATGGCACGTTTTTTTAATTGTTTTTATTTTTTTATTTTTAAACTTCTAACTTATCAAATGTATTTATTTTTTTTGTTTTGTTTTTTCAGTTTTTCTTTTTTTGTTGGTTAAGTGGCAGAGTAGCATTATGCTAAACTTCGCCCCCTAAATAAAGACGATTTAATATTATTATTATTAATTCCAGGGGTAGACAAATATTGGTGTTCTAGCAACTCCGAAACTCAAATCCTTGAGGTAGTTGTTGGGTCTGAGGGTAAATTTTAGAGAGTAGGTACTTTTCTAGTCCCAGATTCCTCATTCTTTGTGCAGCTTTGTTACTGCTTTTGGTTCAATATCTTTCATTACAGTCTGTACTATACTGAACATTTTTCATGGAAGCATCCCATCCAAGTAGTTCATGTCTGCGGCTATTGAGTCTAATTTGCTATTTCCTGTCGAAAATATCAGGAGATGTTCGCACACAAAAGAGTACGTGACGTTCTGTAAGCTAGAACGCCTTATCGGGAGAAGCTATTTGCTCTAGCTGAACTAAAATGCAGGAAGTGAGAACTAAGGATACATTCTACATCGTTTTTTATGGAAGTGTCTGGAAAATGTAATGAAATTTTTATCATTTAAGTGATCAGGTAGTAATGGAAGTAGGTTGGAATGCAGTCGCAGCAAGCCTCTGGAGGACTGGAATGAAAGTTTAGGTTATGAATTCAAAGAATATGGCATAAAACATGCGGGAAAGAAGGTGTTATGTGTGCATGTATGCAGTCCAAAAAACTTGATGGATTTTGGCATATGAGGGATTAGATTCATGGCTAAAATCAAATACCTAATTGAGCATAATAGAGGGTGGCCGCAAAGTTGGGGTTTTCCTTTACACGACGTGTAGATCTTGAAAACATAAGCAATTTTTCTTAGTACCATATACACCAATGCCTTAAGGGAACCGAGATAAAGGGCTCTGCATCATCAAAAATATCTTAATACCGTCCTGTAGCCGCGACCCGCGATATTACCGACTGGTACAAGTGGGTCGGGGTCATTGTGTCAGGTCAGTAGGCAACCTTCAACCGACGGTTACGGTCACGCGTGTAGAGGTAAACGAATCCGTAAAATCGATTGCGTTTCAAAAAACAACAAGCACTAGAGATGTGGCTAGAGAAGTGCAAGTATCAAAAACTAAAGTGTGGCAAACGCTGCGTGAAGAGGGGCTGTATCCGTTTCACGTCCAACGTGTACAAGCCCTTCAACATGACGATTTTCCAGCAAGAGTGCGGTTTTGTGAGTGGTTGTTGCATCAACATGACAATAATCCGGACTTTTTGAAGTGCATATTGGTGACAGACGAATCTACGTTCACGCGTAATGGGGTGAATAACTTTCGCAACACTCATGTTTGGTCAGTAGAAAATCCGCACGCTGCCCGTCGGGCACATTTTCAACAAACATTTTCGGTGAATGTTTGGGCTGGCATGGTGAACGGTATGCTCATTGGATCATCTATTCTCCCAAATTTGTCATATTTGTTACCTCTGTTCATGGTCTGCACCACCGCCGGCGTCTGCGCGGTAGTGCATCAGCTGATTTCATTTTCTGTTGGAGCGGTATGATTTCGGGCAGAGACGTACTTAGCCCTTCTCGTCAACTGGAGAGTGAGTACTTTTTCCTTTATTTTTTTTACTTGGTCGCCCTCGTTTCACTACACATTACCTTTGTTATTTCAAGGGTAGTTGTTTCTGAAAAGGAAAACCCCAACTTTGCGAACACCCTGTATAGAAATTACTGCTATTACATCATCATATTTATCAAAGTAGGGAGTAATTTAATTGATTTGGTACCAACAGTACCTACTGAACTTTCTCATTAGAATCTCGTGGCAATGGATTCAGGACGTAAAATTACTATTTATAATGTGAAAGACCTGTCCTGAGAACTTTTAGGTTCAAAGTTAAAGTAGATAAGAGTCAAAGTTAATCTGTCAAAAAATTTCCTCCAGTACTTTTCGTTTTTCACTGTTCTCGTGAGGTATACAACTCTGTTAACAAACCTTAGATTCGACATTGTTTTTCGGTCATCTCTATTCGCACCATGAAATTATCAGATGAAAAGTATTTAAAAATGGAAAAAGGTAAGTGCCACCTTAAGCCTAATTTTCATCCTACCTGCAGACTATGAGATTTTGAAAACATGCAAAGCACACACGTGCACTGAATTTGTTGAAACATATCGATACGGTTGATAGACATCAAAAATGCAGGTGTTCAACAATTATTGATCAAGCCGGCTATTTGGCATTTTGGATAAACTCTCCGGAAGTTCGAAAAATCACGAGACGTGGAAAATGTGAGGGTTATGATTAATTAATCTTAAGCAGGAGAGGGGTGATTGGTGTTCGTGTGTCACATGCAGGCAAAACAGAGAGAGAATTTTGTATAAGACATAAACGCGGCTCGTGGCATATTTATTTCCAAGCACGGCAGATATTTTGGTATGGGGGATGGAGGGTGTAGTTAAAGGTCGGTGCCTTGAAGTTCAAATACGCATCAGTTAACTGCGAGAGTGGAATTTGCTGGTATACCGTGTGGGTGCGCTACATATCCCTGCGGTACGGTATCATACTTTCATTCCTGTGCGGTACATATCCCGGGGGATATGTAACCTTCAGCAACAGGCGACATTAATTAACACATTAACTGATCCTGAGGCATATACTGATCCCTCTTGTAGTTAACTTCATAACGCAAGAATAGTACGTTGTCTTATTTGTTAGATGATGAAATTTGATGATGTTCGTGTTACATACAGGGTGATCATTTCAAAACTTCCCACCCCAGACTTATACTGATTAAAAGAAAAAACGCCGAGACACATCAAACGATTTGTCAAGGGGACAACTTTTTAACCAGAACAATATGAAAAACTCTGTCGTCTGATTTTCATATGGGCCTAACAAAATCGCAAAAATCTACACTCTGTGATGATCTTTTAGTTCCCCTGAAAACATGAATGGTCACAGTTACTATGATGCTTAGGATAAAAAAGGAAAAGCGCTTTGCATTTTATATGTTCTTTACATAGTGATTTGGATATTACGTTGTAGATTGTAGGTTTTTCGCATTTATTTTGATGAATATTAAATTAAAAGAAAAATCACTTCCTCATTGTCACCCTTTATGCTTTCGTTACCTAGAATCGGATTTCTTATATTTTTTGTGTTGAATGCTAAACTGTTATTTGTTCTTAAGTTTTGGTTTTCATGATACAATGGTCTGTATACACTGTAGCATGGTAAGATCATACTGTATAATATATTGTTATTAGAAACTTGTTAGGTATTGCAAGTATTATAATTTACCGGAAATGCTGCGCTAGGCAGAGGAATGCTCGAGGCACCCTGCAGTACTTATCAATAAATACATTTTTAGAGAGAATAAAGAAATCATCCTGAAATCAAGTTATGTTACTAAGCGCGCAAAAGCCCGAAATAGTTAAATCTACAACACTCTTGTATGTAAATCTAGAAGGCATCTTTATTTAAGACACTTAGATACCTCAAAAATAGTAATTTTGAGCTCTTGACCATTGAAATGGCCATTTTAGGACTTTTAGACGTTATATCGATTATAACTCAAAAAGCAGCAACTTCAGAGAAAACTACTAAAGACTCTTCTTGTCCAGAATTCGGAGCGAAAAAAATTATAATTTTTTTGAAAAATTTAGAATAGGTTTACTGAAAGAAGTAGTTCATTAAAACACCCTGTAGTTGTCATGTTGATCCTCACAGGGTCAATTTAAGGACAAATCGATCTTTAGATGTTAATGCTCTAATAAATTTGACACGAGTTGTTCGAGAATTCGGAGATCTCAATATGATAGTTCACTTCTCAAGGGCACGTAAAGGTCGTGGTTGTTTCTTTGTCTTTGACTATGACCTTTACATTGTCAAATCAAGGCCATGCGTATTTTGAATGGGAAAGTGCACAAGTGTGAACACTGCTTTAAGTTGTCGCCACTGGTCAATACATGAAACCACCTTCCCAACGACTTCCTACAAAGTTTTTAAATGAAATATTTCTTTCAGAGTAACCATTCTCCGAGAAATACAATTGGTACATTCACCTTTTTTCCAAATCGGGCAGACTTCAGCCCCCTGTCCCTCAGTAAATAATCACAGGATTGCTTTTGTCCCATGAGGAATTTTGTTCGAAAAGTTGGGAAGAATATACTGAATTTTTATATAAATCGACGGGGACCCGTTTTCTATATGTTATGTGCGGAGTCCTGGCAAGGTGCATTGATTGAAATGGCCATTTTAGGACTTTTAGACGTTATATCGATTATAACTCAAAAAGCAGCAACTTCAGAGAAAACTACTAACGACTCTTCTTGTCCAGAATTCGGAGCGAAAAAAATTATAATTTCTTTGAAAAATTGTTCGAAAGCCTCCGCACAAAATTCCGGATGAAATATTTCTGACCTTCCTGAACATTTATGGGGCCAACACAATCTTATGGTTTCCGAGAAATATGGAGATAGTTTGCCCGATATACAAAAATGTGAACGTGCCAGCTGTAGTTCTCAGACTAAAAACTGTGAGAATAGGTTTACTCAAAGAAGTAGTTCATTAAAACACCCTGTAGTTGTCATGTTGATCCTCACCATGATCCTCACATTTAAGGACAAATCGATCTTTAGATGTTAATGCTCTAATAAATTTGACGCGAGTTGTTCGAGAATTCGGAGATCTCAATATGATAGTTCACTTCTCAAGGGCACATAAAGGTCGTGGTTGTTTCTTTGTCTTTAACTATGACCTTTACATTGTCAAATCAAGGCCATGCGTATTTTGAATGGGAAAGTGCACAAGTGTGAACACTGCTTTAAGTTGTGGCCACTGGTCAATACATGAAACCACCTTCCCAACGACTTCCTACAAAGTTTTTAAATGAAATATTTCTTTCAGAGTAAACATTCTCCGAGAAATACAATTGGTACATTCACCTTTTTTCCAAATCGGGCAGACTTCAGCCCTCTGTCCCTCGGAAACTAATCACAGGATTGCTTTTGTCCCATGAGGAATTCTGTTCAAAAAGTTGGGAAGAATATACTGAATTTTTATATAAATCGACGGGGACCCGTTTTCTATATGTTATGTGCGGAGTCCTGGCAAGGTGCATTGATTGAAATGGCCATTTTAGGACTTTTAGACGTTATATCGATTATAACTCAAAAAGCAGCAACTTCAGAGAAAACTACTAACGACTCTTCTTGTCCAGAATTCGGAGCGAAAAAAATTATAATTTCTTTGAAAAATTGTTCGAAAGCCTCCGCACAAAATTCCGGATGAAATATTTCTGACCTTCCTGAACATTTATGGGGCCAACACAATCTTATGGTTTCCGAGAAATATGGAGATAGTTTGCCTGATATACAAAAATGTGAACGTGCCAACTGTAGGTCTCAGACTAAAAACTCTGAGAATAGGTTTACTGAAAGAAGTAGTTCATTAAAACACCCTGAAGTTGTCATGTCACAGGGTCAATTTAAGGACAAATCGATCTTTAGATGTTAATGCTCTAATAAATTTGACGCGAGTTGTTCGAGAATTCGGAGATGTCAATATGATAGTTCACTTCTCAAGGGCACATAAAGGTCGTGGTTGTTTCTTTGTCTTTGACTATGACCTTTACATTGTCAAATCAAGGCCATGCGTATTTTGAATGGGAAAGTGCACAAGTGTGAACACTGCTTTAAGATGTGGCCACTGGTCAATACATGAAACCACCTTCCCAACGACTTCCTACAAAGTTTTTAAATGAAATATTTCTTTCAGAGTAACCATTCTCAGAGAAATACAATTGGTACATTCACCTTTTTTCCAAATCGGGCAGACTTCAGCCCCCTGTCCCTCAGAAACTAATCACAGGATTGTTTTTGTCCCATGAGGAATTCCGTTCAAAAAGTTGGGAAGAATATACTGAATTTTTATATAAATCGACGGGGACCCGTTTTCTATATGTTATGTGCGGAGTCCTGGCAAGATGCATTGATTGAAATGGCCATTTTAGGACTTTTAGACGTTATATCGATTATAACACAAAAAGCAGCAACTTCAGAGAAAACTACTAAAGACCCTTCTTGTCCAGAATCCGGAGCGAAAAAAATTATAATTTCTTTGAAAAATTGTTCAAACGCCTCCGCACAAAATTCCGGATGAAATATTTCTGACCGTCCTGAACATTTATGGGACCAACACAAGTTCATTAAAACACCCTGTAGTTTTCATGTTGATCCTGACCATGATCCTCACAGGGTCAATTTAAGGACAAATCGATCTTTAGGCACATAAAGGTCGTGGTTGTTTCTTTGTCTTTGACTATGACCTTTACATTGTCAAATCAAGGCCATGCGTATTTTGAATGGGAAAGTGCACAAGTGTGAACACTGCTTTAAGTTGTGGCCACTGGTCAATACATGAAACCACCTTCTCAACGACTTCCTACAAAGTTTTTAAATGAAATATTTCTTTCAGAGTAACCATTCTCCGAGAAATACAATTGGTACATTCACCTTTTTTCCCAATCGGGCAGACTTCAGCCCCCTGTCCCTCAGAAACTAATCACAGGATTGCTTTTGTCCCATGAGGAATTCTGTTCAAAAAGTTGGGAAGAATATACTGAATCCTGAAATCAAGTTATGTTACTAAGCGCGCAAAAGCCCGAAATAGTTAAATCTACAACACTCTTGTATGTAAATCTAGAGGGCATCTTTATTTAAGACGCTTAGATACCTCAAAAATAGTAATTTTGAGCTCTTGAACATTGAAAAGGCCATTTTAGGACTTTTAGACGTTATATCGATTATAACTCAAAAAGCAGCAACTTCAGAGAAAACTACTAAAGACTCTTCTTGTCCAGAATCTGGAGCGAAAGAAATTAAAATTTCTTTGAAAAATTGAGAATAGGTTTACTGAAAGAAGTAGTTCATCAAAACACCCTGTAGTTGTCATGTTGATCCTGACCATGATCCTCACAGGGTCAATTTAAGGACAAATCGATCTTTACATGTTTAATGCTCTAATAAATTTGACGCGAGTTGTTCGAGAATTCGGAGATCTCAATATGATAGTTCACTTCTCAAGGGCAAATAAAGGTCGTGGTTGTTTCTTTGTCTTTGGCTATGATCTTTACATTGTCAAATCAAGGTCATGCGTATTTGGAATGGGAAATTGCACAAGTGTGAACACTGCTTTAAGTTATGGCCACTGGTCAATACATGAAACCACCTTCCCAACGACTTCCTACAAAGTTTTTAACTGAAATATTTCTTTCAGAGTAACCATTCTCCGAGAAATACAATTGGTACATTCACCTTTTTTCCAAATCGGGCAGACTTCAGCCCCCTGTCCCTCAGAAACTAATCACAGGATTGCTTTTGTCCCATGAGGAATTCTGTTCAAAAAGTTGGGAAGAATATACTGAATTTTTATATAAATCGACGGGGACCCGTTTTCTATATGTTATGTGCGGAGTCCTGGAAAGGTGCCACGAATGCCTCATCTAAAATGTGTCCATCTATTTGACTCAAATTTTCTGTAACAATAAGTGATGATATATTAGTTCATCGCGATTATCATTAAATTCAAATATCTAGGGAGCTACATTCGGAATTCCAGCTTCGAATCCAATTTAGCCCTTGCAGCTGGGAAAACAATTTATTGGAAAGCCACATTTCTTATGTACGACTTGCCGGGACGGGCAAACTCTAATTAAATTTTTACAATTGGTATGACAAATTCAATATTCAATTATGCAGTCTGATGAAATATTTTGGGAGTTTAAAAAAAGTTTGGGGAGGGAGCTCGGTTCCAAATTGGAAAATTTAATTGATGGGCTGTTGATGGCGAATCTTAGGGTCGTTTCGGTATGGATTTTACTACTCGAGGGCTGCTTGGATCCACTGTTTTTTATACCGAAGCCAACCTCACAGGCAGAAGGAGCTTTTTTAAAGTGATTATTGAACCGCCTAAGGTCAGCAGCCCTCCGCTGAACAACATCGAGCATAGACAATGTAGTTGGGGCGGCAGCACCCCAAACGAGTGAACAGTACTCGAGGCTAGGCCTAGTATAGAGTGAGAAGGTTCATGCGGATATCGTCTTCGTTTTTTAATTTCTTACTCTTACAACTTGCTGCCAACACCACCATGGACGTCCCCACCAACGCCCAAGTGCCGTCAATTCAAAGGGTTCCCCACACTATGCGGGAGGTAACATTCAGGCATAAGACCGTAAGACGAGTGCTCTTGTCGCTCGACATCAACAAAGCTTCTGGTCCGGACTTGATTCCTGCCATTGTACTGAAGAGATGTGCAGCTGAGCTTGCTCCAGTTCTTTCGCGTCTCTTCCAGATATCTTATGAATCCGGCACCTTCCCAGAAAACTGGAAATTTGCTCATGTACAGCCCATCCCCAAAAAAGGATCTAAAACCGACCCTTACAACTACAGGCCTATAGCTCTGCTTTCTGTTATAAGTAAAGTGATGGAGATGTGCATAAATCGCGAGCTTCTGGACTACCTCGAACGTCATAGCTTGATTAGCGACAGGCAGTACGGTTTCCGGCACCAACGATCCACAGGGGACCTCCTAGCTTACGTCACGCAACTGTGGAGTAAACTCATCCAGTCTCATGGTGAGGCTCATGTCGTTGCTCTTGACATCACGAAAGCGTTCGATCAGCTGTGGCACGCTGCCCTCTTGAGCAAACTTCCATCCTACGGCCTCCCAGAAAAGCTTTGCAGATGGGTGGCTGACTTTATCTCTGGCCGCAGGATATTCGTCGTAATTGACGGATTCTCCTCTTCATCCCACAACGTCAACGCGGGTGTTCCCCAGGGATCGGTCTTGGCTCCAACACTGTTTCTCTTACATATCAACGACCTCCTTTCCTGCACGATCAACCCAATCCACAGCTTCGCTGATGACAGCACTCTACATGCAGAAATTCAGAGTGACAAGCCGATCTCTGCCGCTGAGCTGGAAAAAAGAAGACTAGCGACGACTTCTTCTCTGACAAGAGACCTGGAGGCTATCACTGCTTGGGGACGCAACAATCTTGTACAGTTCAATGCTTCCAAAACACAGTACTGTACTTTGACGAACAAAAAGCGTCCTAGCGCTCATACAGTTTCGATGGACGGTCGAGTTCTACCAAAGAGCCATTCATTTCGGCTGGTCGGAGTCCAGATCACCGAGGACCTGATCTGGCACGAACACATCTCTTCAATAGCTGCAGCTGCTGGGAAAAAGCTATTTGTTTAGGGCTAAGAAGTACTTTTCTCCGCATGACCTTCTCACTCTATACAAGGCCCAGATAAGGCCTAGCCTCGAGTATTGCTCACACATTTGGGGTGCTGCCGCTCCGACTACATTGTCCATGCTCGATGCTGTCCAGAGGAGGGCGGTCCGACTGATCGATGACTCTTCTCTAACAGACAGTCTCGGGACTCTTTCGCACCGGCGGGCCGTCGGCGACCTAGCTCTTTTCTATCGCTACACCAACGGGCTTTGCTCCTCAGAGCTCTCTTCCATGATGCCGCCGCGCGATGTGCCTGCCAGACAGACCCGCCTGACTTCGGCATCCCATCCTAACCGTGTCGAACTTCGTACATCCAGAACTGGCCGATACGGCCGCTCCTTTGTCCCGAGGGTGTCTAGATTGTGGAACAAACTACGGGAGGAAGCTTTTCCCAGTTCTACTAACCTTAGGCAGTTCAAAAATCGTATTAACAAAATTTCTTTGGGATCATCATAGCAGCCGCGGTGTTCCGGCATTTAGGCTTCTGCCTGCGCGGCTGTTTCGATATATATATAAAAAAAAAAAGATCAAAATTGGTTAGAAATCTTCGTGCCTGGATAGGATATATCAGCTTAGCTTATCATCTAACTTGATAACAAGTCTGTTTGTACAACCTAATATAATCTTCTTTTAGGAACAATCATGCCCCTATACAATTTCTCATGCCTCAAACAGTCCACTAAAGTTTCCATCTTATTATCAAGCAAAGGCAGGAGCGTAACTTCAGCATCTACTGACTACAGACTGTCAACTAATTGGCCACACAAACTGCGAGGCAGATGTTTATTTCTGTTCTAGTAATTAGTACAGAAGATGCGCCGTAACTAGAATATTCTAGCACATACAACGTTATTTCAACTTCGCTCAACAGTGGAAGCGTTTCAATGAATATGTTGCTTCGGGCTTGCATTGTGTTGAAAACTTTGATTCCGCCGTGTTTCGATTGATGGACAACATCAGGCAACAAAGTTTCTTCCTTACAAAAACTCCGGCATTTATGCTTTGTATTGAGTATAAAATGAACCTGCAAATCACATAAAAACAACCAAATTATGTGCGAACATGCTGCGTCCCCGTTTAGTAAGATAAATCCTGTGACATTAAAGACATACAAGAGGTGCGAACGACAATAGACTACTACTTTATAAAGAAATGAGTCTGCGAGAAGATGGGACCGTAAGAAAATAAAAAAGGAAGCGGTTTAACAAAACGAAGATTTCAGTGATAAAAGGCGGAGACATTCCAACTGAATTTTCCTCCGAAACCCCTCAGGTTACAGACTCATATTTTAAATTGCCGACATTATGTTAATAAGTGACTGATCCTCAGGCTATATTTCTTTTTTAACGAAAATGGTACAATTCAGCGAAGCAATTGAGTTTGCTCACACATAGAGCCTCAGAAAATTAACCCATGAGAACCGTTTTACATGCATTTTACTTCATGAAATGGATGCTTAATCACTTGGTGGCCAAAAGGCGTGGGAAGAGGTTTACGGTCTTGTCGCTCTGTGGTCCCTCTGGGATCTAGGCATTTTGAGCAATCACAAAAAAGCTTCTCAGAAAGCTACACGAAATTTAACATTTAACTGACACCACAAATGTACAGAAACTGAATGCTTCTTTATCACTTATTGTTTATGGCAAGATAAAAATTGTGGAATTCTACTGAACATACGTAGGTGTTTACCTTTTTCTGTCACTCAGTATATGCTCTTAGATTCGACCAAAGTTACGTACCTAAATGGAAACGTCCACCAATTACAGGTAAGTATGCGTTTTCTGATATGTTCGGTTTGCATAGCAAGACATAATTATCCACTTTCTGGTAATATTCAGTGTTATTGCAGCTAAGTAGCTTTCCGTAGCCATGGAAACAAGGTAAATGTAGACATTATACTTTATGTAGCTAATTAAGGACTAACGATGATAACTTAATTGATAGCTAGACAAACCGTGGAAGTAAGACATATCTGTATTTGCTGAAATAATTTTGGAGCTGCCGTATTACCCCACTGCACGCTTACGAGCTCGTTCCACGGAACGTCTTTCAAATACGGGGTGCTCCCAAAGTTGGGACGTTCACTTACTCTCGTAGATAAACGATATCGCCGCGTAACAGGTCTGCTCTGCCGTGAGTCTATACTTATGACTAATGTTAAAAGATTGAACGAACCCGCCATAGCTTTTAAACCTGAGAATGAATTTTAACGATTTATTCTTCAGATTTCAACAAATAAGGTGGTGTGGGCATGCAGACGGAAAAAATAAACAACGCAGTAGGGTACGGTTAAGGGCTGAAGGCTGAGGGTGTGTACGTGGCTTTTGTTTCACGTGTATTGAAGCAATTAGTTAACGCTTGGGGTGCCACCTCCTACATATCAAGCATGTTGATAAAAAAACGAACAGAGGGTGAGGGCTACAAAATGCCTTTTACGAATTACCTCACATAAACTTTTCCCCGTCAATTCTTGATGGAAGATTTTTACCCTAACAAAGATTCCTGCAGAAGATGAGGTTATATAAATATGCAGGGTGTTTCACAACTTATCCGACAAATTTTAACCACATATGCACTGTTACGAAAGGAGTCGATTTCTCAAAAAAATGTAATAAAAGTCCTACAGAAATTAAGCTATAAATCTGAGTTGAAAAATAAATATTTGTATTTTGCATTAATCGTCATGATATTAAAACACGCATTAATAATTTATTGTAGCAAATGTTGTACCAAACAACTGACGAAAGCAAAATACCAGGATTTTTTTGATTCTTCATACTAATAAGAACGTCTAAATAAGGTTTAATCTGTATCGTGGGTGATCTGAATGAAGACCGGTCGATTTTTGTGAAGCTAAATACGAAAGTATTTTGAGAGATTATTTTTTCAGTTATTTATTGATAAAAATAGCACATGTGTACACTAATGAGGAGTTAGTGAACATTGTTTTAGCGTACGGAGCAGGGCAAAATTCGCGAGCGGCTTCTCGTTCGTATGCACACCGATTTCCGAATAGGCACATACCACATCACGAGACATTTAGTTCGATTGATTTACGTGCACGTGCTAGTGGAGATTTACGCCCCAGTCGTCGAGTGGATGGGGGTTGGGTTCGCCCACAACGCGTTTTAGATGCCGAATACGCAATTTTCGATATTTTGGAAGAAAATCCGGGAATAAGCACAAGGCAGTTAGCCCACCAGGTCCCAGAAGTATAACATGCAACAGCGTGGCCCAACTGTACCCTTATCACGTTCAGAGAGTCCAGGCGTTGCTAGCTACAGACTACCCCCTAAGAGTAAGATTTTGTGAGTGGTTCTTGCAAGAAAATACTCGAAATGCCCGTTTTACAGCGGATGAAGCTATTTTTACTCGTAATGGGATAACCAATCTTCATAATACACACGTTTGGTTCTTTGAGAATCCGCACGCAGTGGTTAAGATACGCTGGATAGGAAGGGGTGCACCAATTGCATGGCCTCCATGGTCTCCCGATCTAAATCCTCTGGACTTTTTTTTATGGGGATACTTGAAAAACGAGGTATACCGTACTCCAGTTCAAAATATTGAAGAATTGCGTGACCGAATCACAGTGGCTGCTGATAGTTTGAGCCTTCAGTTTTTTTTTTCTGAGAAATCAACTTCTTGTGTGGTTAAAATTGTGAAACACCCTATAATACCAAGGCTGCGATAAGGACCTTGAAGTCACTTTCTTTTAACGATTTTTTGAATGCCTAAGGCTACTGGAACTGGGAAAGGCCTCCTCAGAGCCGCCAACTCTGCCGGGGGCCGTGGAAAGCTATATCAACGGGTTTTGATCCTCGTAGCTCTCCTCCATACCGCGATGTGTCTGCCAAACAGATCCGCCTGACGTCCCATACTAACCGTGTCGAACTCCCTGCATCCAGAACTGGCCGATACGACCGCTCCTTTGTATCATAGGGAATATACCGGAGGAGGCTTTCTCCAGTTCTACTACCCTTAAGCAGATAAAAAATTGGCTTAAGAGAGTTTTTTAAGCTCCTCATAGCAGCTGCTTCGGAATAAAAAAAACTATATACAGGGTGACTTCGAAGTTGAGTCATTTATTTTAACAGTGAGTAGATCTGATCAAAAGAAATGTTTTTTTCCTTTACCATTTTTCTGGTAAAATTAAAGTAACAAAGTTATAGCCCTTCGGAAGTTTGAGTACCGCCCTGTCTCAATAATAATATCATGTGCTCGTGTTTGGCAACAACGGATATAATCCGCCTTATCGGTTCATCGCATCGGAAACAAAAAAGCGAAATAATTTGGAACGATGTTTTTACAATTATTTTATTCAGTTCAGTTATACATACAGTCAGTGTCAGTCGGTACTGCGTGTGAATAGTGTCTGTTGCGTGGCTCAAACGAAATAAAAAATGGCACATGTTTATGCGGATCGGTTTCCCAATCGAGTGCAACCAACCCCTCGTGCCTTTGTTAATGTAGTACAACGGGCTCGTGAATCAGGTGACTTAAGACCTCACAGGGGACCTCACGATCAAATACAGGTCCGCACTGGAATACTTGTCGGGAGGATACTTTATAAAACAAGGTAAACATTTTTTTTATTTTTTTTTTTATTTTTACACACATATTTTGGTTTATCTTCCTTCTACAATCATTATCTGAAAATTAATGACTCAACTTCAAAGTTACCCTGTATATCATAGGCATAAAAAACATCCTTGAATAGAAATGAGCTTTGGAAGCTCAAAAATGGAATGCCTCCTAAGCGCACAAAAATTAATAATATAAACATTTTCACTGTTTGTCGGTTTAAACAGCGCCATCAATAAAACATTAGCGACATCAATAATGACGGACTAATTAGAGGTGTGATAGCGCTAATAACACTGCTCACGCTCTGACAAAATAGCGACAAAGCATGATGATGATGATATAATGAAGGAAATAAATATTTTATGATGTAGGGACGAGTTGCAAATGATAGCTCCGATTTTTATAGTTCTGTCTAAAACATGAAAATACCCTGAATAAAGGATATCATAGACAATTGATCCCCTGATCTACTGATTACTAAAAATGGCACGAAAAGTTCATACAAGCGCGAGTCCTAAAATGTACCTTTACCGAGTGTTGCAGTTATAAATCGAAAAAACAATCGTCGGAAGGAAAAGTCGATAGTAAATATTTAGAATACATATCGTAGTACCCTCGTAGTAGTAGCCAACCGCCACGATTTCAAGGAGCGCGGTCAGAGAAGGAAACCGGCACCGCGCCCCTTCCCTCTACCTTTCACCCCTCTGGCCGCCTATAAGCCGTCATTTACTTCAAAGCCAAGTTGTTGCAATAATTGAGTGATACATAGGGAGTGAGGGAGCTATTTACTTCGACGAAGACTTCACATAATTAAGATCGAACATCACTTACAGGTAAGTTCGTTTGATCATGTAATTATGTTCCGTCCTCGTCGAAGTCAATATTTAGAATACATATCGTAGATGTTCAAAGCTAGTTGCAACAACATAGTAAGTAACGCTCTGCAATTGCAACGAAGTTCAGTATTGAGTCATTTTTCCAAACATCTTCATTTATCCTTCGTGTGGACTATCCCAAGCCAGGTCCACGTTGCTATCCTAAGCAACCGAGTCTAATGCTTCCACGTTATCTCGTATATCTTCGTTCGTCTTTGGTGTGGACCTGACTATCTCAAGCCAGGTCCACGTTGCTATCCCAAGCAACCGAGTCCAATATTTCAGCGTTATCCCAAACGTCTTTGTTCGTCCTGGGTATGAAGTTGGCTATCACAAGCTAGGTCCAGGTTGCTGGCGCCGCTTCAGAAAAAGAGGCCTGCATGCCACTTTCTAATTTTGGTCGGCGACGAAAGCAATCTTCAGGCGACCGTCGGTCGGTATCTCGTTCGACAAAGCACATCTATCGGCCAACCTTCTCTCCTGCTTTCTAATTCTAAATGTTCAGCGGATCCTCGCACTAAACGACGCACGCCGATTAACGTCTTGACGGTCGTGCACGAGAACAAGGAATGAAGGTTTATAGGCCGCCAGAGGGGTGAAAGGTAGAGGGAAGGGGCGCGGTGCCGGTTTCCTTCTCTGCGCGCGCGCTTTGGAATCGTGGCGCTTGAGTACTACTACGAGGGTACTACAATATGTATTCTAAATATTTACTTCGACGAGGACCGAACACAATGTACGAATAATAACAAGTCTACCCTCTTCTCCCAATAATAATTTTAATTAATAAACAATCAAATGGAAAGTAAGGTCAAAAAACTAACATCATAGTAGATACAGTTGGCAATACTTTGAATATTTATGTTTCACAGAGGCTCAAATCCTGAAAGTTCGGAATTGGAATCTTAAACTTAAATCTTCGGTTTCGCTATCGCTATCTTCGTCTAGGTCTTCTTCGGAATAAGACGAGAAAAAGTCGTCGCATAGTTTGTCGACAGTCTTGAGATTAAAATCTACATTTCTCTCAGCCACGTATTGTCTCAAAGATGCCCATACCAACTCAGTTTGGTTCAAGTCGGGGTGATATGATGTTAATCTCAAAACAGAATGACCTTTTTCAGCCATTATTCTGTCTATTTCATGAGTTATATGCCGGCTGATGCATTTTGATGAGGCTATACAAATCAATTTTCAACTTGTCGTCAGTGAAATGTTTGTTGCCTTAGCCATTCTTTCGTATGATCCTTCTTAGAGCACATAGGACATTTGTTTATCTAAGCATTGTGCTACGGAGCGTTATCTATAACCAGAACACTTTTGGTGGTAGGTTGGGAATCAGTTTATCATGAAGCCATTTTTTTATAGTTACTATAGTTCATCTCACTATGATAATCACCAGACTTACTATTACTTATATATTACATTATCATTACCAGCATGCACAATAATAAATCTTTGTCCTGTGAAGGTCCTCGTTGGTATTATCTTCCAACTCTTTTCATGCGTATGTGATGTATGTATGTTTCGTCCATATAAGTTATAGGACAATTTTGTTCTCTATATACTTTCGTGCCTCTCAGATAAAACTTTACGTTGTAATTTGGATTTAAAATCCATTATAAACGAGTAAATCTCTTAGCACACCAAGGAATAAATGGCGACAGCTAATGGCGTAAAGTTGTATATATTCAACCCACGAATTCGTAACAATACATACAATTGTCAGATAATTTGTAATAAAGTTGTTTCACTGCCTGACAGTTTTTCTAGATATTTGCGCAGAATTACTGGGGTTGGAGGCGTATAAATATACCCACGTAAAAAAATTGAGATATACCCTCCCCCCATCACTGCAACTCCCAACCCTCCAATGTTTAAGCACTACAGAAGTTTTTCCGACAATCATCAGGATCAGTCTGAAATGTCCAACTTATTTATGAATTACTCTTTTTTGTTTTTGACCTTATTCTAAGCCGCCAGTGCACCGAATTTCAAAGGCTATCCCATCCTTGGCGTAGTAGTAACATTGTGTGAAAATTTCATCGAAATCCAAACAGTACTTTACTACAAGACCGACTGAAATGGGTGACATAGTTTTTCGTGATGTACATGTCATATCATCCAAAAAACATAATCTCATTTTCGAAAATTTTCGCGATTACGATACTTCCTCGCCAGTAGGTGTGGGAATTAAAAATAGAAGATAAGCTCGTCGCTGTCGAGGTTCAATCATCGGAACTGTAATTGGATAGCAACGTTGCCAAGTCCGTTACAACTGGGGATAAATTCTTTGTATGTATATGACGGCGTCAAGCGCTGAAATTCGTCATTCCCTGAGATGCCTAGTCATTCCCCTGTATTGCCGTTTTACTAGCATTTCAGTTATTCCTTGTAATGACTGAACAGATACCGTAACAGTCACATTAAGTTCGTTACTGCATTTGCCTGGTTCAATCATTCATTGTACCAGTGTTGTGTTCATTTGCTTAGTATACACATATTCGTTTCTGTGTTTGTAAAAATGTCGCAGCATTCAGAATTGTTTTACAAGAAACTAACTAACTATGACAGTGTGAATAAGAAAATACCATCGAATACAAATGAGTTAAAGGAAGTAAGTTTATTTTTATAATTTTGTGAACCTAACCTAAATTATAACATACATAGGCTTGCTCAACAACAGCATCCATTGTTGCCAGATTTCGTATATAAATACTTGATTAAAAAAACAGTAATATAATAATAAAGACAACGCTTTAATCTATTCTCATTTCCTTTTAGATTAGTTCATGCTTGATTATTTTTCTTTTAATATTAATGATAAAGTACGAGAGACAACGCGGCAGGTAGTTTTAAATGACTTTATTGTTTTTCGACGCAGTCTGTTTTTAATTTTCGGGAAAGTAAAGAAATCGTTAGGACTTAGATCGGGATGACTTTTGGCAAACAAATGGTGGTATACCAATCCGCAGTAACAGTCCTTTGCTCATTAAGAGGAATTGTTGCAATGTGACCCGCATTTGACACAAATGTCGCGACCATCTTTTTCGAAACACTTCGAGAACGGATGACTTTTGTTGGCTTTCTTCAGCTTGGAACACCCAAACAGCCGACTGTCGTTTATTTTCTGGTTCATAACAGTAAATCCAGGATTCATCACCACTAACAATGCTGTACACATTTTTTGAGTTTCAGGAATTGAACGGGTCAAGCGTTTTTTGACACCAATTAACCCTGGCTGCTTTCTGCTCTTCAGTCAACAAGTGGGGTATCCTACGAGAAACTAATTTTCTTACTCCTAATTCTTCATGTAAAATTTTTTGGATTGAGGTCTTTGAGATCTTCAAGGACGCGCGAAAATGTTCTCGGTTCTTGGTGATACTTAAAAATCCACTGTAGTGAGAACACTGCACGTATCGTTGTGAAACTTTGTATTTAAGTTTACTAAAGAGTGAGGTTAAGATTCAGTACTCACGTTCGATCCGCGCATTCCCTGTACTAACAAGGTAGTAAGTAGTTAAGATAAGGGCACGTACCCTAATACGGGGTCGAACACTCGTGCAAGGGTGTACATACAATGAGGATACAGAACGCGGACCTTATCATCTCAGGTCAGAAAAGGTTCGACCGCAAACCACTTTGTTATTAACCTTTTATGTCAGCCGCCATCGCTTTTCCTAATCACGTCTTTTAACCTTTGCCATATATCGGCTTTACGTTCAATTTTCTCAACTTTTTGTCGTCCACCGCAGTCACTTGGCGCTGCTATAGGGTGGAAGCGGGAGCGATACTGTTCGGGCTGCAGACGGGGTTTTATTATGAAGCCTCAAGGCTCCGCTGTATCTCTATTCCTATATTCGACGTTTGTTTAGAAATTACACTACTTCCAACATCAGAACAATCCGACGATCCATCAAATTTCAGGCTAATTTCAACCATTCCAATTCTAGCCAACATTTTTGAAATGCTGATGAAAAATCAGATTAGTAAATGTGTTTAAGTCAGTTTCAAAAATATCGTTCAGGCACCTCAACAAAATTGGCAATTGGACGGCTTTAAAGTTTTGATAAATTCATTTCAGACCAAACACGATTTTAATTAATGGCATACTAGAGGGTTTAAATATGTGTATGAATCTTCTTTACAGTAAATGGTATTGCTCGTAATAGTATTTTCCTAAAATCTAGATTTTTGATATTTAGTGGGTTGGTTCCTTTCTGCAAAAAGCCGTCCAATTAATGACTGTCCATGTTTGGCTTTAGGCAGAATAGATGGTGTTGGTAAGTTCCTACTTGACAATTAGAAGTCATCATGCTCGGAGTACCACAAGGAACAGATTTAGGGCCTATTTTTTTTCAATATACATCAGCTACCTACCAAATTATATCGACACTGAATACATATTTTTTGCTGATGACACCACTATCTCCTTAAAAGAATTGACAATAGATGCTCAGCCACATTTCACTTATATGCAGTTTTGGTTCACTCCTTACCACCAAAAGAATCTAAGTCGCTTGTCTTGTCGCTCGATTTTTGATAATTAGTAACATAGACCGTTCGGGTTCGAATCCCGTCCCAGGAGAAACTTTTCTCTTAGCTATGGATGTTCTGATTGTCCGTAGGTGGTAGACGGTCTCTGACTGTCGAATGTGTGCATGTTTCCCCTGTATCCCTCTATAGCCCCACGGAACCCTATGGGTGTTTAGGCCTTAGGGCCTTCGTGGTGGTTAGGGTATAAAAAAAATGGGTTAACCCTGCTAATTCCTCCCACTATTGATGGATCTTTCTGTCCATCTCTGCGAGATTATTTGTTTAGCCGTACTGTATGTGATCCCAATCGCTGGCTCAGGCACTATGAAGGGTGTGCTAGCTCCACTCTTTGATGTCTCGTTTCCCTCTAGACCTGTGTACTGGACTCGTGAGACTAGATATGTTTAATACAGCTCCAAAGACAGCTTTCTGTTTGCACTTGCACCTTTTATGTCTTATTTCGATACTCCCAAAGATGTCTTCAACAAGTGTTAAATACTACTGGAATTGAACCATCGGCCTTAACCAATGAGAGCCCTGTCTATGCGAAGGTTTTTAGGTACTTTGTCGCTCAAGAGCGGCAAAGCTGTCAGTTTAGATCGAGAAAAAAAATAAGACAATCTTTTTCCTGCTTGAAAAAGGTAGCCTGAGACATTGCTTCCAATTGTATTTTTCCCTCGTCTAAGGGCGCCCTGTCGATTGTGAGATCGATTCATATTTCATCGCAACAGAGGCAAACTTTCAATTATTTCGGTGGTGTGTTGTTTCTTGTTTTCACGCATATGGCTGTATCTCGTGATATATAACTATAAAGGTCTTGATTAAAACAGCAAGGTAGCTTTCCACCAGACTGATTGTTTTGGTTTCAGTTGAATGTACTACCTACTGGCGCCAATGCAGGAGCGTAGTTGCAAGCGTCGAACATTTTTAACTTAAAATAAGGTACAGGGTTTGTCCGGAAAGTAGTAGGACTCATTTTCGTTAGAGCAGAGGTACGCGATTAAATTCTGTGTGAAACTCGGTAAATCTGCGACCGATACGTTTGATATGATCAAGCAGGCTTACCCAGGTGTTGCTTTAGCAAGAAGTGGTGTATTTCGGTGGCACCAGGCCTTTTTGACTTCGGCATCCCGGCCTAACCGTGTCGAACTTCGTACATCTAAAACTGGCCAATATGACCGCTCCTCTGTCCCTAGGGCATCGAGATTGTAGAACAATCTGCCTGAGAAGAGTTGCTAATCTCACACACTTCAAAAATCAAGGTTCTTTCAAGCTCATCGTAGCAAACGGTGCCTGGTATTACGCTTCCTACGCGGCTTCGGTATCACAGAAAAAAAAAACTGGAAAAATCCTCAACAAGCAGCGATACAGTTCGAGCGATACGAGAAATCGTCACGCATACAGGAGGCTTCCGCCTTGTCAAAATTCATTCCACCGCGCCACTGAACCAAACTGTGTGCCTAGACTTCCAAAAGGGAAGTGAATTATTGAGGCCGCTAGTTCTCGGCCCGTTTAAAACAAAACATCTAGGCAAATTCATGTCGCCATTGGGAAATTAAATAATTATCGAGGAAGCTAAGGTGAAACGCGAGTTACGACTTGCAAATGAACGTTGCCCTGTGCTAAATCATTCGCATGCGGAGATTTTGGGCCCCAGAGAACCGTCTACACAGCAACTGAATAGAGCTATTAACAAAAAATAGTGTCAAGTAGGTTGACACTGCTCTTCTCGCGCATTCACAAATGCTTTTCTTAAATATTCAATCCGTACAATACTGAAGTGCTATCCGAGTATCACTGTTGATGTAACCGTTATAAAAATTGTCAAAATCAGATATCATTTTTATTTTATTTATATTTTATTGCATAATCATCCAAAAGAATAAAATTGACAAAGCATAGTTTGAAGTTTCGATAACTTTGTACTCTAGGTTAGAAAGTACTTCAAAATGGGATATACCATTCTGATTGAAGGAATTTTCCAAAATGGCGCACAGCCGTCATATTGGGATTTTGGTTTGTTATTTTTACGTTAAAATATATTATTCGTGCTTCAATTTCATTATCGCGTTTTCAACTTACTGGCTTGACTCATTCAAAGAAAATAAATGGAAGGTTCTTAGTGGAAAGCACTGCATGTTTTGACAAGAATCAACTTTTCTCTAAAACTATGGAAGTTTGACAAAATTTAGATTTTAATTTCTTATAGAGCCGATAAAATCACAAAGTTATATCACTGGCTTTACGCACAGCGGCAAACTTTAGATGATCCGGTTACAATGCCAATTATGCTTGTCGCGAGGTCCCCAGAAAGCCTTCCTGAATGCTCGCTTCTAATTGGCAATCAGTTTGTGAGAAAAGAAGGGCTGTTAGACACTAATTATCGATGAACGTCTTTGCGAAATGACTGTAATTTTTTTGAATACAATGCCGTTGATTACCGTCATCAATCGACCTACTTTAAGAGAGGCGTTTAAAGCCATACAGAATGTATGTATGAATTATGTGGTTTACATGATTTAGCCACATTGTACCTAATAACCCTGAAGGCAGTGACATCTCCAAGAACTAGATCAGCTCTATAGTCCACTTATCAAAAAAAGAAGCTAAGCCCAAACACACTTCACGTCATTGGACTTCCGAACGCCGAGCATGTTACAATGCCGGCGAGGCTGCATGCACCGCCATGTCGCCTCCCACTCCACTTTCCCGGTTTGGCATTGGTCCTGTATATCTGTTCGACCTACTCTGCCCAAGAGCAGTTATGCTCCGCGTTTCTTGAAACGCCTTGGTCTGTCCTCCCCAGGAGTCGGTCGCTCAAGGCTGGATCGTCTTCGAGCCCAGATAGCTAACCCTGAAATCAGTGGCATCTGCAAGAACCAGATCAGATCTATAGTCCACTTATCGGAAAAAGAAGCTAAGGCCAAACATTTACGTCATCGGACTACCGAACGCCGAGCATGTTACAATGCCGGCGAGGCGGCATGCACCGCCATGTCGCCTCCCACTCCACCTTCCTGGGTTGGCCTTGGTCCTGTATATCTGCTCGACCTACTCTGCCCAAAAATAGTTGTGCTCTCCGTTTCTTGAAACATCTTGGGCTCCTGGTTTGAGGGGTTCCACTATATAGGATTTTTCCCTGCATATCGAAATTTAAAAGCTGAGGTACACAGAAAAGCTAAGTTTGATATCCTAGCCTTTATAAGAAGTTCTAAAAAGGTCCGACAAATTTAGTACATACATTTATGTGCATGGTCTGCAAAAAGGACCAAACGTGCTGTAGTCGGCTGGGCGTCGCCTCCCCACTGCTACTTGCTCAAATACTAAGAAGTTTTTATCCATAGCTGACGCGTCTGAACGCCCCTCTTAATCAGCATTTACGCTCTGTCGCAATCGAAGGTTAGAGAAAGAAGCGCAATGACAAAATGACCGATCTCCGGTTCTAAAACAAAAGAACATAAAGGCCGGTAACGAATATTTTGTACGGAAAAACTGCGAAGTGTAATTTGTAATGTGAAAGAGAGAAATGCCGACAAATACGTTTGCGGCTTCGGACATGAGAAAACACGGATATTTGTCTTCAAAGCGGCGTTTTCAACCAGCCAGCGGTGTAACAACAAGGTTGAATGGGATCTGTTTGGTCTCCGTATCTGTGTATACACCATTGTTTCATGCTTTTTGGAAATCAGCAGATCGGTATAGGTTTATTCATTTGGAGACAGCCAGTAATGAGCCAGAGTTAATCTTTGGCCCATCATGGTGCACAGAAGCCCAAATACGGTAGAGCTTGGTTGTCAGGCATGGAATCAGGAAAGCCGTACAGGAAGAGTTTGAAATACAGGGCATGTTAGAAGAGCGGCCCCACATCAAGATCACCGCCTTAGGCTTTGGGATCGCAAGGAGGTGGAAACCTTGCCTTGGTGTGTACGAGATGCGGTGTTGCCAGGCGAACCAATGAAATTTTGATCGTCACCTACTAAGAAATGTCTCTAACAAATTCATTATTTCTGGGTGTTCTTTTTTTCTATGTCACTAAATGTATGTAATGTGTTTTCGCAACAATATCCATAGACTAACAAGGACTTATGGCACGTTGCATATATGCATATGCAGAAGTTCTATAATATCCAATATCCTAAAACATAAACAATTCGAATGTATTTCATATTATGGAACATATACTGCGTTCCAGTACGGATAAATATATGTCCTAATTAAAAAATTTGCCATTCCGCAATGGTAGATAAACTATAGTTTAGTCCAGCAAATTCTGTATTTTATTCAACGACCTAAAATGGATTATCTACAAAATGGATACATTATTTCAAAACGCGAAACCGCAATATTTTGAAATCCACAATAGTGGGCAACCATTTATATGTGTATTCAAATTAGTTACGAATTGATAAAATTTTACATTTGGCAACGTGCGGGTCTGCCTGATAGGGAAACATGTAACATTCATAAATAATTAATGATACATAGGTTTTTTCTAGTCTAGACATTTGTCAATATTTATGTTCTTGGCTATTCCAAATATGAGGCACCATGTCCGTATTTTCATGAAGCGGCGTATATCACAAAATGGTGTCAAGTAGATTGACTCTGTACCTACTTCCCACGCAAACGCTCTGAAAGCCCTCGTAACTCAACATACGACCATAGACACTAGAATGAGTATCAGTGAAAAATAGTATTGTTGATTTGAAATAAAATTATGGACTTCCAACACTCATGCAACTTTTGTGAGTTTAGGTATTATGTATCTTGAAAAGTGACATTATGTTATTCTGTAGCTGTACGTGCTGCCTGAACATCATAATGCTTCAGCTATCAATGCTTGGCTCTGATTTGATAGCTAGAGTGAGACGGTAGTGAATAGATGCACATTGAGCATTTGTGTGCTAATTATCTGTGTTGATTTCTTCTCTCAAATACACTTATTTGAGATGTATGCAAAGCTACAAAATTATTATCTCCACTGCAAAAGAAAAATCGGCTTAGATGGGCTAAAGAACATAGACAATGAACACCTCAGCAATGGTGTGCAATACAATGGAGTGATGAGGTCCGATTCGAAGTTTGAAGCATTCCATGTTGAGTGTCTGAAGAGAAAAGTGAAATTTCCAGCATCCATTATGGTCTGGGGCAGTATGTCATCGAAAGGAGTAGGAAAACTTCATTTTATTGATGGAAATGTGGATACAAACAAATATTTGGCAATTTTAGAACATTAGCTTTTACCAGTGATGGAAGAATGTTTGACATCCCGCCAAGATTTTGAAATGGGTTTCTAGCAGTAAAGATCTGTCACCTATTGAAACTTTGTGGCACGAGATGAAAAAGGTTCTACGACAACATTCTGCTCGTACAATCACCGAACTGAGACAAAAGCTTCAAGAAATATGGGATTGTTTTACACCAAATTTTCGCCAAAACTTGGTTAACACTACGCCCCAAAGAATTTCAGCCGTAATAAAAGATAAAGGTGATGTTACCCAATGGTAATCTTTCAATTGTTGCTTTGTTAACTTCGCGCATTTATTCGCACATTATTTATTTGTTCAGATGTTCTATTAGTTATAGATCTAAGTGATTTCAAATATGTATTTTTTTACGACTAGAGTGTATCTAAAATATTTTTGAGAAAATAAATTGTTTTAATTTCGTCATGTTTAGTTTATAAAGGCAAAATAGCTCGGATATAATGGATTAAAATAGTCCGGTATAAGCGCGGGTCTATTTTAAGCGAGTCTATAATATCCGAGGATTTTACATGCAATTATTTATAGGACCTTAAATTGTGTTCATTATATAGGGTTTCCATTATAAGCAAGTTCATTATGAGTGGATTCCACTGTATATAGGTTTTTTATTTTTGACCTATGTTTTGTAAACACCCTGTATATGAGTCGCTTAGCATCTTCTAGAATATGCTAAGTGCGAACTGCTTCCATCAAAGGACGATCAAATTAAGCTCAGTGTATGTGCACATCGAGATTTAGAAGGGCTTCATAATGTAGGTGATGAACGCTCTTTAGCGTATCCCATGTAAATTAATGCCTGGGAACTGAGTGTAGTCTATTGAATGACCGGTTTCATCAAAATTCTATGTCATTATGCTGCTAATATATGTGAAACGAATTGTTGCATCGAAATCGCCAATGGCAATATAGATGCAGATGGAATTTTGTCATTATCATGACACAACGGGGCAATTTGTCACCAATTGATTTAATGTGTCCTTTCTCTGGTCAAACACTAAAATTGCACCATTTATTCTGATATACAGGGTGTTGGGAAGGTCGATACAAGGTCTTGGGGAGGGGATATGACAGACCATTTAGAGTCTTTTAAGCCAAGCATACCTCAGTACAGTCTTACGGTTTTCGAGATATTCGGATTTTCAAATTTAAGTCATAAATTAGTAAACGAAACAAAATAAACTATTGAAACATGCTTTATTGGTGTTCATAGTGAGAACCATTGTTTCTAATACATGCTCGAGCTCTACGTGTTACTTCGGTAGTTGTTGTACTTAATAACCTGTCTTGAAGTCCAATGGTGTTAAGTCAGGGGATCTAGCAGGCCACGGAATTGGTCCACCGCCATTCACCTGATGTGTTGTTTCATACATAATTTCAAAGTGCATGCACAATAATCCAATAAATATTTCAGCTGTTTGTTACGAAAGTCCATGTTTGAAATACTGCGTCCTTATTAAAACACCCTTTGTAAATAACAGCCTTGCACTTGTTGTTAATTAGATGTAAATTATTGACATCGCAGTTCCAATACTACTAGGATGCTGGTCTTTATGCCCTTAGGTTGACAAATATTTATAGCAGCAAACTGATAAAGAACTTAATTCCCTACAAAATTGATCCTATTACCTCTTCACATAGGATCGATGGTTTTTAAGATTTTCGATCAAACGTATTTTTCAAAATGGCGGCAAATGCCCCAATCCGATCATGATGCCAATTTCCGCTTACCATTAGGAAGCAATGATAGAAGGTATCAAAAACATTTACTGTCGCCAAAATGGTATGAAAAAAATTCCTGGCCTATAGCTACTAGACCGGTTTTACCTTAAATGCCATGGAAGCGTGCATAAAACCACATATAATCCCTAGTCGTATTGATCAATGGCTTACCCCACTAAACCATTGAAAAACAGTTCTAGACAAATGTAGGCTTTCCTATCACATCACTGTTTTTGATCGAATATACTAGTTACAGTGGAAAACGCTTGAAACGGGAAAAATAGATGAAATGTGTTACTAGGATTTAAAAGGATCTGAATGGACGAGGGTCCATAAGGTGTTTTTTCGGAGTTGAAAATGGCTTATTTGGATACCAGGGCACCGCGGCTGCTATGAAGGTTTTGTTAATCCAATTTGTGAACTGCCCAAGGTTAATGGAAATGGTAAAAGCCTCCTCAGGTAAACTGCTGCACAATCTCGATACTCTAAGGACACAGGAGCAAAGCCCGTTGGCATAGCGATAGAACTAGATCACAGCTACTAACTAATATTTATTTTTCATTTTTTAGTTCGATTTATGTTTATATTATTTATATTTGAAAAAAGGCCTCGCGAAAATGCTATGCTCCAGGCCTCGCATGTGCGAAAATGGAACACCCGGCATAACTTCGATAAAAAGACAAACAATGCAAGGATGACAATCCCATCCAGTCGACGCATGACGACGAACGTCCAGCTCGAAAGCAAGAAAAATTATCGTGGATATTATGCAATAGAAAGTGACCGACAAGAACGAAAAAGGATCAGAAGCGCAAAGGACCGGTTGACATTCGCTGGACGGAACGATAATTTACAGCCAGAGTTTCATTTCAGCTCCAGCTGGAAAGCTTTTTGTACAGACTGGAAGCTTCGGTATACCCACTATCGCATGTACAGTGGCGGCACCAAAGCTGCCAGATCAAAAAACGGCGTCAAGTAGGTTGACACTTACGACGCAACGCTGTCTTCAGTTAGTCCGTAAAGTACAGGGTGCGGCAGAGAGGACGGACGTTTTTGGGATGGGTAGTACTCTCCGCGTCCGTCTACGAGAGAGGTGGGGAGGGTGCCGTTTGACTAGCATTATTTTACCAGTTGTCGTGAACACCGCGTTTTCGCCTATGATTGTTTCGTCCGAAATAATGAGTCAGTGATCGTCGTACAGCGTGAGTTTCGTCGCCACTTCAACATTCACCGGAATAGAGCTGTTCCCTCTCGAAACACCATCCTTCGTTGGGTTGAATCACTTCGCAGGCGTGGTGAACTGATCAACAGAAGACCAAGAGGAGCGCCGCGAACAGTTCGAACTCCTGAAAATGTTGAACGCGTTCGACAGGTCTTTCTTCGCAGTCCGACTCGATCAGCCCGGAAACATGCTGCTGCACTTCGCCTTAGTGATCGTTCGGTAAGGCGAATTTTGCATATGGATCTCCGCTTTCACCCCTACAAATTGGCCATTGTGCAACAGTTACAGCCCGGAGATTAACGAACTTCGCACGTGAGATCAAAATAAGAACCTCATGTGACGAAGCTCACTTTCACCTAAACAGCATGGTTAACCAGCAGAATTGTCGTTATTGGGCTAATGAAAATCCGCAACAGTTACACTAAAGACCGCTGCACAGCCCAAAAGTAACGGTTTGGCCGTTACTTCTTCGAAGACGGTAATGGTCGTGATGTTACCGTGAACTCAGAGCGCTACGTCGACATGATCACCAACTTCTTTCTCCCTGAATTACGGCGGCGACGTGTTTCAATCCGACGTGTGTGGTTCCAGCAGGATGGGGCGACCGCCCACACAGCCCGAGCATCCATGGACGTTATTCGCCCTCTCTTCCCTGGTCGCCTTATTTCCAGGTTTGGCCTCCTCGGTCCCCAGATTTATCCATATGCGATTTTTTCTTATGGGGACACCTCAAGGCTAGAGTATACGCGAATAAGCCGCGATCTCTGGACGAATTGAAGGGCGAAATTCGCATGGAAGTCGCCCAAGTTGAGAGAGCGATGTCTACGCGAACTTCCAAGAACGCCTCCAGCACTGCATCAACGATTTCGGCCACCACATGCCTGATGTGATTTTCCACACTTGACTGTCTCAAATGCTATTTCCTTGTGAACCTGATTCCATCAATGAATTTGTTTTCGAGTAAAAATTAACTATTTTATGATTTTTTGAAAACCGTCCATCCTCTCTGCCGCACCCTGTATTATGTTTGGCAGTGGCATAGTGGAAGAGACCTCTAAGTAGCGGTAGAAGCGAGTCAGATCGCAGACGGCTTGTCGGTGCGAAAGGGTCCCGAGGTTGTCAGTGAAGCTGCCGCTATTAACGACATATTTACGTTCCAAGTCAAAATCGGTGATCGGGACTACAACCAGCCAAAAGGAACGGCTCTTTGGTAGAGCTTGGCTATCCATCAAAACCGTTGAACATTGAACTTTACCTGATTATTGCGACCTGTAATGATCCCGTCAGATAGGAAGTCACTGCTCTTCTTTTCTCCCGGTCCATCTATCAAGCTTTGCTGAAATACTCTACTTAAGTATAACTAACCATGTAGTGTATTTCGGCGTCCAAAAAGTTATGAGACATCCCGATTTTCTGAATCACCCTGAATCGATTTTGCTATCCCCGTATGAGACAAAACAGACGCGAGTATGAAAGTTGTAGGCATCCAAACTTTAGTGGCATAATTTAATACATATAGTTGGGATGGGAACCGGCAATTAAATATCATAGCTTGATTAAAGGAAGATTAAACGAATTAGAAGTTTGGAATGAAGCTGTATATTAAATACTAGCATAATACACCAACTATAAGGCATTAATGAAAACGCTAATGTCTGAGAGACGGAGTTATTTGCAGCAGGTGGTTAAGGTTGCTAATTCACCTGGAAACTTTAGACGAACTCCATTATCAACTTGACGATTTCAATTAATTCAAGCAAATTATACCAGATGACACACTACGGAGGCCACGTTTACGTAAGTGTTTTACGTCTTGCTTGATTTTGACATTACCACTGAAGATGGCAGAGTTGAAAAATTACGGACATGGGATCTTGGATGTCATTCAATTTTCCCGAAAATTTTCCACCTTATCCATATTTCATCCCCAGATAAGAGTCCCCATGAATTATATGCCACAGAATGGTAATTAGTATAAGATTTTGTTGACCATTTCTTGCTGATGATGATGGCTAATAAAAACATCATCGCATTTTTTCTGAGAGCACCAACATATATGTTGCTCGAGGTAATTGGAGGCCTCCCATCCTAACCGTGTCGAGCTTCGTACAGCCATGACTGGTCGGTATAACTGCTCCTTTGTCCCTGGGGTTTCGAGATTGTAGAATAATCTATGTGATGAGGCTTTTTCCAGTTCTGGTAACCTTATGCAATTCAAAAACCGTATTAAGTTCTACATCACACCGTAATACTGTTATTTTGATTTTCCACCCATTCAAACTAAAGCTACTTTAACCCTTCTTCGAAATGTAATAGTTACCATATCGCCATCCAGGGGACAGACGTATATTTTAAACTATAACCTGGATTTCTTTGATTTTTCTATGTACGTCACTGGTCTTTCACAAATCCACTGTTTATGCCTCTTGTATTTTTGACTAATTTATTTTGAGAAATAATCTTTACGAAACTGCACGGCAGCAACTAATAGTTTCTCAATAAATTCCGAGGTTTCTGACTGAAATATTTTGGACTATAAAGTGTAGTTGACAAATTGACATAAAAAAGTTGGCATTTTCTACTTTTCGGTACGGTTACCTATAAAAGCGTGTTTTTTTAAACTATTATTTATTTAGTTGACACTGAAAACACACGTACCGTATATTTATCCATAAAACCTTGAAGTGGTGCCACATTTTAGTCTTTACTTATATGCATGTAAGCTCATTGACCTGGCACTATTATAGATCTTCTCAAACAAGAAAATGTATACCGTCTAAAATTAGGCACTTGTACCAAATAAGATATAGAGATAATTTCCGTTCTCCTTTATTTGACAAAACGTGAAGTGGTGCCACATTTTAGTCTTTACTTGTATGCACGTAAGCTCATTGAACTGGCACTATTATAGATCTTCTCACAAGAAAATGTATACCGTCTAAAATTAGGCACTTGTCCCAAATAAGATATAGAGATAATTTCCGTTCTCCTTTATTTGACAAAACGTGAAGTGGTGCCACATTTTAGTCTTTACTTGTATGCAGGTAAGCTCATTGACCTGGCACTACTATAGATCTTCTCAAACAAGAAAATGTATACCGTCTAAAATTAGGCACTTGTCCCAAATAAGATATAGAGGTGATTTCCGTTCTCCTCTATTTGACAAAACGTGAAGTGGTGCCACATTTTAGTCTTTACTTGTATGCACGTAAGCTCATTGACCTGGCACTATTATAGATCTTCTCAAACAAGAAAATACATACCGTCTGAAATTAGGCACTTTTCTCAGATAAGATATAGAGATAATTTCCGTTCTCCATTAATTGACAAAACGTGAAGTGGTGCCACATTTTAGTATTTACTTGTATGCACGTAAGCTCATTGACCTGGCACTATTACAGATCTTCTCAAACAAGAAAATGCATACCGTCTGAAATTAGGCACTTGTCTCAGATAAGGTATAGAGATAATTTCCGTTCTCCATTATTTGACAAAACGTGAAGTGGTGGCACAGTTTAGTCTTTACTTGTATGCATGTAAGCTCATTGACCTGGCACTATTATAGATCTTCTCAAACAAGAAAATGCATACCGTCTGAAATTAGGCACTTGTCTCAGATAAGATATAGAGATAATTTCCGTTCTCCTTTATTTGACAAAACGTGAGGTGGTGCCACATTTTAGTCTTTACTTGTATGCAGGTAAGCTCATTGACCTGGCACTATTATAGATCTTCTCAAACAAGAAAATGTATACCGTCTAAAATTAGGCACTTGTCCCAAATAAGATATAGAGATAATTTCCGTTCTCCTTTATTTGACAAAACGTAAAGTGGTGCCACATTTTAGTCTTTACTTGTATGCACGTAAGCTCATTGACCTGGCACTAATATAGATCTTCTCAAACAAGAAAATGTATACCGTCTAAAATTAGGCACTTGTCCCAAATAAGATATAGAGATAATTTCCGTTCTCCTTTATTTGACAAAACGTGAAGTGGTGCCACATTTTAGTCTTTACTTGTATGCATGTAAGCTCATTGACCTGGCACTATTATAGATCTTCTCAAACAAGAAAATGCATACCGTCTGAAATTAGGCACTTGTCTCAGATAAGATATAGAGATAATTTCCGTTCTCCATTATTTGACAAAACGTGAAGTGGTGCCACATTTTAGTATTTACTTGTATGCACGTAAGCTCATTGACCTGGCACTATTACAGATCTTCTCAAACAAGAAAATGCATACCGTCTAAAATTAGGCACTTGTCCCAAATGAGATATAGAGATAATTTCCGTTCTCCTTTATTTGACAAAACGTGAAGTGGTGCCACATTTTAGTCTTTACTTGTATGCAGGTAAGCTCATTGACCTGGCACTATTATAGATCTTCTCAAACAAGAAAATGTATACCGTCTAAAATTAGGCACTTGTCTCAAATAAGATATAGAGATAATTTCCGTTCTCCTTTATTTGACAAAACGTAAAGTGGTGCCACATTTTAGTCTTTACTTGTATGCACGTAAGCTCATTGACCTGGCACTAATATAGATCTTCTCAAACAAGAAAATGTATACCGTCTAAAATTAGGCACTTGTCCCAAATAAGATATAGAGATAATTTCCGTTCTCCTTTATTTGACAAAACGTGAAGTGGTGCCACATTTTAGTCTTTACTTGTATGCATGTAAGCTCATTGACCTGGCACTATTATAGATCTTCTCATACAAGAAAATGCATACCGTCTGAAATTAGGCACTTGTCCCAAATAAGATATAGAGATAATTTCCGTTCTCCTTTATTTGACAAAACGTGAAGTGGTGCCACATTTTAAGCTTTACTTGTATGCATGTAAGCTCATTGACCTGGCACTATTATAGATCTTCTCAAACAAGAAAATGCATACCGTCTGAAATTAGGCACTTGTCCCAAATAAGATATAGAGATAATTTCCGGTTTTCGTTATTTGACAAAACGTGAAGTGGTACCACAGTTTAGTCTTTACTTGGATGCACGTAAGCTCATTGACCTGGCACTATTATAGAACTTCTCAAACAAGAAAATGCATACCTTCTGAAATTAGGCACTTGTCCCACACAAGATATAGAGATAATTTCTAATTTTCGTTATTTGACAAAACGTGAAGTGGTAGGTACCACATTTTAGTCTTTACTTGGATGCACGTAAGCTCATTGACCTGGCACTATTATAGATCTTCTCAAAGGGTAAAATGGATACCGTATAAAATTAGGCACTTGTTCCAGAGGTCTTGGGCACACTTCACAGTTTGACTGATGCGGGAACGAGTAACAGCAGAAAAATGCTAAGACCCTAAATATTTTTCATGCACTGAACAGCCTAGATCATTCCAAAAAATCGGTCCAAAGAGAATTTCCGATTTTCGTATATTTGATAAAACGTGAAGCGGTACCTACATTTTAACCTCTAGTTGAATGCACGTAAGCCCATTGACCTGGCTCTGTTATAGATCTTCTCAAACAATAAAATGCACACCGTCTAAAATTAGGCTAAGACACTTGTCCCACTGGCTTGCACGAACCTTGAGACACACTTCACAGTTTGACAGATGCGGCATTTTCATTTCGAAGTGAGTGATAGAGGAAAAAACAGCGGGAAAAGGCCCAAGCCCGTTGCACGTGTTCCCGCGCGAGCGCTACCGACATGATACGTGCTTCACAGACGAAAGCTTGCGGAGGACTAGCCGACAAGCGACATCGAAAGCTCTGCAAGGTGGGGGATGGGGGTAGGGGCTGCAAACAGGGGTGGGAGGCAGCGCTACATCCACTACACCTATTCCTACTACTACTGGGCTCATTTTTACACACCACACTCATTCTGTTTTAAACCTGTTCAATGGGAAATTATATTCAATGCATAACAACTGAATTTTCCGACCACGGACAGCTGTTTCGTGCTTTTTGGCTACTCATCAGCATGGTCTCCCGGACAACAAACGAAAGCATAGCAACTATACACAATCAAAAGTGTGATGAAATAAGGTGCCATCTACCACTAAAAACGACCACTGCAAACAGTGAATAGTAGCTATTCGTCGAGAGGGTATAGATCCCACGAGACCGCTAGATAGACCGATAGATCTGACACTGAAGACTGAATACATAGGAGTAGTACAAGGAAGTCGGAGTTCTTGCATTTTTGAAATATTTACCGGTCATTCTACACAATTATTGGCTTCGTTTATAGCTTTCTCAATATGGCAATTGATATCGATACTGACACGTAAATCTTTAGCTACCCCTACCTGTTGCAATTCTGATTGGCTAGATGATTAATCTCTTCTTGGATATATTTGCAGTCTTAATTAAATCCATCGAACCGTGGAATAAAGTTTCAAGTCTTATAATGTAAATTTACGATATTATGAAAAAAGTGGTCCTAAATGACTTCCTTGTGGAACTTCCTCAAATGGTTTAGATTTATAGCCAATAACAGTTGTGATTACATTACATCTATCAGGTCCAGTTTTTGCCTCACAGTTGTCACACTTGACTTGACTAGGAAGGGAAGAATGGTTTTTCCTTTTACTCCAAATTTATTTGGGATCTCATTATCGATTTTCGTACTATAATCATCAAAGTCTTTTTTTATTAGTCCCTCAGCCTTAGACTTAAACCTACAGAATTCGTGATATACCACTAAACTTATTTCTTGCTAAAACAACATCAATCAAAGACAGTTTTTCGGGCTTTTTTCATTATTATTATTAATAAGCTGTTTGACATTCTAGAGCTCAAATACTATACTAGTCCCAGAAAGGTTATTTAAAACTTGTATGATCTACTGAAAAATTGTATGACTTATGACATTTTCGAAATGATCGAAACATTTTTGCTTTACACCTGTTTATTGTGAAGCAGCCTGTAGTATTTAATTTTAACGAGCAGAGTCGACTAAAGGGGTTGGTAACATCCCTCAGGAACACAACCCTCCAGACAGCCCCGGGCTGAACATCCCATGAAAAGTTCTTGAGTCAACAGGAACGTTGACAATCATATAAATGTAGAATCAGTGAACATAAGTCTATACAGGAAACATTATCACCAGCAGTGAGTAAATATGTTTGAGAAGTCTAGTAGAGAGGGTAAAGTGAGAACACTAAGTAGGATAATAATTACAAAGGTAAGGCCTTAACACATTAAGCCTTAACTAAGTAATTTGTTGGTAAGATTTTTTTAAGCATTACGCAAAAATAAGAAATTTGTGTGGGTGGTACTCAAGGCTGAACCCTTGGGCCACTAACGACAAAGGAGCTGTCGTACTGACCAGTTCTGAATGTACACAGTTGGAAACGGTCAGGATGGTAGGCCGAAGTCAGACGGACTTGTCTGGCAGGCTCATTGCATGGCGGCATCATGGAGAAAAGCTCTGCGGAGCAAAGTCCGTTAACATAGCGGTAGACGAGAGTCGTTAGAGAAGAGTCATCGATCACTAGTAATGCTCTCCGCTCATCAACATCGAGCATGGATAATGAAGTCGAGGTAGCACCACTTCAAACATTGAGAAGTACTCAAGCCTACGTATTATCTAAGTCTGGGGAGTTTTTGTGGAAAAGTACTTCTTACCGATCCCTGGGGACACCCGCATTGACATTGTGAGATAAAGAGGAGAACCTGTAATTTACAGACAGATATCTTGTGGCTAGAAAGTAGGTCAACTAACCATCTGCAAAGCTTCTTCGGAAATTGATGCATAGATGTTAAGTGTGAACATCTCGCTGGCCCAAGAATAGGCAATTCCTTGAGAATACATTTTTCCGCGACATTTATCCTATCATAGATAACAACTAATGAGGAATGTCAGGTTGTCTGAAAAATTACATCACCCTCGTTCCAGTTCTGGTCAGATAACAGAAATTCCATGACAAAATTCACTTGACTCTATCTCTGTCTGCTTCATTGTTTCGATATCTGAAGCCAAACTCTGTGGCTGCATACTTCATTATATTATAATATTAGTCTATTAGCTCTGCCGGAAATGTCAACAAATCAGATGCGAACTTCAGTTTCCAGTATATAGGCCAGTGAAATTAAGGGCCGTATCGTCAGTCGTTCCTACAATTGTAGGACGCTTTTATGGCCTCCTTGATTTGAACATAATAGCTCATTTTCGAAGTTTTGAAATTTTTCACGACTTCAAAGTTGAGTCATTTATTTTAACAGTGAGTAGATCTGATCAAAAGAAATGTTTTTTCCTTTAACATTTTTGTGGTAAAATTAAAGTAACAAAGTTATAGCCCTTTAGAAGTTTGAGTACCGCCATGTCTCAATAATAATATTATGTGCTCGTGTTTGGCAACAACGGATATAATCCGCCTTATCGGTTCATCGCATCGGAAACAAAAAAGCGAAAGAATTTGAAACGCTTATCACGATGTTTTTACTACAATTTTATTCAGTTGTATTCAGTCAATGTGTCAGTCGGTAACGCGTGAGTGAATAGTGGTGTTTGTTGCGTGGCTCAAACGAACGGGGGGGGAGACTTTACAAAATGCTGCCGCGGCATCACGGATTTATGCGGATCGGTTTCCCAATCGAGTGCAACCAACCCCTCGTGCCTTTGTTAATGTAGTACAAAGGGCTCGTGAATCATGTGACTTAAGACCTCACAGGGGAGGGAATGCCGGTGCTCAAGACCGCACGATCAAATACAGGTCCGTACTGAAATACTTGTTGGTAGGATACTTTATAAAACAAGGTAACATTTTTTGTTTATTTTTACACACATATTTTGGTTTATCTTCCTTCTACAATCATTATCTGAAAATTAATGACTCAACTTCAAAGTCACCCTGTATAAATATATTTAAGAGAATGTTGTACGTAAAGTATCTTTTTATCTGAATGTTAGCTTGTACCTTCACCACATTTGGAAATACGAAAGTAAATCATCACTTACTTCTTTATTACTGGCAAATGCATGGGAAATATGTGAGACAATTATATCCAACAGGTAATATTATGGGGACCAGAAACTTCTTAATGATAGAACGCGCCTCACTAGCTCTAAAGATGAATGATGTCTAGCTCCACCCCAATTGTAAGGTTTGAGCGATTTTATTTCTTCGTTTTTTACTGTTAGATCGATCCCCAAAACCTGTAACACCTTTTTTCCTTTAGCATAGTAGTAACTTTACGTCAAGATCTCATCTAAATCCAGGCCGGACTTTCCTAGTTATAGGGGACCAGGATCAGAGGACAGACAGACAAATAAACGCAAAGGCTTATCTCATTTTTGAAATTTTCCGCCACTTTCTCGCGAATCGGAATAGGTGGTGAAAAAAACTGGTTACTCCTCTTCTTTCAGCAAATGAGACTACGCTCATGGTCTACGACGCGAATGTATCGGAGGGTGAGTCGAAAGATTTAGATGTCGATTGTCGAAGAGACAGACCAGATAAAATTTTCCCTATGTTGTTCTCTATCGCAATGAATACCGTATAGTATATCTCCTTTGAAAGAAACTCCTTCTAAAGGAACGGATTCTGCAAAATTAGAGCTGCTTTCAACGTTACTGTGGCTTTGGGATTTACTTTAAAATTGTCTTCGGAGCACACCCTATTTTTTTTTTACTTTGTACGCCTACTGGCGGGAAAGTATTGTGATCGCGAAAATGACGTATTGCATTTTTTTATTTTATATGATATGTACATCACGAAGTACTGTTTCCATCGCTCTATCGGTCTGTCCGCTAATCCTCGGTACGCGTATACAGGGTGACTTCGAAGTTGAATCATTTATTTTAACAGTGAGTAGATCTGATCAAAAGAAATGTTTTTTTCCTTTAACATTTTTCTGGTAAAATTAAAGTAACAAAGAAGTTTGAGTACCGCCCTGTGTCAATAACAATATTATGTGCTCGTGTTTGGCAACAACGGATATAACCCGCCTTATCGGTTCATCGCATCGGAAACAAAAAGGCGAAAGAATTTGAAACGCATATCACGATGTTTTTACTACAATTTTATTCAGTTGTATTCAGTCAATGTGTCAGTCGGTAACGCGAGAGTGAATAGTGGTGTTTGTTGCTTGGCTCAAACGAAATAAAAAATGGCACATGTTTACGAAAATGCTGAACTTGTGGACATGATTCTTATTTACAAAATCCTGCCGCGGCATCACGGATTTATGCGGATCGGCTTCCCAATCGAATGCAACCAACCCCTCGTGCCTTTGTTAATGTAGTACAAAGGGCTCGTGAATCAGGTGACTTAAGACCTCACAGGGGAGGGCATGCCGGTGCTCCAAGACCGCACGATCAAATACAGGTTTGCACTGAAATACTTGTCGGGAGGATACTTTATTTCCAAATTCATTCATATTCACGCTAGATTGAGACTGATGAAAGATGGGATCCATGGAACACATGTTAACATCCAGGTCCGCGATCGTAATACGTTAGTTACATCGTGAAAGATACGCTTTGTCATATGACCACCGAGTTCACATATGCTATCCCGAAAAAATTCCCTAAGCCATTATTGCCGAGTGTAAATAGTAGCTTAGGTATCTACAATGTATGAACGTGCAAAAAATAACGCTTAACAGTACAAGATAAACGTTATATAATCTCAAAACATACTTTTAGCTACTTTCCACACCCGTTTATCAATAGCAAAATGCGTATTCTATCTTAAGCACTGCTGATATACCCTAATGAGATTTATACGAGAAATATTACTGCGAATATCCTGTGGCATGGATATTAGGTTTAGCGGATCAAAGAAGGCACATACTTTAATTAAAAATAGAAGACGAAAACCAAACTAGCAATTTGTGGCGACTTATAAGCAAAACAATATCTGGTTAGGCCGCAGCTTGGATCAAAGTAGCACACGCTGGCATCTGAGTAGAAACTTTCGCAATTAGGTAGGTACAGGTTTGCAATAGTTAATGCCGGCCGGAAGTTTTTCTTTCAAAAAATCCTTGCTTTCCGCTTTTGCTAGCCTTGACGTGGATTTAGGTTATAATACAGTCAATAAAGCATTTTCAACAATATGGCAGACACTTACAGCCGAATCATGACGCCCGCTTGCCGATTGAGGGTTGATCAACCCCCAGATTCCATATTTCAAGATTTTCAGGATTTTCAAGATTTTCAAGATTTCAAAGATTTTCAAGATTTTCAAGATTTTCAAGATTTTCAAGATTTTCAAGATTTTCAAGATTTTCAAAATTTTCAAAATTTTCAAAATTTTCAGCATTTTCAACATTTTAAAAATTTTAAAAATTTTCAAGATTTTCAAAATTTTCAAAATTTTAAAGATATTCTAAATTTTCAAAGTTATTTAGGCGTCTGCCTCGGTATAAAGGAAGTAAAGAGTCGATCTACCTGACGCCATTTTCTCCTAATTATTCCGTTGTCTATGCTCCGATTTTTCAAAAGTAACAATAACAGTAGAGCGGAAGAAGCAATATAGGGATGGCCACGTTTTAAATTTTATAACAGGTAATATCCAAATCAATATAAGTTGGCATTTATAGGGCACATAAAATGAAAATCTTCAATACCGCCGTGCACTGTCATATTAATACTTTATTTGGAACGGCATTGTCGTGGACATTTAGTTCTAATATCGCTCATTTATCTCTAATTTGGGTCAACCTGAAATATACATATACGATGCATTAATGCAGCGGTCGCCAACCTTTTCAGTGTGTTGAGCTACTTTGATCATTTTGGGATAAACAGTGAGCTACCTAGTCATGAGCATTGTAAGTCAACTTAAATGAAAAAATCGTAGGTGTTTGAAAAATTAACAAAATTTTTCGTCAGCTACAATGGCATGTCACATACGATTCGATCAAGGTAACTAAAAATAAAAACAGCAACGCACTATTTTAAACAAAACCATGTCCAGATAAAAAATGCGTGTTCAATGAGAAGCCTGACAGTCAGATTCACTGACAATTTTTTTAATGTTTAGGGTATAATTCGAATACAATTATTAAAATGTTCATTTATGGGTATTAAATGCTAAGTCTTGGTGAGAGAAACACAATAAACAAAGTGATGTCATTCTAGATCCAATATAGTGTCTGCTTCAAGCTGACGTTTATAATTACCATACTACGACATATGTATCAAACTAAAGGGCTTTATGAGACAACAATCAACGTGACGTCAGTCAAAATAACTTCCATAGTCACCCCAATTCTAGAGTACCAAATGAGGGAAACATAATAAGCAAAGTGACGTCACTATACTAACAGTGTGGCGTTTTCTAATTTCCATGGTCACCGCCATGATATGGGGATCAAACGGAAGAGCTCAATGAGACAAACACAAGCACATAACGTGATGCTACATTTCATATAGCGATCGCTGCAAAATATCGATTCACCATTATATAATTTATATCTATATTTTATAATACAAATAATGTAACAAGTCCTAATGATGAAATATATGAAAATTATATAGAAACGATCAGCTTGGTTATTTGACACCATAGATATTAAAAATATTTAAACAACATCAAGTTTCCAACCTACTGTAACGGTATCGACTGGGCAAAACTTCAAAAAGTGGACATGTAGCATTACAGAAACTTAATAAGAAAAATGTGAGACGCTTTTAAAAGGAAACGTTAGGGGAAGTTTATCAGTGGCTTCCAACCATACCACCTGCATATTTATTGCTACTCTTCAGAAACACGGCTTTTAATTTGCAGCTTATCCACCTGATCGGCCAGATCTGACCCCCTAGCGTTTTACTGATGTTTCCAAGATTACGAGAAGCAAGAAGGAAGAGAATTTCAATTAATCAACAGATGATATCGGGATATTTGTCGTTGAGGATTCATTTTTACCAGGAGGTTATTGAATAAGTGTGTCGATGCCAGTTAAGATTTTTACAGAATGAAAGCATATCATCTCAGTATAATACTTCAAGGTCCTTCCATTTAGCTGTAATGCGTCATACAATTGTGGCATATGATACCGCCTCACATAATAGACACATACTTTTTTGTACAGCTTCATCCGCGGTATGTGTGGGGATTAAATTTTCTTTCATAGGAACTCAGCGAAAAGGTAACGTTGAAACAGTCTGCCTTTTTTTTTTGTTGTTATAATCGCATTTTAATATTCCACTCTGCGGAAGTCTTTCATGAACGAATGTGATTATTTCGGCTTTGAAGTTTTTCTTTGCCTAATTTTAATTAACTTTATCTCTCGCGGACTGTATTTTGTTAAAGGAGTGGATCTCCAGCACCTGTCCCTGGTGAAAAGATCATTGTGTTCTGACTCTCCTCTCCAAGGCTACTTGTAATGAAATTGCTGCCCGATTTTCAATCTTAATATTAATCTGTTCGGAAGAGGGAAGTATGAGAGGCATGTTAGCTTCAAGATGTTGTATAATGTTGCTAACAGCCGGCTTTAAGGGATTTTATGTACAGAGCGTTTCGTAAACGTAAGGGGTGATGGACGCCAGCTTCAAATATTCTTTAAATGGAATGTGAAATTTCATTTTAAGATTATAATCCATGATAGAAACATTGCAGTATGATGTTGTAATGCCCCCCCTATAGCTGGGACCTTGGGTGCGCGACGCCATAACGAGTACTCGACACGTCTGAACATCTGCTGTCATCAAGGCTACTTTCATGGAAGATCCAGAAAACGCTGGAATGTTTCTCGACTCGTCGATAGGGGAATAAATATCCGACCAGATAATGGAACAAAGCAGTAACGGCAGGCCTACAGACACAGTCGAAACAGTAGGCAGCAAACGCCGAGTTAAGATGGAATAATATTTCGGTCGACATAGTTATAAATCAGTTGCACGTGTGAATTAGTATAGCAGTGACGAATTAGAAAAATATTTTCATCAGACGGACCAAAGTAACTCTCTGCATATAACCTCCTCATCATGTACAAGGCCTAGATAGGACCTAGCTCGGACTCCTGCTCACATGTTTGGGGCGCTGCCGCCCCGACTACGTTGTCCATGCTCAATGCTGTTCCGAAGAGGGATGTCAGACTGATCGATGACTCTTCTCTTAAGGACTCTGCTACTATGTCAACGGGCTTTGCACTTCAGAGGTATCCGCCATGATGTCGCCGCACCTTTGTCCCTAGGGCATCGAGTTTGGGGACCAATCTTCCGGGGGAGGTTTTTCTCAGTTCTACTAAACTTAGGCAGTTCAGAAATCGGGTTAACAAACAATACGCTTCTCATAGCAGCTGCGGTGCCCTAGTTTTAGGCTTTTGCCTCGACTGATTTAGTAATTATATCAAATATTATACAGGGTAAAACATGGTCAAAACGGCATTTTTTAGAGAAAAGCGACTTTAAAGTAAAATAAAATCTGACAACGCCGCAATGCCAGACGCAGTGTAAATAAAGATGGAGTTTGTTATTTTTGGCTCTTAGGTATTATTTCATTATTTGATAATGTACTCGTAAAATGTAAACAATTAAAAAAAACGGACTTACCACTACCTGTCTCACCTGGTGTGTGAAAGTTTATTAAACGTATTAAAAAAATCCACTTCTAAAATAGGGAACACAATTTTGATACATACGTTGTTTTTCTTGTTAAAACCCACACTACACTTTTTTGTATTTAAAGGTGTTCAAAATGTCGTCCTCCACTTTCCGCACAAGCTTCATTACGATGAACGCAGTTTCTTCTTACTCTAGGTCCTTGAAGTTGTCCATTTATTATTTCAGCCGCATTAAAAACTTGTTCGCGAAGTTGTGCTTCAGTTGTTATTGGACCAGCCCCATTAACCATCCCTTAAGTTCTCGCTAATACCAGAAATCCATCGGACTGGGGTCAGGAGATCTTGCTGGCCATTTTCGAGGATCAGTAGCATTTCGACCGATCCAGCGATTTGGATAATGTTCATTCAAATACTGTAAACCGTAAACTAAGAATATGTCTTGATTCGAAAACATTGTAAATATACACGACGACGTACGCGAACAATAACTAACCACTGTTACCGTTTGCGATCGATTGCCGGTTCGATAAGAGTGATCGACGCGCTGTTGTCATGTGTGTTTTAAATATTCAATTTATTGAAACTTACTTACTCACTGACTACAAATTTTGGCTTAACTCAATTTCATTTAGTTGTTAATTACCCAATTTAAAAACGTTTTAGATTAGATTATAAAGAGTGTGGTGATTGTGGTCGATATAAAGCAAGTTGTAAACTATAAAGCCATTTAGACAAAAATCTATTGACTTTTGGACCATGGGTAATATGGACGTTTTGACTTGTTTTGACACCATTATTACCCATTTCAATAATGAATACCATAACGTTTACATCCTGTATAACATGTGTACAGTTAAATGTGTCATCGTAATAATACAGACCTGAATCTCTTTTCATGCTGTACTAATGAAGGAAAAACCTAGAATTCTGGAAACGGTTTAGAGCGATAAAGTTCGCAGTTTTATAAGTCCAGTCAATTAATCTATGATTCATCTGAATTAGTTCGTTCTACTCCCAACCCCACAGTTACTAACAGCTTCCTCTGGAGTTCAATTTAGGATCATTAATAATATAGCTTAATCCTAGATTCAAAATTCGGCATACTCATTGGAAGTTAATTATACAGTTCATGTTAGTTGTTTTCTGGGAAAATTCTTTCAATTACCGGAATATTTGGCAGTGGAGCTAATTTGGGAAATTGGAATCGGGAACTATTTAACGGCGTTGTAACATCACCGGAACTCCGCGATTGGATTTAAAGTTTTCAGTGCGCTTTCTACAAAAATGCTCTTGTTGGGAGCCGGAATCAGAAAGGATGTAATTTTGCTACTGGATTATTTAGCAGCATCTTTTGTGCCGCATTTTGCGATTCAGAACTTTTTTGGTCGATTTGGAATGAACGCAGCACTGTACCTGACTTCTATGAGGAGTTTAAAGAATAGTCATTAGTCAGATTTTCGAACTACGTAACATTAGTAGAACTTGTTCCACAATCTCATACCCTAGGGGTCTTGTGACTGTCCGTTGGGTAAAAGTCATCGATTATTCGGACAGCCCTGCTCCTAATAGCATCAAGCGTGAATAAAATGTAGTCGGGGCGGCAGCACCCCATGTATGTGAGCAGTACTCGAGACTAAGCCTTATCTGGAGTTCATATAGAGTGAGGAGATTATGTGGAGAAAAAACAACAAATAGCCTAACTCTTTCTAAGCACTTGTCGCTATTAGCAAAATGTGTCAAAGTGCAGCACTGTGTTCGGCTTGTCTATTCAAATTCCTGCATGTACTGTGTATCTAACGAAGCTACAAAGTAATCGTAAACAGTGGTTGATTCGTGATCAACGCGTGATCGGTAGCCATGGCGCTCTGTCGGCCTCTTCCTGATTGGCTTGTAGCGACGAGCCTCCAGACAAAGTCGCACGGTTGCCACGCTCGGCGAGTTTTCGCCCAGAGTGGTTGATCACATTCGCATGGATCACAAATCAATCTGTTGGTGCAATACGTGCAATGGCTGTTGTAAAGGACATTATATAACAATAAATGGCATCACAAAGGTATATTCCAATTTGATCTGCAGCAAATTATGAACGGCATATACGGAGATGCGAAAACAAGCTCAAAAAGGTGAAGAAAATTTTTGTGCAATCTTTATAGTTAAATTTTTCCTAAGAGATAGCATCAGTGAGGGAATTTTTTTCTATTGTCTTATTTTTCACATTAATGCGATGTCGAGGTATGTGGCCCTATCGCAATTGAAAATAAGGTTTCGATAATCCTTCCATAAAGTTTCGATGAGTACATCTGAAATAACCTTGAGATATTCTTCAGGGAAGTACAAAAATCTCCTTTTGTGTTTTTTCGTGCAGATTTATCTATTAAAATCCTATCCGCAATCTATTTTCCGTGCACACACCTTCAACCGAATGTATGCCATATATGATATTACCGTTTCCAACTTTCACCAAGGTTAATAGGAACCATAACAGCTCCCTACCCTTCCCCCCTATAAGAATATCGATTTGTAGCCTCACATTTCAAGGTTAGACTTCTTGTAATGTTTCTGTTCAACATTCGGCGATTTCTGACAATTTTCCCAATAAAACATGATCATTGTGACATTAAGCCTGGCAACGCTGCATAGTAGAGGGAACTCTCAGCGTCACGTTGATGGTTCGTCACCACGCACAGGATTGTAATCAGTTACGGATACCCGTTTATGAGCGCGAACGTTTTATGCACGTCTTGACTTGATTTTTCTTGCGGAAATTTAATATTAGTCTAAAATGTCTGACACAGATACAGCTGATGGAGTGGTTGAAATCAGCTTAACGTCACCCAGAAAAAGGGCTAAAAAGCTTCATCTTAGCGCAGGTGAAAAACAAATTATTCTAAATATCTACAAGAACCAGATGCAAGAGAATAGTGGATTATACAAGACAATAGCTTGATACGGCCCTGTAGCGTCTCCTACGGTTAAGTTCTTGATCACGTGCAATACGGGTGTATATGTTTGATTTTACTTTGTTTCTTCGATGGATACAGTTTAGAGGGTAGAATTGACAGCAAGGGAGGTCATTGATAAAAAAACTGGAGCAAGCTGCGCTGCACACCTCTTCTGGATATACCGGCATTTTTGTATCACTCTGTATATTTCAGCATAGCTGTACCATAGTGTACGACACTTGGTTTTTCCCTCAATTAAATGCAGATTCAATTAGCTATACATAAGGAGCTATGTATATACAGAAAGTGAATTAGCGCGATATTTCGAGAATAGTTGCTTAAGTTCAGGTGAACATTGTGCTCATATTCAAAGGAGGAGTCTCCTTTCATCCCACTAATTGGTTTAGTACACCCAACAAGATTATGCCATTTCTGTATGCATTTCGGCAGCAATTCGGTCTAGCTCTCAGATAAGCCGGTCGATTCAGACATAGAAAGCTGAGAGCCAATATGAAGTTAATACGGGTTGTGACCTAGAAAATGTTCACATGACTGAAAAACATTCACTTTAAGAGCTCAAAGGTATTTACAGCCTTGTATTCTACTGGACCTGTAAGGAATATGTGGTATTTTGTTTCACAACTTATCCGACAAATTTTAACCACATATTATGCACTGTTGCGAAAGAAGTTGGTTTCGCAAAAAAAATGTTGTGAAAGTTCTACAGAAGGCAGCAGCGATGGCCGCAGTAGTAGACTCTTCGGTCTCCTAATCAGTCGTCGTACGCTGAGCGGGTTCGAATCCCGTCCCAAGAGAAATTTTTCTCTTGGCCTATGGATGTTGTGATTGTCCGTAGGTGGTAGACGGTCTCTGACTGTCGAACGCGGAAGTACCACCCGGCGGATTGAGAAGTAAATATAAAAACATTTTTGATACAAATTTTTATTTAGTCTTTAGTAAAAAGGACTAAAAACCTGAAACTAACTTTCCGATTGCAATCTCTTTGAGAAAAAGTACATTTTATGTTTATGAACACCCTATAAACTATATAAACTGTATATATGAAGCTCAAATTGATGAAAATTTTATTTCTCTATCGGCAAGCTGCCAAAGCTATGAATCATCCTGTAGAAAGGAGCATGTTTTCCAAGTACTACAGTTTTTGCAACTAACGTTCCATATAATAGTTTGTGAAATATCTTGAATATCTCCCTTGTCGGCACTTCTACCACATGCAATTGAAGCACTATTTTGACTGGCCTATATAACCCGATTTTCAAGATGATATATTCAGAGTTCACAATACTTCATAGCAACCAGCTGCAAAGCGTTTTATATGGTAAAACAGCTTATGTATACACCTAAAATATTTTCTTTATTGGCAAGTTGGTTGGTGTTCCCACCTTATCGAGGTACAAAGAGCCTCACCGTGCCGCAGATTTAAAATAAACACACACATTTTCCTTCTTTGGAAGTTTTATTGGAAAACACGGTTTTTATCAACACCACTCAGTATACAGTATGCCCGATATGCCAGGACAACAAAAGATAAAAATAAGATCGAAATAAGACATATATGTATGGGGTTGTCCAAAACGGATGCAGGAAAGTAAACGCATATTAAAACAAGAAAGATTGATATTCAAATCAAGTTGGGTACTTTATTTTGAAGGTTCATTTATACCATTTATATATGGAAAATAATATCGCTCAAATGTTCACCACGACTGGATTTACAGACGTCCACGCGATGGTCGAAATTTTCAATGACATTTTGCAACATGGTCGGTTCTATGGCATTTATCTCGGCAATGATGTTGTTTTTGAGTTCTTGGAGGGTGGCTGGTTTGTTGACGTAGACTTTGCTTTTCAAATATCCCCATAAAAAGAAGTCCAAGGGAGTCAAATCGCACGATCTTGGTGGTCATGGCATATTTCCTCTGCGCGAAATCACGCGATCACCGAGGAAGGACTGGAATCGATGGATATTGACGTTGGTTGTGTGGCATGTTGCACCGTCTTGTTGGAAATAAACATCGTCCATATCCATTCCTTCAAGTTGCGGCAAAAAATAGTCCTCTATCATCACGTGATATCGCTCAGAATTGACGGTAACGGCGTCCCCGGCCGCATTTTCGAAAAAGTAAGGTCCGATGATGCCTTTTGACCACAATGCACACCACACAGTCACTTTTTGAGGATGCATCGGCTGCTCTTGATACTCACGGGGATTTTCGTTCGCCCAGATGCGGCAGTTTTGCTTGTTTACCGTCCCATTCAAAGTGAAATGCGCTTCGTCGCTGAACATGATTTTTGATGAAAAATTGGCATCAATTTGACGGTGTTCAAGGAGCCAATCTGAGAACGTTCGGCGCGAAAAATGGTCGGCCCGACGCAGCTCTTGCGTCAATTAGATCTTGTAGGCGTGTACATTCAAATCCTTGTGGAGAATGCGGTTCTCGAAATGCCCAATTCTTGGGATCGACGCGTTGTTGATTGTTTCGGATCGTCTCTCACACTCTCCTTCACAACAGCAATATTTTCCGGTGTGCGAACGCTCCTTGGCCGGCCAAAGCCTGGCAGATTTGCCACAGAACCTGTTGCCTCGAATTTACGCACCAGACGACCGATGGTTGTTTCGTTTGGGCGGTTGTTGCGACCGAAATGTTCACGAAGCGCGCGAGACGTGTTTTTTATTTTTGCACCATTTTTGTAGTGCTCTTGAATAACTTTAATGCGGTCTTCAATCGAATACGACTCCATAGCGATCAATGGTAAACATTCAACTAACAAGATGACATGTCGGTGACAGAAAACAAAGATGGCGTCTATGTCAAATTGACGTTTACTTTCCTGCGTCCCTATTGGACAACCCTATATAATAATAAAATAATAATATTATATTTGATTGTTGAATAGAACAAAATAGACTATAACAAATGAAAAGGTCATCAAATCACCGACTCAGAATTTCGGTAGTAAATTTTGATTATTTGGAGGCGTTGTTCGATCGTGTACTTCTCTATTATGAAAATGTTTTCTTTACTGAATGTTTTGACATTGACAGTTCGGTGCGTTCACAGTGAAAGTTCAAAGTAGTCAAGTCCCTATTGGAAAACCCGATACTTAAAGCAGTCATCATCTTGAGTGTTCTAATAGATTCTCTGCAGGATCAGCGCCAACCAAGGTTATCAATAATTCTAGTGGCATATTTAACTCGTCCGCAATCTAGTGCTCAAAAGCACGAAATAGTATTGGTCCGACAGACTAAAGCAGAAAATGTTTAGTAGTAATCTCAAAATTTGCATATAAGGGTACAGAAAGTAGCACGTAAGTACTTACCTGCATGATCTTGACCGTAACTCTTCATGCCAATACTAGCTTCATCTGAAAAGGAAGAAGATAAGCCTTATAAAAATGTGAAATACGAAACAGTTATATGCGGTGTTTTTGTCTTGAAGTCGTACTTCATTGAACATAAAATAGCATAGCCTGACATTTGAGTACAAATTAACCATTACCTTACACTGTGGGACTGTACCCACCCACTAAAAATCCTCCATCTCCATGAAGTATACGGTATTTATTTATTTTGATTTGTAATATTTGAGCAGCTGAAAAATTTTGTAATTTAATTTTCCAAAATTTGTTTATCAAAATAAACTCCAAAAATCGTAAGAACATTTTGAGAAGCTATGAGATATGAATCTCATTTTGACAGAAAATAGTCTGTCTGCAAAAATTGAGATTTCAATGTGATTTTTCAGACAAAATATACCGTAGCTCTAGAAGTAGCGATCCAAATCCTATATCGTATGTCCTAATATACAATAAACACCACCCCTCAACTACCCAACTTAGGTCCCGTGCGCGCATGACGCACTGGTGTGTCATAAGACCTTGAGAGCTCCGCCACTGTTCTTGAGCGTTGCCTAAAAATTGTAACATTACGAAAGTGCTCTAGCGTGTTGGATTCCATGGAAATTCTCATCTCATAAAGAGATTAAAAAAGTTTAAAAGAGCAGTCTCGACCAACTTTAATGCAATTCATATGTTTATTCTACTTTATATCATTGTTACGGCAGTCGACAAACCAATGTACTATTCCAACCCGAATTTTAATAGTGAAGGTCTTTATTACAAAAAAGGGATAATCTGGCTAGCATATGAGGGGAAAGGGTCGCTCTAACATGAGAGGGAGCTTTGCGGTTACATGAAAACAGTTTGCCGAGCTTTTTGTGCTATGAAATATAGGTTATGGGGATAACAGTACATTATTCCAGAAAAATGGAAATGTTACTTTCACTTCTTTGAAGCTTTCAGTCATTGGCAAGTCCACAAACAAGCATTAGCGAAAGTGGGAGCATCGTATCATAAAAACTTTCGGTACAAGCAATGTTACTGCCATATACATATCGATACATGCATCTAAGAACATTGTAACTGACATTTGCTCGATTTCTAGTTTTTAGTTGTTTCAGATAGCGCTTACTTAATACTTTCAGCTAGTATAAGAATTTAAACGTTTTTTTGTATCAAAGATGAGAAAAAATTATTTTAAATATCATTGTAACTGTATTCTCCCATGATACAGCAGTAAGATGGTAACGTTCGATACAATTCCACTACAGCTTATGCAGGATATTGTAAAGTACGTTACGTATATACCACAACCCAGTAGTTATCATTAAACCATTGTATTTGCCTTTACAGTGCTTATCAAAGCGCGCAAATGTATTACATTGTAAGTGAGTTAAAAAATACACATTTCCTATAGCGTCACTCTAATGTTAATGCTGCTGTAAGAGCCCTTACAATGTTATTACAGCTACAGTTTATGTATTTTTATCATTGTATATGCTCTTACAATTACTATGATTTATGGAAGAACATTGTAATATATGTACAATACAATGATTACACAGCTAAGTGCACGTTTTCGTCACATTGTAATTACCCCTTTTTTGCCTTTTTACATGAATTCTTTTAGAAAATATCGTTAACCAACGATCAGTCTTTACAAAACCACAAAAATATGCACCAAGTTACCATGCATAGTGCCAAAAAGCTTAGTCAACGTTGTCAGAAAATTGATATGACTCTCCTGAAAACTTGACTTGTGGCAGTTACAGTGTTCTTAGATGCATGTATCGATATAGTGGAAATAAGTTAGTATTTCCACATATTTGATGACACATGTCAATGTTGTTGATTACCTTACTAGCTCACCGCTAACTACATCAGGATAGTTCAAAACAAATCGCTTGTTTATTACTTTTATCTATTTAGATGACTCATACAAAAAAATTTGTGAGAAAAATAAAGGAGACACTAGCACCTATGAGTACTTCGCCCAATCGCGGTACTACCGTTTCCTACGTCCAAGAAAATCATAGTTTTCTGCCATAATTGAGTAATACCCTCTCCAGACACACGCGCGGATCACAACGTGAAATCACGGCACGGATCGCGGTGCGAATCCCGAAAACTGTTCCTACAGTTCCACACTCGCACACTTTGCGCTTTGGCAATTTATAATTACGCATATATAAGTAGAACTAAAACAACTGAAAAGAAGTGGAAAAAATACAACCACTCCCGGCACTCGCTATAAGGGAACTGAGCCACCAGCGAATGTGGAACCTAAAGAAGAATGAATGTACGGTTCGCCTTAACGCCATTTTGCTATCGTCATCCAATTTAACGGCCTTTCGTCCGTTCAAATTAAACTTTGAATCAGTAGTAGCTCCAGTTTCCTTCTTTTCATGCACCACCCTGCGAATGGTCCACTCTGGAACGCCTGTCATACTTTCACAACGCGCGAGTGCATCTCCCTGCGACATAGTTCTGTTCAGATAATTGAACACGTTGAGCACGATTTCTTTCGCGTCCCTCTTCAGTGCTTTGCGAAGCCGTCTACTTGTTCCCTGGCTTTCAGTACTTCCACTCGTGCCATTTGTACTCTCCATGGTTAAGTATAACCAAAACAGTAACCACAGAAACCACAATAATAACAATCACACAACAATTCTTATAAAAACACACAATATGCGATCGCTCAACGAAACACGTTCCAATGCGTGCCGACGCCTATGAGTCTGCCGGTCGAGGCGCGTCTTTGATTTCATTGGTTCTATCGGCGGAGAACAATCAGCCATTATTTCCATCTCTGTCTGTGCTGTTGACCACCGCAAAGCCACAGAAACGACATATGTCGTACGCTATACGGCTGTACTGGAAGGAAGCCGGGATCGAGCTCTGATCACGTGTTGATCACGCGTATGAGTCATTACAGTTTTAAATAGTTGTTGTATAGTCATGTTAGCGCCTTGCGAACCCTTTGTCGCGGGACAAAAAACCGACAACGAGCGGGAACAACGCGCGAACGCGACGTGAAGCCGCGAAGAATACGCGAACGGGATCCACACTCAGGAGCCGCGGGTAGTTCGCGGCTCCGCGCGCGATTCTCGCGTGAGTCTGGAGAGGGCATAACAGAGTTCGCTTCTATGAACTCGGAGAAAATCGTCCACCACATCGGCGCCCCACTGCCGCTCAGTACTCACCATGGTACCAGCATTGATGTTCAAACGGTACTATAAATCGCATCTTTTGCAATATGGCTTAACAAACGGACGCAGGACGCTGCATGTTACTGCATGTTGAGACATGTCCATGAGGGCATAATAGCCGAGAGGCAAGGAAGGTCGCGATTCGGTATGACCATTTGCAAGTAAGGAAACTTTTTTTCTCTGGGTACCGCATAGTTTGACGGAAGAGCAGAAGACTTGTACGGCTTGGTGCCTAAAGAGACTGAGACTTGGCTTTTCAGTCTACACATCCGGTATCGCCAACCCTTAACGAGATGTTGAACCCTCCACGACACTGGGCAAGGCACGACGTTGGCATCCGCGTGCACCCGTAGACAACCAAGTGATCATCCGGCTCGGGTTGTATCCTTGTATCAAACTCTGATCACGTCTAAGCGCAATTATACTCGTCTGTCGTGCTATCTTTCACGAGAGCGTGCCTCACATTGCAACTCAAGCTGCCCGAAAAGCCCACACTGACGAAAGTGCTACGTAAGGCTAAGGCGTTAGCCATATAATGAAAACTGCGACATTGCGGACCAGCTACATACGCCAGCCACATTACGGATTCTTACACGTATCGGTGGAACAACCAATAGGTGGGTGCCTCCCACCCCAACGTGGAGATAGGCTTTCGGTTAGTTGACTCAAAATGGCGTCAAGTGGATTGACTATGTGCTTTCCACTTTAATTAGATTATGGCGTTTATTTCCAACGGTAATAATAATAATGATAATAAGCGTTTATTGACCAACAGTTAAACAGGAAACGGAAATTGCCATCGATCCGAAAACAAAAATGTTAAAAATTTCTTTTGAAGTTTATCAACAGCATCAATATACCGGGTGCGCCATCTTTTATGTCGATATTGAAACATCGAATGACTTCAACATTTACCAACCGAGTGATTTGGTTATACGTGTTTCTGAAACTTCAACTTACTACAATTTTAGGCATGAATCGCTTTACAGCAAAACAACGCGCCGAAATAGTCACAATGTACATTGAAAATCGTCGTTCAGTTGTGATAACGCAACGTTCATATCGTCGAAAATATCGTGGCAAACAGGCACCGTCTGAAAACTACTGGCAGCTAATATTTCCTCATCTCATAACCATTATTGCGATACAGTATTTACAACCCCATACGCCTACAGCTTCACCCTCCAATTGTTGACACCTTCAAAAATTTCCTGAAAATGAGCAAGGACTGGGCTCAAGTAAGAGCAATGCTTACCACGTACTTAACAAAACAAATAAAAAATTGAGACGGAAACTTTTTTATTGCTCTACTTTGACAACAATTTATCACCATTTGCCCGTACGGCGTCTCTCATGGACTTTCTCGAAACTTTCTGAATAAATTCGGTCAGAAGAAAAAGTATTTCAAGGGAAAAAATGTCATTCTTTGAATGTTTCACGTAATACACCTGCCTAAATAAATAAAGAAACATTCTTAAATTGGCCTGGATGAATAGGAATAGTCCCGTCAATCTTTTTTGAACGATCAAGTTGGCAAGATGGAATTCAGGGTGATGAAATTGAAAGGGTTGGAGACTTATTGTCTACATTGAGTTTTTTTCAAGAAATCTAAGGCTCATAGCTTTATGTGAAACATGAAATCACATTTGATGCTTAATTTCGATTGAAATGCTACAATGCTATCGAACAAATGGGGACAATTTTGTGAGAACGGAATCCATTTGACTTGATAATGATTTTTTTAAATAATTTTTAATAATGTAAACTATTTCTAATGCAACTATTACAAGGGTCATTTTTGGTATATCAACTTCAACAAGCTGTTAAAATAAACGACTCGACTATGAAAAAACCGTGTATAGTATGAAAGTACGTATCAAGATCCTTTATAATCAGTTATAAATCTTGACAAAGCCCTTTGTATAGTCCGTGGGAGATACTGAATCAATCTACTTGACCCTATTTTTTCATTCTAAGTACCAATAGGGTGGCCAAACTGGACAGTGGCTTATTGAAGCTGTTTAAAAATTTACGGTGTGACCTACTTACATAATGCAAGATCTATCTTCGCGTTACTTACCTATAAGGGAGAAACGGAACTAAATGCGGAAGGGTCTTGCCCTATAAGATTTTAATGTACTCAACGCAGTTAAACTTCCAACTGGTGGGGCAAAGAAGCCTGTCTGCTTCGACGAATGCTATGCCGGTAAATTCTAAATATTAAAACAATTAATCTGGGGGTAAATGAAGTAAGACGTCAGATAAAGAAAATTTAATGCACTTTAGGGTGGATGAAGGTGGTAATCTCTTGTACTCCGCTAGATAATATCTCGTGCTTCTTGTGGAACCTGGCATGTTACTACAGGACCCGCTTCAGGACACATTTGAACAGAACGTTGGGCATCTCAGATAGCCAACTAATCTTGATGAAACTTAGATCAAAAACAATCTACAATCGTGGGCACACCCACAATAAAGGAATACGAGCAGAAGTAGAAGGATTGGTAACCCGAGCGTTGTACGTTTCTACTTATTGGCTTCAGTATCGAAAACACTGAAGTGAAAACATATGCCCATCACATTTGGATACTGTTTTTACGTGAATAAAAAAACAAAGATAGAAAGGGAAATGCAACTAGAAACCACCATCAAGGACCAGCAGACACATTTGTGGCTTTGGTCAGAAGACCACTGAAGCGTCATGATGTTTGGGCAATACGTATAGCTACAAAAGGAGTGGACATGAAGTTCTACGTTGACAACAATGATAGTGCATCCATCTCCCTTGTACGGCTCCTTGGTTTGGTTGGCTTGCATTAGAACTGAGACAAATAAGGGCAAGTTAAATAAAATTCAGCGTTTGGCCTATATTAGCATTACAAGCCCTTTGCGGACAATGCCATTGAGTGCAGTGGAAGCTCTGCTGGATCTCCTACCGTTGGATCTGGTGATCCGCGGAAAAGCGAGAGTAGTCATACTGCCATCCTGGTCGAACTGCAATGGGAGGATCCCGTCCTTCTGAGCAGAGGTGATCTGTTTACCCCTAAATATCGCTTCAACCGCAAGTGTAAGTTTAAGGTTGCTGGTGAGACTGTTGTCCAGCCATAACACATTAAGGCGTCGCCTGAAAGTAATGGGGATGGCATGTGTGAGCGCTGCGGGGTAGAGGAAGAGACCTCGGCACACGTTCTGTATTGCTGCGAGGCTTTTAGCTACTACATGCAGACTATACTGGGGTCCATCACTTTGGACCCCCAGGACGTTAAGGAACTTGGACTCAAGGCCATACTCAATTTCGCTAGAATGGCGAGGCTTGAGGTCTAAGGAATGTAGAGGTGCACAAGGGCCCGCCTCAGTGGCCTATACGCTGGTGGACCGGTATACCTCTAATTTCATGTTTCATTCATTCTACGTTGACAAACACTTGCCTGATGTTACAAAAAACCTATATTATGTCAAGGAACCGTTACAATGTTGCTTTTTAAGATATGTAACACCTCTGCCGTATTTAGATGTGATGGGCTTATGTTTCCACTTCAGTGTTTTATATACACATCCATTTGGGCCTGATGAATCCAATAAGTAGAAACGTATGACGCTCGGGTTACCAATTCTTCTAATTCCGCTCATGAACTGAATCGTGATCGTGTGAAGTGCCTTTGACGTCATCGAGAGAGAGACACGACCGCTCAGGCTCGGTATCAAACACTTTTGACTTAAACGCATGGATACGCCAGTTGGAAGTGATGAGTATGACAATCACCACATGATGGTAACCCAACACCACTTCTTTTCCCGAATCTTTATCCCTTAACGCGATTCTTTTAGCATTTCCGCTGACATAGTACTAAGAGCTGAACACAAACCTGCACATGGAATTTACTGAATCGTGATCGTGTGAACCACAGCGCACGCTCCCCCCGCTCAAGACCAGAGCTATGAAAAGGAGATCAAAAGCATGCCACACTGTCGCCTTTTCGCTGAGTGGAAATGTAGCTAGAGGACGAGAGGTGTTCAGAAATGTGTGGATAGGGCCCTGTTGACACGAATTTCAGCAAACGGCGTCTGCGAGATGCGATGGCGGTAGCTCGATATTAAAATAATGTAGTTATTTTGCTGAGTAAGAAAGGAAGGAAGCATACCAGCACAGCCCGGTTGCGATGTGATTTCCCCTTCATTTACCGAGCCTGCGACCGCAGTGGCTAACTGACATGCCAGTCAAACTCAGATACGAGTGGGTAGAAGCAATTTCAGGATTTTCTTTTGATACATTACATCAAAGGGGAAAGAAAAATTATAAAATGAAACCAAGTAGATTGACGAAGTAGTTCGCACTCATCTAGGTTGCTTGTAGCGCTATACGAAACAAAAGCGGATCCGCTATTGGGGTTAACACACAACTATTCATGAAGCAATCAAACATACCGGTCTTCAGACTCCATACATGCGCAACCACCTTATTTTCAACAACATTCACCAAAATTTTAAAAGCTACACGTTTTGTCCAGCACTTTGTCGCTTTCTTCTGGTATGTATACCGTATGAAAAAAACTGATATGAATGTAACAGCGAGTAGAATCTATATAACTTGATCGTAGACTTGTTTTTTCCGAAGAGTTCTTCAGCCTTACCGAAGTATTGAAGTAGTAGTCAACCTACTTGGTGCCATTCTTTTACATGGTAACCGCTTGCTGGATTTTTTTAATACAGTGTTATGATGGAGCAAGATTTTCGAAAAGTTAATAAAAGTACTGCAGAAGGATATTAAATTATAAATTTTAATGCCTCCAGGGGCAAAAATGAGGGTGAGCCTGCAACTAGTATGCATAAGGAGACCAGATTTGCTCTATAATAAGATTCGCAAAGTTCTACAAGATCACGTTGCTGCTAGAAGAAAAAACTTATAACACAGCTTATTAGGAGTATCTTTACAAGAGACATACGGACATAGTCAAGCGAAAATCGTAACTATACGGTGGCCAAAAAGGCCAATCGACGGAGAAATGGAAAATTTAATAGCCTCTTAGTAAAAATTTTGCCAGTCCGCTGAATACCAGTTCTCTAATGCAGATATTGTAATAATGAATGTCTTTATAATTACCCATCAGTGAGGCTAAGTTTAATCAGAATTATTATTACTATTATATACTTAACCTCACTGTGTGAGAGAAACTAACAAAGATAAACTTGGTAGACAAACAAAAAAAATAATGAAAATAAGAAGAAAAAGGAAAAGTCAGTAGACAAAGTCGAAAGATGCAGTATATACTTGTTGTTAACTTTTTTCTTTTCTTTGCTCACAGTTTAAGTGCGCGCGAAAAAGTTTTTCCTGCATTAAGCTGACCGGATAGGCAACCAATCTTGCGCTATCATCTGTGAGCTTACAGTTAAATCAAAGTTGACAAATGCAGTGCTGCCAGTGTTTAGTAGAAAATACCAGTTCGGCATCCATTTAATATGTGTGCATTACAGATTTATCTAAGAGATTTGGAAGTTCAAAAATTGGTGGTCAAACTAAATTCGCCTGGGGGGGGGGGTGGTCATGATCCGCGCCTGAATTTGTATCACACTGCCATGCAGTGAGTAGATCTGATCAAAAGAAATGTTTGTTTCCTTTAACATTTTTCTGGTAAAATTAAAGTAACAAAGTTATAGCCCTTTAGAAGTTTGAGTACCGCCCTGTCTCAATAATAATATTATGTGCTCGTGTTTGGCAACAACGGATATAATCCGCCTTATCGGTTCATCGCATCGGAAACAAAAAAGCGAAAGAATTTGAAACGCTTATCACGATGTTTTTACTACAATTTTATTCAGTTGTATTCGGTCAATGTGTCAGTCGGTAACGCGTGAGTGAATAGTGGTGTTTGTTGCGTGGCTCAAACGAAATAAAAAATGGCACACGTTTACGAAAATGCTGAACTTGTTGACATGATTCTTTCAGAAGCATTGTCAGCCTATCCAATTGATGCCTGATGATGCTTTTAGAATGATGGCGCAACAGGTTAGAGGTCTGCACTTTTATTGTGAGGCTTTTGGATAACTACAAGCCGCTATGAACCTCCATTCTTGCACTCTCTTGAGATCATTATTATTCAGGAACATCTGAAATTTTCGTGTGACTCTGGGCCATAACAGTTTTTTACCATCCTCCATTGTCTGGTGTCACACAATCCTGACACATTGTCATTTCCGTTATCCCCACTATTTCGGAGCGTATAACACCGAATAACGGTGGTAACGCTACTGTCTATCCAACTCCTTCCGCTTCAGCTGCTCCCTTCGACACACAGGTAGCCACCCTTAAACGGCGTTAAGCTTATTAAGACTTATAATTCAATTCTTAGTTTCGATTGGGCTTGCAAGCATCGGAGTTTGTTCGGGACTAGGCTTATCGATGTGTGCAAAGTTTGTGATCCAATTTTGACGCCGATATTAAGAGGATAATAAATAGAAGTAGTAGCCATGGCCATCCGGCGGGAAACTGGAAACTCACTTGTCTCTTTTTACATATACTAGACGATACGAAAAGTCTCTGGACTCTTCGTGAAAAAAGATTAGTTGATCTCTTAAAATATGACTATTCTTCAATGAAATTTTCATCGAGTCCAAGCAATTCGGAACGTATTAGAGTGTTTTTTGTACTGTATGTGCTTTGTTCCAATGGATATACGATCACATCAGATTGCATAAGCATAAGACTAAACACTAGGGCACCGCATCTGCTATGAGAAACTTAAATTGCTTCCAGCCCTAAACAAATAGCCTATCTTTTGGGATGAGTTCGTGGCTGATCGTGTTCTCGGTGACCTGGACTCCGATCAGCTGAAATGAACGACTCTTTGGTCCCGGTACAACCTGCTTATCGTTATTAAAAAGTATCACTTTTTTTACCGAACATACGGTAACCTTTAAGTGCAGAATTGATAAATAGCTTTGTCATGTTTTTCTTACAAAAACCAGTAGCGTGTCGGACCCATCTTTACATTGTGATTTGTTTTTCATATCTTTACGAACTGAAGCTGCCATCAGATTTTCCTTGCAATTATTGTAAGACCCTGTATACTACTTCGGCAAAGATAAATGCACGTGTCAAAATTTCTATTTTTATTGTCAAGTATTCTAAAGCTTAGTTATAGTAGTCATATTTAGATGTATAACGACAATACTTTCAACAGCACATTGTACACATACTAAATCACCCTTGGTCTGTAACTTCGTCAGAGAAAGAAATTAATAGCATTTCATAAGTATCACTATACACTAGAGAACTGAGAAAATCAATTTATCGAAAATCCAACTCTCGAGGTTCAGCATTCCAGCAAAAAATGAACATAGGGAGTAGCGTCTGTCGATCCCATTATCTCTGGTCCTCGCTTTGATTTATTTGTAGAAAACGAGTTGAATTTGACACTCCTTTGATGTCCAGTGTACAGTATATTCCAAAATATCGGCCCCCGCAGCTTATTTTTTGAACGCATGCTGCAATTTATGTATGTGCCAATCCAAAACCAAAACAAGGACAATTTTGGCAAACATATTTCATCTGGATCAGTCTAGATATCTATCTGCCTAACTAGCACGTACACATCTCGTTAATAGTGGACAAGAAGCTAGGATATTTTTTCATAGTCCTTTTTCTCCTTCAGAAACGCTGAGGTATTATTTCTGGATTTCGGTGTCAGTGTCAGCGCTCTGAGGTTATGTTTTCTTGTTGGGTTGTAGGAAATTTCAGGATGATACGCTTCTCTAACGGACAGTTAGAGATTGACAAAGTGCCTACAGGGCTGCTTCAGTATAAAAAAACATAAATATTGTTCTCCACCTATAGGGTAACAGTCCGTCAAGTACAACAAATGAGCTTCAAGTTCAAATCAACAAATTTTAGCAACCAATAGCTATGAAATGTTGAAAACAAAATACTGTCAAAGTATGAGATGACAGCTTGTCATTGAAACATCACCAGCATCTTGAATATTAAGACATTACATATAATTCAGTCAAAATTTAAAGAAATGTTTGATTTTTGAATTAAATTCATGTTTTAATTGCTATTGTTGATTTTTTATTCATGTTTATATTATTTTCTTCAATTGATATGCGATTTTACTGATTCAGCATGACCGACTGGGTGTTTTTTCCTATAAACCTCTTGCAGATAGCCATTAAGCACCTACTTGATGACAGGCTCTACCAAAAAGTTCATAGATATTGCTCGTTTCCAAACATTCATTCATTTACTTGCCGTTCATCAGAACCATTATGGCACCTTAGGTTGACATTCCCACAAAACCATTCAGGTTTTTTGATATCCATACATCCATAAAGTTGAATATTTTTCGTTGTTCAGGAACTGAACAAACATCCACACTATACTCACAGCGATTAAGAAATTCCCAAATATATGCCTTAAAGCTTAAATATTTTCATAAATAGGAGATCTTTCCCATTCCGGATCGAACAATCTACTAAAGATGCTTATTATCATGATACCTAGTAAATTTTCCCGAAAAAAATTCAAAACCAGCAAATGTAAAAGATTCATGTGGCATCCTCCACCACGAGACGTGATCGTCGTTAGACTTGGCAACCCTGCGAGTGACAGATAGATATCCCCGCCAGTCAAAAAGGCAATCAAACAATAAACATTACTAGTTTCTATGATTTTTGGACTTAAAAGACATTATTTGTGAAGCATTTTTCATAATTTTTTTGTCTATGTCCATAGTAATTGCATTATGCATCAGGGAGATATAGGGATTGACACGTCTTACACATATTATCTGTGTTTTAGGATGGAGAGGACATAATGTTTTTATTGCTTTGAAGAAATTCATTAACCCATAAATTAATAAATGATTACTATTTTGATGTAAAGGAAGATGATGAATTGGATGGAATGTATTTTATATTCTATTTTCTTGCAAAATACAGACAAATCCACACTATTCAACAGGTATGTAATTATAACACTCAGTATATTGAAGTTAGCAAATTCGAGATTGCCATGTATTAACAAATGTCCAAATCTGCTGCCAAATTTAACAGCTAGAGAATCGACATATTATTTGCCGCATTCCCATTCGCTAAGGGGGATGACGGATTGTTAAATGTAAACCTATAACATATATGAAAATACATGAAAGTTGTCCTGTGTTTTCTGTACAAAAGCATCATGTTGGAATCAAAAAGTGGTCTTGTTTATAATACAGTCGAATTTTAACGATTTTATTCAATATTTCAATAGAAATCACTGATATTCAGAGACCTTTGACAGCTTCTGTCAAATTGCATTTCGATAAGCTATTTTCCCATTGGTCCATAATATCAATGTTGGTGAAATTGGGCCTTAGAAAGGTATATGTTTGAAAGAACGCAGTTTTTTTATTAATTTAACTTACTAAAAATAAGTTCTTAATACTCCAAGAAATAATAATGTGGTTTGCAATTTCCAAATACCAAACACTGGATATACACTTCCCTCACAAGCCCGTGGGAAACCAACGACACTGAATTCATGAATCGAAAATTACACAAGATCACCTCTCCACTCTTTGTTCCACCCACATTCGCCAATTTAAAAGTACGTACTGTATATATTAATTTTCTGATACAAAGCTGGAGGTGAAGTGAGCATTGCTTATTATAACGATGTTCATTTTCGCAAGCTAATTTCATTAGTCCTAAACAAAGGATATAACCATCAGGCGCATCAGAGCACAATGCACAATTTACTCATGTGTGTGTGTAGTGAACGTTGAAATTTGTCGACACGAACGTACGATCCCTCACTTCGGAAATTATTAGCTATATGATGACTGACTGCTCCCCAATAGAAATGTGCGTTGGCACGTGGATCTACCAACATTCCATTTTGGAAAAAACTGCGTTTTAAATACAGAAAAACCCTGAACTCATTGGTTCTTTCTATTCCCAGAGAATTGAAAATTTGCTATGTCCAGCTCTGTTTTCTGTTGTGATCGAGAAGTGCTTAAATCTGGAGCTTCTGCTTCACTGCTTGATCAGCGACATGCATTATGATTTTCGGCAATGCCCAGAAATGAATTAGACCGGAGTACTGCTCACATATTTGGGATGCTGCCGCCCCAACTACATTAAGCACGCCCGATGCTTATTCTCTAATGGACGAATTTATGGAAGGGTAGAGTGTATGACGCTTGACATTCCAAAGTGAACTTTCAACGTACACTTAGCTAGTTTTAATTTTTTTAATCAATAACAACATGGGGCTCCGGTTTTGGCCACTTTTCTCTAAACCTAACGAAAATATAAAAAGACGTTTAGTATTATAAGTATACTAAGTGACATATAAATCCGAACACCCAGTTTAAATGGTTTTATTTTAATAAAAGTTGGTGAATGTATTTATCTTACTGTAAATAACAAGTGAAAAAATTTTCAGCCTTATCAGTTGGACATTCCGGTTTTTATACTGCTTTTTTTTTAATTCACTAACGCTCTAAAAAAGAATATTTCAGCCGCAGTAAAGAATCAACGTTGGCGGATTTTGGTTCTTGACATCCTGTACGATCGGTTACGATGCCTAGAGTACGGAGACCTGTACGATTTCGTCAACTTAGTGAGTTTGATAGGGGCCGTATAGTGGGACTTCGGGAAGCTGGACTTTCTTTTCGGGCAATTGCAGTTAGAGTGCAAAGAAGTGTAGACACTGTGGTTAGGTGTTGTCAGGCATGGCTTCGAGAAGGCCGTACGCAAAGAGCAAGGGGCACTGGACGCCGTCGTAGAACAACAGACCGTGAAGATCGCCGCCTAAGATTATTGGCCTTAAGGGGCCGTTTCTCCACTACCAGGTCCATTGCAAATGAATGGTTTGCAGAACACGGAAGACCTATTGGCATGCGAAGTGTTTACCGACGAATGAGAAGTTTTGGCTTGTTTTCATACCGGCCACACTGGGTCCTCCCTTTAACTCGAGAACCCCGACGTAATCGCCTTGAGTGGTGCAGACAACGGTCACTCTGGGATCAGGAATGGAACAGTATTGTCTTTAGTGACGAGTCTCGATTTTGTCTAGGCATGCACGATGGTCGTGCCAGGGTTAGAAGGCGACGTGATGAAAGGAGGAATCCACAGTTTTTTGTTGAAAGACATGTTCATCACACTGTTGGAGTTATGGTTTGGGGTGCTATAGCTTATGGCTCCAGGTCACCTTTAATCTTCATCAGAGGTAACATGAACGTGCAGCGTTATATCCACGAAGTTCTAGAACCCCATCTTTTACCCTATCTTGACACCCTGGCAGATCCAACTTTCCAACAAGATAATGCCCGACCACATGTTGCAAGAGTCACAATAGACTTCGTTCAACATAATAATGTCACATTGTTACCATGGCCACCAAGATCTTCCGACTTATCCCCAATTGAGCACGTGTGGGATATGATGGGTAGGAGATTGCTCAATTTGCAACGTCCTCCTCAGACTCTAGAAGCACTTCGAGAGGAGTTGGTGGTTGCCTGGAATAAGATACCACAGGAGGACATTGACCACCTGATCAGAAGCATGCCTAGGCGCGTTGGAGAATGCGTAGCACATCAGGGTGCATCCACACATTATTAAAGGTCAAAGGGCTTTAAAGCAGTACAATCATTTTGAAATTTTGATCATTTATTTATTATGCTTCATTAAGTACTTATACAAAGTTTTATTAAAATAAAACCATTTAAACTGGGTGTTCGGATTTATATGTCACTTAGTATATAATTCAAAGTTCTACTGTGCCCACCTAGATCGTCATACAACTCACGTAAATTCTTTTATGTTCAGCTCATTACTGCAAAGGGTTTGAGATCGCTTATCAGCCCCGATCATCAACTTATTTCAATTTATAATCACCATCTAATTTATCATTGCCGTCAGAATTGAGTTGAGCAACTTTTGAAAATAAAAGTTCTAACTGGCAGTCTTTCACTTTGTAGCCAATCTTACCCATTAAACGCATTATTTTTGGGTATTCAAAATACAGGGACAATGAAAATTCTCTTTTCGTAGAGCAGCATTGATTAATCTCTTTCATACAGACCCGGACAGAGCCTTTCAGAGACTTTCGATTGGGAATTTTTAATCGATAAAGTTTTGGCTATAGGCGCTACTTTTTACTTTCCTTACTAGGGAGAACTTTAACTTTTTCCAGGCAAGCAGATAAGAAATGCTATTGAGATTATTAGATTTAGATGTAGCCGTAGCAAGATTGGTCTGCTGGATACGAGGGATGTCTTTTAGGCTCTGCATATCGATGTAAAACAACACGGTAGGTAGTTTTAAATGTCTTTATTGTTTTTCGAAGTATTCTCCACGAACCAATTTTCGAAGCACTTATTCCACTCGTTTGCTGGCAGATCCAAAACGGCATTTTTGAATGCGTCAAATGCTTCTTCTGGTGACTGGAACCTGTCACCACGCAGTCTGTTTTTAATTTTCGGGAAAGTAAAGAAATCGTTAGGACTTATGGACTATATGGAGGATGGTCAATTGACCCTGGCTACTTTCTGCTCTTCAGTCAACAGGTGGGGTATCCAACGAGAAACTGATTTTCTTATTCCTGATTCTTCATGAAAAATTTTTTGAATCGAGGTCTGTTACGCCAATGGTCATTTGGAGCACGCGCCACTGTGTACCAGCCACAACCACTGCGCAAGCGCTGCCTGGCAGTTTTTGAATCCCAGCCAATGGGGACGAAGACGCGGGGACATCGAAACGCCGAGACCAGGACAACAGGTGTCGACAGAACGCATACCATTTTGTACAAGAAAAATTTGTATTATCAATCAATCATTTTTCAAATAAACTACAGTCCACTCTACAAATTGCAACAACCTTTCTACAAGACTGGAACGGATGTGTCCTTGCCGCACATAACAAGGTCTTTGAGATCTTCAATGACGGCTTAATCTCGCGATCTGTCACATGCCTATCTCAATGATGAGTTTGCGCACAGCATCGACGTTTTCCTCGTTGTCGATAATTGTCTCTGAAAGTTGTAATAAATTATGGCGCGAAAATGTTCTCGATTGAGTTCCATTTTTCTAATGACTTGGTGACACTTAAAAATTCACTGTATTGAGAACCCTGCACGTATCGCTGTGAAACTTTGAATTTAAGTTTACTAAAGAGTGAGGTTAAGATTCAGTACTGACGTTCGATCCGCGCGGCCTACTATGTTTCTATATGCAACACTTAAAAGACATCCCTCGTACACACCGATGTTTGTTAATTGACAGCTGGTTCTAAGCTTGGCATATTGACGACGTACACTATCTTGGTGCATAATTTTATACAGGATGTAACAAAAAAATGGACCAAGTCTATTCAGAAGACTAAAATTTAATATATCAAACACCCCACTCTTTTTACTCCGAATTGAATTATTCTGTTAATAACTTAAATTTTATTATAATTTTATTTTGAGGTCATTTATTATGATTGATTGTTCGGCCATCTACTACTGTAACATTAAACTCTTTGTAATTAAAAATTATTTTCGGTCAGCTTTAAAAGCGTATCTTTTAGTTCTTTTAAACTATTATTTATTTAATTTGTTCTGGAATTACTGGATTGTTGTATAGTGTGGGCATAAAAAATCTTCGTTTTTGAATTTAATTAAGCCCGATACAATCTCTAGATTATATCGTGCCTGGATTCGAAATTCGGAATCAGTTGGGGAGTTGCATGCTAACTTCAGAGCCGTCAGCCTCGTTTCAGCCGCATGCATCCTACTTTAAACATTGTTTTCAATTAGTGGTGTTAAATGTGTCTCTCACTCTAGATAACGCTCATGCGATCCTGAGTCTGTCTGAAACGTTGCCCAATAACCTTGCGGAAAATGTGTGAATGAGAAGAGCCTGGATAATTCTGCTGTTATGTACTTGTTCAATATAAAAAAATATACTAGACCAAACCGGCGGTAATAGATATTTTTTATTCAACATCTCAATGCAACAATATACGGGGTGTCCCAGAAATAACACGCCAGAGTGACACGGGAGGTAGATTGGCTTCATATCAATCAGATAAAATCAACATAAACTTATTACAGGTTTTCTAGATATTGCCACTTTAAAGTTTTTTTAAAAATATCTCTACTTTTTGCTCCTTTTTTGGCTGTTATGGTTATAAAGAGCGTCTAATTTAGGATTGTCTTTCCTGGGCTACTATTAATTGTAATTATTTCATTGAAAACTAGCACGGTATGCTAAAAAAAAAAACAAATTATTACATTGCCAAATCTTTAATAATTACTCTGAAAAAAATGTACCCACCATTTTACTATGTCCATTTATCTATGGAAAACCCTGTATAGAAAATGTGCAAATAAAAACGTTCTCTGCATTAATATGCATTTTAGTTGCAAGCTCCTACATCTTTCCTAGGTTGTGTTTATAATTTTTGTGTACCGGAACATTTAGAAACAAATATCGCGAAAACTACTAGCCCTATACACTTCTAACAAGAAACGTTTTTTTGTTGTGGAAATACGAGAAAATAAGATTTTTTGGTCAGTTGTTGTATACAGGGTAGCACAAGAAAGTTATGATGAGTTATTTACCGAAATAGTGCTTTAAGTGGCGGCTTCTAGAAGTTTGGCCATGAAAAATAACGGATTCTTATTTCTGATACTAGAAAACCTCCCTATACAGAGTTTTATGCCAAAATCTGAAATACTTCTCAAGCAATAAGGAAATAAAACTGTATCTCGCAAACTATCAACTTTTGGACTGAGGTATGTTTAGGTCAATTCACATATTTGGGTCAGTAGCATCTCCACTTTCGAGATTTCCCAACCTGTCGCAGACACCCTGTATTGAGCAACTACGTCACCAGCATTTTATGCCGCACAAACGAACGGCCAGCATGTCCAATCTTGTCGGATGGATTCGGGTCCCATGGGCATTTAAACTACAATTAGTGTTGGAATAAAATGAGAGAGAATCGGGTCTATTGCGCTAATTACCGTCAAAATTGTTTTTGATGGTGGCAAAAAAGTAGCCGACAATTGATTATCAATTAAACGGTGATTAGTTGGAAATCAATTACGGTATCTGTGTGTTGCAGTTTTAATGCAGTACAAGGGCGTATCGCTAAGGGCATAAGAGCAACACAGGGACCAGGCTAACCAACCGAGGAACCGGAACGTCAGGAAACTGGTTTTATCAACGGCCGACAAGATGTCAACCTGCTGACTAGTATGCAAATAGTCCATTCCGCGTTTCCTCGATATGAGCGTCACCAATGGAGGAATGACTCTACGACCCGGCACGCTAAAGTCAGTTCCCCAGCATGCTTTGTTGGTTACAGAATGCCGAGATAGTCTTTAGAGGATATCTCTGAAGCTGTGAGAGGTAGCGCCCAATGTGGGCGATAAGAAAAAAGGCCAAACTATCGTATTGCAACCCGACAATTCGACCCCCTTCAAAATCACTTAGCTGGGACACCAGGCGAATTCTACGCACTCGTCTCAATAATGAGGACCGGAACATTTAACTGACACCGTACGTAAATGTACGAAAACTGAATGCTTCTTTATCACCCAACAATACCCGTAGGTACCACAGAAAAACCTGACCATTTTATCAAGGAATGGGAAAACGCGTACTCACTGAAATGCGTTTTCTTTTTTTTGAATGAATAAGATTGCCATTTGGTGCATATTTTAGTCAATTTCTCCCACAACCCTCTTCTCCCCGCCCCCCGAAACTGAAACCTGAAACCCATGCCTTACAGTGTAAGTAAAACAACTCTCAGGCAAGACTCTCATATACCAAGCCAACTTCTCCTTCAAACCTAATCCATAATTTTATTTTTTACAGTTCTATCCTAGGCACAGTTGTTATCACTCGATAGGAGTCTTCAAGTATACTTTTTCGCGTTACTTTTTATCCTAACCTTAAACCCTCCCACTGAGTAGGTAGTTCTAGTAATATAATTAATGTAGAATATTCTCCCGCCCTTCGGGCAACGGTCCAATCAGTCGTCGTCCTGGGGCGTGAACCATTCTTAGGCCCCGCCCCTTGCTGACCGGGACCGCCCGCTCCTTGGCCCGGCGCTGCTGAACCCGCCCTCGAGCCGCTCTGATTGGGCATCGGGCTTGGCCCACTTGTTCTCGGGTCCACCCATGGCGCGGTGCACTCCTTGCGATCGAGAAAGAAGAGGCAGGCTGGGCCGTTGCCCCCGACATAACTAGGTCAAACAAATCAGCTGGGAAAAGGCTGTGACGTTCTCCTAAGTAGGTCAAGTTCAGATTCTTATGGCGTTTCGCCATGCTGGCTGGTAAGAGCGGTGTTGACATATCTAGTTATGATATAACAGTATCGAAATTTCTTCGAATTAGTTATATCTCTCTGTGGGCGAATTTGCAAGATATACTCGGGGCCTGCGCAGCTTCATGATGATCTGATTATTCTTTCTGATCGGTCTCAGTATTTCAAGAATACAGTGTCGATATTACGTTCAATCTGTCACGTGTGAAGTCCAACATGTCTGCAAATATGGAATATGTGGCAACATAGCAGCTAACCTCATATTCTGAAGTTGTTATCATGTACGAATATGTATGTATATTATTGTTGTTTTAAACTTATATTTGTGTCTTAAGTTTTCAAAATGCTTTACAAGTGCCGCGTTCCTGCAATGAGCTTTGATTCCTCTTTACAGAAATTACGAAGATACTCAGTGAAGTTTCATGACAGAAATTTCTGCAGATTGCAGCAATGAGCGTCTCAGCAGACAGCACGTTTATTTATTTGGAGATCTGGTATAAAAATGTTTGTCAACAATACGTGGTTCTAATACTGCCGTCAGAAGCCGAAACGCACTAAGTGCAAATAATGCGAAAATGAGATATCGTCATTATAATACGAAAGGTACGTAGAAGAAGCATATTTGGATGGTAAAATACAGTAAATGCCGACAAATTTTTCTGTTACATACCTCTTCTTAAAAATGAAAGATATACAGACGCATTTACTAGCAGCTCAGTTTTTTTCTTTGAAAAACGCTCAGTCCCGTCGATTTTGTTTTCGAGGGGGACACAAGTTCAGTAGTTTTGAAGATTAAAAATGCGCCAATAGCTATTTTCAACAACAAAATGATAAACAAACCATGAGCGTAGTGAAAAAAAGCATTTACTTATTAAGTAAATTCTTTTAGTCAAATTTCTTCTGAAAGTACTACAAACTAATCTGATGTACCTATTAAAGTCTACTTTAAGCTTTAAATCAATAAATCTTAAAAACTAATGAACTGAAGCTCATGTATTTTACATTATAAAGGGAATTGAAATACCTTTAAAATAAGGTATCACTCGACCCACCCTTCAATTTAAGATTTTGGGGGTAGTGTCACCCGTCACCCCCGCTTAGGGGGCTGCACGTGCTAATGTGATGTTTTGCCAAACTTGTGTCCCCTTCGAAAACAAAGTCGACGGGTCTGAGCGTTTTTCAAAAAAAAACTGAGCCGCCAGTAAATGCGTCTTTTCGTTTTCGATGCGCCACCCTGTATACACGGAACCGTTAACAAATAATAGTGCTGATATACTTCTTTACATCACTCTCTTCTTTTAACTCGAGACTCGCTGCACGTTTCTCTCTCTCTCTCTCTCTCTTCCCTAACTGACAATTCCAGAGCAAGCAGTCGGTGATCAAGCTCTCTTTTACCGATATGTCAACGGGCTTGGCCCCTCATCCAGAACTGGCCGATACGACCCTTCCTTTATCCCTACAATATCGAGATTTTGCAACAATCTTTTCCCAGCACTACTCACCTCAGGCAATTCAAAAATCGGATTAACGAGGTTTCTTTAAGCTACTTATAGTATTTAGGCTTCGGTATAAAAAACCTCGTACTGCTCATATTCAGGAAAATAATCCAATAAATATTGGAACTGTCTGGTGAAGGTAATGATGCTCACGCTAGTACAGATTTCTTGGCAAAACGTATGTCCCGGATGACGTGTTAATGTCACATTCAATCAGGACGGGTATTGGTAATTTCGACTACAAATATAACGTGAACTCGCGTGATGCTCTGAAAACCGTCAGCCTTGATTTAATGAAACGTAAAGCTTACTCCAGGTCTAACATTTAATTACCCTGGTAATGGGTACTGTTGCGCATGTATAATGGGTCATTTTCAGACGGGATGTATATTTGCGATCGCCGCTTTTCCTTTTGATTTTCGCCGTCTTAAGGTATGTTTCCATTGCTAGAATCGTGAACTACCTCTGACCCCACAGCATCGTCGGCAACGATTGGAATAGAGTAGGGGGAGACTTGAATGGAATATGGAATGGAACTCAGTCGTGTTCAGCGATGATTCCAGCATTACATCCAAATCCTCTTCCCTTTTTGGAAACATTGCAACATCCACTTTTTCAGCATGTCTCACGTGTTAGTTTAGAGTTTTTAAAAGCATCCTGAGTAAATCTGCTTCAGTGGCCTTCTCGATCTCCAGAACATGTATGGGACATGATGGGAAAAAGGTTGCAAGATTCACTGCACCCTCCATAAACATTGGAGGCTCTATCTACGAAACCAAATTGAGATGGTCTGGGGTGCAATACACCAAGAAGACATCAATCACCTAATCCAATCAATGCCGCGACGAACGAATGCATAGCGAACAGAGGAGCGTCAACATTGATAATATACTAAGTGACATATAAATCCGAACACCCAGTTTAAATGGTTTTATTTTAATAAAACTTTGTATAAGTACTTAATGAAGCATAATAAGTAAATGATAAAAATTTCAAAATGATTGCACTGCTTTAAAGCCCTTTGACCTTTAATAATGTGTGGATGCACCCTGATGTGCTACGCATTCTCCAACGCGCCTAGGCATGCTTCTGATCAGGTGGTCAATGTCCTCCTGTGGTATCTCATTCCAGGCAACCACCAACTCCTCTCGAAGTGCTTCTAGAGTCTGAGGAGGACGTTGCAAATTGAGCAATCTCCTACCCATCATATCCCACACGTGCTCAATTGGGGATAAGTCGGGAGATCTTGGTGGCCATGGTAACAATGTGACATCATTATGTTGAAAGAAGTCTATTGTGACTCTTGCAACATGAGGTCGGGCATTATCTTGTTGGAAAGTTGGATCTGCCAGGGTGTCAAGATAGGGTAAAAGATGGGGTTCTAGAACTTCGTGGATATAACGCTGCGCGTTCATGTTACCTCTGATGAAGATTAAAGGTGACTTGGAACCCCAAACCATAACTCCAACAGTGTGATGAACATGTCTTTCAACAAAAAACTGTGGATTCCTCCTTTCACCACGTCGCCCTTTAATCCTGGCACGACCATCGTGCATGCCTAAACAAAATCGAGACTCGTCACTAAAGACAATACTGTTCCATTCCTGATCCCAGAGTGACCGTTGTCTGCACCACTCAAGGCGATTACGTCGGTGTTCTCGAGTTAAAGGGAGGACCCAGTGTGGCCGGTATGAAAACAAGTCAAAACTTCTCATTCGTCGGTAAACACTTCGCACTTCCGTGTTCTGCAAACCATTCATTTGCAATGGACCTGGTAGTGGAGAAACGGTCCCTTAAGGCCAATAATCTTAGGCGGCGATCTTCACGGTCTGTTGTTCTACGGCGGCGTCCAGTGCCCCTTGCTCTTTGCGTACGGCCTTCTCGAAGCCATGCCTGACAACACCTAACCACAGTGTCTACACTTCTTTGCACTCTAACTGCAATTGCCCGAAAAGAAAGTCCAGCTTCCCGAAGTCCCACTATACGGCCCCTATCAAACTCACTGAGTTGACGAAATCGTACCGGTCTCCGTACTCTAGGCATCGTAACCGATCGTAAAGGATGTCAAGAACCAAAATCCGCCAACGTTGATTCTTTACTGCGGCTGAAATATTCATTTTTAGAGCGTTAGTGAATTAAAAAAAAGCAGTATAAAAACCGGAATGTCCAACTGATAAGGCTGAACATTTTTTCACTTGTTATTTACAGTAAGATAAATACATTCACCAACTTTTATTAAAATAAAACCATTTAAACTGGGTGTTCGGATTTATATGTCACTTAGTATAACAATAATAATACAGCACTACTAGTCGGTGTTGCATTTTCGATGTCATTTAGTATATAAAACGTAAACATAGCACACAGCAAAAACACGTTAAATGATACGAAAGTTAGTGTCTGGTTGGTTTTCAGATAACTATAAAGAGATAATTTTTTTAGACATTTGAAGTCATGATCTAAATCGGGAATAATACGTCTATCTGCCAATTTCAAGGTCTATTTAGAGAATTCTGATTTAATAACTATTTATAGGTTTACAGTATAGACGTCTGATATTATAGATTTCTCGAATCAAAATTCTCTCTCTATTCACTTGTTCAGTATGGCGTTCATAAGAAATGAAGTTTCTGATTGAGCACTAAAGAAGAAAAGTCATACTGAAGAATCTAATGATGGCTAATGGCTAATTTTGGCCCCATATCCTGTATGTCTTACCGTATCCGAGATCCCAATGAGTTTGAAACCACCGATATACCTAAGAATTTCCATTCAATATTTATGAAAATGGCGCCAAGAAGATTAATATAGGAAAGTGTACATCAACATTTTACTGCGATAGTAGAAACAAAACAGAAACAAAAATCAATCAACGCAACGTCTGTGAGGTGGAACAGCTCTCAAGATATGAATTATAGAGCTAGAAAAATGTGGCATGGCTTCTTGTCACGCTATATAGGACTAACAATGAAAAATAAATTGCAGTTTGCTCTTTGTTCTTATTTTTAGACAGTTATCTCACGACCTTTCTTTCAACCACCTACCTGTAATGTTCACGACACATTCTCAGATATATTACAAATTTCCCTGGGGGAATAATCATTAAGAAGTGGTATATGTATTCAGAGAATGACTTAACATTACTTTTTTCCTACCATTGCAAAGGGTACTAGGTAGAGATAACTGGAAGAATTTTATTTAACGACGAAAAAAAATGAAAAATTGTTGCTCTTTTGCTATAGATTACGAATCCGATGTCAGTTTAGTTTTAGAATTCACAGTCGGTTAGGGACACCTAGTTTTTCACCAATTTTCACCCTAAATCCAGCTCAAAGACACTTTAGAATCTTTTTTGTACAATACTCATATTCAGCGCCCCAAATTACCTCATTGAGCAAAGCTCCACTTCCATGTAATGATCGATAGAAAAATGGATTTTTCGCACCTTACAGCTGTTATTTATGATAACTAGTTGGTGTTTAAATAAATTTCTTGATTAAAAAAAATTCCGTAAATGCTTTGTGCTAAAACTTTTAGGACATACGATACGTAAACATGTCTGTGCATAACATTAAGTATACTAAGTGACATATAAATCCGAACACCCAGTTTAAATGGTTTTATTTTAATAAAAGTTGGTGAATGTATTTATCTTACTGTAAATAACAAGTGAAAAAATTTTCAGCCTTATCAGTTGGACATTCCGGTTTTTGTACTGCTTTTTTTTTAATTCACTAACGCTCTAAAAATGAATATTTCAGCCGCAGTAAAGAATCAACGTTGGCGGATTTTGGTTCTTGACATTCTTTATGATCGGTTACGATGCCTAGGGTACGGAGACCTGTACGATTTCGTCAACTTAGTGAGTTTGATAGGGGCCGTATAGTGGGACTTCGGGAAGCTGGACTTTCTTTTCGGGCAATTGCAGTTAGAGTGCAAAGAAGTGTAGACACTGTGGTTAGGTGTTGTCAGGCATGGCTTCGAGAAGGCCGTACGCAAAGAGCAAGGGGCACTGGACGCCGCCGTAGAACAACCGACCGTGAAGATCGCTGCCTAAGATTATTGGCCTTAAGGGACCGTTTCTCCACTACCAGGTCCATTGCAAATGAATGGTTTGCAGAACACGGAAGACCTATTGGCATGCGAAGTGTTTACCGACGAATGAGAAGTTTTGGCTTGTTTTCATACCGGCCACACTGGGTCCTCCCTTTAACTCGAGAACACCGACGTAATCGCCTTGAGTGGTGCAGACAACGGTCACTCTGGGATCAGGAATGGAACAGCATTGTCTTTAGTGACGAGTCTCGATGAAAGGAGGAATCCACAGTTTTTTGTTGAAAGACATGTTCATCACACTGTTGGAGTTATGGTTTGGGGTGTTATAGCTTATGGTTCCAGGTCAACTTTAATCTTCATCAGAGGTAACATGAACGCGCAGCGTTATATCCACGAAGTTCTAGAACCCCATCTTTTACCCTATCTTGACACCCTGGCAGATCCAACTTTCCAACAAGATAATGCCCGACCACATGTTGCAATAGTCACAATAGACATCTTTCAACATTGTTACCATGGCCACCAAGATCTCTCGACTTATCCCCAATTGAGCACGTGTGGGATATGATGGGTAGGAGATTGCTCAATTTGCCACGTCCTTCTCAGACTCTAGAAGCACTTCGAGAGGAGTTGGTGGTTGCCTGGAATGAGATACCACAGGAGGACATTGACCACCTGATCAGAAGCATGCCTAGGCGCGTTGGAGAATGCGTAGCACATCAGGGTGCATCCACACATTATTAAAGGTCAAAGGGCTTTAAAGCAGTGCAATCATTTTGAAATTTTTATCATTTACTTATTATGCTTCATTAAGTACTCATACAAAATGTTATTAAAATAAAACCATTAAAACTGGGTGCTCGGATTTATATGTCACTTAGTATATATTCAAACGAATGAAGGTAGCATTATAATTACTGTTCCAGACCCTTGTTGCTTTAAGGAGTTGACTGAGTATTGTACATCTCAAGTCATTATATTTCCACATAGTTGAAGTATACGAGAACAGCTCAGAACGAGATTTTGATGCAAATATGTACATTCACCCTTCCAGATTCCGACACAGAACAAGTTTAATCGACTAAGAAATATCTCCACCTCCTGAGTTACCCTCCTCCTTGACCTCGCCAGTCCATAATTTGTTTGCCCTGCAATTTCCTACAGACTTAGCATGACATACTGGCGTAAAACGAAGAGGGGTGACTAGATATATGGCTTTTGAGGAACTGCGTGGAGTAACGTTCTTATAGAACATAAAATGGGGTCAAGAAGATTGACTCTGTACTTTCCACGTATCTCTGTCATCAATTATATTATGCTCGGTTTGTTTAAAACAGATTTCTAATAAACGAAATATAATTTCCATGCTTGTTTTTTTCTGTTTATCAGACGTGGTGTAACATGTAGTACCGAAGTCTTAACGCCATTTTGCTGTCGCTATTTTGTTTAGTGGCCTTTCGACCCTTCAAATGGAACTTTGGATAAGCAGTAGCTCCAGTTTTCTTCTGTTCATGCATCACCGTGCGAACACTCCACTCTGGGACGCCTGTCATGGTTTGACAACGCGACATAGTCTCTTGAGCAGGATTTCTTTCGCGTCCTTTTTCAGTGCCTCACGAAGCTTTCTACTTGTTCGCTGGCTTCCAGTACTTCCACTTCCAGTCTCACCCTCCATGGTTGAGGAAATATAAGTATAACCCGAACAATAACAACAGAAATAAAGAAATAACAATTCTTCTAACAACAAACAATATCACGCGGTAACTAGCCTCTAAACGAAACAAGTTCCAAGCACTACTACGAGGGATGTCTTTTAAGTTTTGCATATAGAAACATAGTAGGCCAGGCGGATCGAACGTCAGTACTGAATCTTAACATCACTCTTTAGTAAACTTAAATTCAAAGTTTCACAACAATACGTGCAGTGTTCTCACTACAGTGAATTTTTAAGTGTCACCAAGTCACTAGAAAAATGTCGGGCCTTGTAGCATGGGAGCGTTGAGGCGTCGTCTTATCTCAGGACCGGAATCAGTTTTCATTCTTCCTTTCAATTCAATTATGGTAATATTCATAGGCGTTCCTTACTCTTAGCATGTTTGTTGATTTTGACTGGTTTTAATGTTTTATTACAAGTAGACGAGCTCATCACTGGAAAAACAATACATTATGACTTTTTAAGGCCACAAAATCATCTTGAATTGCAAAAAGTTGTAAAATAAGATATTTCCCAAAGATGAAAACTTCTTCTGTGGGTTCTGTGGGAACTGTGGGTCGTATTGATCGTAAGGAAGCATCTGCGAAACTTCATTGGGAGGCCATGGTTTATACATACATTTCCCCGTACATTAGCCCTTAAAACTTAAGAGATAGAGAAATATATTTCCAATACACTGAATATGCCTGGAGACGCACCGTTTTTCAATAAAAATTGCAGAGTCAACCTACTTGGAGTCATATTTTATAGTATTTTTCCGTGTTATTTCTGTGCGTGAAAATATTGCCGCTGGCTTTTGACTTACCCTCTGTTTGACATAAAAACGCAGAGGCAAAGAGACGGGGAATTTTTTGTCCGCATCAAAGATAAACTGGCATAGCTTTCATAAGGGTGAACTATAGACGCATTGTCGAATTCATATGATACAAACTGGGGACGTGATAGTCGTTTATTTTGGTCGATGTGCCTCATGAAAAAACCAGAGATCGGCTGTGACCCAAGCTCCCCTATTTAGAGCTGCGTAAAGATAAAAGAACATCGCAACTACCGTCGATATTGTGTCACGAAGGCATTTCCACGAGAAAAGCAAACGCAGAACATTTTCTTTCATCGGCTATAGGCCAGGTGCTACTGCCGGATATTTCAAATAGAAAAGAAGTAAGTTTTAATTCCTGTGTCTGATATGCACATTCAATTTCTTTGGATTCTTGGGATGTATAGCTACTAAAAAGTATCCCATGTCTACTGGTGAGGAAGTATCTTAATCGCGAAGAGTTTCGAAAATATACTAAGTGACATATAAATCCGAACACCCAGTTTAAATGGTTTTATTTTAATAAAAGTTGGTGAATGTATTTATCTTACTGTAAATAACAAGTGAAAAAATTTTCAGCCTTATCAGTTGGGTTTTTATACTGCTTTTTTTTAATTCACTAACGCTCTAAAAATGAATATTTCAGCCGCAGTAAAGAATCAACGTTGGCGGATTTTGGTTCTTGACATCCTTTACGATCGGTTACGATGCCTAGAGTACGGAGACCTGTACGATTTCGTCAACTTAGTGAGTTTGATAGGGGCCGTATAGTGGGACTTCGAGAAGCTGGACTTTCTTTTCGGGCAATTGCAGTTAGAGTGCAAAGAAGTGTAGACACTGTGGTTAGGTGTTGTCAGGCATGGCTTCGGGAAGGCCGTACGCAAAGAGCAAGGGGCACTGGACGCCGCCGTAGAACAACAGACCGTGAAGATCGCCGCCTAAGATTATTGGCCTTAAGGGACCGTTTCTCCACTACCAGGTCCATTGCAAATGAATGGTTTGCAGAACACGGAAGACCTATTGGCATGCGAAGTGTTTACCGACGAATGAGAAGTTTTGGCTTGTTTTCATACCGGCCACACTGGGTCCTCCCTTTAACTCGAGAACACCGACGTAATCGCCTTGAGTGGTGCAGACAACGGTCACTCTGGGATCAGGAATAGAACAGTATTGTCTTTAGTGACGAGTCTCGATTTTGTTTACGCATGCACGATGGTCGTGCCAGGGTTAGAAGGCGACGTGGTGAAAGGAGGAATCCACAGTTTTTTGTTGAAAGACATGTTCATCACACTGTTGGAGTTATGGTTTGGGGTACTATAGCTTACGGTTCCAGGTCACCTTTAATCTTCATCAGAGGTAACATGAACGCGCAGCGTTATATCCACGAAGTTCTAGAACCCCATCTTTTACCCTATCTTGACACCCTGGCAGATCCAACTTTCCAACAAGATAATGCCCGACCACATGTTGCAAGAGTCACAATAGACTTCTTTCAACATAATGATGTCACATTGTTACCATGGCCACCAAGATCTCCCGACTTATCCCTAATTGAGCACGTGTGGGATATGATGGGTAGGAGATTGCTCAATTTGCAACGTCCTCCTCAGACTCTAGAAGCACTTCGAGAAGAGTTGGTGGTTGCCTGGAATGAGATACCACAGGAGGACATTGACCACCTTTAGGGCTTTAAAACAGTGCAATCATTTTGAAATTTTTATCATTTACTTATTATGCTTCATTAAGTACTTATACAAAATTTTATTAAAATATAACCATTTAAACTGGGTGTTCGGATTTATATGTCACTTAGTATAGAATAATATGTTTTTTGAATGTTATGCGATACGAAAAATTATGTCACTCATTTGCGACGGTTGATCTCTCTGTCTGTCATGGCGTACAGTTTTTTAAATGATCCAATTGCGGTGCAGCTACAGAAAAAAAAACGAAAAAAATAAAAACCTTGATATTTTTAACTGTTATTTTTACGTTAACAATTTGATCATCCAGACGCTCAAAAAATGAAAATAAGAGGAGTGCGAAGGCCTTTCTTGGCATTTGGTTTTTATATTGACAGTCTGAGGCATACATTTTTGAAAATATGCACATTATTTTTATTTAGAACTAGCTGACCCGACAAATGTACATATACGTTGTCCTATCTTAGCTATGAACTGGAATGAATAATAAAAGGGTGAATATGTGGGATATAGGTATGGGAAATCGGTTGTGGAGCTAGAACGGAGTTACAGTTCCAACCAATAGCTGCTGTAAACACCCGGTCGATTTTTGTAATAGAATAGTTGCTTTCTTTTCGTTTGTTGGCCCAGAAACCAGCCTGAAAGTTTGCCTAAAAGCACGAGACAGCTATCCATGCTTGGCTATCTGTGCTCGAATGGACGAAATTAGCATGTTAGTTTGTTAAACAGGGAGTAGACCACATCTACTATATCGCCAGCCTCTTGCGGTCACAGTGCTGGCTGGTCTACCAAACGCGAACTAAAAACTTTATACCAGGCGTGGTCGATTCTGGTGATAGATGGCACTTTATTGTCTTATTTCGACTCCTAGACTATAACCGGAGGATGAATAGAACGCTGAACGTTTTCTTTGACGATGCGATCCAAGCCCTGTTGGGAGCAGTCCCGGTGAAAATTCAATTCCCAAAGCAGCTGACTGGTTTTGACGTGCGGGTATATGATATAAACCAAAGATGTGCTTTCTAACGGTCCGTTCAAGTTTCGCTAAGTGTGAAACTGGTGCATGCGACCGCATCGGTGTCTGTGGACCTGCTGTGGTAACATGAATACGTAATAGCTTTTCCGTCACAGAGGCGTATACAGGAAGCCCTTAAGGGATTGTTACCCCACACCCAATCGAGAGAAAGAAATATAATTAGTACTATTGAATAATCGAACAATACTATTAGATGGCGGTTTAAGCTGACTTATTTTGATATACTGAGTGAACACCTACGTATGTTTTTAATTTTTGGCATATATCGTGGGTCTCCGCACGTTCAGGCGTAAATGACAAATAATCTAAAATCGAGTTACACCGTAATTTCACAGATTTTTTTGTATTCGCTTATTTCACGAAGTGACGTAGCTGTATATCAGTTCGCTGCTAAGAATTAAAATTTTCAGAAAATTGCCTAAGTTATAAAATTCCGAAAACAATTTTCACGTACCGGCTTAAATAGATTTACGCCTCTGCGTTAAAACTGGTTCTACATCATTTTGTGACGAAGCCAGAACATCATTTCTGCTTTGGTTGGTGAGGAAGTTGGGCTTTTTTCTGTTTGTTTATTATGGTACGGTGCGTTGTCTACCACAACCACGCTTTTGGGAGGTAGGTTTGAAACTAACGTTTCTTCCAACCACCTTTTATATTTCTCAAAATTCATCTCATTATGGTAATCGCCTGTACTACACGTAGATTTCCATCTCACATACTCAATAATAATAGTAATAATAATCATAGTAATACTCGCAATAGTAATCGTAATTTATCGTAATCGTAATTATACAGGGTGTCCGCAAAGATGGGGTTTTCCTTTACACGACGTGTAGATCTTGAAAACATAAGCAATTTTTCTTAGTACCATATACACCAATGTCTTAAGGGAACCGAGATAAAGGGCTCTGCAACATCAAAAATATCTGAATACCGGCCTGTAGCCGCGACATCACCGACTGGTACAAGGTCACTGACTCAACCCGACGACAGAACTGGGTCGGGGTCATTGTGTCAGGTCAGTATGCAACCTTCAGCCGACGGTTACGGTCACGCGTGTAGAGGTAATCGCGTAGACGAGAATCCCTCAACAAGCACCTAGAGACGTGGCTAGAGAAGTGCAAGTATCAAAAACTAAAGTGTGGCAAACGCTGCGTGAAGAGGGGCTGTATCCGTTTCACGTCCAACGTGTGCAAGCCCTTCAACCTGACGATTTTCCAGCAAGAGTGCGGTTTTGTGAGTGGTTGTTGCATCAACATGACAATAATCCGGACTTTTTGAAGTGCATATTGGTGACAGACGAATCTACGTTCACGCGTAATGGGGTGAATAACTTTCGCAACACTCATGTTTGGTCAGTAGAAAATCCGCACGCTGTCCGTCGGGCACATTTTCAACAAACATTTTCGGTGAATGTTTGGGCTGGCATGGTGAACGGTATGGTCATTGGACTGCAATACCTAGACTTTTTACACAACATTTTGCCTTCCTTGTTAGAAGATATGCCATTAAGTGTAAGACAATCAATGTGGTTTCTGCGTCTGCTCGGTAGCGCATCTGCTGATTTCATTTTCTGTTGGAGCGATATGATTTCGGGCAGAGACGTACTTAGCCCTTCTTGTCAACTGGAGAATGAGTACTTTTTCCTTTATTTTTTTTTACTTGGTCGCCCTCGTTTCACTACACATTACCTTTGTTGTTTCAAGGGTAGTTGTTTCTGAAAAGAAAAACCCCAACTTTGCGGACACCCTGTATACTCTGTGTAAAGAAACAACTACTCCATGTTCAGCTTCATTCTGCATGAATCTCAATACCGAGGCAGCAATTTCTCGGCTTTGACCACTTAAAACTGTGGCATGTAAAAAATTCTCGACTTCTAATAAACATACCTTTTTTGTCACTCAGTATACATACGTAGCTGAACTAAGCCGTTACGTAGCTACCCGATAAAGCGGCTTGTGAAAGTAATATGTAGGTACAAAGTTTATGAGCCACCCTGGAACGTACAATTTTTCTATGCTGCTATGTACTTTAGAAATTAGAATGCTGTTATACAAAACAACTTCCTTGCTATAAGAATCTCCTACATAAATTGACTCTTGAAAGGGGTCCTCGTTATTTGGCGGTCTCGTAAACGCATGAAGGGTATGCATATTTCCTAACGCTATCAAAGTTTCAAAGAGTCCAAGGCCTGTGGTAATGCAAGTTTCGAGGCAAAGTGATGTGCGGTACGAGCAGCGAAGTCAAGTAGAGCGACATTAGTATACGTTAAAAATAATTTCATTTGTCGTCAAACCCTATTCGAGCTAGAATACCTGTTTTTAGAAATGAAGGTTAATCGTTTCGTATTGGCTATAGTAGTCTTATACTAGTAGTTAACCAAAAATAATCGGAATAGCATTGCAGTGGGCGGAGCTTGTCTAGTACACATTTCTGCCCCTAGAGGCGTACAGCACAACCAGTTCAATGCCACCTGAGTTGTCGATCTGACTTGTTTCATTCCTCTGTAGTCACTATTTTTGCTTGTTTCGTTTTTTTACGATGGCATGCTTCAGTGAGCAACGTGCACCTGTGAAATTTTGCTTTCTAATTGGTAAAAATGCTGCTGAAACTGTTTGAATGTTGAAAATAGCATACACAGATGATGCTATGAGAAACACTCAAGTGTACGAGTGGTTTGCTCGATTTAAAAATGGTGACATGTCGATTGATGACAAACCTCGCTCTGGACGTATGTACATCACTTGCCCGAATCGACGAAATCTTGGAAAAATTCGAGAGCTTGTGACAATCGTTGTGAACTTAAGTCTAAGAGTAGCACCATTCTAAGATTCGTCATATAAGTCTCACACTTGGCTATACTACAATCTAATTGTAGGTAAATAAAGACGTCGATTATTATTATTATTATGATTATTATTTTTAGAATGCGCAGTTTTCGGGGATAGTAAAATGGGACACCCACTATCCTTTATTGTGGGGATGTGAGGCAAGAACCGATCGCTTCTTGGGGGGCAATTGTCACTGCAAACCCCTCACGTGTATAAGGAAGAGGAGAAAATGAAGAGAGTTGCGTAACATGGATTAAGGAAAGTTACGACGACCAAAAATTTAGGGGTTAGAAATTGAAAGTGAGGTAGAAGTCATATCGCAGTATAAACTTCCGGAAGCGTAACAAGAGGGGTCATAAAATTTACCCCAGATCATTTAACGTTAGCCCATTTTCATAAACGTCTAGCTGAGAGTTATTACAAGTAGAGTCAGCTCTTAAAACTCGTTTCAGTGTGATCCCGTAAATTATATTTCAGCTTACTTATAGTTTTGACCAAATTTGAGCTGCCTACTTTTTTGCCAGCAATGTATGCCTAAAAGTAAGTAGACTATGATATCGTTAGATATACGATGATTTTCCCTATGCTTATGGCCACACCCACTCACCATGAAGCTACATTTAGTTTATTTTTTTTATTTCTTACATAGCCTAAGCCCGAGTCTCAGATCGCGTGGAAGTAGTGTAAAGTATAGATCATATGTCTTGCATTAGCTTGGAAGGGATTAGTTTCGGAAAAAGAAATGCAACTTTGGTAATAGACATTTTTTGTTTGCAAATTTCATAGTTTAATGATTGTATAATTTCACATGTATTATATATTTCTTTCTCAGCGACTCAGTATTGTGTTGAAATATTTTGGACACTAATGTTATAGTATTATTAACGGCTATCTTCGAAATTTCCTCAAAAAAAATATTGGCCCCTCGTTGAGAGTTGGTTCTGCCCATTTGGCGACCAGCGCGCCACCTTGTGATTTCCGTACGTACTGGCCGTATAGGGATATTCAGCCCTATCAAGATACCTTCTTCAAGGCCATTTAACCTTCTTTTAACTCCTGCGGAGATTGTGGTGTGGGTGTCTTTTATTTAATTTCCAGATTCTGGGAGATTAGGATTTAGTTGTTTTGGTTTGGGTGCTACCCCGTCCATTTTTTAATCGGATTATGACCTCCAGCGGTTTTTTTTATATACCATCGCACCATGTCCATTAATGCATGTCCTGAAAAAGTTTGTTCAATATCTGCTTCTTTTTAGTGGAAAAGCATTGTGGAGGACCACCATTCACACTCCTCCAGCTTTGTGTTGTAGCTGCTTCGCAGACGATTTTGTTGGACAAACAATTCTGATGTGAACAGGTAAAACATTATTTTAATTGGGTATTTTTTAGATATTAATACAGGCTGTCCGCAAAGTTGGGGTTTTCCTTTACACGACGTGTAGATCTTGAAAACATAAGCAATTTTTCTTAGTACCATATACACCAATGTCTTAAGGGAACCGAGATAAAGGGCTCTGCAATATCAAAAATATCTGAATACGGTCCTGTAGCCGCGACCCGCGACATCACCGACTGGTACAAGGTCACTGGCTCAACCCGACGACAGAACTGGGTCGGGGTCAGTGTGTCAGGTCAGTATGCAACCTTCAACCGACGGTTACGGTCACGCGTGTAGAGGTAATCGCGTAGACGAGAATCCCTCAACAAACACTAGAGACGTGGCTAGAGAAGTGCAAGTATCAAAAACTAAAGTGTGGCAAACGTTGCGTGAAGAGGGGCTGTATCCGTTTCACGTCCAACGTGTACAAGCCCTTCAACCTGACGATTTTCCAGCAAGAGTGCGGTTTTGCGAGTGGTTGTTGCATCAACATGACAATAATCCGGACTTTTTGAAGTGCGTATTGGTGACAGACGAATCTACGTTCACGCGTAATGGGGTGAATAACTTTCGCAACACTCATCTTTGGTCAGTAGAAAATCCGCACGCTGTCCGTCGGGCACATTTTCAACAAACATTTTCGGTGAATGTTTGGGCTGGCATGGTGAACGGTATGGTCATTGGACTGCAATACCTAGACTTTTTACACAACATTTTGCCTTCCTTGTTAGAAAATGTGCCATTAAGTGTAAGACAATCAATGTGGTTTCTGCACGATGGTGCACCGCCCCATTTTAGACGCGAAGTGCGTGACTTTTTGAATGAATTATTTCCGAATAGGTGGATCGGACGTAATGGACCCGTACCGTGGTCTGCACCATCTCCGGCGTCTGCTCGGTAGCGCATCAGCTGATTTCATTTTCTGTTGGAGCGGTATGATTTCGGACAGAGACGTACTTAGCCCTTCTCGTCAACTGGAGAGTGAGTACTTTTTCCTTTATTTTTTTTACTTGGTCGCCCTCGTTTCACTACACATTACCTTTGTTATTTCAAGGGTAGTTGTTTCTGAAAAGGAAAACCCCAACTTTGATATTGATTATTGCTGACTGAAATTCTTTGAGTGTTATTGATCTTGTTTGACATTTTACGTATTCAAATATGGGGCAGTTACTACTTGTCACGGTTTTTGGGGCGCACTACATTACATCTTTTTTTATAGAGATGTGATGTGTTGATTTTGATTTTTGAGCTGCCATAACTTATTTTAGAATAAGGAATAGCTTTCTGATGGTATATCACTTTAGTACCTCTTTATATTTTCTTACGTTTTTGCCTTACTTTTCTTGTAAAAGAAAATGTACTCGGATTTTTTTTCAAGTTTCGATTGTTTTAAATGTGTAGTTTTACCTCAGATAGAGAATAGAGAGCAAAATTTTTAAGCAGTTTTTCTGTCTATAGGGTCTTTTTGTACCGTAAATTTTGGAAAATGAGACAAGCAACCCCTACCTTGTGACGTTCCTTACGTCACTGCCCACTGCTGGCACTGTAACTGGAAAAAGACCATTATCTAGATAAGTTTAGGTTTAGAGGCTGAAATACTTGTGAAGCCTATATTTGAAAATTGAAATTACAGAAGAAGAATAGTAGGGAATAATGTGATCAAATTTCATTTACACAGGGTGTTTTCACAATTGAGTCATTCATTTTAACAGTTTGAAACTCACCTATATAAAAGTTACAAGAGAGTTAGTTTAGATTATCAAAAATGATTTAAAAAAATCATTATCAAGTTAAATGGATGCCGTTTTTACAAAAAATGTTGTCAACGTGGAAAAAAGTAGCGTCTAATAAGCATGCCATTTACCACGCCAGCCCAAACGTGACTCTGGAAAAAATATGGACTGGGTAAATTCTCGAAAGCAATAATTCAGAAAACGTACTGATAATTTTGAATGGCGAGAATCGGCAACTATTTGATTGGGAACAGGTGTCGGTATAGAGCTACACAATGACCTGTTAATAGAAATTTCAGTGTTCAGTGGAACAAGAACGATACAGCTATGAAACAACACTTTATGCATGAGGCTCAACTACGCCGAAAAGTCAATCATACAGAAATTAATTCATGCATTGGCCATTCTCACTTATACAACAGGGACGAATCAACCTGAATCAGCTTTTGATGTAGTTTGAATTTTGAATGGAAATAATGCTTGAACTGTACAGGGTGAAACGAAATATGGGATATTTCTATCCAGAAACATCTGCATTTGAAGTATAAGAGAGCAATTTCACGCGTCAGGGACTGAGCATCAGCTGACATTTTGCGACATTTTCTGTGATACTGGTTAAAAAAGACAAAACATACAGCAATAGCTTTAACTGCGAAGATTTTGGCACATTTTTCTGGCCTACTTTTATTCTAGTTTTATTGGATTTCTTAGAGTCAGATTTATAGACAACAATGGATATCAGATACCTCCTTGGGAACGGTGAAACAATGACGCTTCCCTAAGGACCGTTCAAGGGAGGATTTAAATTGTCATCGATATCAGAAAGATGGCTATTTAGCATGCTGATGATAAAATTAGAACAATTGGTTTTATTTGTGCTGGACATCAATAAAAAAAGCAAAATAATGTGTGCGCTTCTTCGAATTACAGCGCAATCACGAAAAGTAGCGAACTGAATATAGGCAACTGTTGCATCCAACTTCTGTACGGATTACAGTTTATCGATGTCTGTCAGGTCCAGCGTAGATACTCGCTGAAATTCAAATATTTTCTTGTCACCGTCTACACTAGCGCGGTGCGGTTCGTCGCGTCGTTCGGTTCGCGGTGTTGTTACATATCTGTACATGGCTTTACAATTTTAATGATCTGTGGACGGGTCATAATGTGTGATAGCTATACTACATCTATTTAAAACTGTAATGACTCATACGCGTGATCAACACGTGATCAGAGCTCGATCCCAGCTTCCTTCCAGTACAGCCGTATAGCGTACGACATATGTCGTTTCTGTGGCTTTGCGGTGGTCAACAGCACAGACAGAGATGGAAATAATGGCTGATTGTTCTCCGCCGGTAGAGCCAATGAAATCAAAGACGCGCCTCGACCGGCAGACTCATATTCGTCGGCAACGTATTGGAACGCGTTTCGTTGAGCGATCGCATATTGTGTTTTTATAAGAATTGTTGTGTGATTGTTATTGTTGTGGTTTCTGTGGTTACTGTTTTGGTTATACTTAACCATGGAGAGTACAAATGGCACAAGTGGAAGTACTGAAAGCCAGGGAACAAGTAGACGGCTTCGTAAAGCACTGAAGAGGGACGCGAAAGAAATCGTGCTCAACGTGTTCAATTATCTGAACAGAACTATGTCGTAGGGAGATGCACTCGCGCGTTGTGAAAATATGACAGGCGTTCCAGAGTGGACCATTCGCAGGGTGGTGCATGAAAAGAAGAAAACTGGAGCTACTACTGATCCAAAGTTTAATTTGAAGGGACGAAAGGCCGTTAAATTGGATGACGATAGCAAAATGGCGTTAAGGCGAACCGTACATTCATTCTTCTTTAGGAATGAGATACCAACCCTCAAGGCTGTATATGCACGAAATTAATTTTCGTTACGAAACGCGTAATCGGAAGTCAGTATTGATAGAGAGACCTGAAATAGTCGCCTGGCGTCGAAAATACCTACGCGAAATGATTGAATATAGGCGACAAAGCAGAAAAATCTATTATTTGGACGAGACATGGGTAAATGCAGGTCACACAGTTAAAAAAACCTGGATAGACAAAAACGTAGTGAGTAACCGACAAGCAAGCATTGAAGGTTTGTCAACAGGTCTTCGTGGACCGTCAGGGAAAGGTCAAAGATTGATCGTAACTCATGTTGGTAGCGATAGTGGCTTTTTAGAAGAGTGTGACTTGATTTTCGTCTCTAAGAAAGGAGGTGATTACCATGACGAAATGAATGCCAGCTGCTTCGAGAGCTGGTTTCAAGGGGTGCTTCAGCGAGTTGAGCCCAACTCTGTGATCGTCATGGATAATGCTTCCTACCATAGTCGTCGAGCCGAACGTGTACCGACTATGGGATCTCGAAAAAGTGACATGCAGCAATGGTTGCGCGAAAAAGGAATCCCGTTTGACGATTCATGTGTGAAAGCGGAATTGTATGAAAAAATTAAACAGCACAAACCTGCGAACATTAGTTACGTGACTGATGAGATGGCCCGTCAATGTGGTGTCACTGTGCTGCGGTTACCGACCTACCACTGTGAACTGAACCCAATAGAGCTCATCTGGGCTCAAGTGAAGGGTTATATTGCGCGCCATAACACAACCTTCAAATTACCAGACGTTAAGGTTTTACTTGAGACTTCCATACAGCTAGTAACGCCCGAAGCTTGGCAGAATGCTATCCGTCATGTTGTGAAAGAAGAAACAAAAATGTGGCGGCTTGACCACCACATCGACGCCATCATAGTGCCAGTTATAGTCAATTTCAACGAGGAACGCGATAGCGACAGTTTATTACTGTCAGATCTAAAAAATATTGCTTAGGAGGAAGAAACAAAGATATATAATGAGACCAATGCACCTGAAAAACGAGTGAGCAGCTAAAAAATTATGGGATTATGGAAATTAAGGTAAGTAGAACATTTATGTAACAGCTTGGAAAGTAAGAATAGTCTATGAATCAGTTTTTATATGCACATATGTTTGACTTACTTTCTTACTAACGTAATGACACATTTTTTTGTTCTGTTGAGTACAAAATGGTCAAAAAACGGAGCTCAATGGCGACCCTTATTAAGAAATAGGGCAGAACCGGACCTGCACGGAAACATTGATACCTACGGGTAGAATTAATGTTGCTAGTTTGCTGCATGGTTTACTTGTTTACTTTACAACTGCGAGCGTGAATTTCAAGCACGCTGACTACATTATAAAGTATTAGTCAGCTTTCGAAGGAAAAACGCTGATTGAGTTTCGAAATTTTCCACCGGAGCTTACTTTCGCCTCCTCTTTCCGTATACTAATGTTCCGTAATTAGATGGTTCCTCGTTTTATTGGCTGTGGATTTTCTAAAAACTGATTATTGCTAAACCTTAAAATTTGATAAATGTAAAATTTCCGAAAATGTTGAAAATACCGCACTGATGAGTTGCTGACGAGCACGAAACACCGCTGTTGGTCACTGTTACAGAAGCGGAAGGCAAACATACAGCTCAGCCTTTATTTATGAGCATGAGAAGTAAATGATCCTTAAAATTACAAACAGTTCTAAATCATCCTTTTAGATATTCTGAATATTTTTCCAAATCAATACCAAAATAGGGGTCTGTTCTTGGTCACTCAACATTGCTGAGTATTTGTACGTATTTATTTTGTTAATCTTCTAAGGGGACAGCAAGATAGAATCCACGGCTCATGATAACGACACACATCTTTGCGCTAAATGGGTGTTAGATGAACATTATATCAGGGTGGCTGATAACGCATTTTACGACAACTTAACTACCCAATATCTCTCGTAGGAAAAGTAGGTCACCGGTTAAATACCGAACTTGATCATGAGGAGGAGCTTTTTTAAAATCGGCGCGCTTAATGTTGCTCATTTAGGATCAAATGGCTCTTTACTCACTGTCCACATTTTAAATTTAGGTCTTCGGACAGGGGGATGGCTCGTCGGCTTGTCAGCACGTTCACAAGACTTGCGGGTTCGAATCTCCACCTCGGAAGTTCTATATTGGCGCACCAGATCGGTACATCTCATTGCTGAAGCTGGCTTATTAAGTAATCAGTTAGCAGTACATGGCTTTTGGAGTAGTACAGTTGTCACGTGTTCAATATCAAGATACCCTCTTTTAATTTCATGTACAGACGCGTCCAGCATCACTTTTTCTTCTTTCTGCTGATGTTTTGGTTGTGTGTGGGTGCTGTTGCGTTAACTTCTAGATTTTGGGATATTAATGCCCCAAACAGCAGTTTATGGATATTAGTACCCATTTATTTTGTACCTTACGTTTAGTTGTTTTGGTTTGGGTACTACCTCGTCCATTTTCTAATGAAATTTTAACCTTTCAGCAGTAAGTTATTTTTGTATACTATCGGACCACATCCATTAATACATGTCCTGAAGAAGTTTGTTGAATATCTGCTTCCGTTTAGTGGAAAGCCATTGCGGAGAACCACCATTCCCACTCATCCAGCTTTGTTTTGTAGCTGCCTTGTAGCTGTTTTGCAGCCGATTTTGTTTGAAGCCATCCCTTTCATTTTAATTGGGTATTTTATAGACATTAATATATTAATTATTGCTCACGGAAAATCTTCTGTTTGCATTTTTCGTATTCAAATATAGGACAGTCCCCACATGTCACCGTCTTTTGGACTTTTGGGCATTTTCCATATGTTTTGTGTGTGGTTCGTCATCAAAAAGATAATCATGCCCAATGTTGAGGTACCCTGTACATTTGATCTGACGGTATAGGCGAGTGTTGATTGAGGCCGTAATTCGTAAACAGAGTGTTGTCTTAGGTAAAGTGTTTGTTAGAGGGTAGGAGTGTAACGGATACCAGACAATTTAAGCAGGTTATTCGGGCTGTGATGATAAGTAGATTATAAGGACATAAACCGCATGCCTTTGACTGAGCCCCGTGCTAGGCACCTTCACAGAAACCAATATCCAATTAAGGATTACCCAACACTGTTTGATGTTATCGGAGCTATACGTGCTGCATGGTCTATTTCTAAGTTGATTTGGTTGGTATTAGAGGTAATCAATAACACCTGAGATAATGGAGATACGTTTCAGTTAAATATAAACCTGCTCTAATTAAAGCTTTAAAATATACGAAGTTTAATGATAAAGTAATTTTTAGTTTTCATGCAGAATTCAACGTTATGTCTAAATGTTTTAACCAATTTCTTTGAGTCAAAGATTGTATTGTGTTCTATACATCACATATTGTAGATTGATTTCCAATTTAACATAGTATGGTCATATTAGTTCATGTTTCGAACAACTGAATTGGTTTTTAAAATTTCATTCATTATGCTATGTTTATTTCCTTCATATTCGAACAATAATTCGATATCCGGTTAGTATATCCACTCACAGAATATTCGCTTCACTGACACTTCAACTATGCCTCTTCACAAAGTATCATTATTTCATAAATGATTTACCTATCATATGGTCAATCTATAAAACGGATTATCATCGACTGCTATACATATTGATTTTAATAATTTCAAAAAGCAAATTCTTTGACTCTCAGTATACAGGGTGACTTCGAAGTTGAGTCATTTATTTTAACAGTGAGTAGATCTGATCAAAAGAAATGTTTTTTTCCTTTAACATTTTTGTGGTAAAATTAAAGTAACAAAGTTATAGCCCTTTAGAAGTTTGAGTACCGCCCTGTCTCAATAATAATATTATGTGCTCGTGTTTGGCAACAACGGATATAATCCGCCTTATCGGTTCATCGCATCGGAAACAAAAAAGCGAAAGAATTTGAAACGCTTATCACGATGTTTTTACTACAATTTTATTCAGTTGTATTCAGTCAATGTGTCAGTCGGTAACGCGAGAGTGAATAGTGGTGTTTGTTGCGTGGCTCAAACGAAATAAAAAATGGCACATGGTTTACGAAAATGCTGAACTGGTGGACATGATTCTTATTTACGGGGGGGGGAGTCTTTACAAAATGCTGCCGCGGTATCACGGATTTATGCGGATCGGTTTCCCAATCGAGTGCAACCAACCCCTCGTGCCTTTGTTAATGTAGTACAAAGGGCTCGTGAATCAGGTCACTTAAGACCTCACAGGGGAAGGCATGCCGGTGCTCGAAGACCGCACGATCAAATACAGGTCCGCCCTGAAGTACTTGTCGGGAGAATACTTTATAAAACAAGGTAACATTTTTTTTTATTTTTACACACATATTTTGGTGTATCTTCCTTCTACAATCATTATCTGAAAATTAATGACTCAACTTCATAGTCACCCTGTATAAGCCTTTTATAATTTTTGTTGGTACTCACATGTGTACGGAGTATTTAATTTGTAATTTTCGATAGACTTCTTTCAAAATTCTAATGCTGGTTTTTCAAGGGTCAAGTGATGGCTTTTAGGTAAACTTAGCTCTAAATAAAAGTTGTTTGTTAACGTCACGATCAATTCTCTAACTCTAAGACACACATATACAAATTTTTGTTGTAACAACTTCATTATTACTGGGTGTTCTTTTGTCTACGTCACTTACAAGACTTTACTAGTCAACTCTTTATATATCTACGAGAATTTCAGGAACAATATCAGCCTGTGTGTATGGAATCTGGAGCCTCTTAATACCGAGGAAACCTGAACAATGGCATTGGAACTTTAACGACTATCTAATAGAATGACAAATACATCATAGTACCATTATATTCGCATGGATCATCCAGTTTCTCTAATAAACTCTAAGCTTTATTACACTATCTTAACTTGGTAAACTGTCTGATTCTGAAGAACCTTCCTGAATGGGAACTTCGTGTCTCTTATTTGTCTCTTTGCATCTACGATTTTATACTAGTTACGAGGTTTGTTCAAAAAGTATCAGGCATTTCATGTTGTTTCAAGAATGATTCATTTATTCTTGAATATCTATTTTGTCCCCATCAGATATTATACACTTGTGATAACCTTTTTTTCAATCCTCGAAGCGACTTTATCTCCTCAATCGTGGCGGAGCATCGTCTTTTCATGGGACTCTTCAGTTTCGGGAACAAGAAAAAGTCACAGGGGGCCAGGTCTGGGTGAGGCATTATTGGAGTGTTGTTTTTGGCCAAAAATTCGCGCACAAGTAACGATGCATGAGCAGGGGCGTTATCATGGTGCAAAAGCCAATTTTTGTTCTTTCACAAATCCGGGCGTTTCTGGCGGATTACTTCTCGCAAATTGCGCATTGAAGGTAATATTCCTTATCGGGCGTTCGGAACGCTTTTCGTCGCTCACATCTTCTCGGCCCTCTGAGAACATTTTGTACCACCGATAAACGTTGCTTTGGTCCAAAGTAGCTTCGCCGTATGCAACAATCAACATTTGGAATATGTTCACGCACTTCAAGTTGTTTTTTTACACAAAATTTAAAACAAACTCTTTGATCCATTTTTTGGAATAGAAAAAAATCGGAGGCAAGCTAAAACACGTCCACGCACAATACCTGTCAAAAAGAACAAAGTGAAGGCCCGGCTTTGGACCGTTTCCTCTAAATAAGTAGAACCTAACGCAGCTATACTATAACTATCTAAAACTGTAATGACTCATCGATGTTCACGTGAACATCACTTAACTACCAGTAGTCGGCTGTTCATAGACGGGGTATGAATGTTTAACATGGGTGAACTAGATTTGTCACATGCTTAATAAAGAGTGGTTTGAAACATTGTAAGTCAAAAATTTGGGAATTACCTTTATTCATCGACGCTTCCACTTACATCTGACAGTAATAAACTGTCGCTATCGCTTTCCTCGTTGAAATTGACTATAACTGGCTCTATGATGGTGTCGATGTGGTGGTCAAGCTGCCACATTTTTGTTTCTTCCTTCACAACATGACGGATAGCATTTTGCCAAACTTCGGGCGTTACTAGCTGTATGGAAGTCTCAAGTAAAACCTTAACGTCTGGTAATTTGAAGGTTGTGTTATGGCGCGCAATATAACCCTTCACTTGAGCCCAGATGAGCTCTATTGGGTTCAGTTCACAGTGGTAGGGCGGTAACCGCAGCACAGTGACACCACATTGACGGGCCATCTCATCAGTCACGTAACTAATGTTCGCAGGTTTGTGCTGTTTAATTTTTTCATACAATTCCGCTTTCACACATGAACCGTCAAACGGGATTCTTTTTTCGCGCAACCATTGCTGCATGTCACTTTTTCGAGATCCCATAGTCGGTACACGTTCGGCTCGACGACTATGGTAGGAAGCATTATCCATGACGATCACAGAGTTGGGCTCAACTCGCTGAAGCACCCCTTGAAACCAGCTCTCGAAGCAGCTGGCATTCATTTCGTCATGGTAATCACCTCCTTTCTTAGAGACGAAAATGAAGTCACACTCTTCTAAAAAGCCACTATCGCTACCAATATGAGTTACGATCAATCTTTGACCTTTCCCTGACGGTCCACGAAGACCTGTTGACAAACCTTCAATGCTTGCTTGTCGGTTACTCACTACGTTTTTGTCTATCCAGGTTTTTTTAACTGTGTGACCTGCATTTACCCATGTCTCGTTCAAATAATAGATTTTTCTGCTTTGTCGCCTATATTCAATCTTTTCGCGTAGGTATTTTCGACGCCAGGCGACTATTTCAGGTCTCTCTATCAATACTGACTTCCGATTACGCGTTTCGTAACGAAAATTAGTTTCGTGCAGGGATTTCCTCATTACCTCGACCTTGGGGTATAATTTCATTTTCCTTGATCGCTGCATGTACAGCCTTGAGGGTTGGTATCTCATTCCTAAAGAAGAATGAATGTACGGTTCGCCTTAACGCCATTTTGCTATCGTCATCCAATTTAACGGCCTTTCGTCCCTTCAAATTAAACTTTGGATCAGTAGTAGCTCCAGTTTTCTTCTTTTCATGCACCACCCTGCGAATGGTCCACTCTGGAACGCCTGTCATACTTTCACAACCGCGAGTGTATCTCCCTGCGACATAGCTCTGTTCAGATAATTGAACACGTTGAGCACGATTTCTTTCGCGTCCCTCTTCAGTGCTTTACGAAGCCGTCTACTTGTTCCCTGGCTTTCAGTACTTCCACTCGTGCCATTTGTACTCTCCATGGTTAAGTATAACCAAAACAGTAACCACAGAAACCACAACAATAACAATCACACAACAATTCTTATAAAAACACACAATATGCGATCGCTCAACGAAACACGTTCCAATGCGTTGCCGACGCCTATGAGTCTGCCGGTCGAGGCGCGTCTTTGATTTCATTGGCTCTACCGGCGGAGAACAATCAGCCATTATTTCCATCTCTGTCTGTGCTGTTGACCACCGCAAAGCCACAGAAACGACATATGTCGTACTGGAAGAAAGCCGGGATCGAGCTCTGATCACGTGTTGATCACGCGTATGAGTCATTACAGTTTTAAATAGTTGTAGTATAGTAAGTAAAACACCTCGGTTGATTTGATACGTATCGGAGGTATATATTGACACCTTCGATAATAGAGATACCTTGCTGCACCTACGAACTTTGCCGTGATTAAATTTCTAGTAAAATTATAAGCAGTTGGCGCCTGGGATACCGCGCTTTAAATCGAAACTTCTCAACTGGCTGCAACCACACCTCACTTTCCGAGAGCTTGTAAGCGAAACTCTGACAGGCGGGAGGCGAAGATACAGCCTCACTTCAAAGTGATGCATGCATATTCTTCGGAAGTCAAAGGTTCACGGTATAAGGTATGCACTTACTGTAACGTCTAGACAGAGGGAGTCTACAGACACTGTACTTCCAACGAAGTTTTTTTATACTGATTTGGCTGCATAGGCAGAAACCTAAGCAAGAAGACTTATACAGGGTGGCCAATATGTATCTGACTGGCTTGTATCTTGAATATCTGTCCATTTTTTCATCTTAATCTTTCATTGAAACTTAAAAATTATGCGGGGAGGATCCCGTCCTTCTGAGCAGGGGTGATCTCATTACCCTTAAATATCGCAACCGCTGTAGGAGAAAAATAACAATCTTCTCCGATAACCAGGCCGCCAGTAAGATCACTTCGAGCCTTGTTTTGCAATTCAGGGTGGCCCTGGATTGTCTTACAAACCATATACACCGAAGAAGGTTTAATTCCATGCTATTCAATGGCAACACGGTGACTTGTATGGTTGTCAGCGGCCATTTTCTGAGGGTGCGATATGGTTGCCAGATTGTGCATTAATATTCCGCAACGTTGACAGCTCTATATATAATTCTGAGATTGCTATACTTTTATATATAGAAATTTGGCAGGATATGGGAGATCTTATAACAGCATGTGTTCATTTTGCGCTATCTTGACGAATAAATGCTTTTTTGTATGTTAAAATAGCAACGTCAATAACACTGTTATAAGACCACTCATATCTACTTACTAACCTGGAAAGGTTCAGAAGAAAAACATATACTGCAAATACCTAAATATATATTTGTTATATAAATCTCATACATTTTCCTACAAGCAGATAAATCATTATGGTCCAGATGTTTTCATTCCCCAGCCTTTGTTGGCACCAGCATAAATCAGAAATTAGAAAAAAATGATTTGTGTTGATATGTTACTACAATTAACAGATTTGTTTTTTTTATTAGAACAATAATATGATTGTCCACGGGTACCAAAGGAATTTCTCTCAGATGTCCTGATCATCATCAAGAAATAACTGTTACCACAGCCCCCTTGGGGGCACCCATGTTATTGTTCAATAACAATACTTGGCTTTGATTTCATTGATTTACGTATCAATCATACTGCTCTGACAATAGCTGATTTAAAACGAAGTATGAAAACTAACAACTAACTAACATGTTATGTTCTGCAAATATCCTTCAGAGCTGTGCCTTTTGGCTAGATCAGAAGTAATCTCTGAGCTTCTGATAATTCTCAGGACCTCAGAGGTTGACAACAGCAGCTGTTGAACTTTTCGTGGCGCTCCACTGCTCAAAGAGTGATGTGGAGTTACAAACAGGTACGATCTTCAAATATTACATTCCTAAAATGAGTAACCGCTGCATCTTCCACAGGATCTGCCAGAAGCTAATGACTTGGATCACCTTAAAAATGAAACAGTTTTGATGTGGAGTTTGTCTTATAGTATTTACAAACATAGGTGTTACAGCTTTGTGTACATTGTTACACTTCATAACTCCGAACAAAATGCATATGGCTCAAATAACATAACATGGTTGTCATATTATGCGCCAGCAACACTGCTGTGTTTCCCATTCGCCATTATGAGTTTCAGCCCTCTGGATTGTCTATCAGCGAGGCTACCGGTATCGCTAATGTGGGTACCGGGCAGCGTTGCCAGATTCGTCGCAGGGAATTATCGTACAAACACGTCAAAATTATCGTACATTATCCTACACCGTGCCTTAGGTTCTCTCAGGAAGGAAATGAAATTCCCACTCTTTCCTATAAGCTTGCTGTCTATGTTTGCCTTTCTTCAAAGAAACTAACTGAAATCGATCTTTTGATGTTTAAGTTCCAAAAGGGAGGCGTGGCATTCATTTCATCTAATGCACATGGGTAAATAAAAATATGCGCGTCTTGTCAATACATTTCTGAGAACTGATTGACCGCACTTTTGCCGTTGATGTTTGCCGAGATAGTCCGCATAATGCTAGGCAACCCATTATACAGAGTGGGGTATGCGCGTTTGTCTACCAAGCGGCAACACTGACAGCTCCTTGCTGGTGTTAATTGAACGTAGTTGTTAGATTGATTCAACATCTGTGAGTAAAGAAGCTCATTCGCAAAATTATCGTACATTCATCTATTATCCTACACATACTATCGTACATCGTACAGAGACGATAATTAGGAGGAAAATCGAGAGATGGATTGCAAGACAACACTCAGAAGTTGAAAAGCATCTCCAGACATCTCCGTCAGGCACCGGAACTCATTGTAGGGTGCAACGCTAAGGATGGACGTTTCAGTTTATTTTTCGAAAGAGCCACCTGCACCTGATACTAAAGTGCGCTGGGCGTTATATTAAAAAAAGGAACTACTGACCGATTATATACTAAAAATCCACTCTGTATAAGACAAAAGGAGGATAAGAAAGCATCAGTCAGCAGGTTCCCCTGGTAGCGGCAACGGTTGAAATGAATAGAGAGAGAATGAGAAAGGCGTTAGACAGAAGGATGTAGGTAGCATGCACACATATACTATGCGGAATTTTATTCAGTTTAAACATGCTGCTCCAGTATTCAACGTCAGGGTCGTCACAGGATTCTTTCTCAGGGGGCGAAAGATCAAGCCAACTTGCCAAAAATAGACTTTCTTCTCGAAGAAATTGTTTGGGCGGACTTTACAACGGAATTATATTCTTCGGTGAGCTGAAGAAAATGATACTAGCAGCCACTTCCTCTCTGATGAGAGACCTCTTCAGCCTACAATACGAGGGATGCCTTTTAAATTTTGCATACAGAAACATAGTAGGCCGCGCGAATCGAACGTCAGTACTGAATCTTAACCTCACTCTTTAGTAAACTTAAATTCAAAGTTTCACAACAATACGTGCAATATATTTCTGCTGTAAAATCCTTCTATACTTTTTTTCTGAAATTCTATACTACAACTATTTAAAACTGTAATGACTCATACGCGTGATCAACACGTGATCAGAGCTCGATCCCGGCTTCCTTCCAGTACAGCCGTATAGCGTACGACATATGTCGTTTCTGTGGCTTTGCGGTGGTCAACAGCACAGACAGAGATGGAAATAATGGCTGATTGTTCTCCGCCGGTAGAACCAATGAAATCAAAGACGCGCCTCGACCGGCAGACTCATAGGCGTCGGCAACGCATTGGAACGTGTTTCGTTGAGCGATCGCATATTGTGTGTTTTTATAAGAATTGTTGTGTGATTGTTATTGTTGTGGTTTCTGTGGTTACTGTTTTGGTTATACTTAACCATGGAGAGTACAAATGGCACGACTGGAAGTACTGAAAGCCAGGGAACAAGTAGACGGCTTCGTAAAGCACTGAAGAGGGACGCGAAAGGAATCGTGCTCAACGTGTTCAATTATCTGAACAGAACTATGTCGCAGGGAGATGCACTCGCGCGTTGTGAAAGTATGACAGGCGTTCCAGAGTGGACCATTCGTAGGGTGGTGCATGAAAATAAGAAAACTGGAGCTACTACTGATCCAAAGTTTAATTTGAAGGGACGAAAGGCCGTTAAATTGGATGACGATAGCAAAATGGCGTTAAGGCGAACCGTACATTCATTCTTCTTTAGGAATGAGATACCAACCCTCAAGGCTGTACATGCAGCGATCAAGGAAAATGAAATTATACCCCAAATGAGCGTCGAGGTAATGAGGAAATCCCTGCACGAAATTTATTTTCGTTACGAAACGCGTAATCGGATTGATAGAGAGACCTGAAATAGTCGCCTGGCGTCGAAAATACCTACACGAAATGATTGAATATAGGCGACAAAGCAGAAAAATCTATTATTTGGACGAGACATGGGTAAATGCAGGTCACACAGTTAAAAAAACCTGGATAGACAAAAACGTAGTGAGTAACCGACAAGCAAGCATTGAAGGTTTGTCAACAGGTCTTCGTGGACCGTCAGGGAAAGGTCAAAGATTGATCGTAACTCATATTGGTAGCGATAGTGGCTTTTTAGAAGAGTGTGACTTGATTTTCGTCTCTAAGAAAGGAGGTGATTACCATGACGAAATGAATGCCAGCTGCTTCGAGAGCTGGTTTCAAGGGGTGCTTCAGCGAGTTGAGCCCAACTCTGTGATCGTCATGGATAATGCTTCCTACCATAGTCGTCGAGCCGAACGTGTACCGACTATGGGATCTCGAAAAAGTGACATGCAGCAATGGTTGCGCGAGAAAGGAATCCCGTTTGACGATTCATGTGTGAAAGCGGAATTGTATGAAAAAATTAAACAGCACAAACCTGCGATCATTAGTTACGTGACTGATGAGATGGCCCGTCAATGTGGTGTCACTGTGCTGCGGTTACCGCCCTACCACTGTGAACTGAACCCAATAGAGCTCATCTGGGCTCAAGTGAAGGGTTATATTGCGCGCCATAACACAACCTTCAAATTACCAGACGTTAAGGTTTTACTTGAGACTTCCATACAGCTAGTAACGCCTGAAGCTTGGCAGAATGCTATCCGTCATGTTGTGAAGGAAGAAACAAAAATGTGGCAGCTTGACCACCACATCGACACCATCATAGAGCCAGTTATAGTCAATTTCAATATGTTTCAAACCACTCTTTATTAAGCATGTGACAAATCTAGTTCACCCATGTTAAACATTCATACCCCGCCTATGAACAGCCGACTACTGGTAATTAAGTGATATTCACGTGAACATCGATGAGTCATTACAGTTTTAGATAGTTATAGTATAGTGCTTAGTAATAATAATGTCGTGTTGCACTATGGTGAAATATCTTGAAACTTCATCCAAGACTAGTATATTTATTTATGATTATGAAATACTAAAGTATCGATAATAAGTATTTGGTGTAGGAAAATAGAACATTCATAGCCTCGCATCAGTTTCAGCCAAGAATTCGGATGAGATTCATGCTCTACGTTCCATATTCCCAAGTTGTACTTGAGAGAGATTTACAGTCGCCTCACACACGAAATCAATGACGCCACTGTCTGGGGCGAATCTGTCGACAATAAGCGCTCCTATATTTGTTTCCGTATAACTACCGGTTAATTTATAATACCCGTTGAAACTTGAGCCGTCACAGGTTTACACACAGAAATACATATAAATATCCACAGCCCTGCTAGGAGCGATTTCAAGCAAATTTTACGCTTTTTATTCATTTTGTCCCCAAGCTCTGCGGAGAATTTAATATTCAACCGCAATGTTATTGAAACATTACATAAACTATGTATGTAACTCCTGTAGTAAAAGAGCTTGGACCATTTGAGATCATAGCTTGAATCAATTTTAGTTGTTAGTTAGCCTCTAGGCTACGATTATAATCACTCTTGGATATACGAGTAGATGGTATAAGGACGGACCTGCCAAACTCGAGAAAGGGGAAGTAATAGTTTTCCCCAGTCATTGTGAACAGAAATATATCTGACCATTTCAAACGAATAGTGTCTTCATAGAAGATCACAGACAATTCTCAGGTTTCACTCAGTATGGTGACTTTGAAGTTGAGTCATTTATTTTAACAGTGAGTAGATCTGATCAGAAGAAATGTTTTTTTCCTTTAACATTTTTGTGGTAAAATTAAAGTAACAAAGTTATAGCCCTTTAGAAGTTTGAGTACCGCGCTGTCTCAATAATAATATTATGTGCTTGTGTTTGGCAACAACGGATATAATCCGCCTTATCGGTTCATCGCATCGGAAACAAAAAAGCGAAAGAATTTGAAACGCTGATCACGATGTTTTTATTCAGTCAATGTGTCAGTCGGTAACGCGTGAGTGAATAGTGGTGTTTGTGTCACCCTGTATTACCACGAGCACTGCACACCGTAAGCCTCACAGTAACTGTGAGTGGCAACACTGTCTCAGCATAAACAATATTGTCTCAAACATGATGTCATTGGAAGTCCTTATCCCTTAGCTAAAAAAATAAGCAGCTCTTGAGACGTATAGTATTGTTTCAACCCCTATGTGAATCACACTGCAACTGATCTCCAAACAACCTGCTAAACGTACGAGGGCGGAGCGATAAGTACGTAGCATTATCGCCCGATGGCGCGACCATCGGAAGAGAAATTTACTATCTTGTACATTCTTGCAGATGGTCACTGACAAAATTTTAATGAATCGGACTAAAAGGAGTCTATGTTGAGAAATAATCTCCGCTTTTCCAAAGTTTTCGTTTTTATTTCGATTGATGTGAAAAACATCGTGGATCAAATATCTTATAGACAATGGAAGTCTGATCAATTTTTTCAGTTAGAAGATTACGTTATCCAAAGATATCGTTTTTGAGCTATAATTATAGTCTGGTACCAAATCTAGGTATCGGTATAGCATAATTGCGGACAACTACACTGGAAATAATGCAGCTTTTGTACGTTCACACGGTGTTGAACTATATGAAGGGTGCAACTGACGTCCCTTTTAAAATGTTTTCAATGTGGTGCACCATGAAAAATTAAAGCTTTCCAAACGCAAAATCCATTTAGATAATATTAAACGAAAATCGGCTAAATAATTATTGGTAGATACGGACCGTTGTGTCTGATACCAACTCAAATTATCAAATTATGGGTTTCATGAACATTACATGAACACGCAAATGGGATATTTGATGTTGCTAGTAATTAAGCAAGAAAAATTCTTGACATCAATGTATTTATGTTAAATTCTCATATTATTTATAAATACCCCCCCGCCCGCGTGGGCCAACAATGAAGACGCTGCTGTATCTCGGCAACCGCTCAACCTAGAGCTAGTAAATAGTAATAAGAGTTATAATAAAAAGTGACCAACAGAAATTGCTTATTAATTGATTATTTTCAGCTACCTAAAATAGCCGCTAGCTATTAAGTAGCCTAGCTAAATATTTTTTCATCTTATTTTCTCGTATCTTGGTTAGTTTATGGTGGAGGATGGGTTGAATATCATTCCAGAAAAAGCCACATAACTTCTGTTTGACTGCACAGATTTTTATGATCTTGATTTCGTTTGAAAAAGTATTTAAATGCGCTCCTAACAAATCTTGCCAGATTAGTTCAGTTTTTTGGCCGCTAGATGGCGGTTAGTGAACAAAAAAGCTGGGATATTGAGCAGTCAATACGACAAGAGGTTAATGGATTTTTGGGGTTGATTTTTTCAACTTGGAATGACGCCAATTTAGGAAGCTGAAAATAACTTTCAGCAATTTCTCTTGGCATATTTCATCATACTCGTAAAAATTTTTAACCGACACCTCTGTGTTGAGCGGTTCCTTTATTATTGACCCACCGGGTAGAGGAATCAAAACTATACTCGTAGGGAACCACTTTACCGCCGAGGTGCCTAAATTCTCTCCTACCGATATAAATGTTAAACAGTCTAACCCGGAAAGTTGCATTCTAACATTTGCGTGCCGAGCTTTTCAGTTCGTTTTATTTTAATTTAAAAACCAACATTTTATACTTTGATAGCAAATACAAGGTGCTTGACAGCATATGCGATAACAATATGTACTGCTAACATTTCCTTCGTGAACAGAATTGTTATCGTTGAAAGCATAATTGGTTACGACGACTACATCAGAGCTTTGTAAAAATTAAGGAGATTAGATCGATTACGTATTTACCAAGCAATTCATCTAGAATTTAAACACATCAAAATTCAGATCGTTGGTAGCAGCTTTTGGGGGTCCACTACGTGCACCGTCGTGGATATCTGTACGAGCGCGTTTCATCGTGGCAAAGCATCACTTCCTGAGACATTTATAATATCAGTATTGAAATTTCTCCATTTTCTAAGACAACGGGAATTACGTCTACTTCAAACTGTTGTAAAAAGGAAACTTTGTTTTAGATCAGCTTGGAACTGCTCATGTGTTCATACTAAGCAAAGCAATGATTTTTTTCTGACCTTTTGTATGCTGGTCCAGAAACTTATTAAAGCAACTAGTAGGAGACCGAGACAGCTCCGAAATTCAAAAGTTGGAAAAGAAGTTGATTAATTTATTTTTGAATTGAAGACGATAGTTTCTGAAAGAATTTTTGAAACAGGTGACAGGATCATACTTGAGATTTCTTATCTAATTAGCAGTAACTACTTTCTTTTATTTTTCACACCCCCAGTTTTACAGTAGGCATAGCACAGCACCTTTACTAACAAAAATCGCCCTAGTGCTCATCCAGTTATTTCTACATGATATTTACTGTCAGATGGTTCTAATGGACTTCGAGAAATCTTTTCTGAAAGAACGGCAAAATGAAGATACAAGCATTTCTTGAAAATTCTTCTATTTGTAAAAACCATAATGCATGAGCTGATTTTGTTGGAAGGTTTAGCATATGCATACCTAATGTCTTTACGAGGGGCATGAGGAATGCATACAAAGAAATGACTGCTCTTAGTTCAACAGTAACTATCTTATGCTTCATTGACGTATTTCTTCAAACTAAGACCCATCTACCAATTTTAAAAGCTATATTTCTCTGAAACAATAAAATTGCCTCATTTTGAGTATCTATGATCTTGAATCAATGGCATAATTTTGAAGGAATTTGTGCTGCACGTATTGTTGTGAAACTTTGAATTTAAGTTTACTAAAGAGTGAGGTTAAGATTCAGCACTGACGTTCAATCCGCGCGGCCTACTATGTTTCTATATGCAAAACTTAAAAGACATCCCTTGTATACGTGCTTTTGTGTCACATTAATTGTATTAAGCATGCCCTTTCTGTGGTATTTATGGTGGATCCGGCATATCCGGTATACTCTATATTTATTTGACAAGGATTATAGATCCATATATCTGTCAGTAGGCCATATGTACATTATACCCTAAATCATAAATATAATCAAATATCAATTTTAAAATGAGTTGAATATTCCCCTTGAATTGCGATTTTGTAACGCTGCACACATTATGTCATAAATACACTCAAATGCAGAGAATTTACATTACATTAACATTTTTTGTCAATGGATAACTATTATTTTATATGCGTATATTGCACACAAGTTTGGCAAAAATCACCCCTAAGCGGGGATGACACCACCCCCAAAATCTTAAATGGAAAGGGGGGTCGACTGATACCTTAAAGGTCTCTCAATTCCCTTTATAATGATATAAAATCAATGTACTTCAGTTCAGTAGTTTTGAAGATGTATTGATTTAAAGCTTAAATTTACTTTAATAGGTACCTGGTACAAGAACTTAATGAAGACGATTTTGATCGGCGGTTACAATTTTGTGAAGATATGAGTGAACAAATTATAAACGATGAACATTTTCTATTCAACACTTGCTTTTCCGACGAATGTTCCTTTTTCTTAAATTCACCACATTACGCATGACGTGTTCGACAATACTTAGATCAGACGTTTCCAGATCGATGGATTGAATGGCCACCAAGATCGCCAGATTTATCATTTTTGGATTTCTTTATGTGGTGTCATTTAGAACGCAAAATCTATGCTACTCAGCCAACATCATTAGAAGACCTGCGACAAAGAATTGTGAATGAGTGCCTTCAAATTACTCCTCACAATATTGCAAAATGTGCGGCAACCTTTTGACCAAAATCTTTATTATTGCATGGAGAGTCATGGTGGCCATTTTCAACATTAACTTGCCTAACGGGTCAGTTCATTCTTCATTTTGAAATTACTTTGCTGCCAAATGTATTGATCTCCACTAATGATGATGTATTAGTTTTATTTAAGCTTTAAATCGATAAATCTTCAAAACTACTGAACTGAAGTACATTAATTTTATATCATTATAAAGGGAATTGAAAGACCTTTAAAATAAGGTATCACTCGACCCCCCTTTCCATTTAATATTTTAGGGTTGGTGTTACCCCCGCCCAGGGGGCTGCACATGTTAACGTGATTTTTTGCCAGACTTGTGTCCCCCTCGAAAACAAAATCGATGGGTCTGAGCGTTTTCGACGCGCCACCCGGTATATGTATGTACGTACGAGTACATACTTTGTATATAGAATGACAAAATAGGTAAACACCTACGTACGTTTATCCGACTTAAATAATTTTGTACTTGAAATTCCTTGAATAGTGGGCATTTTTTTTCACGTTTTCGGTGTTGTTCTATCACAAATTAGCTTTGCAGAGAAAACGGAAATTCCCAAGCTTAAAGATATCCTGTAGTCATATTACATACTACAAGTGCCGTTTTTAAAGTAGGAGCTGATTGCGCACAGTATCTGCGCATCCTGTCACGTGATGTCCATTGAACTTCAGACGCTTTTGGCCAGTCTCTCACTACGCCGCCATTACGTTTCACGTTTCTGTCGGTGTTGATTGGGTGGTTATACGACTTTGTCAGTCGACATCTCAGACAGTAAACCAACTGATTGCGAAATAAAAAAAATGATTTTCAAATGCAAAAAAAGTTCCTCCTGCTGATATCCACTAGATCAGGATCATCTGAAACGTCATAAAAACGAAGTTGAAGCAACTTTCTTTTCATTTATCGCCTTTTCGAACCAATTTTCCGAAATTACAAAGCTTTCTTGTCCTTGGTATAGTAGTAATATTGTGTAAAAATTTTGTCAAAATCCGACATACGGAACCATGAGTGACATGGTTCTTCGTGATTTACATGTCATATAACATACAAAATACGCTTACGTCCAATCGGCTGAGGATGCCATTGTCAATGATCCTAGCAAATTCTGGTCATTTGCTCAGATCAAAAAACAGCAATCTAGAATCCCCCCAGGATGACGCTTAACGGCAATGTCTGCGATACGCCTCAGGATATAGTCGACAGTTTTGCTACCTTCTTTTCAACAGTTTTTATCCCGTCTGGTGTACTAGGGTCATCTCCTCCAACAAATAATTCTACCGATATCATTTCTTTAAACAATATAAGTGAAGAAAACGTAATTAGGGCTTTGAAAAGATTAAAGAACAAAATGACGTCTGGATGTGATGGTATTCCAAGTTTTTTCGTTAAAGATTGCATTCATATACTAGCGAAACCGCTGGCTTCCATATTCAACCTAATTCTAAAATCAGAGACATATCCAAATATCTGGAAGACCTCTAAAATATGTCCTATTCACAAAAGTGGAGATATCTCTGATATTTCCAACTATCGCCAAATAGCAATCCTGTGCAATTTCAGCAAGTTGTTTGAAATCATCGCTTATGAAACGGTTTACTGCTCGGTCAGGGGAGTAGTCTCTATTAATCAGCATGGGTTTATGAGAGGCAGATCTACGGTCACCAACTTGGCTCTAATTACTCAATACATTTCTGAAGTACTGGACGGTCAGGGACAAGTTGATGTCATCTACACAGATATTCAGAAGGCTTTTGATCAAGTTGATCATTATGCACTTCTGGATAAGCTTAAAACAGTGGGTATGTCTGATGCAATGCTGTCGCTCATGAATTCATATTTGAGGGATAGAAGGTTATTTGTCGAATATGGTGGTCATAGGTCGAGTTACTATCGGGCCACGTCTGGGGTACCTCAAGGGTCAAATCTAGGTCCATTATTGTTTTTAATATTTATTAATGACTTGTCTTTTGAACTGAAGTGTTTCCATTTGTTTTTCGCTGATGACCTCAAAATCTGCACGTCAGTCAAGACAGTCGAGGATTGCGTCATGTTGCAAGATGACTTAGCTCTAATTTCGTCATGGTGTTCACGAAACTGTCTCAGTCTGAATATTTCGAAATGTAAAGTTATGACTTATACAAGAAAAGTGAACTATTTAATTTATGATAATTATAACATCAATGGTCAGGTTATAGACAGATGCACCTCTTATAGAGACCTTGGAGTCATATTTGATACCAAGCTAACGTTTACTGAGCACATACTCAATATCTCGTCGGCTGCCACTCGACTACTTGGTTTCTGTATCAGAAACTGGAAGGGTTTCTCCAATGTTGATACATTAATAACTTTATTTTTTACTTTTGTAAGGAGCAAGTTGGAGTATGCAACTCTGATCTGGTCTCCTATATACCAAAATTCTGTCGTGATCCTTGAGGCCATTCAACGTAAAGCTTTAAAGTATTTTCACCTTAAATGCACAGGTTCTTATCCAGAAAGAGGTTGTGACCATAGTGCCCTATTAGAGTCTTTCAATTTGGATTCACTGTCAACAAGACGAAACATATTTGCTTTGTCGTTTTTGTATGGCCTCATTCACAACAAAATTGACTGTCAAAATTTACTTGAAAAAATATGTTTCCGCGTTCCAAGGCTAGGGAGTCGACAACAAATGGCATTATATTGTCAAGCTGGCCGTACAAATGTTATGACAAAATCGCCAATTAATTTCATGTGCTGCGTCAGTGTTACTGAATCGTGTGATATTTACAGTGACAGTTGTGCAACGATTATTAACTGTTATAGATCATCCAATCTTATTTAGAATGTGTGATACTATAGATTTAAGTCCAAGAACCATGTCTCTTTAATTGCTATTTTTTTCAGCGTTTCCTGTAATTGGGTTTCACCTGTTGGAAATAAATAAATAAATAAATAAATAAATAAAATACATTATATCTCGTTTTCGCGATTACACTTCTTCCCCGCCCGTAGGCGTGGGAAGTAAATTAGCTGAACGTCATTCCCCATAAGTTTTCTGCAATAATTCAGAATTGTTGCCTCAATCCACTGGACTAATCTCAATTACAGTGTGACTTCAAAACTTTAATTTCTTCCTCAAGGTGACATATAAAGCAAAATCTTTGTTACTGAGTGCTAAGCTGAGATTTATCCCAGTAATGGCGAATGAAAGGAGCGAGGAATTGTAAATGCTTTTGTAGTTAATTAGGAAAGGTGAAAAAAGGGGAGAAATGGAAGAAAATTGCCGTTTTACGTTTTTATGGAAAGTACGAACCAGGACAGTAGTCAGGATGCTGTCAAGATATGCCTTAATACCATACTAAAAATTGTCTGAGTTTTCATACATTTACGTTGTCAGTTAAATGTTAAATTTCGGATAGCTTATTGAGAAGCCTTTTTGTGATTGCTCAAACTACGGGTTATTGAACCAGCTTCTGCAGTCAGTTGAATGAAGCTGAAAATTTAATCATTTTACTAGTAGGGGACACAGAACGTATATCATGTCACTTGATAACAACAAAGCTTCTGAACCGGACTTGATTCCTGTCGGTGGATTGCTTCAGTTATTTCGCATCTTTGCTATATATCCCTTTTACGAATCCGGAACTTTCCCAGAAAACTAGATATTATCCAGCCCTTTCCAAAAGAAGTATCTAAGACTGACCCTTACATCAACAGGCATATCGCTCTGTTGTCTCCTCACCCTGCACAAGGCCCAAATAAGACCTGGCCACGAATACTGCTCACATGTTTGGGGTGCGGCCGGCCCGACTAGATCAACTGATCAATGAGCCTGCCAAACAGACCCGCCTGACATCGGCCTCCTAGCCGCGTTGGCTTTGTACATTCAGAACTTGCCGATATGACCGACCCTTGGTCCCAAGGGTATCGAGATTATCAAATAATCTACCTAAGACGGCTTTTACCGGTACTGCTAACCTTAGGCAGTTCAAAAATGGGATTAACAAGGTTTCTTTAAGCTCCTCAGAGAGGACAGACTTTGCGATGTTTCTCGATGCATCGATGTATTTTTATCGATAAATCTAAAACTTTTCCATTAGAATAGGTATTCTTACTTATTTTGTTCTTCCTGTGAGATAATTTTCTTGAACATATGATGCAGAGGAGACTTTTAGTCTTTGGAGTGATCATCACAAACTGGTTCATAAAAATTGAAAAAACTAGATCGGATGATGACTTCTCCGATGAAATATCAGTCTATTTGAAAAGTCCCGTGGCTAGACTGTACCCGTTAGCGATTTGGAAAGAATTGAAGGTACAATTTCCAAATTTACTTAAAGTTACATACAAGTACTTTAATAGTCGCAACGTTGGTACCATCGAAACAGTTATTTTAAAAGCAGGGCAAACCCTTAATGAACAAAGAAACAGATTAAAAGGAAAAGGATTAAATAAGATTTTATTTTCACAAAGTTTGGACTGGGACTAGTGTTGTGCTGTTAAATACACTGACAGTGTATGTAATAACATATTTTATATGTTTACAACTATCAACGCTCGAATTTTTGATTATTTGTACTATATATTGTATAACCTTTCAGGATATCATATTTGTTAATTTAAGAATAAACAATACTAAATTCGGTTGTTGGGAATCTAAGCTAAATTCCAGAAATGAGCACATTTGACTCAAACTGAATGCAACTTCAGAAACAGTGGATACATCGAAAACATCGATGTTTTTATTCGATATATCCATATGCATCGATGCTGCCTTCCGATGAATTACATCGAAGAAACCATCGATGTTTATTTATGGTGCACATCCCTACTTTGAACCGGGAGGTTTGATCCCGCGCGAGTCCGGCACTGTTCCTGGCATATGGCATCCGTACTAAATGGTTTCGAGAACAGTGCTTTCGGGGAACGCGAAGGAATGTTTTAGTCTAATAGAGCGGTGACATAATTAGCGTAACAACTATAATGGCTTCATTCACCAACACTTCTAGTATCATACACTGTTTTACTTATACTTATAGTGAGTGATGGTAGAATGGTTCTTGCTTCTGTTTAACTTCAACACTCGTCTTGATGTGTGATTATATTAACCGTATTGTAAGCAACATCCTCACATAAGTTAATTTAAATTCATTTTACACAATTGTTTATCAATGTAATTGCAGCTCCTGATGATGATGGCAAAGACCATTGAAAGCTAGAGAGATTAAAAAAGTATAAAGTACCGACTACTTTAGTTTCCCACTCAATTTCACTGCTATAGATCCCAGTCCTTGCTTTTTATGTATTGAAAAAAAAGGAGACTTGAAGTTCGAGGCGTCAAATTTGAATATAATTTAGCACCTGCATTCCAGTACACTGCTAGCACTCTGAAGAACAACCTCTAGAATTTTTGGTCCGAGTTTTAGAAACACCCTGTAAGCTGCATACCTTGCGATTCGCCTGGCAAGTACATACTGAGATGCGTCGTAATCACCTGACAGCATTTTTCTACTTCGACAATTCAAACTACAAGTCTGATTTTTCAATTTTGTTGTAATATATAAAGAAAACAATGGCTGCGACCTGCTTAGATGGCGAGGAAGAGCAAAAATACCGCTTCTACCGGTGGTGAACCATAGCGTGAATAAAATTATGCAAATAAGATGTTTTTCAAAACAGGAAAGCACCTTAAAACTTTCATCGAAATCAAAAAGACCCAACGCATAGGAGCATATCCGCTCCTCAGAAGGATATCTTCACCCTTATAAAAATTTATGAAATATTAAAAAATCCTTTGTATCCCGTAAATCGATAAGGGAACATTTTACTAAAGATTTGCATACATGAAGTGTAGGCAATACTTCGTCCATGTTCGTACGAACCATCTTTGGTTTTCAATTCTTCACGAACAAAATATTAAGGAAATACGGTGGATAATATCGTTCAGATATTATCCACCGTTATTATATTATATTCGTTTTGACCAAAATACTGAAGAACGAAATACTATAAGATAGCCAAAACAAAAGATGTCAAGAAGTTTGGACAACTATCGTTTTTTTTTTCGTTGTTAATCTCATTTTCGAAAATTCCGCCCAATTGTCATGGTTATAGCCCAGTCAACAACTTTGGTTTAGTTGAAACAACACAAGGATTTTAAAATGGCAAAAGCAGTGATCAACGAAGATTTAACAAGGCTAATAGGCCTCTCGTGCTCGCATAATAATTAATCCATCTAGAGACGGAAATTAACCTTGAAATCCACGATAACCGGCTTATTTTAATGAATGAGTGTAAAAACTTGGACTCTGGATTGACACAGAAGTAAGATACAAATAGCATGTGAATTCATTATGTGGTGCATCGTAGTGCATTTTGAAACACTAAACTGCAAAATTTGAATTCTGACGAGCTTCACCGTAAACTAACAACATGTCGGCGAACTCTTGATTCGAGACCATTGTAAATAAACACGACGACGTACGCGAACAACAACTAACCACTGTTACCGTTTGCGATCGATTGCCGGTTCGATAAGAGTGATGATGACCGACGCGCTGTTGTCATGTGTGTTTTAAATATTTAATCTAATGACACTTACTTACTGACTACAAATTTTGGCTTAACTTAGAAAAACTTAATGCCATTTATTTGTTAATTACCCAATTTAAAAACGTTTTAGATTAGATTATAAAAATTAGTAAGATTGTGGTGATTGTGGTCTATATAACCCACTTAAGTTGTAAACTGTAAAGACAAAAATCTATTGACTTTTGGACCATGGGTCATATGAACTTTTTGACTTGTTTTGATCCCCCTTATCACCCCTTTTTAATAATGACTACCATAACGTTTACACCCTGTTGTTTAGTCGTTGTAATTTTAGTTAGTGCTTAAACAAATTTCTTCATTAAATAGCGACACTTCACCATTTTTGTACTTTTGTACCCAACAACGCCAGTTTATTATTATTATTATTATTTTAACTTTAACGTACACGTATACTCTCTATAGAGAGTAAGACATTTTTTTGCCGGTCTAACTTCGTACAAACAATAATGAATGAATAATATGGATAAGGATCAAGATGAATGAAATGACAATTATGAATCTTGCTTTTGTTTATACCCAAACTCTGAATAGATGAGTGAGTGCTTGGAAGACAGTTCCTGATAAGGGTCGGTCTGTAATTGTCCCAGTGCTCTGGAACAGTCTGGAATAAAGTGAAATTGGCGGATGGCTGTATTTTAAAGGAAACTACAGTTGCCCGCAAGTTCGCAGAACGCAAATTGCAAATTACTCCTTAGCGGCAACGTATTTATTCTCGTCTAAATGGGAAGCTATTCCTGAATTGTAAACAACATGTAAGAGGAAGTTCCTCCAAGGAATGAATAGGCTGGTTCGTGTCCTGAACTTTTTTCTTTGTGTGCCTCTTGTAAGTTTTGGCGTTTCTCATAATTTCGGTGCTTTGTTTAAGAAAGTTCACGTGTAAATGTTGCCGTTTTCTCGAGTAAACCCCAGCTTAGAAAGGTTCCGTTCTAATGTTTATTGTTCCTGCTACCATCTGATAATCTTACTAGGGGATTGCCCAAGGCTGCTCACGTTATCGCAGCATGGAGCATTTCATGTAGAGGTAGCCCATAATATACAGGGTGTTCCTTAAAGGTATGCGAATATTTAAGGGTGTGAATCGATATGAAAAATTAATGTTAGCTTGATTTATAAACTATGGTCCAAAAATGTTTCCTTACAAAAACTCGGGGTGTTGAAGTTTTTAAGAAATCTATGATAAATGTGTCTGATAAACGAAAAAATTAGACAACTCGTCCCTACAACCCCCACCCCTAAAATATTTTAGACCATTTATTTTTTTTTCAAAAATGATCACGATCCTCTAAAACGTCAAAATACGAAGTGAGAGGGGTTCTTATTTTTTTTCGTTTTTGGCCTTATGTAGAACTTAGTCGTGAAAGATCTGTAGACGTTATTCGGATTGAAGAACTTGATTGGTCTAAGTTAACAGGAAAGACCATATGCTTTAAATGTAATGATTAGATTATGAAATGATCCGTAAGACATTTCAATACCATATGTCCACAAAAAACTTCCAGATACTGTAGCACACCATAGACGCTGCATAATCACACATATTTCATTGCTAGTTGTATCACCAATTCTTCCCTATACTACGTAGGTGATCCAGCCTCGGAAAAGTAAAACAAAATTTATCGTTTACGTAAATACCTAAAGAAGTTAAGATATTGGTTTTGATAATGCGGCAAGCTGTTCGAACTTCCTAGTAGGTATATATACGATCCTCTACTTTCATGGGAATGCGTTACTTTCGAACAATTTAAAACAAGTTTTTTATTACGCATTTTCTAAAAGGCGCCTGTTAGGCCGAGAATATAGTGGCCCACGCGTGGCCGAGGTTATGTGCATAATGTACGTACGGCCGAAGAGATAACCACAGTTCCGTAAAACTATTTCTATATAGATCTTCTATACCGAAACTGTCTCGAAGGCAGAACCTGAATGTCGAAGTAACGCGACTGCTGTAAGTTGCAGTTGACTGCCCAATACTCATAAGATGTAGAATTTAATAGATGAAAATATAAGGATAACATTTTATTTACAGGTATAGAAGGCTGCCGAAGAACTAGTAGCAGTAACAAATTCGGGAATGAGAGTAGCCCGCTGATTGGCAGTTTGCATTTGATGCTGTCACAGTGTGGCTACTTCTATGAACGAATTCTTACTCAACGATAACGTGCAAGATGAGCAGAAAGCTGTATTTTAGTTCCGCTTCCTTATTATAGATGGCGCCATCATAGCTTAGTATTTAGTAGGATACTTTTAAGAGTATTTTAAGGGTATTATGTTACAGGTTCTGACATTTGTCTACTTGAAAATGCACATAATTAGCTTAAAATCATCCAAGAAGGGTATACGGATGAATATATTTTTTTATTCGGCTACTCTCCAATAGATGGCGCTGCATATCGGTAGCTACCATAAGGTCCACCATTTTGAATGACTACCTTGAGCTGCTGAAATCCATTCAGTGATCCCTAAAGCAAGCAAGGAGGAGGACGCTTTGTTTTTCAACAAAGCCAAATCTAATACGTAATATTAGAATATAATAAACTAATCCAATCAAAAAATGGGGGGATTTTAACCCCCCTCACGGAAATTTAAGATCCTTGATCATTGAAGATTCGTTGCCATATACCCATCCCGAACCCCGACCAACCACCCCTAAAGGATCTTTTTGACTAGTTAAATTTTATGAGGTCTGTGGTAGCACTTTGCAAAGAAGCGCCATCTATCGGATGGTAGCCCAACTGAACGAACTTTTTTGGTGGCGGCTACTATCCAATAGATGGCGCTGCATGTCGGTAGCTACCATAAGGTCCACCATTTTGAATGACTACCTGGAGCTGCTGAAATCCGTTCAGTGATCCCCAAAGCAAGCAAGGAGGAGGACGCTTTGTTTTTCAACAAAGCCAAATCTAATACGTAATATTAGAATATAATAAACAAATCTTAAACATATTTTCATCAAAAATGGGGGGATTTTAACCCCCCTCACGGAAATTTAAGATCCTTGATCATTGAAGATTCGTTGCCATATACCCATCCCGAACCCCGACCAACCTCCCCTAAAGGATCTTTTTGACTAGTTAAATTTTGTGAGGTCTGTGACAGCACTTTACAAAGAAGCGCCATCTATCGGACGGTAGCCCAACTAAACGAATTTTTTTGGTGGCTGCTACTATCCAATAGATGGCGCTGCATATCGGTAGCTACCATAAGGTCCACCATTTTGAATGACTACCTTGAGCTGCTGAAATCCATTCAGTGATCCCTAAAGCAAGCAAGGAGGAGGACGCTTTGTTTTTCAACAAAGCCAAATCTAATACGTAATATTAGAATATAATAAACTAATTCAATCAAAAAATGGGGGATTTTAACCCCCTTCACGAAAATTCAAGATCCTTGATCATTGAAGATTCGTTGCCATATACCCATCCCGAACCCCGACCAACCGCCCCTAAAGGATCTATTTGACTAGTTAAATTTTATGAGGTCTGTGGTAGCACTTTACAAAAAAGCGCCATCTATCGGATGGTAGCCCAACTGAACGAATTTTTTTTATTAGGCTACTCTCCAATAGATGGCGCTGCATATCGGTAGCTACCATAAGGTCCACCATTTTGAATGACTACCTTGAGCTGCTGAAATCCATTCAGTGATCCCTAAAGCAAGCAAGGAGGAGGACGCTTTGTTTTTCAACAAAGCCAAATCTAATACGTAATATTAGAATATAATAAACTAATCCAATCAAAAAATGGGGGGATTTTAACCCCCCTCACGGAAATTTAAGATCCTTGATCATTGAAGATTCGTTGCCATATACCCATCCCGAACCCCGACCAACCGCCCCTAAAGGATCTTTTTGACTAGTTAAATTTTGTGAGGTCTGTGATAGCACTTTACAAAGAAGCGCCATCTATCGGATGGTAGCCCAACTGAACGAACTTTTTTGGTGGCGGCTACTATCCAATAGATGGCGCTGCATATCGGTAGCTACCATAAGGTCCACCATTTTGAATGACTACCTTGAGCTGCTGAAATCCGTTCAGTGATTCCCAAAGCAAGCAAGGAGGAGGACGCTTTGTTTTTCAACAAAGCCAAATCTAATACGTAATATTAGAATATAATAAACTAATCCAATCAAAAAATGGGGGGATTTTAACCCCCCTCACGGAAATTTAAGATCCTTGATCATTGAAGATTCGTTGCCATATACCCATCCCGAACCCCGACCAACCGCCCCTAAAGGATCTTTTTGACTAGTTAAATTTTGTGAGGTCTGTGATAGCACTTTACAAAGAAGCGCCATCTATCGGATGGTAGCCCAACTGAACGAACTTTTTTGGTGGCGGCTACTATCCAATAGATGGCGCTGCATATCGGTAGCTACCATAAGGTCCACCATTTTGAATGACTACCTTGAGCTGCTGAAATCCGTTCAGTGATTCCCAAAGCAAGCAAGGAGGAGGACGCTTTGTTTTTCAACAAAGCCAAATCTAATACGTAATATTAGAATATAATAAACTAATCCAATCAAAATAATCTTCTCCTCAAAAAGGGGCCTGTCCGACTGATCGATGACTCTTCTCTAACAGACAGTCTCGGGATCCTTTCACACCGGCGGCCGTCAGCGATCCAGCTCTCTTCTACCGCTACGCCAACGGGCTTTGCTCCTCAAAGCTTTCCTAAATGATGCTGCCGGTACTTTGTAATTAAAAATGATGTTCTACTTTTTAGTTTTGGCTATAAAAGCGTGTTTTTTTTTAGCTTTTTCGAACTATCATGTATTTTCCATTTTTTAGTTCGATTTATCAATTAGTTCTTTATGGACATGTCATGATATTGCATTGAAAATTATGCTCAAAGATTCCGTCACATATATAATTACAGACATACAGGTCAAGCTAATAAAAGCGTATTAAAAAATTAAAAAAAAAAAGGTATATCACATCTAGCTCCTGTGAGGATTGAACTCACGACCTCTGGCTTAAAAGACCGGTGCTTTGGCACTTGAGCTACAGAGGCCCTGTGATTCCAATATTCGTAACGCGGCATTTAAAATCCGTGGCTTTTTATTAACATATCTGCTTTTTACAGAATTTTTCTCGTAAGGATAATGAAAAATTGCTATCAAATGATTGCAATGTCATCGGTACTTCATACGTGTGCGAAGTTTAAAATTAATCAAACTTCTGGAAATAGGTGAAAATTATGCTCAAAGATTCCGTCACATATATAATTACAGACATACAGGCCAAGCTAATAAAAACGTATAAAAAATTTAAAAAAAAAAGGTATATCACATCTACCTCCTGGGAGGATTGAACTCACGACCTCTGGCTTAAACCGGTGCTTTGCCACTTGAGCTACAGAGGCCCTGTAATTACAATCTTCATAACACGGCATTTAAAATCCGTGGCTTTTTATTAACATATCTGCTTTTTACAGAATTTTTCTCGTAAGGATAATGAAAAACTGCTATCAAATGATTGCAATGTCATCGGTCCTTCATACGTGTGCGAAGTTTAAAATTAGGAAATAGGTGAAAATTATGCTCAGATTCCATCACATATATAATTACAGACATGCAGGTCAAGCTAATAAAAACGTATAAAAAAATTAAAAAAAAAGGTATATCACATTTGCCTCCTGTGAGGATTGAACTCACGACCTCTGGCTTAAAAGACCGGTGCTTTGCCACTTGAGCTACATAGGCCTTGTGATTCCAATATTCGTAACACGGCATTTAAAATCCGTGGCTTTTTATTAACATATCTGCTTTTTACAGAATTTTTCTCGTAAGGATAATGAAAAACTGCTATCAAATGATTGCAATGTCATCGGTCCTTCATACGTGTGCGAAGTTTAAAATTAATCAAACTTCTGGAAATAGGTGAAAATTATGCTCAGATTCCGTCACATATATAATTACAGACATGCAGGTCAAGCTAATAAAAACGTATAAAAAAATTAAAAAAAAAGGTATATCACATTTGCCTCCTGTGAGGATTGAACTCACGACCTCTGGCTTAAAAGACCGGTGCTTTGCCACTTGAGCTACATAGGCCCTGTGATTCCAATATTCGTAACACGGCATTTAAAATCCGTGGCTTTTTATTAACATATCTGCTTTTTACAGAATTTTTCTCGTAAGGATAATGAAAAACTGCTATCAAATGATTGCAATGTCATCGGTCCTTCATACGTGTGCGAAGTTTAAAATTAGGAAATAGGTGAAAATTATGCTCAGATTCCATCACATATATAATTACAGACATGCAGGTCAAGCTAATAAAAACGTATAAAAAAATTAAAAAAAAAGGTATATCACATTTGCCTCCTGTGAGGATTCAACTCACGACCTCTGGCTTAAAAGACCGGTGCTTTGCCACTTGAGCTACATAGGCCTTGTGATTCCAATATTCGTAACACGGCATTTAAAATCCGTGGCTTTTTATTAACATATCTGCTTTTTACAGAATTTTTCTCGTAAGGATAATGAAAAACTGCTATCAAATGATTGCAATGTCATCGGTCCTTCATACGTGTGCGAAGTTTAAAATTAATCAAACTTCTGGAAATAGGTGAAAATTATGCTCAGATTCCGTCACATATATAATTACAGACATGCAGGTCAAGCTAATAAAAACGTATAAAAAAATTAAAAAAAAAGGTATATCACATTTGCCTCCTGTGAGGATTGAACTCACGACCTCTGGCTTAAAAGACCGGTGCTTTGCCACTTGAGCTACATAGGCCCTGTGATTCCAATATTCGTAACACGGCATTTAAAATCCGTGGCTTTTTATTAACATATCTGCTTTTTACAGAATTTTTCTCGTAAGGATAATGAAAAACTGCTATCAAATGATTGCAATGTCATCGGTCCTTCATACGTGTGCGAAGTTTAAAATTAATCAAACTTCTGGAAATAGGTGAAAATTATGCTCAAAGATTCCGTCACATATATAATTACAGACATACAGGTCAAGCTAATAAATACGTATAAAAAAAATTAAAAAAAAAAGGTATATCACATCTGCCTCCTGTGAGGATTGAACTCACGACCTCTGGTTTAAAAGACCGGTGCTTTGCCACTTGAGCTACAGAGGCCCTGTGATTAGAATATTCGTAACGCGGCATTTAAACTCTGTGGCTTTTTATTAACATATCTGCTTTTTACAGAATTTTTCTCGTAAGGATAATGGAAAACTGCTATCAAATGATTGCATTGCCGTCGGTCCTTGATTCGTGTGCGAAGTTTCGAATTAATCAAACTTCCGGAAATTGATGAAAATTATGCTCAAAGATTCCGCTACATACAGCCGTGTTAAGAATTAAACGCTCTATGTAGTAAATGTCAATGTGACAACTTATCAAATCTGCAAGTCGTCGCTATTTGAACTTGTATCTGCATTAACTGCAATTTTTGAGGTAAGTATTCATACTTTTTATCAACTTAGTCATTTGAATTTGTCTTGAGGGATGACATAAAAGTAAATGATTGACATATTTTATTAATGTTTAGTAACTATCGTTCTATTTTGATGAAAGTTTAATAGTACACCAGGAGATTTAGAATTCAAAAGAAAAAATCTAACAACTCATTTTGTAAGATAATCATATTCTTGAGGGCAAATGAAAAGGCTCCTCATTGAAAAATACAGAAAAATGTATTAGTAAAATGTCAAATTTGCAAAAATCACTTTTTCGCATATTTACAAATAGTTATGAATCATTTGTGTAAGTTATCCAATAAGGTTGTATAGGACGAAATTACCTTTTAAATAAGACTTTATAAGACCAATTTGCTATCACAGCTAATTTGTTATTACAAGACAAACGTCAAAATCCATTCATATCTACATTTATTTTTACCGGAAAGTGAATAACAAGACACCTGAAATAATAGCCAATAATAGTTGTAACTTTTAAGGTTGTAGACATCAAAAAAAATATAATACAAAAATACTAGCTGTTTCTGAAAATTCCTACTATCTTTCAAGAAGTATGGCATTTTTTTTAATCACCTGTTCAAATGGCCTCATATTGGCCTCATTGCCTTGCTCGGCACTTAGTTTAACTTATTAAAAGAAATATCAGTTTTTTTTTATACTATCTTGACTATTTGACGTCATTTTTACTTCCCGCGCCACTGGCGAGAGACTAATTTGATAATGAACTTCTAAATTCCCCTATAACTTGAAAAGTATGCCTCAGATTTTAACCAAATTTTGGCACATGGTTACTACTATGCCAACCACGAAAAAGAATCCATAATATCATGACAGTGTTGCGTAAGAAGTGACTTGACGTCATATTTTATAATTTTTTCTAGATATGTGGACCCTACTTGGTGGAGAGCTACGAGCACTGAGACAACCAGAAGACATCGCGGCAGTTTACTTCCTTTGCCTTTGGCTTCTCATGATTGTGCACTACTACATGCACTACTACTTTGGTGAACCAACGTTCAGAAGAATGCTGGATTTAGGGGATGGTCAACAGTTTGACGTCATGTTCCAAATGAATTAATAATGATTTCATAATAAATCATTCCGAAGAGTTTTTGTTGTTTTATTAATGAGAGTATTACTCTGCAGAATAAATAAGTAGGGATTCATCAAGTCAGGTAGCTTGATAGTTTTTATAAGCTACTTGAGTTGAAAATAAATTTACTAGAAACGTTAATGTTTGGCTCGACTTGATTTTTTTATTGTTCCACTTGCCTCAGGGGCCTGTTTCGATCGTTGAAATTAATTTGGATGGTGGCTTGCCCTCATATATTTGATCCATGACGATTACTATCATGATAATTTGACTGAAAGATCGTTAGAATCAGGTGTCAAAGTAATTATACATATACTAAGTGACATATAAATCCGAACACCCAGTTTAAATGGTTTTATTTTAATAAAAGTTGGTGAATGTATTTATTTTACTGTAAATAACAAGTGAAAAAATTTTCAGCCTTATCAGTTGGACATTCCGGTTTTTATACTGCTTTTTTTTAATTCACTAACACTCTAAAAATGAATATTTCAGCCGCAGTAAAGAATCAACGTGGGCGGATTTTGGTTCTTGACATCCTTTACGATCGGTTACGATGCCTAGAGTACGGAGACCTGTACGATTTCGTCAACTTAGTGAGTTTGATAGGGGCCGTATAGTGGGACTTCGGGAAGCTGGACTTTCTTTTCGGGCAATTGCAGTTAGAGTGCAAAGAAGTGTAGACACTGTGGTTAGGTGTTGTCAGGTATGGCTTCGAGAAGGCCGTACGCAAAGAGCAAGGGGCACTGGACGCCGCCGTAGAACAACAGACCGTGAAGATCGCCGCCTAAGATTATTGGCCTTAAGGGACCGTTTCTCCACTACCAGGTCCATTGCAAATGAATGGTTTGCAGAACACGGAACACCTATTGGCATGCGAAGTGTTTACCGACGAATGAGAAGTTTTGGCTTGTTTTCATACCGGCCACACTGGGTCCTCCCTTTAACTCGAGAACACCGACGTAATCGCCTTGAGTGGTGCAGACAACTGTCACTCTGGGATCAGGAATGGAACAGTATTGTCTTTAGTGACGAGTCTCGATTTTGTTTAGGCATGCACGATGGTCGTGCCACGGTTATAAGGCGACGTGGTGAAAGGAGGAATCCACAGTTTTTTTGAAAGACATGTTCATCACACTGTTGGAGTTATGGTTTGGGGTGCTATAGCTTATGGTTCCAGGTCACCTTTAATCTTCATCAGAGGTAACATAAACGCGCAGCGTTATATCTACGAAGTTCTAGGACCCCATCTTTAACCCTATCTTGACACCCTGGCAGATCCAACTTTCCAACAAGATAATGCCCGACCACATGTTGCAAGAGTCACAATAGACTTCTTTCAACATAATGATGTCACATTGTTACCATGGCCACCAAGATCTCCCGACTTATCCCCAATTGAGCACGTGTCGGATATGATGGGTAGGAGATTGCCCAATTTGCAACGTCCTCCTCAAACTCTAGAAGCACTTCGAGAGGAGTTGGTGGTTGCCTGGAATGAGATACCACAGGAGGACATTGACCACCTGATCAGAAGCATGCCTAGGCGTGTTGGAGAATGCGTAGCACATCAGGGTGCATCCACATATTATTAAAGGTCAAGGAGCTTTAAAGCAGTGCAATCATTATGAAATTTTTATCATTTACTTATTATTCTTCATTAAGTACTTATACAAAATTTTATTAAAATAAAACCATTTAAACTGGGTGTTCGGATTTATATGTCACTTAGTATATGTGACGGGAAGATGATATCGAAATAAATATTATACAGAGTGGCTAATGTATAACTGACCGATTTAAATTGCGCGTAATTTTTGATACCATAGTTGCCAAGTGTCCCTTGCACATTCACCTTATCGTCACACACATCACTAAACCACCACATGACCCTCCACTTAAATCGAAGGTTACAATACAACACGAGATCTAAGTACTAAAGAACAGATAGAGGGTGTAGGTGGCACTTGCCATCATCGCCAGTTTACTTAACTACTACCTCGCAAGCTTCCTTGTAGGCCTTTAAATTAATAATATTTTCCTTCGTGCATACATTATGACCTTGATTATTGTCCCTAAAAATTGGTGGTCTCTCACGATTGTAATTGGATCTATTATAATCCACGCGCCTATTTATTCTCATCGATATGACGCAAATACTCCTCCACAGCATCCAATGAAGTGAAATTATTGATCACTATACCCCGCTGAATTTCCGCATTAAAATGTTTGGCCAGCATACTTATCAAATTCGCTACAGGAATCTTATTGTCGAGAAAATTTGCCTGAGACATCAAGTTTAGGAAATAATCCGCTCTACCACCGCCTGGATGTATTCCATAAGCCAAAGTCATGAAAAGCTCTCTTTGCTTTACAACCCCCTAAAAGCTCTCTTTAAAGGCTGGCTGAAATGTGGCAAAATCAACCAACAAATCCTCCTTCAAACTTGCCCATTCGGATGCCGAACCCCTAAGACCACCTAGTGCTCTGGTAACCATGCGTCACTAAATATTTTCTCGATTTTTCTCAAAATTAGCATCGGGTGTATCTGCCCGTAAGCTGAGTAAGTAATACTACCACCCCCAATTCCTTCCAATGAGCAATATTGGCCCGATCATTAATTGGGTAAATCCGCTGATCTACCCCTTTGAAATTAAGACAGTCTCCGCCTCTGTCACACTCTGTGACATGACAACCTTCTCCACCAGCTGTCCAACTGTATTTTTCAATTCAGTGACAGACACCGCCAAATTCCTTACTAACGATTCTAAATCGACAGGCGCACCCCCCACACTCTCCTCTCTGTTCTTCCTCTTACTCCTACCTTTTCCTGACATGTTTTCCACTTCTAATGCAATATATCCTAACAATATTAAGATAATCTTACAAACCTACTACTAACTACAATACAATTATATTCAAATGCTCCCTAATCTCCCAGATCCTATCGTCGTACCACGTACCACCTCGTCTGTACTCCAAATCGCCTCAACAGCTCAACAAATTCCTAACTGCTACCAGCACGCTCGCAGATGTGCGAGAATATCAAATTAGAAAATTCTGACCAATCTACAGTGCAAAATATTTCACAGTGGCAACATCGCTTCGCCCACGCCGTCTAGAAACAGCCTTTCTTCCTTCCTCAAGCGCCGCGTGCCGCTATCTCGCGCGCCACCGAATCTACCCCTATCCTTGTCTGACTCACGTTGCTCGTATCTCCCTACGTCGTTTTACCGTCGCTGCGCGGTAAGCCCGCCAACGCTCTACTGCACAAGTTGTTCCCGTGAATACCGACTGGAAAACGTTTTTTACTTCCACGCTACGCCTGTACTGCTCCTTCCTCCCATATATACCTGTCGGCACAACTTCCGCAATCGACTGAAACGCCGAAAAGTCACTACTCCACGTTCTGTCACTCAAAATCACGGAAATCTCACGTCCCCGTTGCGACGCCAAAAGATGCACTGGGTTGCCGATTCTACCGATCGACAGACTAAACACTATCAGTTCAAAACTCTTATATTAGCATTCAGGGTACATACAAAAAGGCCCTGCCATTGTCACTGCTTGAATAAAAAATTACTGAACTAATAAAATTTGACAGCCTAAGCATGTACCACAACATAGTGTCACCCTACTGTATAGAAGATAACCAAGTAAACGTCAAACCGACAATTTGTCAAACATTCAACCCGACAGTGTCAACTTGTGTGTGAGCCTCAACGAATTTTACTGTAAGTATGCTTAATTTACAACTACCAAACTCGGCCAGATTGTCACTAAATCATTGCATTACACGTAGTATTGAAGGATTATTCAAAATCAATAACTAATTGCTTCTTTTTAAAAGGAGACTGCATCCACCCGCAAAATACCAATTTTGAGCTCGAAATATAGTAATATACTGAAAAGTTATGTCTTATTTGATTCTAGAAGGTGTTTTTGTGGCTTGAATAATACCGCAAACTAATTTGAATATCTATAGATCATTAAAGAATGCTCAAAATAGAGAAGAGTATTTTTAAAGCATATCCAAACTTCGACCAAAGGTCTTATGTTTATATATGAGAATATTCAAGTGACAGCCACAAAAAAAAGATGTTTAACTCCTAATAAGCCCATAATTTACCAATGGCGATACAAATAACGGCTTTTCTTGAAACAAGTAGATCTGAATCCCGCAGAAAATAACTTTTGGAGCAAAGAGTTGTGTGAGTAGGGAGCTATATCTAAGCATCTTCACCAATTCAGAGAGGGGCAGGTTAGATTACAGACCTTCAACCATTTTGAAACAGTTGCTTAAAGCAAAGGGAGAAAAAATAATTTCTATGCCGGGATGTTTTATGGAGTAAAAAACACACTTCACTCCTTGACCAAAAAAATATTATGGTGACTGTAGCATTGCGGATCATCAATTACCGTATCATCCGCTTATTTGAAAAGTTGTGTCGCTTTATGTATTAAGCTCGCTGATTTTTCATCTTTTCTCAGAAATGGAAAACTACATGCACGGCCCAATCTACGTACGGGGAGTAAAGGTGAGGCAGTCTGATCCACCCTATAGAGACATGCGAGGCGCGGTGAGGCAATGGGAGCTGGAAGACTTCGTGGCAGTCTACATTTTTTCGTTCATGGCTGTGTGGCTGATTTTGTCGTTGCTTTGTCGCTGACCTATTACAGCCACCACTCGCTGTTTACTATTTCTAATGGCGAATGTCTGACTACTGTCGTCTAATAAATATTTTTTAATGTTTTCGATTGTTTTATTTATTCGAAAATGAGAAAATGATCCATCTTAATCCTTCTCTCTTAGCTAAATGATGGGAATAAATCGCTCAATACTTCATACAGAAATATTGAGAGCTTCTGCTAACTGGTTATAAGTGAATATACGGTATTTTAAATTTTAAATATGTTGCCCACTGCAGTAATTCTTGTATATAGAAGGTTATAAATGGTATTACAATACAAACCTAGCGAAAATAACAATTTTTTTCAATAAATTTTGTTGATTTACTATATTTTTTCCGCGACTTTTTGCATCCAATACTAAAGAAACTCAATTTGATGTAGTTCTCGTGGCAGCAACCGCCACTATTATACTTACTATATGACATCGGCTTACTGGTTGCTTATGATCGCATGACAGATACAACATTCTTCCACCAAAGAGAACCCGATAAGTCTATCGATACCATATAGTAAGTCAAAAGCAAGGATTTTTGAGTTACTATAAGCCTTCGTTGCAGTGGTCAAAATGTTCTTGTCTTACCCTCACTCAATTTTATTAAAGCAGTAGGTAAATTGACCAATCTTCAGCTTGGGATGCTAGAAAGGAGACGCATCGTTTAGCTTGAATAAACTTTATCGAAAGCGAATGTCGAAAATGTTCTGAAAAATATTTTTTGCGTAATCAAAAATTCCTTTGTTAAGCTATTCGAAAAGTCATGTTAGTTTTTTTTTCATCTCTCTTATATTAGCGTAATCAAAATGGCGCTTCTCTCGTCGTTCTATATCATATAGCAAGCATAAACTTGTGTCTAGGTCAGAAAACCATGAGGAGCCTCTCTAAAATTGTAAATATACTAAGTGACATATAAATCCGAACACCCAGTTTAAATGGTTTTATTTTAATAAAATTTTGTATAAGTACTTAATGAAGCATAATAAGTAAATGATAAAAATTTCAAAATGATTGCACTGCTTTAAAGCCCTTTGATCTTTAATAATGTGTGGATGCACCCTGATGTGCTACGCATTCTCCAACGCGCCTAGGCATGCTTCTGATCAGGTGGTCAATGTCCTCCTGTGGTATCTCATTCCAGGCAACCACCAACTCCTCTCGAAGTGCTTCTAGGGTCTGAGGAGGACGTTGTAAATTGAGCAATCTCCTACCCATCATATCCCACACGTGCTCAATTGGGGATAAGCCGGGAGATCTTGGTGGCCATGGTAACAATGTGACATCATTATGTTGAAAGAAGTCTATTGTGACTCTTGCAACATGTGGTCGGGCATTATCTTCTTGGAAAGTTGGATCTGCCAGGGTGTCAAGATAGGGTAAAAGATGGGGTTCTAGAACTTCGTGGATATAACGCTGTCCGTTCATGTTACCTCTGATGCAGATTAAAGGTGACCTGGAACCATAAGCTATAGCACCCCAAACCATAACTCCAACAGTGGGATGAACATGTCTTTCAACAAAAAACTGTGGATTCCTCCTTTCACCACGTCGCCTTCTAACCCTGGCACGACCATCGTGCATGCCTAAACAAAATCGAGACTCGTCACTAAAGACAATACTGTTCCATTCCTGATCCCAGAGTGACCGTTGTCTGCACCACTCAAGGCGATTACGTCGGTGTTCTCGAGTTAAAGGGAGGACCCAGTGTGGCCGGTATGAAAACAAGCCAAAACTTCTCATTCGTCGGTAAACACTTCGCATGCCAATAGGTCTTCCGTGTTCTGCAAACCATTCATTTGCAATGGACCTGGTAGTGGAGAAACGGTCCCTTAAGGCTAATAATCTTAGGCGGCGATCTTCACGGTCTGTTGTTCTACGGCGGCGTCCAGTGCCCCTTGCTCTTTGCTTACGGCCTTCTCGAAGCCATGCCTGACAACACCTAACCACAGTGTCTACACTTCTTTGCACTCTAACTGCAATTGCCCAAAAAGAAACTCCAGCTTCCCGAAGTCCCACTATACGGCCCCTATCAAACTCACTAAGTTGACGAAATCGTACAGGTCTCCGTACTCTAGGCATCGTAACCGATCGTAAAGGATGTCAAGAACCAAAATCCGCCAACGTTGATTCTTTACTGCTGCTGAAATATTCATTTTTAGAGCGTTAGTGAATTAAAAAAAAGCAGTATAAAAACCGGAATGTCCAACTGATAAGGCTGAAAATTTTTTCACTTGTTATTTACAGTAAGATAAATACATTCACCAACTTTTATTAACATAAAACCATTTAAACTGGGTGTTCGGATTTATATGTCACTTAGTATAGTTCTAAATTGGCCAAGGTTCCTCATTGGTGCTTTTTGAAGGGTTCTTCTGATATGGAATAGGAGATCATTATTTCAGTTTGTCTCGCCGATCTCTCTCAATATGATCAGTAAATAGAATCAGCTACGGAAGGAATCTCAAAATTGGTCTGCTATTTTTTTAAAATACAGAAAGCATTTTTGTCTGTCTGTCGGTCTGTCCGGTAATCCTTGACCTTGAATGGTACTGCTCGGAGTTGGATGACATATTTACATAAGGCTACTACCACACCCAAAGACGAAAAATCTTTCTAGTTTTTGGAAAAAAAGCCCAAAAACGAAAAGTATTGAAAATCGCTCAAATATCGTTTCATTAGATTCAGAGGATCCTGATCATTAGATAGGGCAGACAAAGGATGTCTATGGACTAAGTTATTTTATGGGCCCGTTTGACTGACTTGATCCGTTTAATTTCTCAGTTGTAGATGTACGTAACCAATTTTTTCCCAGGGTGTAAACTGATCACGGCGTTGCGTAAGAAATGCAGAGTCAACCTACTTGACGACATTTTTTATATTTGTAGTCGCTCTAGCTGCGTCTTACAAGTTTGCCGCCAAGTCTTTGAGGAAAAATTGAACCTCATTTTTCGGCTTCCACAAAGTTTCTTGCAAGGTTGATGAACGTCATTCTGTAGATCAATTTTTCGATTCCGTAGTTTGGAAAATACTACGATATGAACAACGAATGGTACTTGTTTGCAAGCGCTTTTATGAAAGTATTCAGCAACTCGTATCTTTTAGTTGTATAATAAATCTAGTAGGCTACGTGACACAACATGGCCTATCATCAAAGCATATTATCTCATATTCGAATATTTCACTTATCATAATGTCTTCAGTTCGGCAAACTAATAAACAATAATATGCAACCACGGCGTCGTAGCGATGCAAAATTGACAGCTTGCAAAACCCTAACCTAATGCTGCATCCGCACGCTTGGCATTTGCCGCACTCCACAAACCCCGACCAACGCTTGCCTTTTATTTGAAGAAGCAAACGTCGCCGTCCACACGTTTGCGGGTGCGTCACTGAAAAGGCAACAGGCAAATATGACGGACGTCGGACTTGTGTCTGCCGTAGCATTTGGCTTAAGCTATTTTTATTATAAAACCAAAAAAAGATAAAACGAAAAGTACGACCAAGAAGGTGGTGGATGTTAAATATTCATATGAATCGTACCAGGTAAATTGTATTTGTCTTAATGAAATTGATATTTAGTTTCAAAATAGTACCTATCACAAACGTATGGATCACAAACGCTTGTGGCGAACTGCTTTTGATTTGCGACCAAAAAACCGACACCCGATCGGATCGGCTACAAGCGCTTTTTTTCAACTGTGCGTTTGGAGCAGTATTATGAGCACTTATTGTCTGATTATTTCAGGGTGTGTATAAAAATGACTGATTTATGATAATCTCATGTTTTTTTGTCAAAATGACAACTTTTTTTGCCAATTTTTTTACAGTCCCAGCTTCGAAACAAATAATCGTAAAGACATGAAATTAAGTGATTGCATTATGAATCAATAAAGGAACGTCCTATATCGCTCATTTTCCACATATAATTTATTTTTCGCATAAAAATTTTCTTTTTCTTTTGAAGGAAAACGATTTTTTGAAAGTATGTGGATATAAGACATAAAGAACTGAAAGAACAAGCCATCAAAAAAAAAAATCAACTCATTCGCTCAAACGGTTTTTGAGTTGTAGATGTAATTTGACAAATATTTTGGCAAAACCACGCCTCCCGCTGACCACGCCCTCGGCGGAAGATTATTGGCCCTATTTAAGACAGGTGCGTACATAAGTGTTGTAGCTGTAATTATTTTCATTGTTTTAAGTGTATTTGGAGCTAATTGGTGTTTTGTTCTAACGTTATTCTCCGCTATCAAGGATACATACAGGAGGACGAAAGAGATGTCTACGTCGAAAGAATGCTCTAAAAGCAAGGTAGGTATTGCTTTATAGAATATACAGTGTGGCAAGCAATAATTTCTCTAAAATCAATTTTTTCCATTTGTTCGAATGACTTGACTCGGGTTTGACAAATTCGATTTGTATGAAAACTATATACTCGAAACAAATTAAATTTGGCAGGTATATTAAGTAGTAATGTAGCAACCACACATACATGGCACGGCATTTGTATTTCATCTGCTGTTATTCTAGATTTTATTATTGTTTATGCTATTTTTTCAAAAATAGCATCCGTGGAAATTCCAGAAGCAGAGTTTTGCTTTCACGTTAAAAACTACTTTAGAGTTTAGCAATATACTATGCCAAAAACCAACGTGACTGAACTGAACTTCAAAAGCAGAGAGATATATGAGCAGCTAAACTGTTAAACGGGAACTTCAGGCGCAACTGTTTAGAAAGAATTGAAATGCATTTTGAGGAATTACGAAATTGATTTCAAGTCGTGAGTATATGCTCAAAACATCTGTCATGGTTCGAAATGCACGAACGACGTCTACGTAACTAATATTTTCAGTCTGCGGAAAGCCTGTGGAAATCTTGTACACGAACAATAAAAATTAAACCTAGCCTAAGCGTGTGGATCCGGCTTAAGACCGGTGGTAGATTTACCCATAACCCCCAGGCGTCAGGCGATTGGATAAGCTCCTAGAGTGACTGTCTGACTCTGACCTCTGACTGTAGCACGCAGAACGGCAGAACGCACACATCCGCAAATCAATTAATATCTACCGAAAATGGAGAAAAACAACAATCAGGGTATGTTTTAACTATATTATATCCATTACTGAAAATGATTTTATTTATATTTTTGTGAAAAACTCTTGCATATACGGTGAATTTGTTGTCAAGTACATTTTAAGGTTATGTCGATATTACAGTTGGAAAATCAGTTCATTTTATCAACCCTTAAAGCTTTTGTTCATTATCTATTGTCTATAATAAATGTAAATGTTGAATCTTTAGTCATAGTTATATTATTAGTAAATTTTTGATACCTATCAGGCATAATAGTTATACATGCTTTCCATACGTCTGTCATTGAAACAAAAGTATGATTTATTTTCGTAATTACAAATGTGATCAAGGCACCAGCAAAATTCTTTTCGGGGGAATCCTTACATTAGCGAAAATGCCTAATCAAGTTTCGAGTCTTTTGATGGAATTGCGTAGAAATTATAGAGTTAATCTACGTCTTATCATTTTTTATAGATAAGAAAAAGACACCACCAGAAAATGGAGCGGATATCACCGAAGTTATAAACAACGTGATATTCTGGTATTCCCTCCTCCTCATGATCGAGCAGCTGGAACGTCGACAACGGATGGGAAGAGGCCATGGCGATGGTGGTAACGACGGCGGTGCTGCCAAATGAAGCTTTTATAAAAGGCCCAGTCGTTTTAAAAAATGGTTGGCCAGATAGCCAAATAATGAATCGATGATTAATATTTGACAATATGGCCGCCGTTTATGAAACGACGGCGTTTTATTTTCTTTTTACTTTCATCTATAATAATATATTATGTTCTGTATTACAAAACTTAAATAAAGTGAATTACTGAAAATGGTGTCCCATTTTATTTTTTGTATTGGATAGGGGTACGCCTGTCACGATCACAGCACTTACAACCCACTGGGCCCCTCACACGTCTTTGTTGAAGGTACGTCAGATAAAGTGCGTCAAGTAGGTTAACTTTCAATCTACGAAAATTATGTTTGGAGATAATCAAGGATTTGTAAATTATTTCTTAAGCAAAAATCCCTTATACGAATTAAATGAAATTTGGCCAGCATGTAATTGGAAGTGCTATGATCTAAAAGATATTGGTGTTTAAGCCTTATTGTTAAAAAGTGTATAACTTAGGCACTTTTTTAAAACATATACTGGATATCATCCTATTTTTATTTGTTTTGATGAAGGTTCGAATTGTGTAGGTTTTCCAAAATAAGTTGTGTCTCATCTGGCTGCCTTTTTTCTTCCTTGTTTATGAAACGACGACGTTTTATAAACTTTCATCTATAATAATATATTATGTTCTGTATTACAAAACTTAAATAAAGTGAATTACTGAAAATGGTGTTCCATTTTATTTTTTGTATTGGATAGGGGTAGTCTGTCACGATCACAGCACTTACCACCCACTGGGCCCCTCACACGTCTTTGTTGAAGGTACGTCAGATAAAGTGCGTCAAGTAGGTTAACTTTCAATCTACGAAAATTATGTTTGGAGATAATCAAGGATTTGTAAATTATTTCTTAAGCAAAAATCCCTTATACGAATTAAATGAAATTTGGCCAGCATGTAATTGGAAGTGCTATGATCTAAAAGATATTGGTGTTTAAGCCTTATTGTTAAAAAGTGTATAACTTAGGCACTTTTTTAAAACATATACTGGATATCATCCTATTTTTATTTGTTTTGATGAAGGTTCGAATTGTGTAGGTTTTCCAAAATAAGTTGTGTCTCATCTGGCTGCCTTTTTTCTTCCTTGTGATATTCCAGATTTTTAAATCTTCTTTTGCCAACAAGTCTTCCTTGTAAATTTTTTGCCAGGGATTTCCTTGGTGTAAAGGAAATAGTTTGCTTTTAAATAAGAGAAAATGCATACTTTACAATTTAAAAAGGCCTATCTGCTAAATCCGACCAAAAATTGAAAGGTATTTAGGTCTCTATGTTGCTCATGGGCCTTTTTCAAGTGTATATTTGTTGAATAATAAAACGTCCCAAGTTTACATAAGTCCAGAAATTTCAATACACTTAAAGTAAGTGGCAGTTAGGCCCATAAAATTAAAATGGAAGAGTATATTAAAAAGACCTAAGATCTCTTAGGCCTATATTTTCTAGGCCTATTACTCACTTAGGCCGTTTTACGTTTATAAGATAATAATATATTTGTTAAAAGGGACCATTTAAAAAGGCGTAGAAGGTAGATTGGACTTTACATTTTATATCTTGCAGTTAGGACATCACACTTGCGCCCTTATCAAATAGCTTTTATCTAAATCTACCAGGATGATTCACTTAGGAACACTTTCATTGAAAAGAGAGTCAGTCAAATTTCTGCAAAATTGTACATAGGCCCTTGTTCGACCAAGCCACAGATTTAGCTTCTCTTAGAAAAAAGTTGCTCCAGTTATTCCAGTTCATCAATAATAATCTGGTGATCCGCGGTGAAGCGAGAGTAGTCGCTCATCGACTGTGGAGTCAGGGCAGCTGGGCTTTCTTGAATCCTGTCAAGGGGCATACTGCCATCTTAGTGGAATTGCAAAGGGAGGACCCCGTCCTTCTAAGCAGGGGTGATCGTATTACCCCTAAATATCGCTTCAACCGCAAATGTATTGTGGAGTATCCAACGAGGGAGGAGTGGGACGCCGGTACTCTCCAGAGTGAGCGGGCAGGTCTTCGTCTGTGCGACCATTCGCGGTACTTCAGAAGCCTCCCCACCTATGAACCTCTCCAACACATTACTTATAAAAGAAAGCAAAGCAATAGGCCTCCGCGGTCTGGGGGTACGCTGCTCCCAGCTAGCGCAAGCGACTTGCTGCTCTAGAGATGAAGCTACTCCGGATCGCCACCAGTGCACCATCCTACGTAAGAAACTCAACCTTGCGTAGAGACCTGCATTGGGACACCATTCACGAGTACATGAGGAAAAAAGCGGAGAAGACCTTCCACAAAGCTCAGGACCAGCCGAACGAGCAGCTACGATTTCTCATGGACTACGAGCCGGACGAGAGACCTCGCAACCGCAGAAACAGGTACCCTAGACCAAGGTCCCAGTTGGCACCCCCTAACTGGAACCTTGACTAGGAGACTAGGAGAACCCGCGGTTGCTCTCCCCCCCCCCAACGGCGTGGTTGCAGAAGACCAGGAACCACCGGGACCAGGACCCACCGGGACCAGGACCCACCGGGACCAGGACCCACCAGGACCAGGACCAACCAGGACCAGGACCCGCCACGACCAGGACACCATTGGGACACCATTCACGAGTACATGAGGAAAAAAGCGGAGAAGACCTTCCACAAAGCTCAGGACCAGCCGAACGAGCAGCTACGATTCCTCATGGACTACGAGCCGGACGAGAGGCCTCGCAACCGCAGAACCAGGTACCCCAGACCAAGGTCCCAGTTGGCACCCCCTAACTGGAACCTTGACTAGGAGACTAGGAGAACCCGCGGTTGCTCTCCCCCCCCCCCCACGGCGTGGTTGCAGAATGCCAGGAACCACCGGGACCAGGACCCACCGGGACCAGAACCCACCGGGACCAGGACCCACCGGGACCAGGGCCCACCGGGACCAGGACCCACCGGGACCAGGACCAACCAGGACCAGGACCCGCCACGACCAGGACCCACCGGGACTAGGACCCACCGGGACCAGGACCCACCGGGACCAGGACCCACCGGGACCAGGACCCACCGGGACCAGGACCCACCGGAACCAGGACCCACCGGGACCAGGACCCACCAGGACCAGGATCAACCAGGACCAGGACCCGCCACGACCAGGACCCACCAGGACCAAGACCCTTCAGGACCAGGACCCGCCACGACCAGGACCCACCAGGACCAGGACCCTTCAGGACCAGGACCAGGAACAATATATAGGTAAGAGGACTTGAAACTCTTGATTTTTCGAAAACAAGAGTTTCAAGAGAACCTAGAGACCCTCTATCGATGATCGCTTAACGACATCGATAGAATGTGCGAGGTAAAGGGAACCAACCCGGCGTTCCCAGAGACTGAAACACATGAGGAGACGTTGTAGCAGACCGCAGGTCACGCACAACACATGGCCTACCGAGACGCTGATGAGTCGGGCCATGCGGAGATTAGGGTTTAGTGGGTATCAGGTGGTCTCCTCAAGACAACCTGGAGTCCCACACACGCCGTAGCTCAGGCTATGGTATGGTGCGTAAACGCATTCCCCCCTCACCAAAAAAAAAAAAAAAGCCCGTCGTTGTTAGAGTCGGTAGTTAATTTTTTTTTTTTTGATCGGCGGCACATGACCTAATTTCCAGTTTTCTGGGAACGTGCCGGATTCAAGCTCCGCGGTACATCTCTTCAGTACAACGGCAGAATCAGGTCCGGACCAGAAGTTTCGTTGATGTCAATCGGACGGACTTGATTTCCCATATTCCGGCTGAGTCCTATTAAGCCTAAAAGTTCTTGGAATATATGCTCTGGAAGAGGCTTTCACAGTTTCACTAACAGCCAATTCACAACCGGTATTTACAAGATTAGAAAGAAAAATAAATTATTTCTACTGAACCCAAATGCTTCGTAGAATATCTAATCTGCACAAAGAATGCCAAACTCACAGCTTGCCGATAGAAACCTCTTGTTTCACCATATGAGTTCTGACAACTAAGCGTGATTTCATACATATCGTACAATATAATACAGGGTGGCGCATCGAAAACGAAACAGACGCATTTACTGGCAGCTCAGTTTTTTTTTTTTGAAAAACGCTCAGACCCGTCGATTTTATTTTCGAGGGGGACACAAGTTTGGTAAAAAATCATGTTAGCACGTGCAGCCCCCTAAGCGGGGGTGACACCGCCCCCAAAATCTTAAATGGAAAGGGGGGTCGAGTGATACCTTATTTTAAAGGTCTTTCGATTCCCTTTATAATGATATGAAATTAATAAATTAATTAATTTTATTATCAATTTTAAATCAATAAATCTTCAAAACTGCTGAACTGCTGGGACCTCGGTTGGCCGCGTGGGTCAGAGTGTCGTGCTACTGATCAGCCGGCCGGCCGGGCCGCGAGTTCGAATCTCGCCTTCGCCATGGATGTTGTGTGTTTGTTTTAGGCAGCAGCGGTGGCCGCAGTAGTAGACTCTTTGGTCTCCTGATCAGTCGCCGTGCGCTGTGCGGGTTCGAGTCCCGTCCCAGGAGAAATCTTTCTCTTGGCTATGGATGTTGTGATTTTCCGTAGGTGGTAGATGGTCTCTGACTGTCGAACGCGGAGGTACCACCCGGCGGTTCTCGTAGGCGGAGCCCGAATGTGTGTATGTTGCATGCACACGTGTTCCCTCGCCAGAGTCCGTGTGGCGTCCCCCCTTTTCCCATGTATCCCCCTATAGCCCCACGGTACCCAATGGGTGCTTAGGCCTTAGGCCTTCGTGGTAGTTGGAGTATAAAAAAAAAAGAAAAAACTGAAGCTCATGTATTCTACATCATTATAAAGGGAATTAAAAGACCTTTAAAATAAGGATCACTCGACCCCCCTTTCCATTTAAGATTTTAGGGTTGGTGTCACCCCCGCCCAGGGTGCTGCACGTGTTAACGTGATTTTAAGCCAGACTTGTCTCCCCCTCGATAACAAAATCGACGGGTCCGAGAGTTTTTAAAAAAAAACTGCGCTGCCAGTAAATGCGTCTGTTTCGTTTTCGATGCGCCACCCTGTATATTGTATAATGCTGGAAGGCTGTCCATCTAACATAAGCATTCGATATGATTCTTAATTTTTTTTTTCAGAACAACTCGCTGCAATTTACCAGAGGCTCCCATTTTTTTATTTTATGCGTATCAGTTCGAAACTCTTATATTAGCATTCAGGGTACATACGAAAAATAGCCCTTCCTTTGTCATTGCTCAGTTCAAAAAATTACTGAACTACCGCAACAAAATTTGACACCCTAAGCATGTACCACAACATTGTGGTCTCAACAGGAATCACCCCACTGTATAGTAGATATCCAAGTAAACGTCAAACTGACAATTTGTTAAACATTCAATTCGACAGTGTCAACTTGTGTGTGAGCCTTGACGAATTTTGCCGTAAGTATACTCAGTTTATAACTACCAAACTCAGCCAGATTGTTACTGAATCATTGCACTATACATAGTTTATTTAAAATCAATAATTAAATGCTTCTTTTTAAAAGGAGTTTGCGTCTACCTGCAAAATAACAATTTCAAGCTAGAAATATAGCAATATACTAAAGAGTTATCTGTTATTTGATATAATGTGTTTTTGTACCTTGAATAATGCCTAAAATAGGTAAGAGTATTGTTAAGGTGTATCCAAACTTCGACTAAAAGCTTTATATTTATATATTAGACGGTATAATGGTATTCTGCAGGTAACAGACACACAATGAGAAACGTTTCACCTCTAATAGGTCTATAATTAACAGATCGCGATAAAGGTAACGGCATTTCTTAAAACAAATAGGTGTCAATCCCGCAGAACAAACTTTTGGCACAAAGATCTGTGTTAGTAAGCAGATAAATGCTTAGATACATTTTATGTAGCCTCTTAGGGTCAATGTTAGTCTAACTATGGACAACCAGATAACAGAATCAAGAGAGAGTTCGTGTAGACTTACAGGCCATCAACCATTTTGAAACAGTTGTTTAAAGCAAAAGGGAAAAACAATTTATATGTGGGGATGTTTCGAGAACTATCCGTGACTCCCTTCATTGTCCAAAAAACGAAAAAACGCATAGGTTGTACCATATTAAGAATATTCTACTGCGCAAGTGGAAGCCAGGACAGGGTTGCCAACACTTCGGTAATCAAATCTACTAAATCACACTGCCAGATCTACCAGAAATCTACTAGATGAAAATTATGAATTTCATAAATCTACCAGAAAATCTACTAGTTATAGCTAACCCTCATTTTGCAGTTAATTACGTTTTAGGTTTTAAAGGCGTATGCGCATATTATGTATTTTTAGTTTTTACTCTAATTTAGATCTTTGGACATATATTATTTCAAATTAGTAATACTATATTGTGAAAATATATTTTGAATATTTTGTAAATATTAAAGATAAAGGTAAATCTATAAATAAAAGCAGAACATTTAGTAATATTGCAAAAATATATTTTATCTAGAAACGAAACAAAAATAGACGCATTAATTTTAGTCCTTGCACGAATAATAAAAAATACACTTTCTAAAAATAAAAATAATTCACTATTAATACAGTCCAACAAATCCTGTCAAAAAATAAAAAAATTATTAGAACAAAAAAATAAATAAAAAGAAACTCCTAAGATCTAATTGAAAACGGATAGAAATAAACAATAGAAATTTACATCTTTTAAACGAGATTAGTTAAGTATATTTCACGTCTCGTCATCAAGGATGTCATTATCACTTTCCCATTCTAGTGGTTTATAGCTCTGCATATTTTTTATTTTTGCTAAAACCGCCGAAGGGATTTCATAGTCATGACAACATTTATTTACGCGTTGCAACCCAGATCTAATGTTTAAAATTGATTTTAGCATAGGTAATTTCATTCTGTTGCGCAACTTTGTTTTTATTAAATTCATTTGGCTAAAAAGCCGTTCTACTTCAGCATTTGAATTTGACAGAACTAAAAATGATAATGCCACTGTCGCTAAATCTCGAAATGGGTACGCTCCATTGCAGTCCTGCGCTGAATGAACTTCATACCAAAAATCAATAGTGTTTTGGGTATTTTCCTACTGCTTTAAAGTAATATTTTTCCACTGAATACTAACTTTTTCAATTAGCTGTGGATCATATTCGAAATGCTCGAGAATGTTTATTAAATCAGGTTTAATTACACGCAGTGTATTTTCGACTGAAAAAATTGAGATTTGTTTTAAAATGTCAATATTATCAGGCATTCTTTGCGTGATCTCTTTAATTAATTTTGTGAGGAAACGAATGCACCTTTCTCTGAGATTTGCCTCATCTGAGAAACCGGCCTCCTTCATTTCTTTTATTTTATTTTCGAAAAGATATCCCAAATAATTGTCGCGCACAACAAATGTCTCGATATCGTCGTAAAATAATTTGAAACGGCTGTTTGGTGTTGTTACTTTCTTTATTAAACAATTTAACAACATAGTCACGTCTTCCAAAAGCTTACATGACTCTGCGTTTTTTGCTTCAAAGGCTTTGTTCACTCTTTGAACCCCACCTAAAATTGGCTTGAGAAAACATATAAAGGCATAATTGGTATCATCTTTATACATTTCGTATAGCATTTGGGCAGTATAACATTTGTCGCTATCTTTAACAATTGAAAAATGAGTTTTCAGTTCAACCCACTGGTCAAAAATTCGTGTAACGGCAGACTCAATGGAAAGCCATCGTGTCGCCGACATCCCTGTTATTTTTAAGGGATCATTGCCTTCATTTATAGTATTATATAATTGCCTGTACTTTATTTGCCTAGAAGAAGAATGTTGAAACCAATTGTAAGTTTCTTGAATTAGGAATTCTAGATTCCTAGGTAAACACTCTTTAGCAGCTGCAGAAACTGCCAACTGCAAAGAATGGCAAATACAACGGATTAAAATTAGGTTTGGAACCCGTTCTTTCAATTTTGCGTATACGCCATTGTTGATTCCCACCATGACGGACGCATTGTCAGTACCAATACCTTTTAGATTAGCAAGGTTTAAATTAAATTTTTTTAAAGTCTCTAAAACAGCATCAACAATTGCATTAGCATCACAATTTTCTAATTCTACTAAATCTAAAAATGAGTTCACTATTTGTTTCGTCTTATAACTAAAATAGATTATTGTACATCCTAAATATTTATCGACCGTAATGTCTGTTGACTCATCTAATAAAATACTAAAGGGAGAATTACCAATATCCTCACATGATTCTCTGACAAAATGTGGCGATAAAACATTTTTTATTAGATTACTACATTTGGTTCTATGCATTTGCATATTCTTAGAGACAGAGCAGTTAATAAATGCTTTTTTACACATATCTATTAAATGACCTGATATATTTATAGAGCTATGTTGGGCAATAAAAAGAGCTAATCTCCCTTCAGCAGACTTGGTATCTTCTTGGTCAGTAACAGCAGTAAATGGAATTTTTTGCTGAACTTTTCCTTGGAATCATCTCCCTAAAAATACGCTTGCGTTTTCCTTATGCTTTTTGGATTCACCATGGCTCTTAAGGTCGGCGTAACGACTCGTAATTATTTTACTACAAAATTTGCATTTAGCTTCCCTTCCTAAAGTGCTGTCAATAACCAACAGCCATTCTTTTAAACTAGGGTCCTTTAACCATGCGTCTCGAAACTTTTGAGTATATTGCGGTTTAGGCATGGTTCTGCAATCTGTAATACATAATAATTCAAAGTAATCTACATCATATATGTATCAGTATCATGCTCACTTACCAAAATCAAATAATTAGGCAGGCAGTCTTAAAATAGCAGAACAGTGTGCTATAGCTATTAGAAAGCACACAAATTATACTGTAAATAATGTTAAAAAATCGCCTAAATCATCGTATACGAGATAAACTTCACTTGTCTGTGCAAGAAAAAACAATGTCTGTGATTCCCGTTTCCCGTGGATGATGCTCAGAACGTGACGTGATCAAATCACGTGACAAAAAGATGGCGGCTGAATTTCTCGCGCCATCTACCGAAGGAATTGGCAAACATCATGCAGTTAGTGATGTGCAACCCCAATAGATGTCCCAAAACGAGGCGCAAAATCGTTCATCTGACTTTCATACCCCTGATTTCCGACAAAGGAGAACTAAGAGAAGAAGTACGCATACGCAAATTAATTCATTGGTTCTGCCATCTATCGATTCGATGTTCAACTAAATCAAAATAGGATATTTCCCAATGACAGTTTGCTACTTTCTTGAATTATTACTTCAATTGACAAATTGACATGAGTAACTAAGGTTCATAATGATATAAATCGAAAGTGGCTTACTAATTATTCTGATTCTTTCATTCTACTGGATTTTCTACTAGCCACTAAAACGTAAATTTGCCCACTAAATGAAGACTGCAATCTACCAGATCTGGTAGAAAATCTACTAAGTTGGCAACCCTGAGCCAGGAGGGCGTGGCCCCCCTCCACCCCGAATAGACGCCCATTAATCTGCCATGCTGTTCCAGTAATAGCAAAACGCATCACCACTCCTTTAGTGTTTTATTATGAAACTTGTACAGAAATCATACCCTGAAATGCCGCATAAATATCGTCACCACTTTTTTGTTTTTAAAGATACCTATTAATAAAAAATAAACGTGGTTGAGTTCTGTAATGCATGCTTAATCTTAAAAAATGAATAGTTCGTGCTAACGGCTGGAAAAAACAACTTATGGCCTTACAAAAGTTATGTAATGCGGTATAATAAGAGAAATCACTTGGTTGGGTTAGTGATCTGTTTTACTGCTTCTAACAAATATTAGCCAGAGTGATTCTACTAATATACTAAGTGACATATAAATCCGAACACCCAGTTTAAATGGTTTCATTTTAATAAAATTTTGTATAAGTACCTACTTAATGAAGCATAATAAGTAAATGATAAAAATTTCAAAATGATTGCACTGCTTTAAAGCCCTTTGACCTTTAATAATGTGTGGATGCACCCTGATGTGCTACGCATTCTCCAACGCGCCTAGGCATGCTTCTGATCAGGTGGTCAATGTCCTCCTGTGGTATCTCATTCCAGGCAACCACCAACTCCTCTCGAAGTGCTTCTAGAGTCTGAGGAGGACGTTGCAAATTGAGCAATCTCCTACCCATCATATCCCACACGTGCTCAATTGGGGATAAGTCGGGAGATCTTGGTGGCCATGGTAACAATGTGACATCATTATGTTGAAAGAAGTCTATTGTGACTCTTGCAACATGTGGTCGGGCATTATCTTGTTGGAAAGTTGGATCTGCCAGGGTGTCAAGATAGGGTAAAAGATGGGGTTCTAGAACTTCGTGGATATAACGCTGCGCGTTCATGTTAACTCTGATGAAGATTAAAGGTGACCTGGAACCATAAGCTATAGCACCCCAAACCATAACTCCAACAGTCTGATGAACATGTCTTTCAAAAAAAAACTGTGGATTCCTCCTTTCACCACGTCGCCTTCTAACCCTGGCACGACCATCGTGCATGCCTAAACAAAGTCGAGACTCGTCACTAAAGACAATACTGTTCCATTCCTGATCCCAGAGTGACCGTTGTCTGCACCACTCAAGGCGATTACGTCGGTGTTCTCGAGTTAAAGGGAGGACCCAGTGTGGCCGGTATGAAAACAAGCCAAAACTTCTCATTCGTCGGTAAACACTTCGCATGCCAATAGGTCTTCGGTGTTCTGCAAACCATTCATTTGCAATGGGCCTGGTAGTGGAGAAACGGTCCCTTAAGGCCAATAATCTTAGGCGGCGATCTTCACGGTCTGTTGTTCTACGGCGGCGTCCAGTGCCCCTTGCTCTTTACGTACGGCCTTCTCGAAGCCATGCCTGACAACACCTAACCACAGGTCTACACTTCTTTGCACTCTAACTGCAATTGCCCGAAAAGAAAGTTCAGCTTCCCGAAGTCCCATTATACGGCCCCTATCAAACTCACTAAGTTGACGAAATCGTACAGGTCTCCGTACTCTAGGCATCGTAACCGATCGTAAAGGATGTCAAGAACCAAAATCCGCCAACGTTGATTCTTTACTGCGGCTGAAATATTCATTTTTAGAGCGTTAGTGAATTAAAAAAAGCAGTATAAAAACGGGAATGTCCAACTGATAAGGCTGAAAATTTTTTCACTTGTTATTTACAGTAAGATAAATACATTCACCAACTTTTATTAAAATAAAACCATTTAAACTGGGTGTTCGGATTTATATGTCACTTAGTATAGTATTCTATGTGATCGCAGAGCTGAGCTACTTGACGTTATATTTATTTCATTATTTTTTCTAGAAATGAGGAACCAAATTGGTGGAGAGGTACGAGTACTGAGACACCCAGCAAACATTATGGCTATTTACATCTTTTGCCAGTGGATTCTGATGATCATACTATTCTACAAGCGCTACTACTTTTGTAATCCACCATTAAGATCGTTGAAGTTTGAGAATGGTCCGCATTATGACTTTACTTTCTAAATGAATAAGCAATGATTCCAAAATAAATCATTTCGAAGAGATTCTGTGTGTTTTATTATAGAGTATTTAAAGAATAAATAAGTAGGTATTCATTACGTCAAGTAGCTCAAACGTTGATACTTGTTCTACTTGACTTCAGGTCAGTCATTTTCAAACTACTTGATAGCAAATTATATGTTTGTTTTACTATAGACGTTCAGCTATATTTATTTGTACAGGGTGGCCAAATATATAACTGACTGACTTAAATTGTGCGCCGTTTTTGATACACGCATGTTTGAACTGTACTCCGGAAAATATCGAGAGAGAGCTCGTGTGTGGTGGAGCGCCCTAACACGTCTACCAGACATCGTTCTCAAGAACTGGGTATTCGTCGCACGTCATTATGCACTGTTTTAAAAAAAGACTTGCATTTGGGGCAATAAATAATTCAGTTAACCCAGGAGCTACAGCCTAAAGACCATGAAAGTCGTCGGCAATACAGTCATGCAATATTGCAGCTTAATACCCAAAATGACGGTTTTTACCAACAACTGATAACGAGCAAAATAGAGACGCTGCATATTGTCTATTTTACTATTTGTCACATGATGTAGTCTATAAGATGTCCTTCTTAGCTGCAGTTGGTGTGGTACGAAAGATACCAGTAATCAACAACTGATTAACTTCCTTATTTTCAAAACGCTAAAAACCAGGAGACAATTTTCTGACACTCCACTTCAAAATTTGTGCCAAAAACTCTCTTGATATCTAAATCAATAAATAAATGGTGTTTATTGCCCAACAGTTAAGGAAACCATTTACATGACAATCCTAAGATAAATCAAAATAACAAGAAAAGAAAACACATAAAAAGCAGGTGATTTCATCATAAAGAAAAAAACAAACAAGTAAAAGAAGTAAAAAACATATTTCACTCAGGTGAGTAACATATCATAAATTATCCAAGCAATTTCTAGCTACGCCCAGAATGCTGTTCAAACTATCAGCATGCATATCACAATAATTTGATATTGCATTGAAAGTTTCACACATCACATACAGGGTGGTGCGTCGAAAACGAAACAGACGCATTTACTGGCAGCTCAGTTTTTTTTTGGACCCGTCGATTTTGTTTTCGAGGAAGACACAAGTTTGGCAAAAAATCACGTTAGCACGTGCAGCCCCCTAAGCGGGGGTGACACCACCCCCAAAATCTTAAATGGAAAGGGGGGTCGAGTGATACCTTGTTTTAAAGGTCTTTCAATTCCATTTATAATGATATAAAGTTAATGTACTTCAGTTCAGTAGTTTTGAGGATTTATTGATTTAAAGCTTAAATAAAACTAATACATCATCATTAGTGGAGATCAATACATTTGGCAGCAAAGTAATTTAAAAATGAAGAATGAACTGACCCGTTAGGCAAGTACATGTTGAAAATGGCCGCCATGACTCTCCATGCAATGATAAAGATTTTGCTCAAAACGTTGCCGCGCATTTTGCAATATTTGAGGAGTAATTTGAAGGCAGTCATCCACAATTCTTTGTCGCAGGTCTTCTAATGATGTTGGCTGAGTAGCATAGATTTTGCTTTTTAAATGACCCCACATAAAGGAATCCAAAGGTGACAAATCTGGCGATCTTGGGGGCCCTTCAATGGCACCTCTTCTACCAATCCATCGATCTGGAAACGTACGATCTAAATATTGTCAAACACGTAATGCGTAATGTGGTGGGGCACCATCCTGTTGGAACATCAACCTATTCGCAATGTACCGCCGTCCATTCTGATTTTCAATTATGGCTGTTAATGCAGGATCTATGGCGTCTTCCAGTAATTCGAAATACATTTCACCGGTCAAATTTTGTCAAATCAATCGCAAACTGTATATATTTAAAATAAGATATATTTTCTTATCTTTCTTCAAGAAATAACTTTTTTGCCACAACACACTTAGACGCATTAAGAAATAAATTATTCTCGTCACACCAAGCCGCTAGAGATTCAATATCACGCTGAAGTGCAATAGAATCAGTCTCAGACTCAATATTCCTGAATAATTTTAAATCATCCGCAAATAGGAGCTTATTATAACGTAAATAATGCATATATCAATAAATAAGGTAAACAATAAAGGTCCAAGATTTGAACCCTGAGGCACTCCCGATTTAGTTATATACTGGTACGACTCTTTAGCTATCAATAATTGGTACTAGGACTTGCCTTGGATTCCGCTCGGTGTAAATTGAAAGTAATAATCATCTTCTCGCTAGGCAAGTCCCAAGGATGTTATCATGCCAATAAAAATTCAGCATCCTGTAGCGTATTGGTGGCTGTAAATACCAAACTGACAAATTATCAAACCTTCAAGTCGACGAAGTTTGCCGGTGCGTAAATGAGCTCAATTTTCTAAGTAAGTGGAGAGTTAACCTCAGTATCGATACTCAGGAACTCACTCTCATACTCAATTTTATTTATACCGCAGCAGCCGCGCAGGCAGAAGCCTAAATGCCGGGACATCGCGGCTTCTTGGTAAGATAACACCTGACTGTAATGTGATATCCAAAAAATCAAAACTCTATCAACTAGATTTGCTAGCAGACTCCAGAAGATGGTTCTTGGTGGCTTTTTTAAATGCAAGTAGACATTTGCTTTTGTGAGTATCATTAAGAGCACTACAAGTTGGATTTATTATACAGGATCTAGAATAGCGACACTTTGCTAATTATGCTTCCCTCATCAAGTCCTTTCATACCCTTGTATAGGGGTGGAAAATATAAATCGCGATTTTGCGGCGGCCACCATATTGAATTAAGAATTTCACCACTATGCCTGTTTCTTACATCAAGCCTTTTCATTTGATATCCATGTCGTAAGAGGACTTTGCTTATTGTTTTTCTCATGAAGCGCAGCCTTTTGGTATCCGTGTTGATGGAATATGTGAATCGAAATTTTGCGTCCGCCGCCATATTTGATTAGAAACGACGTCACTTCGCTAATTGAGCTTCTCTAATCAAGCCCTTTCATTTTAAATTCATATCATAGGCGCCATCTATTGAGAATTATTGGCTTTGACGTTTGGAGGGTCTGTTGTCAAATTAGGTTAGTTAGCTTGGTCCTAATGGGCGGTGCCACTTGTTGTGTTGCTACCGAAAATCTTCTTCTCCAGAATAAATTCAGCTCAAAATAGATTTCGTAGTCGATGTAACCGACAAGGGCTTGGGATATTTTTCAAACACCCTGTACTATGCAACTCCACTGACAGTAGCAGAGCTTTTTGTCAAAAAGTGTCAATTGTGAGACAGTCGTTTCAGAGGGCAATCAAAATGGTCTTTAACATGTGTATACCCATAATCATGGTTGTTAAATACTGTAAGTATGTTTTATATTCTCTGTGAAGAACAACTTTTAAAATGGTGACGTGGTAGCATGACTGTTTTTGTAAGAACGATCAAAGACCAGAAAGGACTTCCGGCGACCTTCCTCTTACTGTTTTTAGGCTTACTAATCCGTTTGTCGTTTTGTTGATCTTTTCTATCATAATAGAATCCGCTTAAAGACCTTTTTGAGGATAATATTGGCTAACTAATTTCTGTCATTAAGTTCTACTTCTTAGCACACAGACTTCTTCATGTCCTAGGGCGATAGGGTAACTTTGGCGCCTGCTATCTTTGAAACATTTGTATCACAAGAACTGTCAGTATTTATTTGTTGTTAGGCAACGGCAATAACCAGCACGCAACGATATAGTACTGTGATTTTCTTTATTTTTATATCCACTTAAGGACAGTACTCAATCTTCTGCTGACACTATAGCTGGTTGTAGATACACACAAAATTTTGTGTATCAGGCATATTGAGCGGAAACAAAGAGTTATCTATTTATGTTATTATGCCAAAATATTTATGGAAAACATTCTTTTCAGGGATAAGGAACTACTTCTTCGAAACTTCCATCGTATCAGAAGACGACATGGAGGACTATCGCGATGTGCTTCACTACTACGTCTGGGCTCTCGGCATACTTCTCATAATGGTGATCCTCGTCGGCATTCAACTTCGATGGATAAGACTAGTTTAACTCCAGCGAGAAGCTGTTAATTACTTAATGTGTCAAACATTATGTATGTAATGGAAGAAGTAAATAAACGTTGATTTGAAGAATGCTCGTGGTTTGATTTTTTCAAACTTCTTTTTTTTTTGTCATGGGAAACAAACATGTCTACATGAAACAATTTGAATCTTATAATATGGTTTGGTTCACGTAAAGCGGAGCATGTGCCTAGTACCGGGAGGTAAAATTTATAGCCAGATTGTTTTCCGGTAGTTAAGTCCCACTTTTTAACACATTAGCTTCATTGTGCCATAGCTGAAAAGCACTGCTATCGTTTATTTGTCACTAGACACTGGTAGCAATTACCGACACCTGGAAATGCTTCAAAATGAGAAAATGACAGATTTGATAGAAAGGTAAGCTGTTACTAACTGGCCCTATGTACTTCTAAGCTTTCCATCCGAGGCTTAGACGTTTACCAATAAATCCATCCTCAGGTGTGCTATTTTCTGATTTGTCTACATCGTCTACATAATCTACCTTGTCTACATGAAAGTGTAGACAATTAAAGTCAAGGGTGATAGCTAACAATTGGCTATTGACACGACCAGCTTCATTCTTTGATGGGGCTTCCGATCCGATATAAAAAATACAACAATAAGAGAGGGGATGATGTAGAAAAATAAGATGTATACTAAGTGACATATAAATCCGAACACCCAGTTTAAATGGGTTTAATATTTAATAAAAGTTGGTGAATGTATTTATCTTACTGTAAATAACAAGTGAAAAAATTTTCAGCCTCATCAGTTGGACATTCCGGTTTTTATACTGCTTTTTTTCAATTCACTAACGCTCTAAAAATTAATATTTCAGCCGCAGTAAAGAATCAACGTTGGCGGATTTTGGTTCTTGACATCCTTTACGATCGGTTACGATGCCTAGAGTACGGAGACCTGTACGATTTCGTCAACTTAGTGAGTTTGATAGGGGCCGTATAGTGGGACTTCGGGAAGCTGGACTTTCTTTTCGGGCAATTGCAGTTAGAGTGCAAAGAAGTGTAGACCTGTGGATAGGTGTTGTCAGGCATGGCTTCGAGAAGGCTGTACGCAAAGAGCAAGGGGCACTGGACGCCGCCGTAGAACAACAGACCGTGAAGATCGCCGCCTAAGATTATTGGCCTTAAGGGGCCGTTTCTCCACTACCAGGTCCATTGCAAATGAATGGTTTGCAGAACACGGAAGACCTATTGGCATGCGAAGTGTTTACCGACGAATGAGAAGTTTTGGCTTGTTTTCATACCGGCCACACTGGGTCTTCCCTTTAACTCGAGAACACCGACGTAATCGCCTTGAGTGGTGCAGACAACGGTCACTCTGGGATGAGGAATGGAACAGTATTGTCTTTAGTGACGAGTCTCGATTTTGTTTAGGCATGCACGATGGTCGTGCCAGGGTTAGAGGCGACGTGGTGAAAGGAGGAATCCACAGTTTTTTGTTGAAAGACATGTTCATCACACTGTTGGAGTTATGGTTTGGGGTGCTATAGCTTATGGTTCCAGGTCACCTTTAATCTTCATCAGAGGTAACATGAACGCGCAGCGTTATATCCACGAAGTTCTAGAACCCCATCTTTTAATAATAATAATAATAATAATAATAGCCTTTATTTAACCTGGCGGGTGTTAGCTAAAAGCTGTTTTTCATACCAACCAGGGCCAAACAAAATTATAATACAAAATCTGGGATACATAAACATTGTTGAGTAACAATAATGAAAAATCTATTATGCCAAAAATAGGCATTTTATTTAATTTAAAGAAAAAATCATATATATTCACAGTTAACAGTTACACCATTACATAAGTTAAAAACTAAATAATATAAGGTATTATGACATATTTTCAAAAACAAATTTTTTTACTTTTGACCTAAAAAGTGGAACAGATAAAACTTTAAAGCTGACAGGGAGCATATTATAGCGATTGGGTGCAGCAAAAGAGAAACTCTTAGTAAATAGGGTGGTTCTATGATGGGGCGTGTTGAGGGTGTAACCAATGAAACGGAGGTTGGCTGCATGATGCTGACTTCTCAAGGATAACTTATTATTTAAGTATATAGGGTATTTGGTCAATAAAATGCTATGAACCAAACATAAAATGTGAACCAACCACCTCTGCCTCATCGTCAACCAATTCACTTCTTGAATAAATGGAGACACTCGCTCCTTCTTCGGATTCCAACAGAATATCTAATACAGCTGTTCTGCACTTTCTGAAGTCTGTAAGCTTCGGCTTCAGTCAAACAAGGACCAAACACGGAACTTCCATATTCTAACTTACTTAAAATGAGTGAATCGCAAAGCTTAATTTTAGTATCTTGAGACAACACGTGCTTAAAGCTGTAGATGCTTTTTAGTTTAGCAAAAGAGCTCTGTACAACCTTAGAAATATGATCATGAAAAGTTAAGTGCTCATCAAAGATTATTCCTAAGTTTAATACCGATATTTTGTGTGTGAGCTCTTCACTATTGAGGCATAGCTTTATAGCATCTCCACTGAACTCGTTCTTCTTAGAGCGGAAGGTAATTATGGCCGATTTGCCACCCCATCTTTTACCCTATCGTGACACCCTGGCAGATCCAACTTTCCAACAAGATAATGCCCGACCACATGTTGCAAGAGTCACAATAGACTTCTTTCAACATAATGATGTCACATTGTTACCATGGCCACCAAGATCTCCCGACTTATCCCCAATTGAGCACGTGTGGGATATGATGGGTAGGAGATTGCTCAATTTGCAACGTCCTCCTCAGACTCTAGAAGCACTTCGAGAGGAGTTGGTGGTTGCCTGGAATGAGATACCACAGGAGGACATTGATCACCTGATCAGAAGCATGCCTAGGCGCGTTGGAGAATGCGTAGCACATCAGGGTGCATCCACACATTATTAAAGGTCAAAGGGCTTTAAAGCAGTGCAATCATTTTGAAATTTTTATCATTTACTTATTATGCTTCATTAAGTACTTATACAAAATTTTATTAAAATAAAACCATTTAAACTGGGTGTTCGGATTTATATGTCACTTAGTATAAATAAACTTGTATTTACTATACCAATAAAATTACTTAAACGTAACTCCGGTTCATATTGGATTCACCCTCCCAGTTATGAGGAGAAAAGTAATTCTGGGCCATAAACGAATAGCTTAGCTTTTACCTAGCACCCCCCCGCTATTGATGAGATTTATCCGTACCAGATCAAGTCCTCGGTGATCTAGACTCCGACCAGCCGAAATGAACGCCACTCTCGTAGGACTTGTTTTAGAAGCATTAATGAATAGTGAGTACTTTTCTTCAATTTCTTTTCACGTTTGCACTGCGATTTTACCGCGCATTTGTTATTTCAAACCTAACTGTTTCGGAAAATGAAAGTCCCAACCTTCAGGATTACAATAGCTGTTGGAATCAGCTAAATACAGAGCTCGACATCAACCGACTGATGCAACATGTCGTTTCCTTTGAAAGAACGTAAAATCGTCGCGTGAGATGTCAGCTTCGCCTGCAGAGATGTGTGCACGGATCTGGACATAATACATATAGATATAATCGGCTTTAGGTATCGAACCGTACTGGACACTGGACGTGTTTGGGTATTAAATCTCCACTACTTACATGCCGCACGAAGTACAATGTGTGATCAGATTTTGCAATTATCTACAGGTATGCCCGATAGATCCACATAATGAAATTCAGAGAATACGGGGGCGTTGTTGAGTGGGTCATTGTTGTCAAGTAAGTTAGCTCTGTACTACCCACGCAATGCTAAATATCGGTCCGTAAAGGATTACGTTCCTCCGCCTGCGAGAAATCCCAACTAACAATTATCACTCCTATTAGAGTTGCAAGAATGATTAAACAGTATTCCTTACACAGCATTGTATACTGTAAGAACATTGGCAAAACCCTCTTAGAACAGCTATACAAGCGGAATGGGCACACCTAATAGGACACTTCAGTCATTTAAGAGGTTGTATAAGGGCTGCAGGTAACAGTAATACAACAAAAGTGTAAGCCTCTTGCAGCCGCTTTAGGACATTTGCGTCAGTGCAAGATTCAGTTTTTGTCAACTATACAACTATTCTGTTACGTGATTCTACTTTATTGCAACCAAACTATTTCTTATGTATTGTATAGACGAAGTGAAGAATATATAACTAACACATTACAGTCATCTTGTTTAATTACATATCGGCCATTGTGAATTTCATACACAGGTATATGATAAACTTCTACACTGTGATATAGGGATATTGAATTACTTGCGCAGCAAATCTTGTTGTGATTATCGTGCAAAGTAGTTACGCAATTTCTACGGGCTTCGTATTTGATTCATATTTTGATAATGATCAAAAGTATGTCTAGATCAAGATGGAAAACGTAACTTATCTGCGTTAAATCTTCTACAAATCCTGTATTTAGACACAATTACACTAATGTTTATCACTTTATATCTGTAATTTCGAACTGAAACATAATTATTTAATATCAAATAGAGGAATAAATGTTTGCCCAACATGGCGGGTGGTTGTGTATAATCAAGGCATCGTCCATGTTGTCTTTAGTTTATTAGAATATTTTGGTGTTGCCTGCAGGTGTTATACAACAATTTGACAAATGTCTGAAATGAAATACCGACAGAGTCGAATGATTTACCTAGAATTTGTACCAGATCTATATCTTCAGTTTGAACGGTTGATACCACCTTTTTAACCAATACGCATGCGTTGTTTGTCTTAAAACAAATAACGTTTACACAACAGTTAAAAATTTGTCCTATAAGGTGCTGTGTAACTATGCTATAAGAATATTTTAAACACCTCATTTTAGAGCAAATATGTTGCAGAAAGCAAATTTGCATTCCACACAACATTAAGCCAGCATTTTGGTGTTCAGGCAACAACAATAGAGAGCTTTTATGACTGAACGGTTCTTTTACCAAAAGCTTATAGCACTACTTTGCTAGTTGGGATTCAGCCAACAACAGCGACTGCCTACTGCGACCACTGCACAGGTGACATTTTTTCCGATTTTTTTTTTATTTTTCAACATTTTCTCCTTGTAACACTACACACTTCTCCCGGCGATGCTTCCATCTCTATAAGCCGTCCAAATAGTACTCGGCGTTTTTCTCAGGCAAAATAATTGTTCGCGAAGGTGACTGCCTGTTTATTTGACGAACATCTCTGACCTCCGAGCGTAATTTCTAGATGAGGGTACAAAAAGAAGTCGCTTGGGGCTAGATCTGGTGAGTAAGGCGGATGGTCAAGCAGTTCTCCCCATCGTTTGGACTGTATTTCATCAAATTTGGTACAATCTCATTAACAATTCAACCACAGGAGCCGCCTGAAATGTGTGGTTTCAACCGTATGTAATAAATCACAACAAATTACCAAGAAGACGATATTAAATAAAAGCCTTGTAATGGTCCGCCCACTGGATTTTCTCTGACAAACGCACAAGGCATTAAGTTACCTTTATTAAAACAACAATAGTGTGAGTCTATACACAGTTAAAGGGTGGTCTCTGGTACCATAAACATGGCACTTGTATACTAAATGTCACATAAGTGTGCATGTATGTACATGTAACCAGGACACAATAATTTTTGTTACTATATCGGGTGGTCAAGATTGTTACTGTGAATACCGTAATGGGATCATCTTTGCGTATGTCGCACTGATGATTGCTAAGAAGCATGAATCAACGTTGTATGCAGTTGGTCACGGTTACAGAGACGGAAAGCAAAAAGATTGAGCTCAGCCTGCGTTTATTTATACAACTATTGATGGTAACCTTGAGAATACCTCGGGAATTCACTGCTACGAGAGTATCAAAAACACGTCTGTAATTCTTCTTGCTGCCCCGTGACAATGTCCGTGGAAATTTCAGAATTGAAATTCCTTGGAGTATAAAGTTGAAGCAGATTCCCAAACCCCGATTTGGAATTAAGTCCCTAGCAAAACCACTTCGAAGTTCATTTAATTTTGATTGTTAATTACATCTCCAATTTAATTCAGGAAAGAAAACATCCAATTTCAATATTGTAGTTTTGAGTTAAGTTTCCATTACGACCTTCTTTCGAATGGCTGTTCAAAAGTATCAAGTAATATACAAACTCAATTAAAGGGATTCCTATTAGCTAAATATTCATACTCTATTCGGGTCGGTTCTATATCAAACTTTGTGGAAACGTTAGACTCTCATTTCTATTTGTTTTCATTTTCAAAGTATGCTTTTGGTATGTATGAGATGACCACAGCAGGGTAAGGTATCGGTTTCTATTATTCGAAAACATTAAATTGATTTACAGCACTGGAAATATTTTTCAAACATTCCAAATAATACAAATGATACACTAAGGAGTTTGTTATTTCCAGACTAAGTCTTACTTAAAAGCTAAACTATTTGTTTATGGCTCCACATACCGTACTAAGCTCAGGTAAAATGTAGCCTCGACTACTGCTCACATGTTTAGGGTGCTGTCAGCCCGGCTACCTTGTCCATGCTAGATGCAAACAAATGTTCCGGGTTAGTAGAATCACTGTCTACTGAATTACAATGACGCAGGCAATTTCGAGCTCAATTGTTCCGATATAATTCACAATGCTGATATTCCTTAATCCATAGCAGCACAGACCTAGCTTTTCTAAGCACCAAATGTCAAAAGCTATAAATATGTTTGTATTGAGAATATTTATTTATTGTAAACTTTGTCTGGTGCTTCCAGGAGGACATAGGTTTTCCCAACTGTTACGATAATAAAGGGCGTCTAAACCTGTTCCTCTTGAATACAAATGTTCCGAACACGTTCATAATTTTCCGAAATTGGCGTACACAAGCTTTCTATTATGTTAATAAAAAATCCACCGCCTACAAGCCGCAATTATGCCGTGCATCAAAGATTACTGTCTGGAATTCCATTTTATCGTGAATAAAAGCCTCTAAAAATGAATGTAAATCTTCTATCTATCCATGGGCGGGCCAAAACTTGCTCCACTGGCTCACCTGGTTGCATGCGACCAGTGACATTTCTCATTAGTATAGCATACTTTTATAACAAATTCATTTTTAAAATAAACGCCATCATCATCAAAATCGACCACTGCAGAGAATCCGTACCAGGTGTTTACTGGAAGTGTAAAGACCTCAGTTCGCGTTTAATAGCCCAGTCACCATGGTGCTGAGTAACCAAGAATCACGAAACACCTGCGCAGTTTATTCACTGACAGGTAGACTACATCTACGAACGTATGTCCTAAAAGTTTTGGCAAAAAATATTTATCGGATTAGCCAGATCAAAGTGTGGAACAAGACGAAAATGTGGAGGTAAATAATGAAGGAAATAATAACAACATTACGACTTCAACTTCTGGAACTACCTCGAAAAAAGGAAAGGTATAGCGAGCCTAATTACATCCACTCCATATAAAAAAACTCTGGAAGAATCTATTAAAAAAATAACAAAAAAGCAAATCCCATCGTACCAAAAGCGAAAAAAAAAAACAAGTGAAGAAAAAGGCTTCTAACGAGATGCCTATTTCTAGTAGTTCTAGTTTCTAGTTTCTAGAGTCAGACGTAGAGTTAGATGATGATTCCAGTGATATGGATGAAGATGACACAGAATGCCATTTTTGCTCTGGAAAATATTCTGAGGACACAAGGGGAAGAACCTGGGCCCAATGTGTTGTTTGCTTTCGTTGGGCTCATGAATATTGTGGCGAAACTGAAGGAAAATCCTTCACATGTCCACTTTGTGAAATGAAAGAAGGAAAAAGATAACTAATTTTCGAATAAATAGTTCTTAAGCAGTTTTTGTAGATTACTTGGTATATTTTTAATACTTATTATATTCCATTATGTTGATAATCTTTCAGAGTAGAATAATGTTTTACTTTACAATAAAACTTATGAAATATGAGTTTTTTTATTTGGAACCTAATATAAGACTACGCAGGCAGCAGCGGTGGCCGCAGTAGTAGACTCTTCGGTCTCCTGATCAGTCGCCGTGCGCTGCGCGGGTTCGAGTCCCATCCCAGGAGAAATTTTTCTCTTGGCTATGGATGTTGTGATTGTCCGTAGGTGGTAGACGGTCTCTGACTGTCGAACGCGGAGGTACCACCCGACGGATCTCGTAGGCGGAGCCAGAATGTGTGCACGTTGCATGCACACGTGTTTCCTCGCCAGAGTCCGTGTGGCGTTCCCCCTTTTCCCATGTATCCCCTATAGCCCCACGGTACCCAATGGGTGCTTAGGCCTTAGGCCTTCGTGGTAGTTGGAGTATAAAAAAAAAAGAAAAAACTGAAGCTCATGTATTCTACATCATTATAAAGGGAATTAAAAGACCTTTAAAATAAGGTTCACTCGACCCCCCTTAGTTTACCAGTGACAGGTTTCCAAAATGCTATTTTAAGGGGTGGTTGGGAACTGATTTTGAACATTTTGATCCAAATTAACCCACCTCCTTTAAGCCGTAATATTAATTTTGCGTCACCCTATACTTCTACTGTACAGCGACGATAGAGCCCCATAACGTGTAAAAATGGAGGGCAGAAAACATATCGACTGAAAGCCTGGAAGTGCTAAGGGTCCATTTTTCTTGCAACCTTTGTTCGCCATGATTCATTTTTGGGTCAAAGAAATATATCTGCTGTTGGGCACCAAATAATTCACGTCACGAGTGTTGAAGCGTTTAAAATAATCGCTGGTAACACAATACTTTTTTCTGTGTATAATTAATCGTGTTTTGCCGTATCATATCGTCCTAATAAGGGTAATAAATCACAGCTCTCACTCTTTCCAATTTGTCCCTCCTGCTATCTCAGGAATCCAGTCTGTATATGCAACCACTTACCAAATATTAAGATAAGACAGACTTGGCGATTCAATTATGCTATCAGTGAGAACATATCTTTATCCTATGTTGGCAATTTTTACGTTTTTGCGACACCTTTTATAGCCAAGTGGCGTTGTAACGCGACTTTAGGGTGATTCAAGGCTTGGGGCAGAAACTTTCAATTTAGTACTTGGATGAAACCTGGATAAATCTATCAAATTTCTGTTTCCATGGCAGATGTCCTTATTATTTCTAATATATGCATAGGTATCACTGAAAGCAGCAGCTTCTTAATGATAGAAGGCCTTTCACTTCACCAAATATGCAACACTTTGCAACCATTTACCGCACACAGCTTCCAACCTACAATATTCAACCCCTCTTAAACAGTGTCGGCAAATGAGCAGAAATCTCTGAAACATTGTAATATACGACTATGGTCCAGCGATTGTATTTCCCCCGCCTCTGAAACAATTTTTAACATCTACGACTACCTAAATAATAGAAGTATTAAACTCACAATAATATTCGAGCTCAGGTGTCTGTGTATATCAATGACGACGAACTATTCAGAGAACCATCATGGAGTAACACAAACTAAAGATTAGGCGAAACGAGTGGTACATTTAAGGATCACAAAATTCAGAAAAATATTCACAAAAGCATCGCAGAATGCTATAGTGGTACGTACTGCAAATATCCAAATAGTTGGTGTGTTACCCATTGCACAGTCGGCAATAGCCTCCAACGATTACCAATTTGCCTTTATCTTCTTAATGATAGCAAGAAGAAGAAAGAGACTACACATAAACATAGTCACGTATACTCCACGTGATCGCGCTCCAGAACGCCAAGCACGTTACAGGGCCGTACTAAGATTAAATGATTTGTGGTTTTACGACACGATCAAAAAGTATGCAAAATTATTGCAGACATGCATAGGGTCCAAACGTAAAGCTTGGAATTGATATATATTTCTTATTTTAAATATCATGGCAAAAAAAACAACTGTCTATTGTTGTTTTTAGCAGAAGTGTTTTATCAAGAAATTATACTCGAAATGTGTCGTAAGGCGCATTTTTAAAGCAGGCTTTGAAGAAAACTCTTGAAACATTAAAAAATAATTGCATACGCATATACCTTACCACCGCTTGAACACAGAAGTCAGTGTGCAAACAGTTAACTTAAATATTAGACTAAAAGATGTATAGATAGGTGTGGTTGAAAAAAAGGATTTGAATACATAATAATATCTACTAAATATTATCCCGCACAAACATTTTACCTCTAAAACCGGAAATACATATATTTGAAAATTAAAATCATTCGAGATCTGAGGAGTGGAACTCCCACTGTCATCAAAATTTATGGTTAAAGGGCAATGTGCGTATCAATGATGCCGTCTAATTCCCACATTTCAGGTCCGACCTTTTCTTTTACATGCTGAATATATTTTTCCAAGTTATTCGGTCTTATTCTTTGTATATCATCATGAAATAAATTTTTAAGGTCAGAAAATTTAAAACATTCATTTTCTGCTGCAACATATTTTTTTATGTCTGCCCAAATCGGATTGAGCTCACAACGGTAAGGAGGCAATCGTAGAACAGTTTTACTTTTTGAGTTCTACGAAATTAAACTGACAAATCTAATAAGTACACAGTAATACCAGTATAAATCTGATGCCGACTCTGTACTGCATACATATATATAGCATTAAGGTCGCTCATCCCTTTTTTTCAACTGTGCGATTGGGGCAGCATTATCAATACATATTGTCTAATTATTTTATGGTGAACAAATAGTCGCACAGACATGAGATTTCGTGATTGCATTACAAATGGATAAAGGAAGGTCGCGTATGGTTCATTTGATAGATTACGTTTTTTTTATTTCGCAAAAATATTTTTTTCTTATTGGAGAAAAACAATTTTTCAGATATTGTTAATACTGAACATAGAGAAGTTGTAGAACAAGCCACAACAAAAAAATAAGCTTTCTATTTCAAACGGTCTCAGAGTCGTAGAGGCAATTGGATATTAATCGTAGCAAAACCACGCGTCCCGCTGACCACGCCTCCAGCGAGTGATAAGTGGCTAGATATAAGACAGGTGCCTTGTTCGGCATGCTAATTATTCACCGTGTTGCCACCCGTTCGATTTATTTCTCGAGTGCCGAAGTGTTGTATCTGATCATTGTTATTGTTATAAATTTGTTGCTCAGTTTTGTGATTAAGATGCCTAAGGCCCGTCCTCCACTATCAAAAAGACGTCACATGTCAGGAAAGAGATGTCTACGTCGAAAGAATGCTCTAAAAACAAGGTAAGTATTGCTTTACTATACAGAAACACGTATGTCGTCCATAGGAGATAAACTTTATTTTGGATTGAAGAAAACATTGGAACCCATTGTGACGAAAGCTGATCGGTTGGCATACAATCAAACAACAAATCAAGCTGAAAGGTAAAAAAATCACAACTATTTCATACTTTTTGCTACAAATCAATTCATACTCCTCGATACAGATTTACATTTATTATATCTAATTCATCTATCTGTACATGGCTGTAAATTCATTCTTTCAAGGATGAGTTGATACCAATATATATATATATATATATAGCATACATACATATATATATATATATATAGCAACATCCTCACATACTACTGTAAGTTAAGTCAATTTAAATTCATTTTACACTATTGTTGCTACTGTTATCAATGTAATTGCAGCTCCTGATGATGATGATGGCAAAGTCCATTGGAAGCTAGAGAGAATAAAAAAAGTATAAAGGGTCCTCTTTGCTTAAATTTTTGTCGAAGTACCCAACAAAAGGCGGAAGCTTTAATTTTTCACCTAACTGGTCTAGACGACAATGACCACGTCTCAAGTTATATATACAGGGTGTCCGCAAAGTTGGGGTTTTCCTTTAAACGACGGGTAGATCTTGAGAAAATAAGCGGATTTTCTTAGTAGCATATACACCAATGTCTTAAGGGAACCGAGATATTGGGTTCCGCAAACTGAATCAAACCTGAACCAAACCGAAGCCGGTCCTGTCCTATCCCTCGATCAAGTCCACAGCGCCAGCGTACAGTTACACGACGCGACGTAGAAACTACGATGAAAGTACGGATTTTACGACAGAGCCGCACTTGGAATTTTAATTCAATTGAACAGTGAGTACTTTTTTTATTTTTTTTTCTTGTTCGCTCACGTTTCACCACACATTAATTAGCTTTGTTATATCAAGCGTAGTTGTGCCTGGAAAGGAAAACCCCAACTTTGCGGACACCCTGTATATATACGTATTCAAAACGCTAAGCTAGTATGACATCGCTGACCATCTATCACCCCCATATTTTCCTATGGCTGTGATAGTGCAGCAAGTAAACATTCAGGTCCTTGCGTCCCATACGTAGAATTATCGATCGAGCGGCACACGCCGAACGGCTTAGCAGCGGGGTAGAGGGTGGTACCAAACTATATATTCGTGATCGGTGGTTATTATGGCAAAATATCACACTGGCCGGCAGGGCGACTGGGCCGCTACACTATGAACCGTTGTTGTGGCAACGTTGTGCTCTGAAACTACGATGAGTGTGGATTATGGTCTTTCAGGGGGTAGGTATGAAGGCCGTTAACCGCCAGCCACCGAGCTAGGCTGTATGCACGGTCGTATCGTCTCCCACTCCACCCTCCGGCTTGCCATTGGTTCTGTGTAAGTGCTCGACCTATTCTGCCCAATAAAAGTTATGCTCCCACTCTCTTGGAATATATCTGTGTGCTGATCATGCAATGATCACGCAATGATCACTGTTTTGGTTTAGTCTCTTTCTTCGATACATACATAATAACCAGTAATCCTTTAATAACTGATGGCGTTGCTCAGGAAGTGTAGAGTTAATCTACTTGACGCAATTTTCTTGTGACGGACGACCAGATGAAAAAAAATCCGTAGAGGATTAGGGCGGATGTGCACATGAAAAAATCGTATCGTAGGGATTTGTCTGTAGGTCTCTGATAGTCACTCAAAAGCGCGTGTTCGCCTATGGCACAGAAAATAGATTAAGAAGTATCTCGGCTTAGTAGAACCATGTGACGTTTTTACAAGTGAATTCTCTCGGTTTCCAAGAAAATTAAGGAGACTAGTCTAAAGGAACAAAAGTAGCATCTACTAAATCACCTAAAAGATAAAGTAGTTTGCGCCTCGGGTTAAAGTTAACAGCTAAAACGCAGACCTTAGCGCTCGGCTTTCTTATAGAGAAAGCGAAAACCTTGCATTCATGGGAGACATTTTCCGACTAAATTTTTTGCTATATACAATGTTCGCTTCTACGAAACAGTATGAAACAACGTTGTATACGGTTGATTATCCAACAGATGTGATTATAACAAACAAAAAGACGTCAAGTGGGACATTTTCGATAGTTTGTGGATCTCTTTCATCAATAGCTCGACGTTAAGAACATCAATTGTTTGAGGATCGTTAGTGTAACAGCAGTCCTTAACAATACCTGATAGAAAGTAATCCATGGGCATCAAATCACAACTGCGGCCTGGCCAATGAACGTCTCCAAAACGGCTGATAACGCGATGACCGAACTTGGTGTGTGAAAGATCGATTGTTTTCATTCTCAATCTTCGAAAATTTTCTGCAGCACAGCGCTCACTTTGAAAATAGTTTTTCAATATTCCCCACCTTTGGTCAAGATTAAGACGATCCGTTGCTCACAGCGGAAGTTTGACACAATATATCTGTCAATATGTTGGGCATGGAAGTGTTACCAAATGTCAAAATATTACCCTTTATAACTGAAGATCGAGAACGCCGGCGATGCAGTCAAACGTACAGAAAGTTTGCCCCATGAAAATTGCCATCGTCCCGACCGACTGCGTGTTGCGTCTGTAAATAGTTTCTTTTTAGGTCAAATTTATGATGTGTGAAATGCATGCTAATAAACATATTTCATTTTCGAATTTTTTTGCGATGACAGTACTTCCTCGCGAGTAAGCGTAATTAAAATTGGTTCGGAGAATTTCTCCCACGGATGCGAGGTTTTCGGCTTGTCTATTACCGGTTTTTCCAGGGTGGCTGGGATCAACAGACATGATTATGCAAAGGGGTGTTCTTAATGGCCTTGCTGAAAACACAATTAATTGAACCTGTCTACTTGTTCAAGGAACACGGCCACAAAATGCTGATTATACACAAAACGTCTATTCATTTTGCGATGCACAGTGGTCGAACTATGCTAATACCTGACAAAAACTGAAAAAACAAAGTATCGAAAATGAACGAAAATCATTCATATTTACCCAGCAACATTAACCTCTCATCCATCCCTAGGAATATCTAACAGACAGTTTCGGGACTCTTTCGCACCGGCGGGCCGTCGGTGATCTAGCTCTTTTCTATCGCTACACCAACGGACTTTGCTCCTCAGAGCTCTCTTCCATGATGCCGCTGCGCGATGTGCTTGCCAGACAGACCCGCCTGCCTTTGGCGTCCCATCCTAACCGTGTCGAACTTTGTACGTCCAGAACTGGCCGATACGACCGCTCCTTTGTCCCGATGATGTCGAGATTGTGGAACAATCTACAATATGAAGCTTTTCCCAGTTCTACTAACGTTAGGCAGTTCAAAAATTGTATTAACAAAATTTCTTTGGGATCATCGTAGCAGCCGCGGTATTCCGGCGTTTAGGCTTCCCCCTGCGCGGCTGCTTCGATATAAAAAAAATAGCTTGGTACTCGGAAATTTAGTCGCCATGGAGGGTTGCACCGGTGAGCAGCGTGTTTATGGAGATTACTTTACATGATTTAAATCAATGACCTAGTGGAAGTGTGATCTGGTCGTGTGTCTACTTTATTAAAAAAATAAATTATCTTCCCTACGCTTTCTAGTTTTTTCAATGGCTCATTAAGATCCGTTCAACTGAATGGCCCACCCTGTATATATCGCAGTATCGCGGTACTTCACTTGGGTCGTTCGCGTCTAGACTGACAAGCTCCATCTTTGGATAAATCAGTTTTCATCGTGAACAAAAATCGTCGACACGAATTACAGAATTCCGGCACTCTGGTCCTTTCAAATGCTCCATTTATTGTTTTGTGGCTGGTATCAGTTCAATTGCTATTTTGCCAGGACATCCCAATGCGATGGAATGAACTGTTCCAAAAGTAAGCAAATCCCTATTTTGTCCCCGTTTCATTTGGGATGGGCTTTTGTGTTTGCATAATGATGATATCCGCTCAAAATTATCGGATTTTATTCGAACTATCAAAGTTGGTAGAATCATAGGCGTGCTATCAGACTTATTGCAAATGATGGATGAAAAGGATAAAGTCAGTAAGTAAGTTTCATTAAATTAAATATTTAAAACACACATGACAACAGCGCGTCGGTCATTCATCACTCTTATCGAACCGGCAATCGATCGCAATAGGTAACAGTGGTTAGTTATTGTTCGCGTACGTCGTCGTGTTTATTTACAATGCTCTCGAATCAAGAGTTCGGCGACATGTTAGTTTACGGTGAAGCTCGTCAGAATTCAAATCTTGCAGCTCAAATTTATCGCGACAAATTTCGCCAACGGGTACACCCAGACACAGGGACACAGGAGCACCACCACACATTTTTAGAGGCGTCATTCCGTATTTGAATGAACATTATCCAAATCGCTGGATCGGTCGAAATGCTCCTAATCCTCGAAAATGGCCAGCAAGATCTCCTGACCTCAATCCGGTATTAGGGAGAACTTAAAGGGATGGTTTATGGGGCTGGTCCAATAACAATTGAAGCACAACTTCGCGACAAAATATTGGTTAACGCACTCTCCAAGTCATTCGACGTTTTTAAGGCGATCAGCGAAAGTGACGTGCCTGGTACAACCAAAACAACAGATAACCTCTTGCTCACTTGTTGCTTTGGGAGCGGGAATACCCACCACAGGCGGTAATGGATTATTGTATTGCACTATATTGACTTTCAAATCAAGGGCAAACATATAAGCTGCTTAAAGAAAGCGACACTAGGCTCTTTGAAACCCAGTTTCAATCTCATTTTAAGTTTCTCAATTTAATACTTCCCTGTATCCAATTTGGAGGTGTCGTTTTCCTTTCGCGTAGTGTAGTTACATTGAATTCATAGAATTAATGAAACAACTGCTATTTTGACTGTTTGCTATTACATATTTGCTGTATCAGTGGTCGTACAACATGCTTGGTATAAATTCGTGATATAGCTCTCAGTTTAATGAAGTTTTGGAGTTAGATGTCGAGTGACAAATATGTTTTCATTTCCGGCTCATACAAGCCACCTTCTCATCCTCTTCATAGAGAAGTTATGTGCATCTGTGATATATTCAACCTCCATTATTACTGTTTTGATCGTAAAACTCAGCAATATTGCAACCGCACAGTATTTAAATTTGAAAAAAGCGCCGCTAAGGTGCCTCCCTTGCTTTTACAGGCTGTTCGAAAAGCTAAGCTACCTCCCCCCCTATCAGAAAGTACTGACGGGAGAAAAAAGCAAGGGTTGTAGGATTTTATTTGAGAAATCTGATAATGATCTTGGCATGACCTCGACTTTGACCTGGAAGGTCAAATCCATTTTCTTAAAAGGAACCCTATACTTCTGACCACGGAAACTGGAAGAAGGGAAAATTCTTCGTTTGGATATGTCCTTGACCTTGACCTTGACCTTGGATATCATATCGAGGTCAAATTAATTTTCTTAAATTGGACCCTTATACTTTTGAACCCGGAAATCCTAAGAGGCAAATATTCTAAATTTGGATATGACCTCGACCTTGAAAGTAATTTCAAGGTCAACCAGATTTTTTTAAAACGGACCCTATGCTTTCGACCCCGGAATTTGTGGGAGGAAAAATTCCTAAACTTAGGTATGGCCTAGTCATGAGACTATCAAAATATTCACCGGAGAAAAAATGATTAATACAAGAGTTGTAGGATTTGACTTAAGCAAGGTCACTATTCGATCTGGTCATCGTCGTTGTGAAGGACATATCCAAACTTAGAAATGTCCTCTCTTAGAGAGTAGAGAGTATACTTTGAAGTTGAGTCATTAATTTTCAGATAATGATTGTAGAAAGAAGATAAACCAAAATATGTGTGTAAAAATAAAAAAAAATGTTTACCTTGTTTCATAAAGTATCCTCCCGACAAGTATTTCAGTGCGGACCTGTATTTGATCGTGAGGTCTTGGAGCACCGGCATGCCCTCCCCTGTGAGGTCTTAAGTCACCTGATTCACGAGCCCGTTGTACTACATTAACAAAGGCACGAGGGGTTGGTTGCACTCGATTGGGAAACCGATCCGCATAAACATGTGCCATTTTTTATTTCGTTTGAGCCACGCAGCAAACACCACTATTCACTCACGCGTTACCGACTGACACATTGACTGAATAAAAACATCGTGATCAGCGTTTCAAAATCTTTCGCTTTTTTGTTTCCGATGCGATGAAGGCGGATTATACATACGTTGTTGCCAAACACGAGCACATAATATTATTATTGAGACAGGGCGGTACTCAAACTTCTAAAGGGATATAACTTTGTTACTTTAATTTTACCACAAAAATGTTAAAGGAAAAAACATTTCTTTTGATCAGATCTACTCACTGTTAAAATAAATGACTCAACTTCGAAGTCGCCCTGTAGATGCTGTTTCACGAAAGGTTGACTTTGAAATGACCTTCAAAGCCATGATCATGTCCAAACTTAGAATTTTCGCTTTAGATTTCCGGAATTAAACGTATAAGGGTCCCATTCGAGAAGATCAATTTAACCTCGGAATGACTTTCAAAGTAGAGATCAAGGTCATTGTCAAGGTCACCATTAGATTGCCTTTCAAACATTGTCATTTAATGGTTTTCAACGAGTATTGATCAAAGGCCTCATACATTCAAACACTCAAATAAATATTTCACATAGTGCTCAATCGGTTATTTTTCTAAGAGCACAGGCAAAGAAAAATAGCCCAGCCAAGTGCGAACCAAGCCAAACCAAACCAAAAAGCGTCACCTTTTCCTGTTTTTCATTATAAATGAATATTAAGACAGGATTCAAAAAACAAAATATCGATATTTGTGTAATACTTCGTTTCTTGTTAAACGTCAGCTTTACGTAGCTTGTCTTCGGAATTCCAAATCGGAATAGCCCAGGAACTTTAGACTCTTTCTGCTAAAAAATTGCAGCTTGCATTTTTTGTTAACATTGAAAATTGATGTATATCTTCCCTCAAACTTACAGTACTGCCCCATCCACCAATTTTCTGAAAATATTCACATGCATCATTTTTTGCGTTTTTGTCCCTTGATATAGTAGTAACGTTTTATGGAAAATACGAGCGCTGCTTCCCAAGCTAGAGACGGATCAGATGATGGAAATAAGTGACATGGTTCTTCGTGATGTACACGTGATGTAACATCAAAAAAAAAACGTATCTCGTTTTCGCCAATGACATAGGAAGTAAAATAGTTAATTTTATGATACTGAAAATAGAGTAATGTGTTAAACACGTCTGCTTAATTGTCGACTGAAGGCGTGGCCAACTGTAAATACGCACTAAAGGTTCGCATCTCCTCTTCATCGCGGATAATTTATTGATCTAATAAAGCGAATATTCCTGTATGCCATTTGGTGTTTTTTTTTTGTCGTCCCGAAGTACTATTTGAATTGATTTACAGTCGATGACATTCCTGCTACTGGAATATTACATTGTAGAAGCTGCATATAGCTCCGTATTCCAAACGCGCCAGGATATGATTGTGAAACTCAAACTTATATGGGTTACTGGACCATCATGATAATGGGTGAGATTCAGTGTAACCATCGTATTTTTTTGTTGAACAAAATATTACAATAGGCGGCGATCGACTAAAGACATCGAAAATTATAACATGCTCATCGAATACTTGAATGTGTGCGAACTAGGTTAGGTTAGGTTTCTTGTGAGTGCATCTATAACGATCCTGCGACTCTTTGGTCTATTGTGGCTCACACGTATTTATACTAAGTGACATATAAATAGGAACACCCAGTTTAAATGGTTTTATTTTAATAAAATTTTGTACTTAGTACTTAATGAAGCATAATAAGGAAATGATAAAAAATTCAAAATGATTGCACTGCTTTAAAGCCCTTTGACCTTTAATAATGTGTGAACTCCAACAGTGTGATGAACATGTCTTTCAACAAAAGACTGTGGATTCCTCCTTTCACCACGTCGCCTTCTAACCCTGGCACGACCATCGTGCATGCCTAAACAAAATCGAGACTCGTCACTAAAGACAATACTGTTCCATTCCTGATCCCAGAGTGACCGTTCACTGCACCACTCAAGGCGATTACGTCGGTGTTCTCGAGTTAAAGGGAGGACCCAGTGTGGCCGGTATGAAAACAAGCCAAAACTTCTCATTCGTCGGTAAACACTTCGCATGCCAATAGGTCTTCCGTGTTCTGCAAACCATTCATTTGCAATGGACCTGGTAGTGGAGAAACGGTCCCTTAAGGCCAATAATCTTAGGCGGCGATCTGCACGGTCTGTTGTTCTACGGCGGCGTCCAGTGCCCCTTGCTCTTTGCGTACGGCCTTCTCGAAGCCATGCCTGACAATACCTAACCACAGTGTCTACACTTCTTTGCACTCTAACTGCAATTGCCCGAAAATCAACTTGTTCGGGGAAGTATCCTTCAGGTCAAGCAGATACAAGCGTACAATAATAATAATGAAAGCGTGTTAAAAATGCAGAGCTGCGACATAAATACACAGCTTCATTTTTGTGCATTAATTCAAATATCCACTTTTCCACTAATGATGTTTGCTGCTTCGGTAATGATGGAACAGCAGAGCTACTCTTTATAATGGTGACTTTCAACTAAGGCAATCTACGCAGTGCTACAATTGACGCAACTCAGCTCAGCTTAATTAGGTGCACAAAAATGAGCGTTAGCTGCCTGCAACTGCACAATCAACGATATTGTGCCTTCTACGGAATATTCCACACGCTAGAGTGACAATTGGCAATTAAACGACAATGCTCTAGGAGGGGCTATGCGCAAAGTGCCGGTCGGGGTACGGGAGCTTAGACACTTGGCAATCTCAAAAATGGCAGCTTTTAACCGAGTTTTGGCCACTTAGTACATCTCGAAGAAGAAATCTGAACATGAAATCTCCTTTCTGGCTTCTTTTTTTATACTGACACGAGGTACGAATTCGCTTCATTGGGAGCAAAGTTGCGTATTTAGGTAATCAACAAAATGCCATTTGGAAAGCTCCGAAATTTGAAGTACTTCTGGTGAGAGACGAATTTTACCATAATCGTTTTAATCTTTTCCTGTCTTTAATTGTAGTGGGATTTCAAAATAAATTGCACACAACACTTCTTCTATTCTAGAAAAAGGCTTCCTTAGAATTTCAATATGATGTCTCGTCTCTTGTCCTCCAGCTTCAACGTCTTTTTTATGGACGCCATATTCACTTTTTATATAGATGAATAGAGTTTTTAATTTTGATTCCAAAAGTGTATAATATACTAAGTGACATATAAATCCGAACACCCAGTTTAAATGGTTTTATTTTAATAAAATTTTGTATAAGTACTTAATGAAGCATAATAAGTAAATGACAAAAATTTCAAAATGATTGCACTGCTTTAAAGCCCTTTGACCTTTAATAATGTCTGGATGCACCCTGATGTGCTACGCATTCTCCAACGCGCCTAGGCATGCTTCTGATCAGGTGGTCAATGTCCTCCTGTGGTATCTCATTCCAGGCAACCACCAACTCCTCTCGAAGTGCTTCTAGAGTTTGAGGAGGACGTTGCAAATTGAGCAATCTCCTACCCATCATACCCACATGTGCTCAATTGGGAATAAGTCGGGAGATCTTGGTGGCCATGGTAACAATGTGACATCATTATGTCGAAAGAAGTCTATTGTCACTCTTGCAACATGTGGTCGGGCATTATCTTGTTGGAAAGTTGGATCTGCCAGGGTGTCAAGATAGGGTAAAAGATGGGGTTCTAGAAATTCGTGGATATAACGCTGCGCGTTCATGTTACCTTTGATGAAGATTAAAGGTGACCTGGAACCATAAGCTATAGCACCCCAAACCATAACTCCAACAGTGTGATGAACATGTCTTTCAACAAAAAACTGTGGATTCCTCCTTTCACCACGTCGCCTTCTAACCCTGGCACGACCATCGTGCATGCCTAAATAAAATCGAGACTCGTCATTAAAGACAATACTGTTCCATTCCTGATCCCAGAGTGACCGTTGTCTGCACCACTCAAGGCGATTACGTCGGTGTTCTCGAGTTAAAGCGAGGACCCAGTGTGGCCGGTATGAAAATAAGCCAAAACTTCTCATTCGTCGGTAAACACTTCGCATGCCAATAGGTCTTCCGTGTTCTGCAAACCATTCATTTGCAATGGACCTGGTAGTGGAGAAACGGTCCCTTAAGGCCAATAATCTTAGGCGGCGATCTTCACGGTCTGTTGTTCTACGGCGGCGTCCAGTGCCCCTTGCTCTTTGCGTACGGCCTTCTCGAAGCCATGCCTGACAACACCTAACCACAGTGTCTACACTTCTTTGCACTCTAACTGCAATTGCCCGAAAAAAAAGTCCACTATACGGCCCCTATCAAACTCACTAAGTTGACGAAATCGTACAGGTCTCCGTACTCTAGGCATCGTAACCGATCGTAAAGGATGTCAAGAACCAAAATCCGCCAACGTTGATTCTTTACTGCGGCTGAAATATTCATTTTTAGAGCGTTAGTGAAATAAAAAAAAGCAGTATAAAAACCGGAATGTCCAACTGATAAGGCTGAACATTTTTTCACTTGTTATTTACAGTAAGACAAATACATTCACCAACTTTTATTAAAATAAAACCATTTAAACTGGGTATTCAGATTTATATGTCACTTAGTATATGTCATACGTTAACATTCCAAAAAAAGCAGAATCACCTAGGTAGGCCTTGACATTACCAGATAGTTATTTGTTTTGCAGGCAAAATCACTTTTATGTTTTGCCGACTCTATTTCAGATGGGATTTCAGAATAAATCCAATCGTCTTTAAGAAGAAATAAAGTTGATATTGGAGGAAAAGAGAAAATACGTCATATTGAAATTCTAGTTATGTCTTCTTTTAGAGGAGAAAAAGTTTCAATGTAAATGCAAATAAAGCCAGGAAACCATTAAAACCACTAAATGCGCAACTTTACTCCCGTTAAGCGTATTTCTCAGTTTTCGAGATACCAATGGTCAGGGTCAACTTTGAAACATCATGTATATTGAATTTGGTTCGGAGAACATAATCCAATTGACGATGATGATGAGTTTTTGGAATAATTCAATCGAATTTGTTGTAACAAATACATAAGTAAGGTACAGCTACAAATGGCGAAGTTTAGCCATTGCACAATCATAGTAACATAAATGATTATATTAGTGAGCATAACCATTTAAACCAAACTGCATAATCTCGCTTTCTGGTAAAATCGAAAAAACCCATACGATCCCTACTAGCTACACATGTGATATTGTTTCGGTATCGACAACCGTATTTTTATACCCCTAATTCCGATTTAGATCCGCGTATAGCCCATTGCATTGTGTATCTGCACACGTCGACAGTTTTAAAAAATCAAAGCGTGCTTTCACACTGTTATTAACACTAATTGTACCAGTCATTCCAAACAAGTGACCGCTGTTCCACAATTTGTCCCTACGATTTTGTTTTTGCGTTTGCACTGAAACCAGCTTGTTGGATTTAAATTCTCTTTATTCGTATTTATATACATACACGCTTTGGGGGCAACCTAGCCGAACACCAATAAGTAGACGCTAAAACAATGGCATTGGCCTGGGTTTGCAGACATTGGCCCTGGATGACAGCATACAATGCAATACAATACTTTATTGGTGTTACTGTACTTACAGTACTCGAATTCTCATAATAGTAGTCGATCGCAGATCACAAATATGTATACAGGGTGTTCGGGAAATAATATTCGTAACTTTAAGAGGTTATTCTTTGCATTATTCTAAGCAAAAAAGTACATTATAACCTCTGACCGAAAATCAACCGTTTTGGAGCAAAAAAATGCCGAACTTATTTCTTTTTAGTCTTGAAATAAATTAATTTTGCACCTCAATAATTTAAATGCGTATGCTTAATAGCTTAAAATTATCAATATATCTATTTATTAAAATTAACTGTCTCTAATAAAATAATTTTCTTGCTTATTAAATACAATTTTCCGAAGAAAAACAGACAAACAAAATCCCTCACACAACTGGCAACGTCGTACTTTGCCAGCACTTCATGTATCATCGCGTGTTATTGTGATTACTAATACATTTAACTGTAACTTTATGTGATCTACGGATTTTGTTTTTTTTCTTTTTTAGTGCATCGCATAGTTTCAAATAAGTAACTGATAATCGTGAGAATTGGTGGTGTGTATCGCCACGTACCGGTAAGTACTGTCATTTTTTTAAGTAAATGTACTGTACTGAAACTATTCAATAATTCAAGCCATACTTTCAACAAAAATATCATACAACCGTTAACAATTCGATGGATCAGTTGCGGTCGTCGTGCGCTCGATTCACGGTTGCGTTGCAGCGTTGCCAAATGTTTGAAAAAATTTAATTATTTACTACTCACTTTTCTCGAAAACGTTTGATTTTCGGACATGTTAGAATGAACTTTTTTGCTCAGAATAATGCAACGAATTACCTCTTAAAGTTACCAATATTAGTTCCCTAACACCCTCATTTTCGCGATTACAATACTTTCTCGGCAGAAGGCGTGGAAAAAAGTGCGAAATTTGGGCGGGGAAAGTGCCCTTTACTCCATGGCGTATACAAGACGTACAGAAGTCGAATAATTGCATGTTTGGCAATGTATATAAATCGTTCTGTTATCGTTCCATCTAGATTTTAGCGAATACCAAAAGCGAAGTGTAATTCATTATTGCCTAATATGCTGGTTAGGCGGTCAATAATCAATAAACACCGGAACATAAATATGAAAATGTGGCATGGCCTGCCCATATAATTTATATTTCGAACAATTAACATACTTAATGTGTAAGATAAGAGTGTCAGGCAGAAAATGTTATTATTTACGGTCAGCTTAGCTGAGATACAATCAATAAATATGTAAAAGCATAAACAGGCTGCTCAGTTTTAAAATACCAATCAGTCGCAATGCTCGGGATGTAATTATTAATACAAGCTATAATCGGAGCGAAAAAATGAAAAGTTGGGACCACTAATTGACATGTGACAATTTTTCGAGTGGTTTCGATCCATAATATACAACGAAAGGAGGCTTCGAAAATAATTAGTATAAAGCCAATAGGGCTTTAATGAGGTAAACGATGCTTGTATACGATTTTTTTGTTCACGCATCCGCAACAGCGATTATGTTTTTGGAAACAACAAATTGCGAGGAAAAATGAGAACAAAGTGAGTTACGAGTATGTATAACAGAGCAAATAAACGGATCAAGTCAGTCCAACAGGACCATATGATTAGACCATCGACATTTTTTCTGTCCTTCTGGCAACATCGCTTCCTCCCGATATCTGATCCCACAACACGTCTGATGTGTCAGCACCAAACATATTTCTCAATCGTTATTAGTTTTAAAGCAAATGTGCGGGGAAATCTATGATGTGTGAAATAGGTGCCTAGAATTACCGAGGCTAGAAGTATATAACTAGCATCAAACAATTAAGATACGTATGCCCTCCTCCACCCCTTGCAACCCCACAAGTTTTTTTCGTCAAAAAACGAAGTTTGAGCGATATTTTTTCGGTTTTGGCCTTTGAGTGACATGGTTTTTCGTGATGCGCATGTCAACATCAACAAAACATATCCCATTTCCAGAATTTTTCGCAATTACAATACTTCCTCGCCAGCGAAAAACTATGATGTCTGAGAGACTGATACCAAAGATGCATTTAAAACCTCCTACTTTCATCCCCTCCAAAGAAATTCTTGGGAATGACTAGAAGTCTCTGAAACGTTAAAAAACGAAGTTGATTGATGAATATTTATCTACATTTATTTGAGCGTCCGTTGATGGGTGAAGAAATAATCCGTGGATAAATATTTTTGTTTGTAGACAGACACCTCAGGGTAAACGAGTTTGGGGGCAACAAAATCATGTAAATTATTTTTTCAGTAAATCAGATATGAGCTGTCTGCTTATGACGATAAGCCCTTCATCCTGCACTGACAATGAAGATGTATCGTCGGGATGAAAAATACCTTGACGATGATATGTCGAAAAAGTGTTTTGTTCGATTCGAGGGATTTGAATATTTTAAGCTCACTGTATTAGCTTTACATATTCATCTCTTATATCTGACAAGTCTGAACTAGGTAGGGTGAATACAGAAATCCACATACGTTTTGTTTTTCTTTTTTTTTCTTTGGTAACCATAGTAAACAATTAGATAAGACAAAAACTTCTCATGCGTAAGATAAATCTACTGATTCGATTATTCTTTACATAATCAACGCGGTGGCTGCTAATTTGATCGCCGTGAGTTGTGCGGGTTCGGACCATGTCTCAAGAGAATTTTATATTGGCCATTTATTATAGCTGGGCTAAATAGTTTCTTTTGTTGAATCAACTCTATGGTTTTAATTCCGGCCCCGGAATCAATTCCTTCGACTGTTTCACGATCCCGACTCCAGCTTCGGACTCGATTGGTTCACGATACCGATTCCGGCCTCGGAATCGATTCTTTTGATTTATTTACAATTCCGATTTTCGTCCTCGGAATCGATACCTTCTCTCCGTTCACGATTCAGATTCTGCCCTCAGAATCGATGCTTCAATTCGTTCACAATCCCGATTCCGGTCTCGGCATCAATTCCTTCGACTATTTCACGATCCCGACTCCAGCTTCGGAGTCGATTGGTTCACGATACCGATTCTGGCCTCGAAATCGATTCTTTTGATTTATTTACGATTCCGATTTTCGGACTCGGAATCGATACCTTCTCTCCGTTCACGATTCAGATTCTGCTCTCAGAATGGATGCTTCAATTCGTTCACAATTCCGATTCCGGTCTCGGCATCAATTCCTTCGATTGTTTCACGATCCCGACTCCAGCTTCGGAGTCGATTGGTTCACGATACCGATTCTGGCCTCGGAATCGATTCTTTTGATTTATTTACGATTCCGATTTTCGGCCTCGGAATCGATACCTTCTCTCCGTTAACGATTCAGATTCTGACCTCAGAATGGATGCTTCGATTCGTTCACAATTCCGATTCCGGTCTCGGCATCAATTCCTCCGACTGTTTCACGATCCCGACTCCAGCTTCGGAGTCGATTGGTTCGCGATACCGATTCTGGCCTCGGAATCGATTCTTTTGATTTATTTACGATTCCGATTTTCGGCCTTGGAATCGATACCTTCACTCCGTTCACGATCCAGAGTCTGCCCTCAAAATGTATGCTTCAATTCGTTCACAATTCCGATTCCGGTCTCGGCATCAATTCCTTCGTCTGTTTCAAGATCCCGACTCCAGCTTCGGAGTCGATTGGTTCACGATACCGATTCTGGCCTCGGAATCGATTCTTTCGATTTGTTTACGATTCCGATTTCCTTCTCTCCGTTCACGATTCAGATTCTGCCCTCGGAAGGGATGCCTCAATTCGCTCACAATTCCGATTCCGGTCTCGGCATCAAATCCTTCGACTGTTTCATGATCCCGACTCCAGCTTCGGAGTCGACTGGTTCACGATAACGATTCTGGCCTCGGAATCGGTTCCTTTGATTTGTTATGTTTCCGATTTTCGGCCTCGGAATCGATAACTTCTCTCCGTTCACAATTCAGATTCTGCCCTCAGAATGGATGCTTCAATTCGTTCACAATTCAGATTCCGGTCTCGGCATCAATTCCTTCGACTGTTTCACGATCCAGACTCCAGCTTCGGAGTCGATTGGTTCACGATACCGATTCTGGCCTCGGAATCGGTTCTTTTGATTTATTTACGATTCCGATTTTCGGACTCGGAATCGATACCTTCTCTCCGTTCACGATTCAGAATCTGCCCTCAGAATGGATGCTTCAATTCGTTCACAATTCCAATTCCGGTCTCGGCATCAATTCCTTCCACTATTTCCCGATCCCGACTCCAGCTTCGGAGTCGATTGGTTCACGATACCGATTCTGGCCTCGGAATCGATTCTTTTGATTTATTTACGATTCCGATTTTCGGACTCGGAATCGATACCTTCTCTCCGTTCACGATTCAGATTCTGACCTCAGAATGGATGCTTCAATTCGTTCACAATTCCGATTCCGGTCTCGGCATCAATTCCTTCGATTGTTTCACGATCCCGACGCCAGCTTCGGAGTTGATTGGTGCACGATACCGATTCCGGCCTCGGAATCGATTCTTTTGATTTATTTACGATTCCGATTTTCGGACTCGGAATCGATACCTTCTCTCCGTTCACGATTCAGATTCTGCTCTCAGAATGGATTCTTCAATTCGTTCACAATTCCGATTCCGGTCTCAGCATCAATTCCTTCGATTGTTTCACGATCCCGACTCGAGCTCGAGCTTCGTTTATTATTCCGATTCTGGATTCGGAATTGATTCATCCATGATTCCGATTTTGGCCTAAGAATCAATACTTTCGATTTATTTACGATTCCGGAATCGAAATCTATTCCTTCGATTCCTTCAAAGTTCCGATTTTAGTCTCGGAATCAATTCGTTCGAATCATCTAGGATTCCGGTTTCGGTCTAGGAATCGATTCCTTCGATTCATTCACGAGTCCGAATTCCTTCGATTCGTCTACGATTCCGATTTCCGTTCTCGGAGGCCATTTTTCGATTCGTTGATGATTCTTATTCCGGCGTTGAAAACGATTCCTTTGAATCACTGACGGTTCTGTTTGCGGCCTCGGAATCGATGCTTTAATTCATTCACGATTCCGATTCTTTTCTATTCTGATTCACTGTGATTCCGATTCCGGTGGACAACCCTCCTCTGAATAACATACAGCACGGATATTATAGGGACTCCAACAAACGTGATCATGAAACAAATCGAGTCAAGAAATGTTTCCCATGAATGCGAGGCTTTCACTTGGCCTACAAGCTAAATGGTAGTAGAATCGATAATCAGGTCTAAGAAGTTTTAGGGACTGAACCAACAAACGGGAAGTGCTATCCCTAATTCCGAAACTCTCACGATCCATTTTTCTTCCGGATACATGTTAGAAATAAAACAATGACACGTACTTATGAGTTACAGCTTGGTTAGGTAGCCCCGGTTTCCCTCGCTATATAATTCTGAAGAGCCGTCTCTTGGGCTAGAGTACAGGCAGGTGTGGCTGACATCAATAGAACGTTGACAAGTAATTTGAAAGCAGCTTTGGCGTACACATATACACACAATCCCTGTTAAAATAGACCCTCAATTCGATTGGCTTTTTGTTGAGGTTGACGTGATTCCCCGTACTCCATCGATTTGGGGAACATTTATTATACTTATACATAAGTGCTAAAAAGCAATTAGGTTGGGATAATTGATTCTTGCTGATGAGAACCGCCATTATGGATTTCACCCGTATCACTGTATATATGTTTTTGTTCATAATGATTCAAATGTGAGGACAAATTGAAATACAAGATCCCGAAGGTTTCAAAGATATATACATACCTTCAAGGGTTTTAAAATCTACATTCGTTTTCAGAGTCACCTTACTTCTCACGCCAACAGGCGAGGAAGAATTTTATAAAATGACGTGGTACGATTTTTCTTGGTGGTTATATCTTATGCTTTGACGTGAGCGAGTAAACTTAACCTCACTTAAGCATTCTAGTATCTACATTCTCTACATAGTCTACAGAAACACGGAATGTTTTATTATTCAACATAGTACCATTTTAACTCGACACACGTTTCGCATCGATCCTGTAAGGCTTATAAACCTTTCGAAAAAAAGATTTCCTCTTGATCGGCAAACCAGCTTTCCAGAGCTTCTATCACTTTGTCGTTCGAAGAAAATTTGCGACCTTTAAAACTTTTTTCAGCTTCAGAAACGGAAAAATCTGAAGGTGCCAAGTCTGGTGAATAAGGAGGCTGTTGCATCAGTACTAAACAAAAATTGCGAAACTTTGTTATCGAAACGTGTGACATGTGTTCTGGCACATTATCTTGAAATGACACAACCCCTTTGGAAATCTGTCCGCGCCTTTTCTCCACAATTTTGACAATCGTCTTGAAGTTTTTCCCTTATCTAGGTAATCTGTGCAATGACGGTCACTCATGATCGCTTCTGATCCGCATTCAGGCATTTGGTAATCCATTTTGCAGAATTTTTTTCCTTGTCCAAATCAACATGAATGTTATGAATGCGTTAGGGTGTTAGGCACTCGGCATCCAATTCTGAAATACCAGCATTACCGAGATTGCTAAAAAAAACGGGAAAGCATTTGTACCCATGAAGGCAGTGGTTCGAGTGATTTCAGCTTTACGCCAATCGGAATACAGAGAGCAAAATAAACTTATTTGAGGCCATTAGGACCGGATAACAGGTAGAAGGATATGCGTCACCGAACAAGGGTCGCACACCCCTATAATAAGGAGGATTATACAAATTTTAAGTGTTTCCCGACTGAGATCATGGAGGATAAAGCAGTTATAATTTAACTAACGGGCATCGCTATATCTTGACCGCTGCCTAACAAGCATATCGATCTCATTGGCGTCGTGGAAAGGGGTTTGTAGCGTTAGTTAAGGGAATATGCCTCGCCTCAGATAGTCTTGTAATCCGCTAGGTACCAGCTCAATTATTAAACCTTGCATTGAGCCATAGCTCCTCCTAAACCCGACCCACTGCTCTCCAGGTGTCAGCAATGGCCGCATAACGCGACGTTGTCAAATTTGCGATAACAGACCGACATGACAAAATCGAAGAAAAAAAACGTAAAGACATAGGGATAAATGCATAAGTGTTACTTTTATTCAAAATTTTATTGCGAGGTTGAATGGCATATAGGTGTAGAATCAATTATTAAAGACTGTTGAACTGGAAAACCTTGACCTTATCAAAATCTATGTTTCTCTAATCCGTTTTAAAGCCTTGTATTTTCTTCGGCAATTGCGTTCACACACCTTGGACGTACACGCAGGTACCGTTGGTTCAGTCTCAAAACACACAAACACCACAAATCACAGGTGTGAAAAAACAAAATTGGCGTGCACAAAGAACAACTTATCTGAACGATAGGTTTCAGGTAAAGGAAAGCCAACAATACCCTTTTCCTTTACGCAAAAAATGTTGGAGTTTATTATTTACTACCTGCTAGGGAATCAGTAAATATTGGTGACAATTGATATCATTAAATTAATCTTAGATTTCATTAAAAGTGAAATATATTAAGAAATAAAAAGACCCGCCCCAAATAGAATCGAATCGCGACTAAAAACTTACGTTTGGCATGTCTCATTTCTGTTGCACTTACGATTCTACTACACCACCGCATTTTATATGTATATACAGGGTGTTCCACAACTTATCCGACAAATTTTAACCGCATATGCAATAAATTGAAAAATAAATATCTGTATTTTGCGTTGATCGTCGTGATATTAGAACACGCATTAATAATTTATTGTATCAAATTTTGTACCAAACAACGGACGAAAACAAAATACCAGGAATTTTTTGTTTTTTCATACTGATAAGAACGTGTAAATTAGGTTTAATCTGTATCGTTTTTTGAGAAATCAACTTTCGTAACAGTGCATATGTGGTTAAAATGTGTCGGATAAGTTGTGAAACACCCTGTATAGTTATCACTATCATAGCCAAGTGTTATAAAATGTTCACGTGAAATAAGATGAGTTGTTTTTTCTCATAAACTGCTTCATAATGGTCAATGGCAATGGCTTAAGTCACGGTACATAAGCAGTTCCAACTATAATATATTTATATTTGTTATTAGGAAGTCGAAATTTCCCCATATCTCCATCTATTTCAAGTGTCATAAATTGTCAGTGCAACTATACTAAGTGACATATAAATCCGAACACCCAGTTTAAATGGTTTTATTTTAATAGAAGTTGGTGAATGTATTTATCTTACTGTAAATAACAAGTGAAAAAATTTTCAGCCTTATCAGTTGGACATTCCGGTTTTATACTGCTTTTTTTTAATTCACTAACGCTCTAAAAATGAATATTTCAGCCGCAGTAAACAATCAACGTTGGCGGATTTTGGTTCTTGACTTGACATCCTTTACGATCGGTTACGATGCCTAGAGTACGTAGACCTGTACGATTTCGTCAACTTAGTGAGTTTGATAGGGGCCGTATAGTGGGACTTCGGGAAGCTGGACTTTCTTTTCGGGCAATTGCAGTTAGAGTGCAAAGAAGTGTAGACACTGTGGTTAGGTGTTGTCAGGCATGGCTTCGAGAAGGCCGTACGCAAAGAGCAAGGGGCACTGGACGCCGCCGTAGAACAACAGACCGTGAAGATCGCCACCTAAGATTATTGGCCTTAAGGGACCGTTTCTCCACTACCAGGTCCATTGCAAATGAATGTTTTGCAGAACCCGGAAGACCTATTGGCATGCGAAGTGTTTACCGACGAATGAGAAGTTTTGGCTTGTTTTCATACCGGCCACACTGGGTCCTCCCTTTAACTCGAGAACACCGACGTAATCGCCTTGAGTGTTGCAGACAAAAGTCACTCTGGGATCAGGAATGGAACAGTATTGTCTTTAGTGACGAGTCTCGATTTTGTTTAGGCATGCACGATGGTCGTGCCAGGGTTAGAAGGCGACGTGGTGAAAGGAGGAATCCACAGTTTTTTGTTGAAAGACATGTTCATCACACTGTTGGAGTTATGGTTTGGGGTGCTATAGCTTATGGTTCCAGGTCACCTTTAATCTTCATCAGAGGTAACACGAACGCGCAGCGTTATATCCACGAAGTTCTAGAACCCCATTTTTTACCCTATCTTGACACCCTGGCAGATCCAACTTTCCAACAAAATAATGCCCGACCACATGTTGCAAGAGTCACAATAGACTTCTTTCAACATAATGATGTCACATTGTTACCATGGCCACCAAGATCTCCCGACTTATCCCCAATTGAGCACGTGTGGGATATGATGGGTAGGAGATTGCTCAATTTGCAAGGTCCTCCTCAGACTCTAGAAGCACTTCGAGAGGAGTTGGTGGTTGCCTGGAATGAGATACCACAGGAGGACATTGACCACCTGATCAGAAGCATGCCTAGGCGCGTAGCACATCAGGGTGCATCCACACATTATTAAAGGTCAAAGGGCTTTAAAGCAGTGCAATCATTTTGAAATTTTTATCATTTACTTATTATGCTTCATTAAGTACTTATACAAAATTTTATTAAAATAAAACCATTTAAACTGGGTGTTCGGATTTATATGTCACTTAGTATATATTATAACATATCCAAATTGCGAAAAGTGCGCTGGTTTCAGGACGCGGTCGAATCGATTTTTTCATCGTATTTCCATACTATCTCGTTCATTCTTTGAAAAATCTCAAAAATGTTTTCACATATCGACCGGATACCATTGTTTACATGTCATAAGCTATCCAAGACGTAACGAAAAAGTTAGGTAAAAAAGATACTGTCTAAAATTGACATTAACATACTTTGACTTCCATATGTTTTTCGAGAAGAATCAAAAAACTGGACCGAAAAAATTCGTAAGTTTTGCAGAGTTCAAATTACTTACGATTCCGTCAACTTTAGAGACAAGTTACTAAGAACCTGTTTTGCACAAAATGATTCTAAAAACTTGGTTAGTATCGTATAAACCTCTTTTTTAGTTCAATTTGTTAAAAAATTATTCAAACACATTTGCACCGGGTTATCGACCGGCAATCTCTTGATTGATAAGAAAATGTTTCACATAATTACTCTTGCGAGCGCCTTGTCTAATATGACACTTCAAATCTGCGGCTGCAACTGTTAGGAAACTGTAAATAAGATCACCATTTTAATATTCATGAGACCTTCCTGGTGGTTCCACATATAAAAGGCATTTATCTGTCACTTAACAATGTATGAACATAATAACTAGCGGTTTACCCAATAACGTTTCCAATATTCAAGAATAGATGTGCAGTTTATTGAGATATACAAGGGTAACGCCAATCGTATGATGTCCTTTTCAAACTACAAGAACCGTTTATTTCCGATAATGGGTACATCATTATAAAACGTAAGCGTTGGTCCTTTTTCAAGAATAATCGCCATTCCGGTAAAGACATTTTTGTTGAGGCAGCGATATGACCAAAAATTAAATGGCCTTCTTTCCCAGTCTGTGAGAAATTCCTGCAGGTGAACATGATCGTTGCTATGGCGTTTCGTGGATGACGATATCGACCTTTACAGCATACAGCCCACAGCAGCACGGAAGCGACTGCAGACTGCAACGCACGTATCAACACGTGACTGTTGGAGATTTAAGTAAATGTACGACATACGAGCCCCTTCCCACTTCAGTTGGCCCAACTATTGAAATCTTAGTTCTTTTCGTCTCACACTAATAATAAAAATGTAGCAGGGTGTTATAGGTTTAAAATATTAACAATGAATATTTTGATAATATATAGTAGAAACACAAACTTTATCACTTCCTAATCAAATTTGCAGCATAAAAATAACACATGTTGCAATTACAGCATATCAACCTGTTTTCTTTTCAATGCAAAATAAGTCTGGCTGTGAAAAATAAAAGCCATGATAATTATTTTTATTAATCACAGCTATCAGAATACGTTTAAAATAGTTTTGGGTAGTTAAGGGTTTCAAAAGGGGTAGAAGAAAGGTTATTAGTGAGAAAATTCGGTTACTGATGATTAAATTTTTTAATTCTGGGAAATCAAACTCAGAAATTGCAACTTTGTTAGACTTATCGCGGTACAGTGTGAGAAATATTGTTAGAAGATATAACGTAACTGGTTCAGTTAATATTAAGCCACGATATGTGGAAAAAAGTAATATCACAAATGTTGAGCGAAGAGCATTTAGATGAATAATCGTGAAAAACAGGCGTGCCAATTATTTACAATTAAGTGCTCTGTGAATTGACGCTATTGGAAGGAGAATTTCGAGGTCCACAACTCATAGAGAGGCCCACAAACTGGGATTTAGCACCTGCAAGGTGAGATTTCTTATAAAAAAAAGTGAAGTAAAAACCCTAAAGTTGCACAACTTGTTTATAGGCCGAAGAAAAGCCACTATTAACTCCACTGCAAAAGAAAAATCGGCTTAGATGGGCTAAAGAACATTATAAAGGCATATTTTGGAACAAATCTTGAAGTGGGCCAACTGAAGATAGAAGGGGCTCGTATATGGTCAATGAAATATGTCTAATACGTGCGTATAATTACTGAGGTTGGATCCGTATAAAGGTAAAAAAACAGGGATATATATGCCCTCCCCCACACCGTGCAACCCCTAAACTCAATTTTAAGCCCCCAAAAACATTTTTCAGAGAATGTTTAGTAGTATCTGAAACATCAAAAAATGCAGTTTGGGCGATTTATATGTTTTTCGAATACGACCTTGGTATAATAGTAACCTTGTTCGAAAATTCCATCCAAATCCGAGCAGTACTTTCCATATTATAGACGGGCCAAAGATTAGCGGACAGACACAGACATACAGACATGATGTACACTTTATATGACCCCCAAAAAACATGTGATTTTCCAAATTTTTCGCGATTACAATACCAGTAGGCGTGAGCTGTAAAACTAGGAGATAGTATTTTTGGAATTACCCTCGTATCCTTTCTCGTCCACACAACGACCGTGTTCCAGCTTTTGTGGGGCCATGTGGGAGGTTATACTTGTCAGGCACACCTCTGTTAATAAAAAAGAGACTAAAAACACGGAGATTTATATTTTCAGAGAGTTGATTTAAAGTGTTCTAATAAAAAGGTTCCTTTATGTTGGAAAGTACAATAAAACTTTTAATCTTGGAATTTTATGTGATGATTTTGAATTATGCCGATATAAATTAAATATACAGTCAGTCGGTCGCTTTATTTGCTTTTCCGGTAATTGAAAAGATAGCTCGATGGTTGAAAACGACATAAAGTTGAAAGCTTCTGTAGTCGAGTAATAAAGGCTAAAATTGAATCAGCCATTTCAATAACCGCAAAATCACTAAATTTTGTATATTTCAGGAATGAATAACAACTGTGTCATTCACAAATTTGACTCATTTGACGAATAACAGCAGATGTTATAGAAAGAACGCAACCAGCAAAATTACGCTACGTTCATGAGGCGAACCTATAGCCTATTCAAACCTCACTTACTACGCGCCAAAACAAATATGAACACTCGATCGTCGCTTCGATTCACTTGTCGCTGCCTGTTCAGGCATTTATGACCTGCTGGCCAACAAGGGCGCGGGAATTTGAACGCCGCGAGCTCTGATGTTTCTTTTGTAAATGAGATTTGAATATACTGAGACAAACAATATTTTAAATGTCGAAGTATCGTTTCTCGCATTTCACATCCATAAACAATGCACATGCAGTGTTTTGATGCATGACGATTGACCGGTGAATTACGACAATAGCTCTGGATGGTTTTTCACGTTTTTGGAGGACTTTTGGCGTTCTCGGGACCACGGACGAGGGTGACGTGTCGCGAACATAAAAAAACAGAAAGAAACAACAAACGAAGAGTGTCACTTGAAAGACAGATAAACAAGATATACTTAGTAACAAATAAAGGTAATCACTATACTATAGTACGATACGGCAGTGGGCGAAGGCCTTAACGCGGCTCCCACGATCACGAGGATCATCTCTTGAGGTAACGGGGGGATGAAAAGGCAACGTCAGTGGGCTGGTCTTAGACGGTCGCCGGTGCTTCTTTAAAAATGGAAATGGAAATTTCCATAATAACAGAGTCGGATTTCGATTGGCGATCCAGTATAAATATCTAGTTTATTCTTCCCTGCGGTCGGCAGTTACAGTTCTGTTGGCTCTCGGTGTCAAACTTATAACGTAGGTACATATTTTTCAAAGCGTCGGATTTTCGTCACTTAAATTTCCTGTAATTACTGGGATCAGAACCTTCTTAATAATAGAACCTGTTCCACATATCAAACATGAAACATTTAATATCACCTTTCCCTAACCCCCAGTTCTTAAGCGCTATAATTTTTTATGAGAATGATTAGGTACCCCTGAAACGTCAAAAACGGACTTTCAGCGATTGTTGTTTTATTCTGTTTTTGCCTATAGCGCCGCCGCCACTGGACTCAAACTACAAAGCTTTGGCATGGTAGTAACCTTGTGCGGAAATTTCATAAAAATCCGAGCGGTAGTTTCCAAGTTATAGACGGGCAAAGGGTTATCAGACAGACGACAAACTGGCGCTTCATTTTCTAATATTTTCAATTAGGCTCTTTTTAAACACATCGCAAAGTTCAACAAAAAAAGTAAGCACTTCACCCTCCAATAAATCTTGTGCAAAAACAAAATTTCAAAAAGTGCTCCGATAGCACCCTGGCAATTGTCTTTTGAATACACTGCATGAATTTCATTTAAAATTATCGAAAAATAGAGTGTCACTGTCGTAACAGCTAAATCTTGTAAATTAAGTAGTGAGAGTAAGTTGGTACCATTGCGCGTTCTAATAAAGTCTTCCATAGAGGATTAGATAAGAGGCAACCAATTACGGGATGATGGAGTGTGGACCAAAAAATTTCGACAAGAATTTCGTGAATGCAGATACCTTAAAAATATATAGTAGACGAGAGCGACGCCAAAATGCGGCCATTAATATTCATATCAGACGGGGATTGTAGGCGTTGTAAAATTTTTAATTTACACTTGAGCCGAGCTGCCTTGGAGCGTGAAGCTGGAATGCGTTGCAGTCCCGTGGACCCGCGGTCCGGCCAGTTCCATTAGTTAAATTATAACTGCTTTACTTTCTGTCATCTCATTTAGGCAACTCTGAAAAGGGTTTTATTTATATCAACCAGGGATTTTAAGCTGGATCTATCAGGTAGCTGATCCTCAGAAAATGGAATTATAGACACAAAATATACAGGGTGGCCTATTTATAACTGACTGATTTAAATTGCGCGCCATTTTTGATACACGCATTTCAATTCATCATGAAGCACACAACGCGTCCGTATTGTTAAAACGTTTTACTTAAATAATGAGTCGATTGTTTCAACGATTTCGGACAAAATAATGTGAGCAATGTCAACACCATTCGTTAGTTGGTGTGGAAATTTGAACAAACAGGTCAAGTTAAAGACTTGCCATGGTCGGGCCGTGGTCGAACTGTTCGTACTCCGGAAAATATCGAGATAATTCGTGAACGTGTAGTGGAGCGCCCTGAGACGTCTACCAGACATCGTTCTCAAGAACACGGTATTAGTCGCCCGTCATTATGCACTATTTCGGCCATACCCACAACTTATAATGAGGAATGAAGCCCATTTCGATATGCGCGGATTTGTCAATAAGCAGAATTGTCGTATCTGGGCATTAGAGAACGCTCGTGGCATCCAACAACGACCACTACATCCTCGTCGAGTCACAGTTTGAAGGTGTCATTGGACCTTACTTCTTTGAAGACGATGCAGGTGATCATCTTACTGTCACTAGCGAGCGCTACCATGATATGGTGCAACACTTTCTGCCTCCTCCAATCCAACAATTTAACCTGCAAAACATGTGGTTGCAGCAAGATGGAGCAACTTGTCACACAGCCAGGGAAACAATGAATCTTTTGCGAACAACATTTCCGGGCCGTTTCATTTCTCAATTTGGTGATGTCAACTGGACACCACGGACACATGGGGATTTTTGAAATATAGGATTTATGGCAATAATCCAAATACTCTAAAGCAGCTGGAGATCAATATTACTGAAGCGATTGAAAATATTCCTCCCGAAAACTACCAAAAAGTGATGAGAAATATGATCAAGAGGGCTCAGGTTTGGGCGGCTTCTACAGGCGGACATTTGTCTGATATTATTTTTCATACATAAGTTTGAATAAAAAATTAAGATAAAAAAATGGACGTATTTTATTTCATTTCTCAAATATTCAAGATACAAACCAGTCAGTTACATATGGGCCAGCCTATACAGGGTGACTTTGAAGTTGAGTCATTAATTTTCAGATAATGATTGTAGAAGGAAGATAAACCAAAATATGTGTGTAAAAATGAAAAAAAAATTAAAAATTTACCTTGTTTTATAAAGTAACCTCCCGACAAGTATTTCAGTGCGGACCTGTATTTGATCGTGAGGTCTTGGAGCACCGGCATGGCCTCCCCTGTGAGGTCTTAAGTCACCTGATTCACGAGCCCGTTGTACTACATTAACAAAGGCACGAGGGGTTGGTTGCACTCGATTGGGAAACCGATCCGCATAAACATGTGCCATTTTTTATTTCGTTTGAGCCACGCAGCAAACACCACTATTCACTCACGCGTTAGCGACTGACACAGACTGAATAAAAACATCATGATCAGCGTTTCAAATTCTTTCGCTTTTTTGTTTCCGATGCGATGAACCGATAAGGCGGATTATATCCGTTGTTGCCAAACACGAGCACATAATATTATTATTGAGACAGGGCGGTACTCAAACCTCTAAAGGGCTATAACTTTGTTACTTTAATTTTACCACAAAAATGTTAAAGGAAAAAAACATTTCTTTTGATCAGATCTACTCACTGTTAAAATAAATGACACAACTTCGAATGAGTGACATGTTTTTTCAAACATAAAAACCAGTATCTCATTTTCGAAATTTTTCACGACTACAGTACTTCCTCGCCCGTAAGCGTGGGAAGTAAAAAAAACAAGCTCAGCTGACTCTAGGCGAAAACAGTTGAAAAGCAACGATTAATCGTTCAAAATGGTAATGAATAGGTTGGAAAGAAGGCGATTCCAACGCATCGCGACTCGGTTTTGTTTATAAATATTGCATGACTGTATTATGCAAATAATCACCGGGCTAGGCATGGGTACAAGCTCAAGAACACCTGAGAGGAGCTCAGCTTCCTATCGCTGTACCATTATTGTTGAGTATTAGTCACTGCATGTAATGCGTTTATCATTTTTAGCTACTTCGCTATTGCAATACAGTAGGTAGCTGCCACTATACACGACCGGCAGAAAATCATTGGGAGAGACAGAAAGGTATATACAGTCCTACTTATTTTTTAAACTTGTCAAGCTAGCAAGTTAAAATTCAAAGTAATGAAATGAATGCTTGAAAACTATACTTTAGTGTTGAAAATTCCAAGATGACGGCTGAAAGTCATTTTGGAATAGTTTTTAAATGGAATAAGGGCGTCACATAACATCTCAAAGCTTCTTTTTTAACGACAGCTACTTCAAAAACGGGGCTTCAACAATATTTACAGTGCCGTTAAGTTTCTTCGCAGTACTTTGGTAAGACACTCTTCGATCTCCAACTCAAAAAGTTGAAAGCCAGAGAAACGCTCGATCTTTTCAACTTACTTCAATTGTTTTTTCATTGGCCATTTTGTTAGCAAGCTGGGCTTAAAGGTCGTTGGCATAGCGAGAGAAGAGAGCAAGATGAAAAAAGCTGGGTCTCATCTGGGGCTTGTACAGAGTGTGGAGGTTTTGTGAAGAAAAATACTTCTTAGCCCTAAGCCAATCACCTAACTTTTTACCAGCAGCTGTTGCAGTTGTCAAAATGGCTTTTTGGTAGAACTCGCCTATAAATCGAAACCGGAAAAGGAAACAAGGTCTCACGTCTCTGGCTCGACGAATAAAAGCATAGCAACTATCCCTATCAAACGTGCGAGATCTATCGAAATAAGACAGACGCACCGTTTGATTCTAGTGGTAGATGGAGCTTAACGTAGCTTTGACCAGATTGTAGCACCCCAAGCAGTGTATTTCAGTCTTCTTCTCTCCAGCTCATCGACACACTCTGAATGCCTGCATGTATAGTGCTTCACACCCAAAGCATTTCAAGCATGTTTGATTCCATAATAAAAAACCTCAACTCATCCGTTAATTCTACCGCAATAACAACGATACATAAAAAGACGTGGGAAGATATTTTCGCCCAACAATTCACGAGTTATATACATACAATATCATTCGTATCGAACAGTAAGTATAAATTATCTAGAAAACTGATCTCCCGTCGTTTCCTTTAAGGAGTCATATCGTATGTTATTAACCAATGAGCTTTAAGACGTAGGAAATTAAGTAATAAAGGTTCGGCGTGGAAACAATAAAGTATCTTGTGTTTATTCTAAAGTCACCTGCAGCTAAAAATAGTTATTTATATGCTATTGCGGCCGATTTCCTTCTACAGTTGGTTAATAATATGGCATGGCTTAACATTCATTCAATATAGTACACTTCGAAGTTGAGTCATTTATTTTAACAGTGAGTAGATCTGATCAAAAGAAATGTTTTTTCCTTTAACATTTCTCTGGTAAAATTAAAGTAACAAAGTTATAGCCCTTTAGAAGTTTGAGTACCGCCCTGTCTCAATAATAATATTATGTGCTCGTGTTTGGCAACAACGGATATAATCCACCTTATCGGTTCATCGCATCGGAAACAAAAAAGCGAAAGAATTTGAAACGCTTATCACGATGTTTTTACTACAATTTTATTCAGTTGTATTCAGTCAATGTGTCAGTCGGTAACGCGTGAGTGAATAGTGGTGTTTGTTGCTTGGCTCAAACAAAATAAAAAATGGCGCGTGTTTACGAAAATGCTGAACTTGTGGACATGTTTTTTATTTCGTTTGAGCCACGCAACAAACACCACTATTCACTCACGCGTTACCGACTGACACATTGACTGAATACAGCTGAATAAAATTGTAGTAAAAACATCGTGATAAGCATTTCAAATTCTTTCGCTTTTTTGTTTCCGATGCGATGAACCGATAAGGCGGATTATATCCGTTGTTGCCAAACACGAGCACATAATATTATTATTGAGACAGGGCGGTACTCAAAGTTCTAAAGGGCTATAACTTTGTTACTTCAATTTTACCACAAAAATGTTAAAGGAAAAAAACATTTTTGATCAGATCTACTCACTGTTAAAATAAATAACTCAACTTCGAAGTCACCCTGTATAAGTTTTAAAGGCAAATATAAGGAGAAGTCTAAGATGTGTAAAATAAAGTTGGGTGTCTTTTAACATATTAACATCAGAAAATTGATACCTCGCAACCTGCAATTTTTTTTCTGAAAATGATCAGGAGCTTCCGATGCGACAAAGCACGAAGTTTTTTTACGTCTAGCTCTGCCGTCACTGAGCCTATGTTTAAAAACTAGAAACGTATTTCGTTCTTGGCATGGTAGTGACCTTGTATGAAAATTTGATCCAAATCCCAAGTTAAAGATGAATTTCAGCTATCATCTTTTCTGGTTAAATTTCTTCTGTACTAACAATGATAAGAGTTGCTGCCTCGGTAAGAAAGAACTAACAAAGAACCGAATTTTTCTAAGTTTGAATACTGACAGCGTTGGTCATCAACTATACAGATATAATGGGGTTAACAGAAAGCCAGGACACAAATCAATGCCTACAATGAAAATAATGATAATGTATAATGCTGTTATATTTTTTAAATAGAATGCTTAACGAGATATTTATGCGTATACAAGGTGTCCCAGTATTAATTGGTCAACCTCTCGAACCCACATAGAACGCTTGAAGATGATGTGAGACCTTCTTATGAAAAATCATACGGACTCCCTTTCAGAAATACAGAACAAATTTTCAACAGCAGAACGACTCTTTTATTATAGGTCTCCACGGTGTCGCCTCCTATCCTAACCATGTCGAACTTCGTACATCCAGAACTGACCGATACGACCGCTCCTCTGTTACTAGGGCATCGATATTGAGAGGCAATCTACCTAAGGAGGCTTTTTCTAGTTCTACTAATCAACATAGTTTCGTAACAGCCGCGATGACCTGGTATTTAGGCTTCTGCCTACGCGGCTACTTCGGTATAAAAAATAATGACCTAACATAATATATTTAAGAAGCCTGATCATCTTGCTTTGAGTTTATTATGGATCTGCTATGTGAACTGTTATAGTGTCAAAAAAGCAGTCGGTATATTGAATATAGTATCGTAACTGATAATGCTTTTTCTATACTCCACTACCACGAAGGCCTAAAGCCTAAACACCCATGGGGCACCGTGGGGCTATAGGGGGATTCAGGGGAAAGTGAGGGAATGCCAGCTTTGCTGAAACAATTCAGGTTTTTTTGTCAAAATGAGCTGATTCCATCGATGTAACATGATTACATTCCTTTGTTTTCTATATGACTGACTACTTGTACTGGGACACTCGGTATACTGGTGCATATGCGCTTTTCAATAGGATACTACCAACGTTATTTTAGAAACGCATATAATATTAATATGTATAATGTACGCTTTCGTAACGTATTCTTGAATATTTCATACTGCCATATGCAGTTTCTAAATTATATACGTAAAAGTAGATCTGTTACCCCATATCAATTAATATTAATGGAATCCGACATCTATATATCTCGTGAATGGCAATAATTTGATTGTTATAGAACAATACTCCTATCTCAGATACTGGTTGTGACACATTGTACATGCGTGACGTAATTATTACCAATTCTCCTTGTATTTATGCTGTATGTAAAATTCCTTTAGAAGCTTCATCAAGCTGGTTTGCGAGCACAAAATATTAAAGGAAGAGTTAAAAATCGCCCCTCATAATGTTATTGCCCTAAATATATATAAAATGGTCATCTATCGAAGAAGACAGCACAAATTACCAGATCCGACCACTGCGAGAGTAGAAAAACAGCAATCTGTCTGTTGGAATTGTATCCCAATTCACACTGTCAGCCGGGTCACCACTGTGGCCGCTAGATGCCGTCGATTCTGGTGCTAAAGTACAGTAGTATAGCTTTATTTAGTCCGGCCACAAATGGCCAAACATGGACAGCTGTTTCTTACTATTTCAGCACTATACAGTGTGGCCGATACGTAACTGACTGGTTTGCATCTTAAATATTTGTGAAATGAAATAAAATACGTCCATTTTTATATTTCATATTCTATAAAAGTATGGGGTGCAGCACAAAATTCATACATTCCACCATTACATCGGTTACAAAAAAATGATTCGGAGTTTTTTCTAGCGACAATGTATGGGAACTTATGGATAGATAATTTTAGGAATTTGACTACGTACGTTATGGATCAAGTGCTTAATAGAACGTAACAGGACTGGCAAGTATGACTGCTCCTTTGTTCCCAGAGTAATAACAAGAGTTGTTACAAATTAGTGTGAGAGTAACATGAACAGTGAAAACAGTGTTCACTTTCAGGAACCGCCTTTCAGAAATTCAGAATGTATATGCAGGTAAGAGGAGTTTGAAAATATTGATGAGTGAGTCGCTCTACTTGACATTTCCTTTTTAAATCCCGCCTCTCACGGGCATCTTCTTGTTTAAGGAAATATGTACGAGGTTTGTTTAAAGAGTATCGCCGATTTTGAATTTTCTCGTACTACGTATTTTTTAGTTTCGATCTTTTTGTGGCGTTATGTTGGTACTCATGACCCTCACTAATGTTGACAACATCGGCCATTTTGAACGTTCAGTCAGTTTTTGACAGTTATTGTGCATGGACGTGTTTTAGCTTGTCCCGATTTTTGTCTATTCCAAAAAATGGATCAAAGAATTTGTATTATATTTTTGGCAAAAAAACAAACTTCGAGGATTGGAAAAAACGTTATCACAAGAGTATAATGTCTGATGGGGATTACTTTGAAGGGGATCAAATAGATATTCATGAATAAATAAATAATTCTTGAAAAAACATGAAATTCGCAATACTTTTTTAACACACCTCGTATCTACCAGTCCTACTATCCAAGCACTCCACGATCATAAGACAAAAGCTGCTGTGTGTTCTATCATGATACTAGATTAAATTTTTGCAGCTTACCGACTCAAAAGATAGTGCTACAATAATTAATAAAAGATGGCTATCGTCTCTTTGTGGCATGATATTTATACAGCCATCGCAAAAAGGTGCAAAATCTCACTGCGAAGCGACGTTCGCGTCTATAAAAAAAAGTGAATTCGTGATTCGAAGATACGCCATTGTAAAACCTGTCTTAGAATTTTAAAAACCGTGAAAATTATCTCGAGTGTCCCTGTCCGGCGACATAAACAGCTTGGACCAGTGGCGGCGGTAGAACGTACTTTATACGGGCAATGGTTGAAATGAATAAAAAGTGCACAAGCAATAAAAACGATCAACTTTAGAGAAAATGTATTAAGGATTTTCCATTTTCAACGCCTACTGGCAAAGAAGTAATTGCGAAAAATTTCCAAAAAGGGTATATTAGATATGTTTTTTTCATGTTATACGACATGGACACCACGAAAAACCATGGCACTCTTTTCAGTCGGTCTGTCTTTTTGTTCACTAATCCTTCGCTAATCCAAACTTGGACAGTACCAGACGGATTTGGAATGCTTTGTAGCTTTTAATTTCAGTTCAGTCTCGGCAAAGAAAAAGGCCGAAAACAAAATAAATAAAATCATTTAAACTTCGTTTTTTGACGATCCTGGTCATCTTTGATTTCTGATAGTAGTCAATTGGGGCTAGAAGATTGCACGAGGGTGTATCTCAATTTTGTGATGTTAGTATATTGATACAGTTCCAGTCCCGATAATTCTACGCACCCAGTGGACACATTTTACACGTAATAGATTGTCCAATAGACAAATGTTTTCGACAAGCGTCTGTTGACTCCAACTGCCGCGGCCGAAGTGCCGGTGTTCGTATGTGTTCTGCATGACTGGTGCATGCTTTAGATATTGGGGAGAGACAACGAGACGTTGCCAGATGGGCGGTACTATGGGTAATGTAGCGAAAGGATGTTATGGACTAATTGTACGGACCTGATTCGTTAATTTCTCTGATATATATGTCCACACGCTGCTTTTGTCCATCCAGCAAAAGACAGCCAACCAGAGACAGCTGTTTCGTGCTTTTTGGCAACACATCAGCGTGCTGTAGCATAGCAACTATCCTCCATTCAGGATACAAGGCCAAGTCTTATTTTGATGGGGTCTAACATTTTTTTATTGAAATGATCCAAAAAACCTGATAATCTTCATCCGAAGCACAAAAATGGCGTCAAGTAGGTTTACTCTGGATTCCCGCTCAACGCGGTGTTGCTTAAAATTTGTGGACAATGCAGATGTTTCAAATGTTTTACGGAATAAAAATTTGAAACGTGGCGTTGCGATGGAAGTGCAGACTAATGCTACTTGACGCTATTTTCCTTTCGCCAAGATTCTACAGCTTTACTACGACCAAGTGGCAGGTCGCATGAACAAAAACAATCCACTGCAATGATTTAGACAATTGTTTTACAAACGGCACCTCGGCGAAGAAATAAGGAACACCACATCCGAAAGACCGTAAACACGTCCAGCATTCCAGTATGCCCGCCCACACGAAAATTTCGAATTCATTCCTTCCGATTGATGAATATCAAACACCATCTGGATGGGATACAGTGTGTTTTTTGGTAAGGGATGATGGGAGGACCTTCAGAGAACTCCCAAAGCAATGGGCAGTGTGAAACCATGGTTCAGGCCGAAAACTGTGATTTTCTTACGCCTCCGCGAGCTCCGTTAATAGCTCTGATTCAAATTAACCATATGGCCGTGTTTGCATCTCCGACTACGGCTTTCACCAATGTAGTAGTCGAGAAGGCATTAGAAATACTTGTTTTGCGGTGTATCTATTTTGTACAAGAGTCTGGCCGCTGTGATTGGAACTTTGATTTAGATATTTGGTAATCTCTAAAACAAGGAGCAGCGCAAATGAAAATTTGAGAGAATTTATATAAGTGACAGAAAAAAAAACACCCAGTAACAATGAATTCATGACCAGGGGCGTAGCTATCCTAGCGCAAACCGGGGCAGTGCCCAGGGGCCCTGGCTTATAGGGGCCACGCGCCTCAAAAAAATTCTTTTCAAGCGCCGATCAGCCATAAATTCATTAAGTAGAGTATAACCTAGGTAGACTAAAAAGAAAAATAAATGATAAATATAATGATAGATTTCAATTTCCCATTTGATTAACATGGGAAAAAAATTGTTTTCAACTTTTGAATTTTTTTCTCATTACTAAATTATCATACGGAGTTTATAGTTTACTCTTGTAGGGAATTGAATGCTCTACAAAAAAGGTCTCTTACAATGTTCCGATAAACCTACTAGTTCAAAAGTTTTTCGGGGGAAATTGAAATTTGCGATGCGGTACCAATTAATATTAATATTAAGAGCTGTTACTTTTACAGGATTTTTTTTCGTCATTTCTAACAATATTTTCGACGTACTTGAGAGAGAAAAATAGACGATTTTTTTTAAACAGTCTAATTGATACACAACTATCGAACTATTTAATGCATTTAAAAATGGTTGTGTATTCTTTTCTTTGCAGGATTAGCAGATTGCGGAACAAAACGCTAAAAAAATAAAAATGGAAGATAAGCAGAAATATCAGTCTGGAGCACAGAAACGAAAATTGAAATTAGAATAAGAGGAAAAATTAAAAAAGCATGCTAAAATAGAAACATTTTTTAAAGCCTTTCAATCTTCTGAAAAAGAACAAGGAACCGTGCGCTGTGTGGGTTCGAATCCCGTCCCAGAAGAAATTTTTCTCTTGGCTATGGATCTTGTGAATGTCCGTAGGTGGTAGACGGTCTCTGACTGTCGAACGCGGAGGTACCACCCGGCGGATCTCGTAGGCGGGGCCAGAATGTGTGGCGTCCCCCCCTTTTCCCCTGTATCCCCCTATAGCCCCACGGTACCACATGGGTGTTTAGGCGTTAGGCGTTCGTGGTAGTTGGAGTATAAAAAAATATATGTACGAGGCTTGTTCAGTTGAAACGGATGAGAGGTTTTCGCATTGTCTATATTGCAAGCCATGCTACAAATAATACTGAAATATTTCTGCTCAATGTTAGACACCTCGAGAGACGATAATTCCCCGGTTGGGATAATAAACACCATGTTATTTTCTCGACCGAGGTGGCATCATTTACATTATATTCTATTAGCAGCCCTTTTGTGGTGAATCGAAAATAAAGAACAACATGACCTTTATGTCAAGTGAAGTCCGGCGGAGTGGTTACGGCAAGTTATTTATGGTTATATGCTTAGTACTTGAAGTGAAAATGCCAGGTAAACACAAACATAGAGGGTGGACTCAGTTTGTTCAGATGAAGCGAATCTATATATATAATTTTTTACAATTCGATTTATCTTGGCATGAACAACAAGTGATAAAATGGTCAGGTTTTGATGGTAGCTGAGTGTATTGTTTGGTGATAAAGAAGTATTCAGTTTTCTTACATTTACGGTGTCAGTTGAATGTTAAATTTCGTGTAGCTGTTGCCAGAGCATCGTTAGACTTCATGGATCAACATCGCATCAACCGTTTCCCTTGGCCACCATGATTGCCTGACCTATCTCCAATTGAACATGCAATACCCTCCACAGACTTTAGCAGCTCTTACTCACGAAGTTGCCGTAGCCTGGAATGAGATACCTCAACAGGATATCGACCATCTTATCGGCACGATACCCAGGCGTGTCAATGATTGTATAAGAAATCGTGGATCCTCAGCACATTATTGAACCAGCATCTGCAGTCAGTTGACGAATCAAGCTGAAAATTTAATTATTTTACTACTAAGGAAAACTGAACATATATGCCAAAAAATATTAAAATCGGATAAACATATGTAGTTGTTTACCCCTGTCAACACTTTCGATTGAACCCCAAAAAACACGTTTTCTCATTCTTTGTTGTCGGATAAAAAGGTTTCCTACAAAATTTGGTATGCGTCGATGTGTTAAATAACCCCTTGAACAACTTTCGGGGAAATTTGCTAATATGATTAGACTATTCCCCGATCCTATGAAAATCCGCACCTTTTTCAGCGCCTGCTAATGACCGTTTGAGGTTGAATTTTGTGAATTTTAAATATGTATGAATTGCGCATCCGTTTACCTTCGCTTCGAGTTATTGTTTCGTTGATAATGGAGCCGAGGGCATTACCGCGGATATATGAATAACAAAAGGCGAATTTCAACGTTGGTTGGCAATATGTTTGCTATGACAGTCCCAGTAAAAATAAATCATTTTCGTTAAACATTATACAACCCACTACGGCGGTGTTGTATTCTCGCCGTATTCATGGTTTTATTAATGAAACACCCGGGAGAATATTTCACCGCTGCTCGTCTACGAGAACTTGGCTGCATATAACACGAGAACGGCGTCAATCAAAGGACTCGAACAGCTCCAAGCGTAAGATAAATTTGTAATTAAAAGGATCATTGCACACAACACATGGGATTAAGCAGACCGATTAAATTTCCTTTCAAAATCTGCCATCATCTTTTTAACTATGATTGGTTGTTTGATGCTTTTTAGCAGTCATCAGTATGCTATAGGTTTACTTCCCACGCAACGCTGTCATCAATCCAATGAGGATTTTTATCATAACAAAAAAGGTTAATCAAGATCAAGTGTGCCAAACAAAGTCTATCTAGCCATGAAACAGAAGACGTAGGATTTTTGGATAATTCTATTTTTCAATATAATCTCCCCCCTCTTTTACATCAATAGAGCTACACCCATATGAAAAAATGTTTCGCTTGACTTGCAAAAGAGTAGGCCATCATCTGAGTCAAAGCGGCGTCCTCGAAGATTTTTCTTCGGTAATCTTAAAAAAAGGCTGAGCCAAGTCTGTATTGTGTAAAAGACCTATAAAACGTAAAAAAAAACTTTAAAATATCATCTTGCGGATTAGGTAGTTATTAGAACAGTCATTCCACTAGGATCGTTGTGAACGTCCAGCTATGGAGGAATGACTCAGCTATACGCATTGTTGGTTGCATATGTTTTGTGAAGCCGAGTAGTCTGCAGTTTTTATCCCTGAGAAAAGAGTTGGTTGAATAGCAAGATCGAATATGGATGATTATTGTATTGGTCTGCATGTGTACCTATAAATTTAGTGATATTTGTTGTGTGAAATCATCATTGAATATGCGGCCAATGAATTAGCTGTGCCCGACGGGTTATTTATGTTGTCTGTTCTGAAGACAGGTTATGATTGTTTAAGTTTTTTTGTGTTTTCAAAAACTTTCAGGAGAGTTGCGGGAAATCACCACCACGCCCGTGTTGTGTGTAATTACTGTTAGCATGTATATGACTTGTAATTCGACAGTGTACAGTGATTATATCTTATCTCTCTCATTTTTGAAAATCATCAAATTTGCACACGTAATTTCCAGAATGGGTAAGAAAAAGTGGATGCCGTACTAATTTCTAGCTTTGAATCTCAATGGAATTCAATGGAATTGTCATCAATACCTGTTATTGACACACAAATCCTCACTATGCACCTATGGATTGCCGTTTCCTTCTAGCTATATATATACAGGGTGGCACATCGAAAACGAAACAGACGCATTTACTGGCAGGTCAGCTTTTTTTTTAAAAACGCTCAGACGCGTGGATTTTGTTTTCGAGGGGGACACAAGTGTGGCACAACGTCACGTTAGCACGTGCGGCCCCCTAAGCGGGGGTGGCACCACCCCCAAAATGTTAAATGGAAAGGGGGATCGAGTGATACCTTATTTTAAAGGTCTTTCAATTCCCTTTATAACTGTATAAAATTAATGTACTTCAGTTCAGTAGTTTTGAAGATGTATTAATTTAAAGCTTAAATAAAACTAATACATCATAGTGGAAATCAATACATTTGGCAGCATTTACTTATTAAGTAAATTCTTTTAGTCAAATTTCTTCTGAAAGTACTACAAACTAATCTGATGTACCTATTAAAGCCTACTTTAAGCTTTAAATCAATAAATCTGTAAAACTACTGAACTGAAGCTCATGTATTTTACATGATTATAAAGGGAATTGAAAGACCTTTAAAATAAGGTATCACTCGACCCCCCTTTCCATTTAAGATTTTAGGGTTGGTGTCACCCCCGCCCAGGGGGCTGCACGTCTTAACGTGATTTTTTGCCAAACTTGGGTCCCCCTCGAAAACAAAATCGACGAGACTGAGCGTTTTTAAAAAAAAAAACTGAGCTGCCAGTAAATGCGTCTGTTTGGTCGATGCGCCACCCTGTATATATAAACATTGATAGCTACTGAAGCATCATGACATTTAGGCAACACGTACAACTACAAAACGAGTTCACTAGTGTCCATTCTTGGGGGTGGATACTCTTTATTAACCCACTACTAGGATTCTGTTTTTGTCTCAGGATCCCAATGATCCACCTAAGTCCTGTTGTCTGTTACAATGTGTGCCAAAAAGTCAGAATCGTTGGTCAACGTTACCGAAGGACTTTCTGATATTTCCAATCTGCGCAATTTTTGTTCAGGTGTTAACAGTGATGGAACCCACTTGGCTGACACCTTACTAATGCTCAAATTGTCGTGAAAGATGGTTATTACACTGCCTCCATCAAAAATTTTATTGAGTAATATTATGGTGCATCACCCCATAGACAGCAAGCACTCTCTGGAGAATTGTTTTCGGCTGATGGCCCTCTTTTTCCAAGATTAACTCAAATTTTGGCAAGTAAGGTTAGAGTACGTGCCACTATTTGACATGATATGCTTGTGCGTTTCAATTGTTTTTTCATGTCTTGGTAGACTTCTTTTCTAGTGTTCCTCGTATACGATGTTCCCACGTGCTTGTAAAATGCCTTGTAGCTGTTATATAATGGGAAGTTTCGACTCCTTACTAAAGCGTTATCAACTTTCCTTGAAGTGTAGGTATCGCATTTACAACATCAGGATATTCCTATTATTTCCTCGGAAAACGTAATTTCAGTTTTCTCCCAGTGAGCGGCGAAGTCAGCCATGTGATAACATCTCCTTCTGCCACAAGTATTACCATTCCGTTCGGAGCCGATAGAAAAAATTGATTGTACCGTGTAATTTGTTGTTCTCTGCTGTGCAATTTCTCGAATACAATGATTTGTGCGCCAACATTTAATAACGCCGAGTATACGTGATAGATGAGCCAGAGGTCAAGCGAAATCAATTTTATTTTGAGGTACAAGACGTGTCAGTTACTACTATAATCACCGCAGAAGGCGTTTTGTATGCGGCATTAATATCACGCTATTACAATGCAACGCGAATCATTTGTTGGAATGTGGAGATTCAGCTTTTCTTCTTCTTTTCTAACACCGAGGCACCGCTTCTGCTATAAGGATTTAAAAGACACTTTGTTCAGACTGCTTTAGAATGTCGACACCTTAGGGAAGCCAAGTTCAGACTAGTCGGTCTGGCAGGAAGAGGGCTCTGAGGAGCAAAGCACGTGGACATAGCCGTAGAGGAGAGCCAGATCATCGACGTCCCGTCAGTGCGAAACAGTCCCGAGACTGTCTGTTAGAGAAGAGTCATCGATCACCCCAAACAGATGATCAGTACCCGAGTAGAGGTCTTGTCTGGACCTTGTAGAGAGTGATGAGGTTATTTCGACGTTTGATTTTTCAAAATCAGTCGATTCGTTTTCGAGAAAGTTAGAAAAATCTTCATTTGTCGTAATTTGTTCAAAAACATACGAAGATATCACTTTTTATTTCAATAAGTGTTCAAAATATTGTGCGTTAAGGTTTGCCAAATCTACAATTCGTTTATAATTTCAAACGGAAACGACCAACATAGTCCGTGTTTCTCGTTCATGTCGGTTACATATCAATGCTTCATATGTACTGAGTCAATCAACTTGAAATATTCAAAGAACCATCAAATACAATACAAATTAAATTTTGGACGAAACGGGTGGTACATTTAAGGATCATAACATTACATCTACAGTAACCTGTCTTTCACGAGTGCCAATATTAGTGGGTTGAACGCTTCCTGTACCTCGAAGGCTTTGGCACACTTGCACAAAGGTCCCTCTGTCTGGGTATACCCGTTGGCGAAATCTATCGCCATGAATTTGAGCTGCAAGATTTGAATTCCAAACAACCAACAACATGTTGGCGAACTCTTGATTCGAGAACATTGTAAACAACACGCCCGATGCCCGATAACTAACCACTGTTACCGTTTGCGATCGATTGCCGGTTCGATAAGAGTGATGATGACCGAAGCGCTGTTGCCATGTGTGTTTTAAATATTCAATTTAATGAAACTTACTTACTGACTACAAATGTTCGCTTAACTTAGGAAAACTTAATGCCATTTATTTGTTAATTACCCAATTTAAAAACGTAGCCCCGCCATCACTAGACCCACATTCAAAAACGTTTTCTTCCTTGTCATAGTAGTAACTTAGTGTGAAGATTTCATGAAAATCCAAGCAGTACTTCTTGTATTCGGTTATAAAATTTCTGACAGTTTTGGCATAGGAAGTAGAACGATAAAGTGTCTTATTCCGAAAAGAAAAGTGAAATGAGATCACATTCACGACCTACACACCTGACTTGCCTAAGAAACTAGTTTATAGAGCGAGTGAAACTTTGTATCGGGTAATCAACAACAATTTTAGCCATGATCCGTACAAGTTTCAAGGAAACTGCTTCTAGCTTCTCGCACGTCATTTAAATGGAAGTACTTGCACACCATTATGTCAGGTGAAAGCTGTTACCGTACCTCTGCTATCCCACTATAACGCTCTTAGGAAACTATGCATTTTAGTTTTCATATCCAGTGTCGCAGAAAGTTCAGGAAGCTTTCAAAGTTCATACAACGACATATGCAGTGCGCTGAAAATAACATTTAAGGGGCAAACGTGCTGCATGACATTAGAAAATGCGAAGAAGAGTTATGTCAAACACTAAGTAACAGTTTGGTAGCCAAGGAGAACAAGTTTCATTCAAAATGTGACGCCAGTTGATTGAAAGTGCCAGAGCTTAAAGAAACGTTGTTACATCTAGGGACAAAGGAGCGGTCGTATCGGCCAGCTCTGCATGTACTAAGCGGTAGAAGAAATTAATTGTTTAATTATAGCCGGAAAATTCAACTCTTCCTCAAGTCAGGCATGTCGTTTCCAACATGTTTCCCTATTTGATTGTGCCCAAGATCCTCATATCTTCCCTTTGGCTGTAACTGTAGCCTAATTCGGTGATGACATGGCGTTGTCTTATCTTTGGCCACCACCCCAGATACGCATAAGTTATCATGGGTCTTGAAATCGTTACGTACGATCATTTGTGTGTCCAATTATCATCATTGTCGACATACGGCAAATTTGTAAAACAAACAAAGGTTGGGAAAAATCGAAACTGGAGATACTAGGGACCAAAATATGAGAATTGACCTGAATATACCACGGTCCAAAAGTTGATAGTTTGCGAGATACAGGGTGTCAAAGTTACAATTTTATTTTCTATTTTTCCTTATTGCTTGAGAAGTATTTCAGATTTTGGCACAGGGAGGTTCTCTAGTATTAAAAACAAGAATCCGTTATTTTTTATGGCCATACTTCTAGAGGGCGCCACTTACAGCACTATTTCTGTAAATATACTAAGTGAGATATAGATCCGAACACCCAGTTTAAATGGTTTTATTTTAATAAAAGTTGGTGAATGTATTTATCTTACTGTAAATAACAAGTGAAAAAATTTTCAGCCTTATCAGTTGGACATTCCGGTTTTTATACTGCTTTTTTTTTAATTCATTAACGCTCTAAAAATGAATATTTCAGCCGCAGTAAAGAATCAACGTTGGCGGATTTTGGTTCTTGGCATCCTTTACGATCGGTTACGGAGACCTGTACGATTTCGTCAACTTAGTGAGTTTGATAGGGGGCGTATAGTGGGACTTCGGGAAGCTGGACTTTCTTTTCGGGCAATTGCAGTTAGAGTGCAAAGAAGTGTAGACACTGTGGTTAGGTGTTGTCAGGCATGGCTTCGAGAAGGCCGTACGCAAAGAGCAAGGGGCACTGGACGCCGCCGTAGAACAAGAGACCGTGAAGATCGCCGCCTAAGATTATTGGCCTTAAGGGACCGTTTCTCCACTACCAGGTCCATTGCAAATGAATGGTTTGCAGAACACGGAAGACCTATTGGCATGCGAAGTGTTTACCGACGAATGAGAAGTTTTGGCTTGTTTTCATACCGGCCACACTGGGTCCTCCCTTTAACTGGAGAACACCGACGTAATCGCCTTGAGTGGTGCAGACAACGGTCACTCTGGGATCAGGAATGGAACAGTATTGTCTTTAGTGACGAGTCTCGATTTTGTTTAGGCATGCACGATGGTCGTGCCAGGGTTAGAAGGCGACGTGGTGAAAGGAGGAATCCCCAGTTTTTTGTTGAAAGACATGTTCATCACACTGTTGGAGTTATGGTTTGGGGTGCTATAGCTTATGGTTCCAGGTCACCTTTAATCTTCATCAAAGGTAACATGAACGCGCAGCGTTATATCCACGAAGTTCTAGAACCCCATCTTTTACCCTATCTTGACACCCTGGCAGATCCAACTTTCCAACAAGATAATGCCCGACCACATGTTGCAAGAGTCACAATAGACTTCTTTCAACATAATGATGTCACATTGTTACCATGGCCACCAAGATCTCCCGACTTATCCCCAATTGAGCACGTGTGGGATATGATGGGTAGGAGATTGCTCAATTTGCAACGTCCTCCTCAGACTCTAGAAGCACTTCGAGAGGAGTTGGTGGTTGCCTGGAATGAGATACCACAGGAGGACATTGACCACCTGATCAGAAGCATGCCTAGGCGCGTTGGAGAATGCGTAGCACATCAGGGTGCATCCACACATTATTAAAGGTCAAAGGGCTTTAAAGCAGTGCAATCATTTTGGAATTTTTATCATTTACTTATTATGCTTCGTTAAGTAAAACCATTTAAACTGGGTGTTCGGATTTATATGTCACTTAGTATATTTTGTGACATTTCTATAGGCTAACTACTTATGCCCGGCTCCGTTCCAATGTGTGGTTTGGTTAAGGGGCTCAGCATTCTAGAATAAACTGCTATTAAACAACTGCTGAATAATGAGAGCGACTTATCTTGAGGAAGTAATTTTATGTAATATCGGTTACCAGCTATCTAATAAATCTGTGGCATGGCTCATGAATTAAAATACGATTTGGGAAACGATTAAAAGGAAGCGGGCTACGGTTTAGCAGATAAGTTAAAAAGCAATTAGCTTATACGTTGGTTCACCAATCATATTCGCCGGATGTCCAAATTATTTGATGAATTAACTCACAGAGTGTCCCAAAACAGAGGATGTTTTGCATAAAATGAAGCGCCGTACTGATTATCTGATAGTACTGATTTCACCCGTCTGACCAAAAGAGGACATGGAAATGTGTACGCTCAAAATATAGTAAGGATATAACAAAAAATCCACTAAAATTCTCCAAACCATTTGATGGCAAATATTTAAGTGTCTAGCGATCTTCCTCGTACTCGTTTTAGGATATTCTTCGACTTCGTGCAGCACTTCTTCCTCAATTTCAGGTTTTCTCACTCTTAGAAGTCTACCTTCAGATGTTTCTTTTCGGACAGAACCAGTTTCAACAAGACGACGATGAATATTAGAAAACGTTCGACTATCTGGCAAAGCACGATCGGGATATCTCTGGTGATAAATCCGTCTGGCTTGCTCACCATTACCGTCGGCAAGGCCATATACGTAATGCATTTCAGCCATTTTTGCATTTGAATAATTCACCATTATTAACAAGATTGTAAAAACTAAATAATGAAAAAGTTGTCACAGCGAACAGATTTGAATAACAGAGACTTGTCAGATGTCAAGAGCCAGTGACATATTCCAGAACAACTAGATATTTATTGCTTAATTCCATTCTTCAATTATTACATTAATGTTCTCGGACAATAGAACGGTTTTTATTTTTTTACTCAAAAATGGCGCATCGAAGGAAAGCAATTCAAGAGAGATCACTTATTTTTAATTGAACGGGGAATTCAAAAATAATTTTTATTTGGCAAAAAACCATTGGCGTACCATCTTTTTCTTAAAAAATATCGAAGTCAATATCCGTACGCACGCCACTGTTAAAGCTAAAAATTATTTTTGCATTGAAAAATAACCAACTTTATCAACTTTCACTACATACCAAATATAAGGGAAATATCGGAAACGGTTCTGAAGATATTAATTAATTTCCATTTTTTCCTAAATCTATTACTATGACATCTGTTCTTTTCACGTGCAATATTATAAATCAAAGAAGTTCTTTGACATCGAGGCCTGGTGTTACAAGTTCATCATCGAGTAAACCTAAAAGCATGCGATACTAATTCATACGTACTCCGCTAAGCACCCGGTATCTCGATAATGGAACACTTAGAGCACTTGTTGCTTTATTTTAATGAAAGGACTGCACTCACGAAATTAATTGCATAATTACATATTATAACGGGAGAAAATTTCACTTTTTGTCCACTGTTTACAAGCTTATCTTAATTACAATTTTGCATAATACTTTTTTACTAACGATGTCACCTACGTGGATTGCGACCGACTTCTAGACACGTAGGAGGTATGGAATTTCCTTCTAATGTACCATTTCTACTGGATTTTAATCTGAAATAAAAACTGTATAAGTGATAAATGATTTGAAATCTGGAACTATTACAATAAATAACAGAAACGGCCAAGTTGAAACTACTGTTATTTAGACCAGTTGACTACCGTATGGTCCTTCACGAGTTTGAGGAAACGTATACTTATTGCAATTAACGTTTTATATTTGTTTTTGAGAGCAGTTTCTGAAAGCTGAGCAGTACAGATATTTTTAGTTATCGCCCTTTCATTTACTATTGTTAAGCATAAAAAAATGACTTTGACGGGAGTAGCATTATTGCCTATCGAGATGTTGGTTTGTCTTATCGCGAAATTGGCCGTCGTGTTAATTATACTGCATGACGGAATGCGTGTGTGTCGTGTGTGGATAAAAGAAAGTAGAGGAACACGAAGAATGCGAACTGGTCTACCGAGGCGTAGTACAGAGCATCAAGATAGCCACTTCAGTCAACTACCCCTATCAGACCGTTTTGCTACTGCGCGTCAGATCGCTGACCGATGGTTTGGAGAAAACGGTAGACCTGTTACTATGACTACACTCTATCGCCGCATGCGAGCCTTTGGACTTTTTTCATACAGTCCACAGTTAGCGCTTCTTCTGACTGCGGACCACTGTCGTCAATGTTTGAACGGCAACAATGGGAGGCAGAATGGCATAATGTCATCTTCAGCGACGAATCACGTCCTTTTCAGCAAGACAAATCACGTTCCCATATGGCTCATCGTACTACGGAGTTTCTTCAAGAAGCAGGCGTTGTTGTTTTGGCATGGCCACCGGATTTAAATCCTATCGAAAATGTGTGAGATAGGATGGGGAGGAGACTATCCTCTTTGCACCATCCGCTACAGCTAATCCACGAGTTGCTTGGAATGAGGTGTCACAACCAGACATCGATCATCGTTTTTTCGATGCCTAGACGTATACAGTGTATTCAGCTGCGGGGTTGCCCAACACTTATTACTTGTCAATAAAATTTCTTGAGACTGTTGTCGTTCCATTCTTGATGTAAGACTACCTCACTGTCTAAAAATCAAGTTGAAGAACTCATTTTTTCTGAGTATATTTGCCCACTAAAAGCTACCTAGTCTGCAAGTTGACATTTCGTCGTTTTTTTTGACGTTTTTTACATATAATAGCTGTGCTGGCCTTCCTAAGCTACTAATTTTGAACAATTACTACCAGGCTGTAAAAATAAGCAATATTGCATTAGAAGCACACCATCTTATGCAGCACAAACTCATTAGTATGTTGTCCAAGGAGAAGGATTTACAGTGCTAGTTTTCGGCCTAAATTTAATTTGGATAAAAAATGTTCAAAATCAGTTCGTATTAGCCCCCCAACCTCAAAAATTAGTCTGATTTCACTGATCATAGATTTCCTCGTAAATTTGACTTTAAAACTTGGAATTATGAGAAATGATTTTAATCCGCGTACTCCTGCTATATAGGCTCACCGCCCGGCGCACCGCTCCGGCTGACTAATCTAGCGTAGCCGCGCAGATGTGGAAATGAACCCTGTATACGACATCTGACCGAAAAATCTTATTTTATAGTATTTCCACAACAAAAAAGGTTTACTTGTTATAAGTGTCTATAAAATTGTTCAAAATCAGTACGTATACGCTCCCCAATCTCGATATAATTAGTCATATTTCACTCATCATAGATTTCGTCGTAAATGTGACTTTAAAACTTGGAATGATGAGAAAAGATTTCGATCCGCGTACTCCTGCTATAGGTATAAGCTCACCGCCCGGCGCACCGCTCCGGCTGACTAATCTATACACGGAATGGACGATGACTCGCTGCGCAGCCGCGCAGATGTGGAAATGTACAACGTTGCCAGATGGACAGTAACTACCGATAGGGCAAGCCAAGGATGGACTGATAGTGTGGGCCTCTGTGGCTGACTTCGTCAGTTTAACTTTTATATTTAACATGTGCGTAAATGGAGACAATTTAAATTGCGTTGATCCTTTATGAACTGATGACAGCGTCGCTAAGGGAATGCAGAGTCAATATACTTGACGCCATTTTTTTTACCAGTGAGTGAGCCGGAGGAAGATGACTTATTGAGAATGTCTCTCCTTGTGCTCAGAATGGTGAAATTAGTGTCACATGATGCCCTCGTTTGGAAATAAGCATGAAGATCTTTTTCCTCTCGAAGTTCAAACAATAGCCACATAAATTTAAAAATTTTCAGAGCATGCAATCTAGAGGGTGATTTAGATATGAGTAATGCCATCATAAAGTGAATAACGTAGCGGTAAAAGCATATTGTTTGCAATCGAAATAAGTAAGATGCATTTCGGCGCCTTTATTGAAGAAAAAGTAACAAACCAGAGGTTACTGCTGAAAAAATGCATGTTTTGTTGCAGTGGTCTACTAATGTACCACAGTATATATAAAATCACTTTTGCTAGTATTTATTAACCGAGTGGATTTGATGCGCATCACATGGTAGCACATTCCCAGCACACGGAGTACCAGTATAACGGGAGCTGACGACATTAGCTCTTCAGCCATAGGTTGTGCCAGAGGCGGCGGTACAGGGTCGAACTATAATTTTTTATATGTTGCAATAACTAATACTAAATGTATACCTGATTTATACTATAAATTATAGATAAACCAGGCTCTGTATATGGACAACTGTTTTGAGTCTTAGCAAGCGCCCATAAAATGATTTCTCCAGATTTTTTATATAAATCTACGACTATGTCAATGATAAAGTAGTTGTTCATATGTTTTTGCCAGCGATAGCAGATAAATAAATAAAATGTTTATTTCCTACTCCCAACTTTCAAAACCCTATGCTGGAGAACTAACGTCACCGAAGCCTCCTTCTTACCTTGTGCCGATGAAATCAAAAATATATACAACACACAGAAAACAGTGCTAAGACATGTATACTGTTTTCTATAAGTGAAATGTTATATGGACGAATTTAACAACCGAATTATATTCTTGAGGGCAAATGAAAAGCGCTTCCATCTACAGATACAAAAATTATTGTTGGGTGAAATTTTAATTAAATGCCAAAAGTTGGTTAAATGGCTTTTTCGCATATGTTAAGAAAACTATGGAGTATTGACTTAAGTGGTTTACAGAAGGGTTGTAAAGGATGGAAACACCTTCAAAATGAGGCGTCATATTATGCCCAATTTGCTGCAGCAGGAACAGCTTGCAAAAAATTACCGCGAACAATTATAAATTTTCAGAAAATTTTTAGCACTTTTTGCCCTGAATGTTAACCACTTCATTCTCTTGTGAACTTTTTGATGAAAAATAAATTTAAAGGTATCATTCTGAAGGTATTTTCATGCCCTTAAAGTTTTCTCCGAAAAAGATCCCCAGTAAAATTTGTTATATATATAATAATGATAATTCTCTCAATGTACAAAGAAAACAACATGAGTAAATAAATATAAAGATCAGCTTCAATAGGAGGCATTTGCATAGACCAATAATTTCAAGCTGGAACTGTAGAATACAAATTAAAGAAAGTGCAAGTATTAGTCACAGTGGATTATACATTTACTATTGAAATTTGTCAGTATTATTTATTGTATTAAGAGGCTAATTAAGCCCTGACTAGATTAAAATTATTAGGTCCAGTGACATATCGGGGGTCACCTTAACGAATATTATTGGCAAAAAATGTACGCCACTGCCTTTTTTTGTAAATTTCATGTTTGTTATTTGAAGTACCTAAAAATGCAATTTTTTTGCTTCTACAATTTTTTTCGTGTCTCACTTCGTTTTCGAAAAGAAAAAATTAAAAACCGTTTTATTGCATGTCGCTTGACAAAATTTTTTTATTCATTTTTGTTAAAAAAAAATCACAAGAGCCTTGGAAACCAAAAAGAACAAAAATTTGCCTTCTAATACAACAAATAATATTGCCACATTTCAAAAGGATCAAGTAAATATTTTTTAAGATACATTTTTTTTAAATTTATCACCCTGTATCTTGGAAACTCTACATTTCCGGACTCATGTTTATAGAGACTTTTTAAAATTGTTTAACAAGGAATCACCCTCTAGAATATAAATTTCTCTAGATATAATTTCCAAAATGTAAATGAAACTGGTACAAGGTCACTGGCTCAGCCCGACGACAGGTCGGGGTCAGTGTGTCAACCTTCAACCGACGGTTACGGTCACGCGTGTAGAGGTAATCGCGTAGACGAGAATCCCTCAACAAGCACTAGAGACGTGGCTAGAGAAGTATCAAAAACTAAAGTGTGGCAAACGCTGCGTGAAGAGGGTCTGGATCCGTTTCACGTCCAACGTGTACAAGCCCTTCAACCTGACGATTTTCCAGCAAGAGTGCGGTATTGTGAGTGGTTATTGCATCAACATGACAATAATCCGGACTTTTTGAAGTGCATATTGGTGACAGACGAATCTACGTTCACGCGTAATGGGGTGAATAACTTTCGCAACACTCATATTTGGTCAGTAGAAAATCCGCACGCTGTCCGTCGGGCACATTTTCAACAAACATTTTCGGTGAATGTTTGGGCTGGCATGGTGAACGGTATGCTCATTGGACCATTTATTCTCCCAAATCGATTGGACGGGATGCAATACCTAGACTTTTTACGCAACATTTTGCCTTCCTTGTTAGAAGATGTGCCATTAAGTGTAAGACAATCAATGTGGTTTCTGCACGATGGTCATATTTGTTAGCTTTGTTCGTGGTCTGCACCACCGCCGGCGTCTGCTCGGTAGCGCATCAGCTGATTTCATTTTCTGTTGGAGCGGTATGATTTCGGGCAGAGACGTACTTAGCCCTTCTCGTCAACTGGAGACTGAGTACTTTTTCCTTTATTTTTTTTTACTTGGTCTCCCACGTTTCACTACACATTACGTTTGTTATTTCAAGGGTAGTTGTTTCTGAAAAGGAAAACCCCAACTTTGCGGACACCCTGTATATGGATAAAGAGTCCTTTTATTTACGATCAATATGTCTGTTGTGAATTAAGCTTATACATTCTTTTTTCTGAAACACGTGATATCTTGGTCATAAAGCAAAAGTAATTTAGTTGGCACTCAAACACAGACATGGTAATCTGCTTAACAAAAACTACCCCATTCACGGACACGAAAATTAAGGTCATAAAACTGATATCTCTCCTGTAAGCTGACTTGGCGGTAAATATGTCACTTAAGCCAGCAACTGCATCTGAAACCTCCGCAATTCTTCCAAATAGCGACTGCTTCAAATCCACTAATCGCAACTAAAAAAGCGATATTTTACCTAAACTACCTATTCAACTTTTAATTAACTCTAACGTCGGAGTATCTAGCTCATTTTGCGTGTTCACCATGAACGTAGATCGGGAATTTTTCAGCCTCACAACGTGATAGAAACATTTTCTGATATCAAGCAAAGGTAATATTAATTTTTCACGTTGAACGGTTTTATTTTTAAGAAACACAATAACGTTGCAGATACTTTCCTAAAAGCTAAAAAGATGATGTATCATATGTATTCTACTAATCATTTTGTATTAGGTTTTTTTCTAAAGTGTACTTTTGTATTTGTCGCGCAAGTTTTATTCCATACTCATACAGGAGACGCAATCCGCCATTTTGTGCTGGCGGCCATATTGGATTTGGAATTGTTCAATGGTGTTGGGCATTTCACTTATCAAGCTCTTCCATTTGATACCCATATTGAGGAGACCGAAAAATATGTAATCCGCCATTTTGTGTTCGCGGCCATCTTGAGTTTGCAATTGTTACATGGTGTACTTTGTTATTTTGAGGTGGCCATCTTGGATTTAAAATTCTGCTTATCAAACCCTTTCATTTGGTATCCACATTGAGTTGGAAAAGATATACAGGGTGACTTCGAAGTTGAGTCATTTATTTTAACAGTGAGTAGACCTGATCAAAAGAAATGTTTTTTTCCTTTAACATTTTTGTGGTAAAATTAAAGTAACAAAGTTATAGCCCTTTAGAAGTTTGAGTACCGCCCTGTCTCAATAATAATATTATGTGCTCGTGTGTGGCAACAACGGATATAATCCTAAAAAAGCGAAAGAATTTGAAACGCTTATCACGATGTTTTTACTACAATTTTATTCAGTTGTATTCAGTCAATGTGACAGTCGGTAACGCGTGAGTAAATAGTGGTGTTTGTTGCGTTGCTGAAACGAAATAAAAAATGCCACCTGTTTACGAAAATGCTAAACTTGTGAACTTATTTACGGGGGTACGGGGGGGGGGTCTTTACAAAATGCTGCCGCGGTATCACGGATCGGTTTCCCAATCGAGTGCAACCAACCCCTCGTGCATTTGTTAATGTAGTACAAAGGGCTCGTGAATCAGGTGACTTAAGACCTCACAGGGAAGGGCATGCCGGTGTTCAAAGACCGCACGATCAAATACAGGTCCGCACTGAAATACTTGTCGGGAGGATACTTTATAAAACAAGGTAACATTTTTATTTTATTTTTTTTTTATTTTTACAGACATATTTTGGTTTATCTTCCTTCTACAATCATTATCTGAAAATTAATGACTCAACTTCAAAGTCAGTATAAGTAATCCGCCATTTTGTCATATAAAAGGGTAAAAGATATGTAACGCTCATGGGGTACACATGCATGGGTCCTGTACTTGCTTTTTGTTTTATAAATTAAACTTACAGCTATTCGCTTTTTTCGCTAGTTTTGCTCTTCTCGTCTGCCACTTTGTTACCCAGTTGCTGACGTTTTATATATGGCTTACCTGCAACAAACAAATATATCACCGTTAAAAAAATGTTGACCCTCTAAAGATATATCCCCAGAACTTTTTACTGGGGTAGTGACTTCATTTTCGAATAGGTCAGTCTGTCGGTCACAAGCTAATAAATAATGTTGATTAATGGCGTGATTCCATTCTAATAAAATCGTTGCAATCGTTGCTGAGATTGCGCAGTGACGACATCGCTCATAGAGATGATAGAGACATCACAAATCATCCAAAAATATTACATTTTCCATGATTACGCAATTTGTAAAGCGTATAGACACTATAAAAGGTAATAACAGCCACCAGCGTTGCCAGCCCCATCCGAGAGAAAAACTGTATACGACCTTGAAAAAACTGAAGACAACTATAGAATATTATTTAAAAAACTGTGAATCTACAGCCTCCCATATGTACAGTATTTTTCATGGGTACCTATCGTGGACCAAGTAACAGTTTTGCATTGCTTAAGCAAATTCTTTTTGTGCGGTTGTGGTTCTGGTTGGCCTTGAGACATAAAAATGACACAATTTCCATTCAAATTTTTACAAATTCACTCAAGGTCACCCAGAACAACAACCGCTCAAAAAGAATGTGCTTTTTGCATGCATGATCAGCTGTCATTTCTGACTTAAATTGAATCAAGTTCTTTTTGCAGCGGTTCTTCTTTTTTATACTCCAACTACCACGAAGGCCTAAGGCCTAAACACCTATTGGGTACAGTGGGGCTATAGGGGGATACAGGGGAAAGGGGGGACACCACACGGACTCTGGCGAGGGAACACGTGTGGATGCAACATTCACACATTCTGGCTCCGCGTACGGGATCCGCCGGGTGGTACCTCCGCGTTCGACAGTCAGAGACCGTCTACCACCTACGGACAATCACAAGAATGATATTTTACCAAATATTTGACCAAACGCCTCTATCAAAATAGTCAACATATGTATATACCAGGACTGCTTATGTTAATCGAATACATCTTTCGGATATGAAAGAAATGAAATGGAGAACCCAGCATAGCGGCTATTGTTGAAAATAATGACTGCATTTAGATGCGAAATCTGAAACGCCAAGGCAGCATTTAGGTAAGTTGTAGTAGTAATATAGACACACAAGGTCGTCATCAAAGCGTTATTATAATAATTTCTCGCTGATGTGTGTTTGCCCTAAAGGCCTAAGTGCATAATTTCGCACTTTGCTTCGCGTCCAGCCTGCAAGGTACGAAAAATCTTGTGTTAACATCGCCACTCTTTTTATTTCCAAAACCCACGGTGTTAGAAGATTGTAATAGACCAGGCGAAAGCCTCGCATTCATGGAAGAAACATTCTATTGGACTTTTGCCCCATTTTTTTCAAGTTATGATAGGTTTTCTAATCATCCCGAATAAAAAAAAGTTGTCAGTAACTTTCCTCTAAGGTTGCCCGTTTCCTAATTATAGGCGATTTAGAATCTGAAAAATCCGAAACGTGATCATACTCATTGCTCAAAAACTAGCTTAATTTCTTTGATATTGCCAGGTATCTAAATCTAAGCTCAAACATTCCCATTCTTCAAGAAGCCGAAGAACAACTAAGCATGCTGCTTTCGTCCATCTGACCACAGAACAGACAGCTGTTTTGTGCTATTCGGCAACTCATCAGCATGGTCTCAGCGAAAGCTTGGTGTCTTCAATTTTGGTACGAGGTGGCAATTTGTACTGTCTTATGTCGATACACCTTATATCCTAAATAGCAAATAGTTGCTCTGCTTTCGTACGTTGTCCTACCTAGACGATGCTGACGAATTTTCAAATAGTACGAAACAGCTGTCCAAGCTGGCCATCTGCGGTCGGACGCACGAAAGCTATATTACTAGGTTTTACAGAAAAATATAATAATAAAACGTCTTTTAAATATGCTACGCAGTTTTTTTATATGCGTTCCTTAAATAGATGCAACATCCGTTGGAACTTTGGACGCAACTTTTAATTTCTACAAGAGTCTATCTATACTAAGTGACATATAAATCCGAACACCCAGTTTAAATGGTTTTATTTTAATAAAATTTTGTATAAGTACTTAATGAAGCATAATAAGTAAATGATAAAAATTTAAAAATGATTGCACTGCTTTAAAGCCCTTTGACCTTTAATAATGTGTGGATGCACCCTGATGTGCTACGCATTCTCCAACGCGCCTAGGCATGCTTCTGATCATTTGGTCAATGTCCTCCTGTGGTATCTCATTCCACCAACTCCTCTCGAAGTGCTTCTAGAGTCTGAGGAGGACGTTGCAAATTGAGCAATCTCCTACCCATCATATCCCACACGTGCTCAATTGGGGATAAGTCGGGAGATCTTGGTGGCCATGGTAACAATGTGACATCATTATGTTGAAAGAAGTCTATTGCGACTCTTGCAACATGTGGTCGGGCATTATCTTGTTGGAAAGTTGGATCTGCCAGGGTGTCAAGATAGCGTAAAAGATGGGGTTCTAGAACTTCGTGGATATAACGCTGCGCGTTCATGTTACCTCTGATGAAGATTAAAGGTGACCTGGAACCATAAGCTATAGCACCCCAAACCATAACTCCAACAGTGTGATGAACATGTCTTTCAACAAAAAACTGTGGATTCCTCCTTTCACCACGTCGCCTTCTAACCCTGGCACGACCATCGTGCATGCCTAAACAAAATCGAGACTCGTCACTAAAGACAATACTGTTCCATTCCTGATCCCAGAGTGACCGTTTTCTGCACCACTCAAGGCGATTACGTAGGTGTTCTCGAGTTAAAGGGAGGACCCAGTGTGGCCGGTATGAAAACAAGCCAAAACTTCTCATTCGTCGGTAAACACTTCGCATGCCAATAGGTCTTCCGTGTTCTGCAAACCATTCATTTGCAATGAACCTGGTAGTGGAGAAACGGTACCTTAAGGCCAATAATCTTAGGCGGCGATCTTCACGGTCTGTTGTTCTACGGCAGCGTCCAGTGCCCCTTGCTCTTTGCGTACGGCCTTCTCGAAGCCATGCCTGACAACATCTAACCACAGTGTCTACACTTCTTTGCACTCTAACTGCAATTGCCCGAAAAGAAAGTCCAGCTTCCCGAAGTCCCACTATACGGCCCCTATCAAACTCACTAAGTTGACGAAATCGTACAGGTCTCCGTACTCTAGGCATCGTAACCGATTCTTTACTGCGGCTGAAATATTCATTTTTAGAGCGTTATTGAATTAAAAAAAAGCAGTATAAAAACCGGAATGTCCAACTGATAAGGCTGAAAATTTTTTCGCTTGTTATTTACAGTAAGATAAATACATTCACCAACTTTTATTAAAATAAAACCATTTAAACTGGGTGTTCGGATTTATATGTCACTTAGTGTATATAGCTTAAAACTTTGCACAGACAACTCAAAATTAACAGTCTTCAAGCATTAAAAAGGGCCATTACTAGGACTTTTTAGTCTGTATCATGCCTTATACTTTATAATATAAACAAAATTTTCTATGATCTAAAAAACGTGATTATGGAAAACGCAAGATTTTCGCCTTATCTATAATGGATGCTCTATTACGGGCAAGAAATATTGTTTGTATTTAGACATGTTCATGATGTAATGGTACGTTTGCATGGGTACAGGGAATAAAAATAAGCACGGGTATTAAACTTACATGGATTGAGCACATGAGAATACGCAAATGTACAGGATGTTTCTTCTCAGGTATGTATTTCGATTTAAGGAGGTTTTGGATTATCACTATAGAATAGTGCCTAAAATTAAATTCCCATTTTGATATTGATTTAAGAAACTTAGATCTACCCTTCTTCACCACACAGCAATGTTTTACATCTCAAAAATGGCGTCCAGTAGGTTGACTCTACACTTTCCACGCAACGCCATCAATCACAATACTTAGCAGAAATAAGCAGGAGTTCTTAAAACGTCAAAAAACGTGGTTACACCAATTTTTATTTTTTGCCTGTTACTTGGCTGCCACTGGGTTGATTTTCAAAAATAAAGCCTTTTCGTCCTGGGCGTAATAGTAGCCTTGTATCAAACTTGCATCAAAATCTGAGCAGTACTTACCAAATTATGCAAAACATCTTGCGATACACCATGTACGTAGGCACTTTGGCATTCATACAATCATGCGACTAACCAGATCGGTTATAGGTATTCAATCTCTTACAAAACATCAAGTCACTTCTCGGTAACATGAGTATAATAGTACTTCATAGATGCTCAAGCGTACCATATGTGCATTAATATTTATTCTTGGCACAATGAAGTACTACAAAGGGTAGACAGAGTAAGGTACCTACTGTTAAACAAGTGAAAAACGTGACCATTTTGTTTTTATACAGGTGTCAAATCGCCAACGCATGTACACGACTTACATTGTCAGGTTATGTTAAAAAGAACTGTTGTAGGTAAGGTGTGGTAGTACCTACTTTTTTGAAACGGAAGATAAACGTGGGTACTAGACTTGTCATACAAGGTGGCTCAAATTAAGTAAATTGTGAAGCAAAATCGGTTAGTACAATAGGTATTTGCTAAGCAAAGTAGAGACGAATTATATAGTCAGTAAAACACAGTGTAACTCATATTTTTGCATCGCTATAAAAAAACTGCTGTATACCAATTGACCTCACAATTATTAACTCATTTCGAAATAACTTGATTATGCATGCGCCTCCAAAGTATCTACCACGGTATTATTAAAAATATCCAACGTCCTATTGAAAACTAAATTGACGTATTTATTAATCAATCCTAAACATGGTGGCTGCACCGTTTATAAAGGTAATCTCCAAATTCCATCTACGTATTGAAAACTAAATTAGCTACCAGATAAGATACGGTAGCATGAAAGGCTTGTCAGTCTTCCAATTGATTTCAAAAACAGCCCTACCTTCCTTGGGTTCAACATACAAACATGAAAAAAGCTCATTATACGAACAGCTGTTTATTTTTAGTTACCTGATAGGCCAGGGGATAGGCCATTGTTGTAAATCAAACACTTTGGATTAGCAATCTTTCTTTAGACAAAGCAAAAGTCTCTTTACCGACGACTCATTTTTTTTTAGCCACCAGGGTTTAAAAAAACATGTATTTTTTTATTTTGTACAAAACACATGTTTTTTTTGTTTTTAAATTTTATGTTTTGAACAAACAAAACTTAGGGAAAAACGTTGTTTAAATCATATTTATTCATAATATTACTTGAAAATGTACTAAATAATAGATACCTTATTTAAAGTCCGACTCTGTACTAAACTGTGGCGATCAGCTGTTACGAACTACGTCGCGCCACGCCGCCGTTAGGCTGTGCCGGTGAATCCCCGAAATAAGAAAACCAATTGCAATGAGGAACTATTGGCCTGACGGAACCACAGACTGCTATTTATAAATTCGCCTTGGAAGTTGGCTATTGCAATAACGTCTACTGTACGTTATGTTGCGGTGTTCTTTTTTTTGAAAAATGTCGTCTACAGGAAGGAAGAAAGATGCCATTTCGTCCTATTCTGATGTTAAAGATAATAACAAAAAATCAGTGACTGCTAGATGTAAAAAATGTAAAGTAATTATACTAAGTGACATATAAATCCGAACACCCAGTTTAAATGGTTTTATTTTAATAAAATTTTGTATAAGTACTTAATGAAGCATAATAAGTAAATGATAAAAATTTCAAAATGATTGCACTGCTTTAAAGCCCTTTGACCTTTAATAATGTGTGGATGCACCCTGATGTGCTACGCATTCTCCAACGCGCCTAGGCATGCTTTTGATCAGGTGGTCAATGTCCTCCTGTGGTATCTCATTCCAGGCAACCACCAACTCCTCTCGAAGTGCTTCTAGAGTCTGAGGAGGACGTTGCAAATTGAGCAATCTCCTACCCATCATATCCCACACGTGCTCAATTGGGGATAAGTCGGGAGATCTTGGTGGCCATGGTAACAATGTGACATCATTATGTTCAAAGAAGTCTATTGTGACTCTTGCAACATGTGGTCGGGCATTATCTTGTTGGAAAGTTGGATCTGCCAGGGTGTCAAGATAGAGTAAAAGATAAGATAAGCTATAGCACCCCAAACCATAACTCCAACAGTGTGATGAACATGTCTTTCAACAAAAAACTGTGAATTCCTCCTTTCACCACGTCGCCTTCTAACCCTGGCACGACCATTGTGCATGCCTAAACAAAATGGAGACTCGTCACTAAAGACAATACTGTTCCATTCCTGATCCCAGAGTGACCGTTGTCTGCACCACTCAAGGCGATTACGTCGGTGTTCTCGAGTTAAAGGGAGGGCCCAGTGTGGCCGCTATGAAAACAAGCCAAAACTTCTCATTCGTCGGTAAACACTTCGCATGCCAATAGGTCTTCCGTGTTCTGCAAACCATTCATTTGCAATGGACCTGGTAGTGGAGAAACGGTACCTTAAGGCCAATAATCTTAGGCGGCGATCTTCACGGTCTGTTGTTCTACGGCGGCGTCCAGTGCCCCTTGCTCTTTGCGTACGGCCTTCTCGAAGCCATGCCTGACAACACCTAACCACAGTGTCTACACTTCTTTTCTCTCTAACTGCAATTGCCCGAAAAAAAAAGTCCAGCTTCCCGAAGTCCCACTATACGGCCCCTATCAAACTCACTAAGTTGACGAAATCGTACAGGTCTGTCTCCGTACTCTAGGCATCGTAACCGATCGTAAAGGATGTCAAGAACAAAAATCCGCCAACGTTGATTCTTTACTGCGGTTGAAATATTCATTTTTAGAGCGTTAGTGAATTAAAAAAAAGCAGTATAAAAACCGGAATGTCCAACTGATAAGGCTGAAAATTTTTTCACTTGTTATTTACAGTAAGATAAATACATTCACCAACTTTTATTAAAATAAAACCATTTAAACTGGGTGTTTGGATTTATATGTCACTTAGTATATTATGGCTGGACTAGTGCTGTTTAATTTAAGTGTTTTAAACATGTTTCAAACAAAAACTGTTTTGAACCTAAGCGAATGTTTAAAACATGTTTAAAACAATTGGTCAAAACAAAATGTTTAGAAAGAAACAACCCTGCAGCGAACTATAGACAGCTGTTTCGTGCTTTCCGGTAACTCATCAGCATGGTCTAGGCTTGATCTCAGGTGGACAACATAGCAACTATTCTCTATCCAAGTGCACAAAAGCTAAAACTGTCAAAAACGGTCGCTTTTTATCAGATTGCCTTATTTCAATAAAAGTTCAAAAAGACCACCATTATATTTCCGCAAAATTTGTGGTGGCTGGAATTTTATGAAACGCATTACCTATTTTTTCTTGTAACTGATCTTCTGATTTCCCCTGCCACTTGGTGTAGGTTGATATTTTTTATGTCATTATATAGAGTCAATCATCTTGACACCGTTGTTTTGTGTGTGCGATACGGACCACCACGTTCACAAAAAACACATATTGTAAAACAAACACAAATGAACCGTTCGTTTCTGATCAGATAGCTCCGTTGAATATACACCATAATCTTTCATGTTTCACGTGTGACAAAGAATGAAAAACGATCAGATGACGTTATGTATAACTGTTTTAGGATGCTCACAAAAAAGCATAATACGGAATCGAACCGCATTAGGTAGATCGAAAAATTTATAAACCTCCTCGGAATTCCAACAACGTTACTCATACGCTCTCTCGTACCTGGTCCATTTTTCATTTAACTAAAAGTTATCGTGTTTCGTATCCGCCGAAACTAGAATGCCAACACAAGCAACAAACGCTCGGTTGTCGATAACGGAAGTTCATTTTGTTTTTAGGTTGGATAAGTTCATTATACTGAGTGATAAAAAAAGGTAAACACCTACGTATGTTTATCCGATTTTGATCATTTTTGGCATATTTTATACTCAGTGTCCCTTACTAGTAAAATGATTAAATTTTCAGCTTGATTCGACAACTGACTACAGAAGCTGGTTCAATAATGTCTTGAGGATCCACGATTTTGAGTTATATGGGTATTATGATTTTATATTATTATATGACATGAAATTTTAAACATGTATACTTGTGTAGACCTAAATATACTAAGTGACATATAAATCCGAACACCCAGTTTAAATGGTTTTATTTTAATAAAATTTTGTATAAGTACTGAATGAAGCATAATAAGTAAATGATAAAAATTTCAAAATGATTGCACTGCTTTAAAGCCCTTTGACCTTTAATAATGTGTAGATGCACCCTGATGTGCTACGCATTCTCCAACGCGCCTAGGCATGCTTCTGATCAGGTGGTCAATGTCCTCCTGTGGTATCTCATTCCAGGCAACCACCAACTCCTCTCGAAGTGCTTCTAGAGTCTGAGGAGAACGTTGCAAATTGAGCAATCTCCTACCCATCATATCCCACACGTGCTCAATTGGGGATAAGGCGGGAGATCTTTGTAGCCATGGTAACAATGTGATATCATTATGTTGAAAGAAGTCTATTGTGACTCTTGCAACATGTGGTCGGGCATTATTTTGTTGGAAAGTTGGATCTGCCTGGGTGTCAAGATAGGGTAAAAGATGGGGTTCTAGAACGCTGCGCGTTCATGTTACCTCTGATGAAGATTAAAGGTGACCTGGAACCATAAGCTATAGCACCCCAAACCATAACTCCAACAGTGTGATGAACATGTCTTTCAACAAAAAACTGTGGATTCCTCCTTTCACCACGTCGCCTTCTAACCCTGGCTCGACCATCGTGCATGCCTAAACAAAATCGAGAATCGTCACTAAAGACAATACTGTTCCATTCCTGATCCCAGAGTGACCGTTGTCTGCACCACTCAAGGCGATTACGTCGGTGTTCTCGAGTTAAAGGGAGGACCCAGTGTGGCCGGTATGAAAACAAGCCAAAACTTCTCATTCGTCGGTAAACACTTCGCATGCCAATAGGTCTGCAAACCATTTATTTGCAATGGACCTGGTAGTGGAGAAACGGTCCCTTAAGGCCAATAATCTTAGGCGGCGATCTTCACGGTCTGTTGTTCTACGGCGGCGTCCAGTGCCCCTTGCTCTTTGCGTACGGCCTTCTCGAAGCCATGCCTGACAACACCTAACCGCATTGTCTACACTTCTTTGCACTCTAACTGCAATTGCCCGAAAAGAAAGTCCAGCTTCCCGAAGTCCCACTATACGGCCCCTATCAAACTCACTAAGTTGACGAAATCGTACAGGTCTCCGTACTCTAGGCATCGTAACCGATCGTAAAGGATGTCAAGAACCAAAATCCGCCAACGTTGATTCTTTACTGCGACTGAAATATTCATTTTTAGAGCGTTAGTGAATTAAAAAAAAGCAGTATAAAAACCGGAATGTCCAACTGATAAGGCTGAAAATTTTTTCACTTGTTATTTACAGTAAGATAAATACATTCACCAACTTTTATTAAAATAAAACCATTTAAACTGGGTGTTCGGATTTATATGTCACTTAGTATACTTTGTATAAAGGATTGGCCACAAATCGTATTACTTCATTATCGTACTACTCTATTTTTATTCGACATTGTACATTTAATTTTTGGCTGAGTTAGAAAATACCTTAAGGTAACATTTCGATTCTTTGATTTCAAATTCTAGCACCTCGCCTTACTCAAAATAAAAAGTGTATCTAAAAAAGAATCGAATAAAGGCATGTTATTACTATTGATATCAATATTATTGTTTCTGCTGCTGTTTATTGCGGACATGCCCACGATTGTCCTTTGTTTTTCATCAAGTTTTCGCAAGGTTAGTTATCTTTTTCTATAATCAGAAATCTACTTTGAAAAGGTGTTTCGTAGATGGCGCTGTAGCTCACATATAAATTAATCTTTAAAATCTAAAGAAAAACTTACCCGGAGCGATGAACAACTACTTTGTAACCTGTTTAGAAGAAGATAAACATATTTGCATCGGGTTGAATGAATGAATGAATCGTGAAATTAGAGGCATTCCGAACACCATAAGGAGCCAGTGCATAGGCCGCTTAAGCGGGCCCTTATGCACCTCTACATTCCTTAGATCACAAGCCTCGCCCTTTTAGCGAAGATGGAAAATGAATTTCATGAATACGAAGTTTTGCCTAGTCTAAACTTGTTTTGAATCCCTTCCTGATGAATTGAACAGTTGGCTTGCTTTTAAAATGAAACAATAAAATCCCATAAGGTCCTTTGATTTTATATCGAATATTTCAGAACACCTGGACAAGTACTGAAAACTCAGTGTAAAATAAATTGCCCAATTTCCTGAACTATAACAACTTTACAACTTGGAATAGATATGCTAGCTTTAAAAATATAATGCAGGAATGATTTTACTTTTACAACTTCTCATAACTTTTGACATACGATATGGCCCTCGCATATGTGTAGTAATGTTTTATGCTTTTCTAAATTGTATTAAGTTCACAAATCAAATCATAAACAATGTACACAAGAGGAAAGGTCCTTATATACTATGCCATGAAAGTTATGTCTACAAATAATATGCATATTTACAATTTAAGCACTTTCGTTCTTTCCCTAACCAGAAACATAATAGATATGGTACCTGATTTATACACAAAGCGGAAACATCTCATTCCTGCGATAAATTTTTCAACTCGATTTTTTCCATAATCACTTTTGTTGGAGTCAACCGTATACAACGTCGTTTCATGATGCACCGGAAGGAAAACAAGCAAATGGGCAACGGTATGTAATTATAAAGTCAAAGTTGACAGTAGCAACTCCTACAATATAATATTGAGTTTTTTATAGAGCCATTTTCGATTGATTGCTTTTCGTTGTCAGTCTCCAATGACCAGACCTCTACCGTACTGATGATTGCTAAATAGCATGAGACAACGTTGTATATGTCTAGTAATGGTCACAGAAATGGGGAGCAAAGAGATTCTATTCAAGTAAAATAAAACAGTGTGTTCTACTCGTCATTGAATGGATAAACATGCTGCTTTCGTCTATTCACCAACCGTGGTCAGCCGTTTCGTGCTTTTTGGTCTCAGGTGGGCAGATCAATACTGGCCCATGGTTGCTATCGTTGTGTATGTTCAGCAGATCCTATTTAGTTTAGTATTCTGGTTCGAAAGCCTTAGATATTTCCACTACTTCTGTATGGGCGAGCACGGCATTAATATGTTCACTAAGATCAGTCCCAGGTATTGTTGTTTGGTTGATAAGAACGTTGACATCATCCCATCGTGACATTAGGACAAGGGACAGGCTAGATAAATAATCGTCTTAAAATGATAATAGGATCATAATAACTCATCCATCTAATAAAGACGCATTCTTAATCACATCCCTTTTTAATGATGATAGGTGGACAGTTAAGCCACAGGTCACAGTATATGTATACAGTATGTTAGTAAAGTATCTGGCGAAACTTAAAGCTCCTACAGTGCTTCGTTTTAATATTGATTTTTCGTAAAATTTTTCAGTAATTTTGTATCTAAAAATTTCACACTCAATTTATCCCAGGAGGCGACTAGACATCATCTAGAAGAAACTTTTTGTATACGCTGAAAATGTGTCAGCCTCCAAAACTTTTTAAAGAGGAAGGAAGGAAATTTTGTCGTTGGGGGCGAAATCTTAAAAATATTGTTCAGAAATCGATGGTCGGATTCCTCCGAATAAACCCGAGAACCGCCGCCTCAAGTATTTTGCATTTGCTTTGAATTTCATTATAAATTTAAAATCTACGTCTTAAAGACCATACACAAATTTTGTACAACCCACATCCCTATACATATTTAGCTTTTGGGTGGTTCTCCATCACATTCTCGTAACTAGTTAATTGATGCTTTTGGCGACGATTTAAATTTTTAAATCATTTTTATATTGCCGATAATTTGGTCCTGATTGGTGCCTTTCATATATAGGAATTTTATGCATAAGAACGTCCACAATAGCATACCTTTGCCTCGAAAACATTTCGTTGCAAATTTTAACCTGTCGAAAGCATTTGAGACTTATTTATGGGATGAGCCACTCTACAGGGTGGCTCTACCTAAATATCCTCGAGTTAATGTAAAAGTAGGTTACGACAAAAAATTACAAATCTGAAAGGACGGTTATTTTGTTTAAAGTACTCAAAAAAAAATGGCGTCAAGTAGGTTGACCCTCACCTGTCGTTGCCTCTGAGCATGTCTGATAGAGTCAATTAAATGCACCTGCAATGTCCAAAAAGGCCACGAGTTCTCCAGCCTACCGACCAGATTATGTAAGGCCAGATCAGTCGATTTCCCAGCTTGGTATGCAAACTGATTTGTATGAAAGACACACCTTTCCAGCGGGCCATCCCTTAAGTATCTATCAACTATCCTTTTCGGTGTCTTAAGTACAAAAGATGAAAGAGTAATCGGACGAAAATCCTTCGGGCCAGTATATCTAGCTCTGCCTGGTTTAGGAATGAATACCGCCAGCTTCTAGGTGTAAAGCCCGTGGCCACACATGCTCGAAACACCTTCAACAGGTAAGGAACAACCGAACTCCGTCCCTGCTGTAACATGGCCGGAAAATACTCCATAGTCCTTCCCTGCCTCAAGTATCGTCCATCTGGTAACACTGCGAACCACACCAGTCAAACATGCCATAAACGCCAGACACGATACTACTACTACTACTATATAACTGGAGATCGAGAACGCTGGCGATGCAGTCAGACGCACACGGATTGTGTCGCATGAATCTCGCCATCGTCCCGATCGACCGCGTGCCGCTCCGGTAAATATTTCTTAAGAGCAAATGTACGGCGAAACCTATGACATATACCTCCCCACTCCTTACAACCCCCAAACCAAGTTTTTTCTGAAAACGATCTGGAGCCTCTAAAATGCCAAGAAACGACGTTTGAGTGATTTTTATCTTTTCAAAAACTACAAAGCTTTTTTTGTCCTTGGCGTAGTAGTGACCTTGTCTGAAAATTTCATCCAAATCCGGGCAAATTATAGACGGGCCAAGGATTAGATATAGATCGATCGACAGACAGACTTTACATTGTAGATATACATGTCACATAATATGCAAAAAAAATAATACCTGATTTTCGAAATTTTTCGCGATTACAATACTTGTCCAGTGGCATATAAGTAAAAATAAAAGAGGATTTCGGAAAATCCCAACTATACAGTTCGATTTTGTATTTCGTGCTCAAATGTTTGAGAATATCGGTAAGTCTGCATTTCGTTAAATAGCAGTCCAGAGAAAAAGCTGGAAATTCGCCCGGCATTTGGTGAGGGCCCCAGTATAAATCACCTGCCAAACGTAAGCCAAGGTAAATTAGACCAAATTGTGTGGATGAAAGATGTCTTGATACCCCTCTGCCATGGGTACTTTTGCTTTGATTAATATTTACCCTGTAAAAACTTTATTTAAGGAGTGCTGTTAAGAACTTTTTTATTAGTTTATGTGGAGATGCAATAAATTGCCCGGAGGTGTCTTCGGATTTCTTCTTGGACCAATTTAATGTCTTTCCCAACTATAAAATCATGTAAAAACTGTTAAGTAGGTCATAAATTTCTTTTCCATCATGAATCTGATAGCTTACTCTGCAAACATTTAGTGCGCTGTAGTAAATCAAGTTCTCAAAAGGCAATTTCGAATTAATTTTTAATTCAGCCTCACTGAGTTGCTTGTAGTTCAGGATAATAACAACAGTAGACACTTTAATTTGGTGAAACCCTTATTAACCCCCATGCCAAAAGACCAGTAGGACACAAAGGGTCAACTCGTTGCCACGATTTTCGTAACAATCCAGATACATAATAATGATCCTATTTCTGTGCACATTAAAAATGAACCGTATTCTATTTTTGTATCGCATTTTTCCTCTTGGAGAGCCCAGATTTTTTCCATCCGGATTAGACGCTTGATGTCAAAACATAAAGAAATTACCATCACAATGGACTATTTAAGATCTCAGGGAATCTCACTGTGGATATTTATAACGCAGACAAATTTATTCGGTTGATAGTTTACGTGATTCTGAAGCAAGATAGTAAATAAATAATCATAGCTTCTTAAAATAATCGACTGAGTACTTTATAAATTCATTGTTATACATGAAAATACCACGCGAATTTTTTTTTGTTTGTTACCATACTTCACGTTGCCCTTTTATTAGATGAAGAACCTCCTCCAAATGGCTTGTGTACGAGATAGAAAGACCTACTCGGTGTGGGATGTAAGCGTCCAGGAAAATTATATGACACAGTAAACTAAAAGAAAATCCACAAGTTTGTGATTGATATAGGAATGAAATTTTTCAAATCCGATTGATAAACAAACACATCGGTTTACCTAGATGAAGCTCGGCTCCTGTGCTGGATACTGATGCATGTCGTATCTTTTTGCCTAATATCTTAATATCACACAAGTTTAGTAGCCTAAATACAATAAAGTACAATATTTTATAGAGTATTAATACACTTATTGTATTAATGTATTATCGTGGTGGAAGACGGGTATTTTTTGCTGAGCACTGTTTCGCAATCGTCTTAAAACCTCCAAATAGCACAAGCTCTCGAATTTTTCATCGATACGGGCAGTTGATGGACGTCCAGCGCGAGGTTTGTCATCAATCGACATGTCGCCATTTTCAAATCTAGCAAACCACTCGTACATCTGAGTTTTTCCAAAAGCATCATCTTTGTAAGCTATTTTCAACATTAAAACAGTTTCAGCAGCATTTTTACCAACTAGAAAGCAAAATTTCACAGCTGCACGTTGCTCACTGAAGCTTGCCATCGTAAAACACGAAACAAGCACAAAACAGTAACAAAAAGAATGATTACAGAGGAACGATCGACAATTCAGATGGCACTGAACTGGTAATGAGTTGCGCTGTACGCCTCTAGGGGCAGAAATGTGTACTACACAAGCTCCGCCCACTGCAATGCTATTCCGGTTATTTTTGGGTACCTCTTCGTATATCTACAAACATTTGCATATTTATTAGACTGGATCCAACACAAAATGTTCAAATAGTGATCAACACTGTAATCCGATCAAGAAAATGTTTCAGTCTATATTTGATACTACAAAATTTCGTGAAAACCGGCTATCTGTTGAAATCTAGAGACCTGAAGGATTCGATAATATGCAGTGTGCAACATATTACAGTTCCGTGTATTTATAAATAATCCTGATTTGGTCTAGCACTGCTGCTCTCAATAGTTTCCACTTGAATCATCGCATGACCTCCAATGTGACCGATCATCAGTCTTGCACGTCCACTTTGATTTATGGTCAGCATCAAGCACGCTTCCATTCCGCGAACATGCGGAAAACTGTTGAAAATGTAGATGATGTTTCAATCAAACGTATTAGAACATCAATTTAAATTCAGACTTCATCTAGGAATAGTCATCATGTATATCCATTATCTGTAATACACACACTGAGAAAAAACCTTGATATATGGGCTGTGTGCTGAAATATTATGTTCGTAGTTTGTTCTGCTCCAATTGATGTGCCAGTTATCGAGGGAATGTAATAGTGCCCGATCTTATAGGTTGAAAAAATAGATAGAACAATCAAGTTATACGGTTTTATTGTGATCTGTTAGTAGAAAGGATGAATTGGAATTTTGACGCACATCAGGCAAGCTAAATTAAACAGTTGTAAAGCAACAGAACAAGCGACATGATTTTTGGTTGTTTATTGTTGCTTGTTTGATTATGCATAGTGTTTGTCATATGTTATAAATAGACTTTGTCTAACTAGTAATCATTTATTAATTCACCAACCACGTAATTGTATAACATTTATTATAACTAAAGCTAATAAATGTTTTGTGTGGGTAAAAAGAAGTGATATTCAAATGACTTTCTCGTATCTATACACCTATGCTTTTACTTGTAGATATTCTCTTTTTTATCATAGATCTAGTTAAACCAGCAACAGTGACAAGGTATACAGGGTTTAAACATTATGGTAGTCGTTATTGAAATGGGTCAAAACAAGTCAAAAAGTTCATATGACCCATGGTCCAAAAGTCAATAGACTTTTGTCTAAATGGCTTTATAGTTTACAACTTTAAGTGCTCTATATCGACCACAATCATCACAATCTTACTAATTTTTATAATCTAATCTAATGGCATTAGGTTTTTCTAAGTTAAGCCAAAATTTGTAGTCAGTAAGTAAGTTTCATTAAATCAAATATTTAAGACACACGTGACAACAGCACGTCGATCTTTCATCCCTATTATCGAACCGGCAATCGATCGCAAACGGCAACAGCGGTTAGTTATCGTTTTGCATAGATAAATTACTTTATCGTTTTGTCGAGCAGAGAGTGTTGTTTTGTTTTTGTTCGCGTACGTCGTCGTGTTTATTTACAATGTTCTCGAATCAAGAGTTCGCCGACATGTAGTTAGTTTAGACAGACATTTGTGCAAGTGTACCAAAGACTTCGAGATACAGGAAGTGTCCAGCCTACTAATATTCGCACTCGTGAAGGACAGGTTACTGTAGAGCAGGAGGAACAAATTTTAAATATCGTGGAAATCAATGCAGATATCAGCACTCGGGAATTAGGCCGCCGCGTAGGACTATCGCATACCATAGTCCACAGAATCCTACGGGAAAATTTGCTCTATCCATACCATGTACAACGAGTGCAGGCCTTGTTGCCAGAAGACTATCCTTGCAGACTAACGTTCTGTGGTTTTTGCACAAAAACATTGAAAATCCGGATTTTTTTAAGGACGGACGAATGTACTTTTACGCGAGACGGGATATTAAATTTCCATAATACTCACACGTGGGCCCAAGAAAATCCTATTTGGGCCTGATGAAGCCAATAAGCAGAAGCGTACGTCCCTCGGGTTACCAATCCTTATATTTCTGCTCCTGTCCCTTTGTTGCGGACATGCTCACGATTGTCCTTTATTTCTAATTATCGAAGCAACATAGATGTGACAAATTCGCATAGATGCCGATATGATATCCCGTTTCGTCTCGGAAAATTTGTCTCTCTTTCCATTACTGTCCAATGAACTAAAATGAATGCAGTTATCCTACATAAAAATAACGACTTTGCTGGACCACAAAACGCATTCCAACGCACATGAAATTATCTTCGGTCACGGTGAAAATTATTTGTCACTCATTTAGTATAACTTGCAGCCGAGTTATCATAAAAACGCAACAGCAAACATACATAATTCAGACGCAAATAAGACAGGTTATAAATACTTTAATAATTTTCGAATTTTACTGCCACTTGAATTGCTCAATGTAATTACTTGTATAACTTATTCTGGAAATCAAGGCGAAGTGCGCATACAGGGTGTCCCGAAAGTTGGGACTTTCCTTTTCACATACAACTACGTTTGAAATAACACAATAATTTGCGGTGAAACAGAACCGAAAACGTGAAAAGAGTAAATTAAGAAAAACTATTTACTTGTTACGGCACTTCACGTACCGGTTTACTTTGTAGTTACTGCTTCGCGATTTGAAGCCACGAGTTTATTTAATCATTCCCAAATTTGCAACGCTTGGGGCTGTCCAGGTCTTCTAGTGTATCCAGCCAGAGGGCTTTTGCACGACATAAACAAACCTACGTAGTTCTGATGGAAATATCGAGGACATTCTGAATCCTCGAATGCACTCGCGGAGGATCAATAGGATCTTGAATGTGCCAATTTCGGTTTTCAAATGCGGTTTGTTTTTAAACTAAGCTGACGTGCAGGTACTGACTCACATAATCATAGTACGACAAATCATCATGCCCTCATATATTTGCTTTGTGTATTTGATCGCCCTGTATAACCAGGTGTATAACTTATTCTGGAAATCAAGGTATATGACGTCCAATCTAAATAAAAAGACGATTCCGCGAGAAAAAGTACCATGTACGATCATTGTTGCACATTATTGCATTAACTTCGTTTCATTGCATTCCACATTTACTCTACATATTCCTATGTGTTAAAATGCCTTACATGATAATAAAATTTGTTATTTTATGATGCCGTCCTACAAGGTGTTCTCAGATACAGATTTGCTTTGATAAATCCGGAAAATGTGCGGTTCACGCTTGGGTGTGGGCAATGTCATATCGGCAAAAAGTATAATATGCCATGATGGAAGCAGATGGCACAGGGTGACTTAAACGTTCATCGTAAATCATCCAATTGACTTAAAGCGGTATTATTGATCATTAGTAATGATTATGGAGTTATCCCAAAGTGAAACAACGTTGTATCCTAACACGTGGACATCATATACAGGGTGGAAAATCTCAGAACTTGAGATACTACAGACCAAACTATGTGAATTGACCTAAACATACCCTAGTCCAAAAGTTGATAGTTTGCGAGATACAGGGTGTCAAAGTTACAATTTTATTTTCCAATTTTCCTTATTGTTTGAAAAGTATTTCAGATTTTGGCGTAAAACTCGGTATAGGGAGATTTTCTAGTATGATAAACAAGACTCCGTTATTTTTTATGGCCTAACTTCTACAGGGGGCCACTTACAGAACTATTTCCGTAAATAACAACTTTTTATGCTTCCCTGTATACAACAACTGACCGAAAAATCTTATTTTCTAGTATTTCCACAACAAAAAAGGCTCACTGGAAGCCTCTAAAGCTAATAGTTTTCGAAATATTTGTTTTTAAAGCATTACATCTTGCCAATCCGTACATTAAAATATCAGAATATTCATAAAACGTATACTTCATGATGTTTAACAACTTATTATCAATTTAAAATTATTCATGAAGTTTAAAGCAATATTATGACAAACTTAGAAATCATAGCGCCCTCTAGAAGTTTGGCAGTAAAAAATAACGGATTCTTGTTTTTCAAACTAGAAAACCTCCCTATACCGAGTTTTATGCCAAAATCTTAGGCAATATTATTTGTTGTATTAAGAGGCTAATTTAGCTCTAGTGTCCCCGGTGGCATCCCGGGGAGCACCTTGGCGACTATTATTGGCTACTGCCGTTTTTGTAACTTGTTTGATTAGGCATCTAAAAATACAACTTCTTTTCTGTTTTATGTTCTTCGTATCTCACTTCTTTTTCGAGAAAAGGGAACAAAAAGCGCACTAAACACCTATCCAAGCAGCATATTAAGTTCTGCTGTACTTGTTACAAGAAAAATTACCCATTCCGTGGATAGTACCATGAGATGATCTTTACCTCAGGAGTTGAACTGCTTCGAGTCTCTAAAAAATTCCTTACGCACTAAGAATTTTCGCTATCGCCATGAAATCTCTCGAGTTGGAATTTACAATTTTCGATTTCCCATCTATGATAAGCCGGAATGGTGTTCGTTAAAAATACCTGAACCGTTTAGGGTATCGTAAAGATACTTACTTGGTTTTTCAAATATCATTCGCGGACATACAGAATTAGACGAGGGAAAAACCTTGCATTCGTGGGAAGTTTTTTCAAAATCGTACTCCCTAACATGGCATCGCTCCTCTTATATATCAAAGACCTCCTTTCCTGTACGATCAATCCGATCCACAACTTTTAGAATGACAGCATTCTACAGGGTGACTTCGAAGGTGAGTCATTTATTTTAACAGTGAGTAGATCTGATCGAAAGAAATGTTTTTTTCCTTTAACATTTTTCTGGTAAAATTAAAGTAACAAAGTTATAGCCCTTCAGAAGTTTGAGTACCGCCCTGTCTCAATAATAATATTATGTGCTCGTGTTTGGCAACAACGGATATAATCCGCCTTATCGGTTCATCGCATCGGAAACAAAAAAGCGAAAGAATTTTAAACGCTTATCACGATGTTTTTACTACAGTTTTATTCAGTTGTATTCAGTCAATGTGTCAGTCGGTAACGCGTGAGTGAATAGTGGTGTTTGTTGCGCGGCTCAAACGAAATAAAAAATAGCACGTTTTTACGAAAATGCTGAACTTGTGGACATAATTCTTATTTACGGGGGGAGTCTTTACAAAATGCTGCCGCGGCATCCCGGATTTATGCGGATCGGTTTCCCAATCGAATGCAACCAACCCCTCGTGCCTTTGTTAATGTAGTACAAAGGGCTCGTGAATCAGGTGACTTAAGACCTCACAGGGGAGGGCATGCCGGTGCTCCAAGACCGCTCGATCAAATACAGGTCCGCACTGAAATACTTGTTGGGAGGATACTTTATAAAACAAGGTAACATTTTTTTTATTTTTACACACATATTTTGGTTTATCTTCCTTCTACAATCATTATCTGAAAATTAATGACTCAACTTCAAAGTCACCCTCCGGAGTAGGTACAATAAAGAAGTTCTTAGTAGCTTTTCTCTAAAGATGACAGCTTTACAAGCGATTCAAAGTGTGAAAACCCCTGGAAATTGCCATTGTGAATACTCAAAAATTCGTTTAGGAACTGTTATTTTGAGCTCAAGCGTCTAAATTAAAATTCAGGCCTTACCATACAAGACTTTGAAGACAATTTTAGACTTCGTTTATGTTAAGGATCCACATATTGACCATGCATTGGTAGGTAGGCCTTAAAGGATCAACGGTGGTCCAAAAAACGTGATGAAAAGGAAATTGAGTGTGAAAATGAATCCCATGAATGTGAGGTTTTCGCCTGGTCTAAATGGTTTAGCCATAAAGTGAAGTATAAAAATAATATGGAATGTATCGCCGTATCTGGTCATATGATGGAACAATAAAAGACGGTTGTGATTTTGATTTGGAACGATGGGACAGATGTTATTTCAGTCATCATTAAACACGAAGTAAATCGATTAGTTTTATATTTTTATGTTATTTGGAATAGTCAATAGCTGGATACCAACAGACCTATAACCAGTTTTCGCTGTATAGAGTCGTGACATTATCCAGGAAAATAAGAAATAAAAGCTGTGATGGGCGTTTAGCGATGCACCCACATTTTATTGTTCTGAATGATAATATTATATATCATTATACTGTGGAAAAGTTTCCTTTAAAAAAATGGCGTCAATTGGGTTGACTCTGCACTTGCTATTTCCCTTACTTTTGGAGCAACAGGCATAGTAGAGGCAGTTACCAATGAAGAAATTAATTAGACGGACATTCGTTACATCATCTACTAAGTGTGCATTGTGTACAGTCTGCGGAAACGAAGAGTTCGACAATTTTGTCATGAAAAACAAGGCTGAAATCGCTTTAAAATAAACTAATGTCAAACTACTCTTCAATGTCTTGTAGAGTAGGGGTTTAACTTTAATTTACATCCTTTACGACCCAAAAAATTTTTGGCCAGATCAAATTTGATTAAACAATTTTGTTGAATAATTTATAATTTTTTTACCATTCCGAACAAAAAAGGTTTCCATTAACTTTTCTCTAAAGCTGGGTATATTCAATGTTTAAAAACACGGTAAAAAATTATAATTTTTGTATTGTAGTATAAAGTATAAAGTTAAAACTTTGTTCTCGAAAACCCCGAAGAGCAATTTGAGCTTACTACATTTTAAAGTGACCTTGTTTGTTAGGTCAAAAATGGCTAACTTTTGGTTTAAGCAGAATGTATGGAAAATGGTATATTTTAGATGACGTAGGCAATGCACCCATTGCTTCTTCCAGGTAAAATTACCAAATAATTTGACTACACACGCATGCAGTAGAATCCAACTATTTCCATCCTAGACTATGCGTTGCAAAATGCAAAAATCCAAACGCAGCGTATAAATCACTGGTACAAACAAGATTAATGGTAGGCAGCAATGAGAATTGTATAACGAGCGCTTCTGCGTTTTTATTTATTATTACTATACTCTCTGGTTGGGTACAATAAAAAAATTCACGCCTAGCTATTTTTCCTATGTTAACTGAAAATGGAAAAATGCATATGATGAAAAAATTGTATCGAATAGACATCATGCTAATTTTAAAATGCAATTTACAGGGTGTTCGTGCAGTCATGCCTTAGGTAGATTTTTTTTTATATTCATCATCGATGAAGACGACAGAAAAAGCCTTGCGATCTACTTTAAGGACCATTCGTCATGTCTGATATTATTTTTCATACATAAGTTTCAATAAAAGATTAAGGTGAAAAAAGTGGACGTGTTTTATTTCATCAAATATTCAAGATACAAACTAGTCAGTTACCCTACCAGATATACACAGAAGATGTCCTTTTCAGAATATTTTCAATAAAACTTTAAAACAAAACAAACTAAATAACAAAATTGCTGCATAAGAGTGTGCCCTTTTTGGGTTTATAAGCGTTGTATAAACATTGTTAGAACGTTTATAGAGGCATGATTGGTTTATAAAAATAGTTGTTAGGACATAAATTGTTAGTTGGGTATCTGTTTGTGAATCCAGAGAGATAAGCGAGAATGGAAATGAGATTATGCCTACCGTACCGTAAACTACCTTGGATGTGATCAAGGCGTCTCTCATTAGCAAATGTACCAAGTTCACTTAACTCCATCGTTAATTTTGGGGCGTGCCTCTTTCACATTAGCTCAATATATGGCGTAGAAGATACACCTACGTCCAACCTCAAGTTCTGTTCTACATAACACCCAGACAACGCAAGAATCTTTATGGACTATTTAATATCTACTTTACTGGACGACTCCTATACATAAAATTTTACGAGTATTTATTGTTGTTTAATGGATTTAGATTCTCTCGCTACCAACGGGTTTGCTTTAAAAGGGATTCTCTCATTAGATGACCGTTCGAGAATCCCAAGAAACGCGTCGCTTTGGATAATAATCTACACTAATATGCTTTTACACAATAGTTATTTGTACAACAAGTGCATATAGTTGGATAACTATCTCATAAGTCACAGTGCGATCTACCAAATGCAGAGTGTTCCTTAATGATATGCGAATATTTGAGAGTGTTAATCTACATGAAAATTCGGGGTGTTGAAGTTTTTGAAAAAAAATGGAAATTAATTAATATTTTCAGAACCGCTTCAGATACTTCACTGATATTTAGTACGTAGTGAAAGTTAATAATGTTGCATATTTTTCAATGCAAAAATAATTTTTAGCTTTAACAGTGGCGTGCGTGCGGGTATTGACTTCGATACTTTTTAAGAAAAAAATGGTACGCCAATAATTTTTTGACAAATAAAAATTATTTTTGAATTCCCCGTTCAATTTAAAACAAATGATCTCTCTTGAATTGCTTTCCTGCGTGCGCCATTTTTGAGTAAAAAAATAAAATCCGTTCTATTGCCCAACTTGCAAAATTATTATTAATTTAATTGGACAAAATAAACACATTTGGGGGAATGAACAACAACAACATCTGACAACATTAACATAACATTAAAACCAACGAAATAATTACAAAAATTGTTGAAAACGGCCCCCTTCACTTAGTATGCATGCTTCCGCCCTCCTTCTCATGGAATTGCGTACTCGTTGAAATATCCCTGGAGTATTTTTTATTCTATCACAAGCTGCAACTATTCTATCTCTTAATTCCTCTACAGTGTTAATGGCCCATCGATGGAAAATAATTCAACAAACATCATTTCATGTTTCCTAAAACTTCAACACCCCGAGTTTTTATAAGGAAACATTCGCATATCATTAAGGAGCACCCTGTATATTCGTTTAGTAAGTACCGTACAACCACAGAATTGTTATCCCAGAAGCTACACTCAGGCGAATTCATACAAGAGCCATCGGCTTCCGTGGCCTGTGCGCACCGCCGTTTATAGCGTCCAGCGGCGAATAATCGACGCGTATTCCGTACAGGTTCGCACTTATCGTTTCTCTCTAACAATGAATTTCTGATAGTCCCGAACGGTGACGTATAGCAGACCAGATTAGAGTAGCTCATAGCCAGGCAACATCATATCATTAGTTTGTTGTTTGTCCCGAAAACACGTATAAAAATATGTTATTTGGCGCACATAATGTTATACCAACTTTCAAGGTAAGTTGATGGGGAATGACAGTGCTTCCAACGTATTTTGCTAGCCACATGGCCGTACAAACACTTCGCTATACAATTACATATATTCCATATATTTACCCTTTTATTATTCATTCCAGTTTATAGCTACGACAGGGCAACGTCTGTCGGGTCAGCTAGTTGTTTATAAAAAAAAATCCATTTAAAGCTTTCAGATATCTGTTAAACTTTTTTCCGCCTTTTTTTAATCTAACCTGGACTATCTGTATAGGGAGAAAAAATTGTTACTTCACACTCACATTGTAAAAGCCCATTTTCGTAAACAAAAATAAATCCTTTGATATCCGCATTATACCCAAGTAAATTACTCAGTGCAACATTTCGGGTGGTCCTCTTGAAAAACGCACACTGGATATCGCGCATAATTCATGCCGTAATCAAGATAAGCGATTTGACAGATTAAAAAACATATTTATCCGGTATACTCGAGAAAGCGAGTAATGGGTAGAAAAAAACGAGGTATCATTAGGCTTATAGAAAACACGACTTGGTAGATAGTGGGCGTTTACGTATAATTATTTCAACACCAGCCAAACCTCTTAGAACACACTACTCGATTATGTATGTAGTAGCTTATGCAGTTCTGATTGTTTAAGCGGTAGACGATACATAGTAGTATGAGTCAGTTTTACTTCCCGCGTCTACTGACGAGGAAGTATTGTAAAATCGCTCAGTCGGTCTGTCGATCTATCCATAAATCCTTGGCATTTAGAACTTTTCTGTACTGCAGAGCCAGACTAGGTTAAGTCCATTTTTGTCAAAAATGACTTTAATATGTTAAGCTTATGATGATATTGTGCATTTTCATTTGCTACATGCAGCATCCATCTATCTGAAATAATAAGAAAGTTACGACTTTAAACACTTACTAGTTATCATAGTACAACACAATACTTAACTAACCTATACTATCGAAATATGGGTGTATTCAAATCAATTTGTCTCGGTTTTTCGTACATTTGCCGTCTTAATTGTTCTTCATTTTGGCTTCCCAGCCTCCATGATAAGCCTTTCTAGACAGTTAAGCCCGATAATCCTCTAGTGGGCAACTTTGGAGGATTATCAGCGCTAAAAAATTATAGTACGACCCTGCACCACTAAATACTAAATAGTAGTGCTTTTACTGCCGCGTAGGTATACAAGCTGAGCTAACACGTTCAGAGATAATTCACAATATACACGAAATGTGCTCCGAAAATTATTGATGAACAATCTTTCGCGAGTCAGCATTCCAAGCTTGCATTCAATAAATCCATCGTTCAACATTTGTTTTAGGTTATTGTTTTTTTGGAACCGGCGAATGATATTTACGAGAGCGAGAACAGCCATAAATATTTTCGAATCAAATTAAAATTCGTCGGATGTCTTGTGCTTCGTTGGTAAAATTCCCTTTGGAGTATATGTTTTATATAACAGGTAGAAATATAGATAAGAGTGAAAAATGAAGTCGACAACGAATCAGACCAAACGGGGCATGGGCGCAGCAACTACAAATATTCTAAGGCTACGGTTTCTATACAGGGTGACTTCGATGTTGAGTCATTTATTTTAACAGTCAGTAGATCTGATCAAAAGAACATTCTTCTGGTAAAATTAAAGTAACAAAGTTATAGCCCGTTAGAAGTTTGAGTACCGCCCTGTCTCAATAATAATATTATGTGCTCGTGTTTGGCAACAACGGATATAATCCGCCTTATCGGTTCATCGCATCGGAAACAAAAAAGCGAAAGAATTTGAAACGCTTATCTCGATGTTTTTACTACAATTTTATTCAGTCAATGTGTCAGTCGGTAACGCGTGAGTATATCACAGTAGTAGATGGTCGAACAATCGATCATAATTAATGACATCAAAATAAAAGTATAATAATATTTGAATTATCAACAGAATGATTTAATCCAGAGTAAAAAGCGATGTAGAAGATATTTGATATAATGTTTAGTAGCTGTTTATTTTACATAATAAGACATTTAATTTTACTAGATTCTGAAGCAGTATACCTGGAACTGTAATTCAAAGAAACATACAATTCCATCTGAATGTCAAACACGATGCTGTCACTGTCATCTCACGTATTTTGACAGAAAAATGTGGTCTAGCAGAATGAAATTCAAAACTGTTAGAAACTGGTTTATTGACGATCCGTGCGCGTCGAAAGAGTTCACTGCTAGAACATTACTGATAAAACCGTACTGCCCCGGTAAAGATGAAATCACTCTTCGACCATGAGCATGTGTCTTCGAACAGCCGGTGCTGGTTCAGATTTGACGTCCAAGTAGTTTCTCTTCAACCTTCTGCTGGCCGCTCGAATCGCGCAGTTCAACTTCTGCTGCCCACACAAAACTAGAGTGTAGGTTGATTAGTCTTACATGCATGCTATGAACCGCTATATCTATTTTCTTCTTCTTCTCATGCTGTCCGTCCGTGGTCGAAGCTTGCCTCGCCGCATTTTTTTCTTGGAAACCCACCACTTATCGGCGCCAAAACGCCTGGACGATCGTTACTCTTTTATTTAGCAATAAAATATTACCATTGCCAGTGTGGATACGAGGGAGAAGTGAAAATATCTGGGTACCTTTAACCCCTGAACATTGGCAATGAACGAAAACATAGCAACTATCCCCTATCCACGGTGTGAGATCTATTGAAATGAAACTGCAGAAGCGCTATCCATTACCAGAATCGACTTATTGAAGTGTCAATCGATACTTACTCAAGTGGTCGAAGTTGTTAATAGATGGCGCTTTGTGGTGACTTATTTCGATAAATCTCATTTATTTATTTATTCCCAACCCAACCCAATTACAGGAAAAATACAAGAAAAAGTTACATAATTAGCAACAGCGGTAACGCCAAAGACAAAAAAACTTAAAAAAAGAAAAAACAAACTCTCACTGACAAAGGTACCAGTCTCTGTAGCACTTCATAACAAAGTTCTCACTATCAAAAAATAAGTCACAGGAACTGCAAACAGAATTGAAACATGTACAAATCATATTTACCGGAGATCTAGTATTACCAATAACCGGATAGAAAGTGATTTGAACACGATTTCCCAACCTAGGCACACTAAAATTAAGCTTACTTAATATGAACGAACAATCAACTTGATTGTGTATGATTTTGTATAAAAGATGTAACGCTGATATATCGCGTCTAAGATGCAATGACTCTATATCAAAAATATTTAATAAAATAGAATGGTCAAAACCTCTTTCAGGATAATTGCCATAACATTTGTAATACAAATACTTTAAAGCCTTACGCTGCACATATTCAATACTAACCCTTGTATTGTTGTAGATTGGAGGCCAAATTAATGAAGCGTATTCCAGCTTACTCCTAATAAATGTAAAATATAAAAGCTTTTGAGTTGATATGTTTGAAAACCCTGACCAATTCCTTACAAAAAAGCCTAGCATCTTAAACGCTGGAGTCACCATTTGAGTGATGTGATCCTTGAATGTCAGCTTGGCATCGAATACAACACTCAAATCTTTGAGCGTTTCTGTTCGTTCCAGTAAGTGATCATTGATATATAGTTAAATTTGAAGTCATGAACTCAGAATTAGAAGAATCAGAATTTATAAACACAGATGAAAAAATGTTTGCAAAAGCATCGACTATGTCCTGTGGCTAGGTACAAGTGTTTTCATTAAACGTCATGTTCCCAGGAATTCTAGAGTTTTTCTTTTTTCCATTTACAAATGACCAAAAATTAGTGGGATCCTTATTGATCCTATCCTCAGAATTTTGAATAGGAGACTACAATTTGATTTTTAATCACAGCGCGAAGTTCTTTGAATTTTAAATAACAGTGGCTTGAATGGGTTGCTTTGTGCTTAATCCTGAACCTATCCTTTTCTCTTATATTAGAAATAATTTTCTTTGTAAACCAAGGAGGATATGAACGAGGATTCATTTTATATTTAGGAACGTTGTTCTCGAAAATCTCTCATGCCTCAAATAGAGGATTGCTGCTATGCAGCAGTTCATTGTCCCACACACCCAGCCTAGATAATGCTGACGAGCTGCCAAAAAGCACGAAACACCTGTCGATGGTTGGCTGTGTGTAATCGGTTAAATGTAAGCAGCATATTTGGTTCTTCAGTGGCGAGTGGTCTACATCTACTATACCGCCAAAATCGTCAGCCTCTTGCGGTCACCCTGGGATATCAAACACGAACTGCGATCGTTAGAGCTTCAACCGATAGCGACTTTACACAATAGATGGCGTTGTGTGCTGTCTATTTCCATCGAACGCGTATACAATGGTGAATATATACGTCTCGATATTCACATACACAATGTATAAAATGTATATGATGTATACACTAGCAAATATACAAAGATACAGTTTTAAATAAATTAAAAACAACAAATGAACAATAGTTCATCGATTTCTTTGTTCTTGGAGCGTCCAACCATATTTTTTTAAGTTGTCGGTTCACTGTTTACCAACTTTCTGACGTTTGCTAATAAACCTAACCTCACTTATGCTATTCTATACGTTGTCTTCATCAATGTATACATTGTATTCATTGTATACATCGAGACGTAGACAATTAATGTATTTAATATAATTAATTGTTAGTTTAGGAGTAAATCTGCTTGAGTGGCCTCCTCGATCTCAAGACTTTTCCCCCATCTAACATGTATGGGACATGATGGGCAGAAGGTTGCAAAATTCCACAAACATGGGAGGCTCTACGAAACCAAATTTAGATGGCCCGGGATGCAATACACTAACAAGGAGCTTCAACACATTATTAACATCAAGGTGGGATATCTCAGCTATTGTGCGAAATTTCTACTTAAAATTTTGATCACTTTCTATTTATTAGAAGACCTAAAACTTGTAACGGTATGCTCAAATTACAGCACTCCGAGTCGGTGTTGTCATTTAGTATATGATTTACAAAAAATCGTAAAACTAACTCCTGAAGATGGCTGAGGAAAATAGAGAAGAAAGACACAACACAGTTTTTATTGCTTGATCTGCCTGAAATCCTTGGTCAAATGTGTCACAGCGATAATGACGAAAATAAAATAACAATAGGCTATTTTACATGTATGCTTAGTGTAAACTTCATGAGAAAAATATCCTCCACATCTTGTTCCCTTTATAAACAGTGTTACAAAGCGCCCGTCCTGCTGATATTTATTTTTTATCCGTATTGTTGGACTACATGTTTGCCAAATAAATTATGGCCTTTTGTCAAGCGACTCCTCTTTTTCTCTTCTCTCCTGAGTGCAAGCTGTGTCGGTTCTTATATCGGTGCCACTTTTAAATTAAAAAAGTCAACAGTGATCGTACATTCGTTTAATTGATTCGTTGAAGAGAGAACTTGAACTGTCTACAGTGAAGCATGCGGTTTATCTTAAGCCACCGGAATCTATACAAACAGGATTTTTGAACGTGATGCTGCGTTATTTGATTGTGTGGGCGTATGCTGTTTTTATTCAGATTGCTGACTGTTTATTGTATTCAATTAGACGCCATTTTGATCTCCGTATAATTGTTGTATTTTAATTCTGTTACGTTGTCAACTTAGTGGGAAGGTAAGTACTGTATTCATACGGCAGAAAATGTTTTGTCTATATCGTGAAAGTATATATATATATATAGGTGAAAAATTACAGCTTCCGCCTTTTGTTGGGTACTTCGACAAAATTGCAGCTCCTGATGATGATGGCAAAGTCCATTGAAAGCTAGAGAGAATTAAAAAAAGTATAAAGAGTCCTCTTTGCTTAAATTTTGTCGAAGTACCCAACAAAAGGCGGAAGCTTTAATTTTTCACCTAACTGGTCTAGACGACAATGACAACGTCTCAAGTTATATATATATATATATATATATATATAACAAGTAGGAAAATAATGGGCAAAATCCGCAAAAAGGAGGAAAGTGGATTCGAGCAGAAAATAGGATAGGTAACCCGAGCGATACGTATTTCTGCTGGTTGGCTTCATCGGGCCCGGAATGAATGCACATATGAAACTACAAAAGTAGATACACATGCCCACACATCCGGATACGGGTGTAACCTGAGGAAACGAAGTTGAAGGGGAAAAAAACGACACACGAAGTCCACAACAAGCAGAAATACGTATCGCTCGGGTTACCTATCCTATTTTCTGCTCGAATCCACTTTCATCCTTTTTGCGGATTTTGCCCATTATTTTCCTACTTGTTGTTATATACGTATACTTTTCTCCGCATGATCATATTCTCTTTATATATATATATATATATATAATTGAGACGTGGTCATTGTCGTTGACCAGTTAGGTGAAAAAATAAAGCTTCCGCCTTTTGTTGGGTACTTCGACAAAATTCAAGCAAAGAGGACTCTTTATACCTTATTAATCTCTAGCTTTCAATGGACTTTGCCATCTTCATCAGGAGCTGCAATAACATTGAGAAGAAACTATTGTGCAAAATGATTTTAAATTAACTTACAGTAGAATGTCAGGTTGTTGCTAAATGTTATTAACGTTGTGGTTGAGGGATACACCCAGTAACCTAGTGAATGCTGGATACATAGCATGTAAAAATTACGCTTCTGGTGATTTGTTATAACGGCTTAACGGACAGTATTTATTAGGTACCTGCGTGAGTCAACCTGCTTGACGGGCTTCCCCATTCTGTGTCGATTACGTGTGGCAAGTCCTCTATTGAGACATACAATAAATGTGGCGGGTCTATTAACACCCTGGGAGGTAAGTAAGCGATACGTTATATCAAGCTGAGTTTACACGTTTTTGCTAAATCGTTACTTGCGAAATGAAATAATAAAAGTACTTTATAGCTGGATATATATTTATACCAGCCACTATAAATTCTTTATCGATATATCGGTAGGGGGCTGATTTACAGCTCTTTTATATGGGCTAAATCCAATAATTTTCGTCCGTTTTTAACATAATATAGGCGTAAATAATTGGGAAACCTGTATTTCACGAGATAATCATCTAAATTATTTAAAATGACCGCCTGCTGTCCTGAAATCTAGACGAGTTATTTTTATTGGGATTGACAAATTAATTTAGATATGAAAATGTATGGGTGGAGCTCACGCAATCAAGCAGAACTTTGCTTTTGGTCCTCGCCGAAAAACGTGTTACTCCAGTCAAATAACACCAAACAACATGGCGTCAAGTACGTTAACTCTGCACTTCCCATGCATGTTCAGCAGAAGTTAGACCCTACACAGGGTGTTAGGGAAATAATATTCATAACTTTAAGCTATTCATACTAAGCAAAAAGTTCATTAGAACCTATGTCCGAAAATCAACCGTTCCGGATCGAAAAAATGTTGAACTTATTCGTTTTTAGCCACGCCTAGACCATGCTGATGAGTTGACCAAAAAGCACGAAACAGCCTTCCACGGTTTAAATTAGACCTTAAATAAGTCAGTTACGAACATGTATAACAAAGAAGCTGAACGGCTCAAGCCCGTCAAATAGGTCCATGCAAATATTCCATAGACATTCTTTCCATGCCCTACTCGTAGTTCCGTTCATCTGGCAACGTCGCCTCTCACCGATACCGGTTCCTTCAACGCGTCAAACGCGGCAGCGCAGCACAGAACCGGTCATGCCACGACACTTACGGAGACCAGGACGAGCGCCGGTGAATCCAAAGAGCAAAACGTTTCTCTATCGTCTTAAGAGCAGATAAAGGATGGGTCATCCGTTGGTTTCTTTTATAAATTGTTATTAAAACTACACTCTTCAATAATATGTAACACTCGATACTTTATTTAAAATAATAGACCTTCCGATTATTTATGAAAAACAATTACAGTTAAATGGCTGCCGCGATTTTCCAGGCAGTAGTCTTAATCCAACTGTCAAAATAATACCATCTTAGAAGAAAAACAACTGATGGCCCACCCGTTATATGGGGAAATCTGGGATATGTGAAATATGTGTCGAATAGTCTATAATAACTACTAGTGAAATGTGATTATCTGAAATTTTAATTTAACATTCAGCATTAACATCAACAAACTGATTGAGAATTTATTTCTGTCCAAAAAGCTTCCATCACGTTCCTACGTATGACTGATAGTGTACGAAATAATTGACAAAACTCATTTATGAAAATGGTGGCTAAATTATCAGCCCTATGGTTACAATTTAAATTTATCGTTTCAACGATATCAATAAGAAATCTCCTGTAGCAGTTACTTCAAATATACTACGTGACATATAAATCCGAACACCCAGTTTAAATGGTTTTATTTTAATAAAATTTTGTATAAGTACTTAATGAAGCGTAATAAGTAAATGATAAAAATTTCAAAATGATTGCACTGCTTTAAAGCCCTTTGACCTTTAATAATGTGTGGATGCACCCTGATGTGCTACGCATTCTCCCACGCGCCTAGGCATGCTTCTGATCAGGTGGTCAATGTCCTCCTGTGGTATCTCATTCCAGGCAACCACCAAATCCTCTCGAAGTGCTTCTAGAGTCTGAGGAGGACGTTGCAAATTGAGCAATCTCCTACCCATCATATCCCACACGTGCTTAATTGGGGACAAGTCGGGAGATCTTGGTGGCCATGGTAACAATGTGACATCATTATGTTGAAAGAAGTCTATTGTGACTCTTGCAATATGTGGTCGGGCATTATCTTGTTGGAAAGTTAGATCTGCCAGGGTGTCAAGATAGGGTAAAAGATGGGGTTCTAGAACTTCGTGGATATAACGCTGCGCGTTCATGTTACCTCTGATGAAGATTAAAGGTGACCTGGAACCATAAGCTATAGCACCCCAAACCATAACTCCAACAGTGTGATGAACATGTCTTTCAACAAAAAACTGTGGATTCCTCCTTTCACCACGTCGCCTTCTAACCCTGGCACGACCATCGTGCATGCCTAAACAAAATTGAGACTCGTCACTAAAGACAATACTGTTCCATTCCTGATCCCAGAGTGGCCGTTGTCTGCACCACTCAAGACGATTACGTCGGTGTTCTCGAGTTAAAGGGAGGACCCAGTGTGGCCGGTATGAAAACAAGCCAAAACTTCTCATTCGTCGGTAAACACTTCGCATGCCAATAGGTCTTCGGTGTTCTGCAAACCATTCATTTGCAATGGACCTGGTAGTGGAGAAACGGTCCCTTAAGGCCAATAATCTTAGGCGGCGATCTTCACGGTCTGTTGTTCTACGGCGGCGTCCAGTGCCCCTTGCTCTTTGCGTACGGCCTTCTCGAAGCCATGCCTGACAACACCTAACCACAGTATCTACAATTCTTTGCACTCTAACTGCAATTGCCCGAAAAGAAAGTCCATCTTCCCGAAGTCCCACTATACGGCCCCTATCAAACTCACTAAGTTGACGAAATCGTACAGGTCTCCGTACTCTAGGCATCGTAACCGATCGTAAGGGATGTCAAGAACCAAAATCCGCCAACGTTGATTCTTTACTGCGGCTGAAATATTCATTTTTAGAGCGTTAGTGAATTAAAAGAAAAGGAGTATAAAAACCGGAATGTCCAACTGATAAGGCTGAAAATTTTTTCACTTGTTATTTACAGTAAGATAAATACATTCACCAACTTTTATTAAAATAAAACCATTTAAACTGCGTGTTCGGATTTATATGTCACTTAGTATATTTGTATTCAAAGTCGTTCCATTCCTTGGCCCATACCTATAATAGGATCTTTTGAAGCCTACACCAATTCTGAGCTTTACACATGTTTTTCGTGCATTAAATATACATATTCTCTGGACTATATATCATCCGACTGTGAAGACAGATATCTTTGTTAATTGCTGTACCATTTTTTAACTCGGAAAGCTTATGAAAGGTATCTCGTGGAGATATGATTTGTCGCCTAATTGCCTCCACTTTTTCCCTAATTAGAAATTTAAAATTGGACTTCCGGTGTTCTCCTGATCCTGACGCCTTTTGGTATGAAGGAAGGAATTTATATTTTTGATTTACAAGCTAGATACGATATATTTATCCCTTCTTGTACTTAAATTCTTCAAACATACAAACTGAGCTCAAGTGGACTCCGGACATCAGATCGTTGATTAATGTCTTGTTCCTGAAGATAGCCAACCTAATACTGTATTTACGCGTCCAAAAATAGAGAAATCTACGAGAATCTGTCACAGCTATGTTTCTCCGCTCTGCAATAATAGAAAATCCAACGTGAAAGGCATACAGTTGCTTACAACGCCATCTATGAGGCACTAACCTAGTAGATTTCTAATTATGGCGAATACTTTTTTTTTCGCCGAAATACACTACCTGGTTTGCTATCTTAAGGAAGAATATGTTAATCAATAATCACACGTTCTGTCCACAATTTCTCCCCAAACACTAAGCATGCCAATATAATTTGCTGTATTCTCAAGCCGTTTTTATTTATTCACCATAAGTTTCTCACATAGGGGAGGCGTGATTCATTAATCTCATATTTTAATTAGAGGCTATTAGACGTCTTGGAAATGAGTCATTTTTAATGTCAGCGTTTGCTAGATCGCGGAGCCTGTATAGTTATGGGTGGAATGTGGCATAATTATTCATGAGGTGGGTGGAGCAAATATCGAAATCTTTCTAAGTATCGCGAAGACCACCTTAAACAAAGCGAAAAGCATACATTCGTGGGAGATTTTTTCCGACTCGATTTTCATCCATAATAATCAAAGACGACTAACAAGAAGCGCACTAGCGCTCATGCGGTTTCGATGGATGGATGAGTTCTACCTAAGAGCCATTCATTTCGGCTGGTCGGAGTCCAAATCGACGAGGACTTGATCTGGCACGAACACACCTCGTCAATAGCGGCAGCTAGGCCATTTGTTTAGGGCTAAGAAGTACTTTTCTCCACATGACCTTCTCATTCTATACAAGGCCCAGATAAGGCCTAGCCTCGAGTATTGTTCACACGTTTGGGGTGCTGCCGTCCCGACTACATTATCCACGCTCGATGCTATTCAGATGAGGGCTGTTTGCCAAATCGATGACCCTTCTCTAACGGACAGTCTCGGGACCCTTTGGCCGGAGATCTAGCTTTGCACCGCCTCCCATCCTACCCGTGTCGAATCCGGAACTGGCCGATACGACCGCTTCCTCGTCTCTAGTTTCTTTAAGCTCCTCATAGCAGCTGCGTTGCCCTGGTATTTAGGCTCGTGCCTATGCGGATGCTGCGGTGCAAAGAAAATCAAGGGGTGCCAGGCAACAACACGTTGCAAAGCTAAAATATTTTTTTTAATGAATTACAGAAGTACCGTTGTTATTCCTAACAAAAAGGGTCGTAAATCGTTATACGGAGGATAACTGTGATTGTGATATTAATCCCAAAATAATTTGTTATTTATTTTGAATAACATAAGATATCTCTTGCCAATTTATCAAAGCAATAATTCGCCGAAGCATTCCCTTTGCCGTTTTAAGTTATGGTATGGTAATTCCCTGTTGTATCGTGACTAGAGTTGTAGATGCTGTTTCGAGCACAAATATGAGATATTGTGTATTATATTTATCAAGCAGCGTGAAAATTGTTGGTTTGTATCATGTCAACGTATTAATTACATGTAAATTAAAATTGAGTGTCACAGAACGCGTACAGAATCGCGTTTTTGACTTGCAGTTACGCAGCAAGTCATCACGCCCAGTAGCGTACAAATTTCTTTTTGGTGAGGGGATATCTCGCATTTGTGGGAGAACATTTCGAACTCTATTTTTCTCCCACAATCGCGTTTGTTAGGTAGCTCTTAACAAGATTCAAGGGACTGACTAGTAAAAAAGTACAAAAATTGACCTTTTTTGGTCATTCTGAACGAAAAAGGTCTTCAGTAACTTTTCTCCAGAGGTATAAGCGTAAAACCATAAAAATATAAAATTCAGTGCTTAAGTAGACAAAGCTAACTAGCAAAAAATCAACCCTGTTTAGAGGAAAAAATTGTAGTAAGTTGTTTTTCATGGGAATTATATTCTTGGTGTATATAAAAAGGCCTCGATTCGAGAGATACAACAAATTTTGCTGGCTAATTATTATTAACTATTAGCCCTTAGCTTTTGAAAAATCACTTTTTCACATTTAAATAGTTATGAATTGTTCGCGTAACTGGATCAGCGGTTCTTTACGATGAAAATACCTTGGAAATGAAACCTTACACGGCCAATTTGCTCAGTGAATTTTTTATTCCAAAAAACGTCAAAAATCTTCGATTTATACATTTATTTTTTACTGGAAAATGTGCATCGATAGATATGAAATATACATATAATAGCTGAAAGTTAAATCCTTGAGATCCAATAACTCAACATTGTTCAAGCGTTCCTGCATTTTTTTAATTGTTACCAATTTCAATTTCAATTAATATATACATATATAGGTGAAAAATTAAAGCTTCCGCCTTTTGTTGGGTACTTCGACAAAATTTAAGCAAAGAGGACTCTTTATACTTTTTTTAATTCTCTCTAGCCTTCAATGGACTTTGCCATCATCATCAGGAGCTGCAATTACAATGATAACAGTAACAACAAAAGTGTAAAATGAATTTAAATTGACTCAACTTACAGTAGTATGTGAGGATGTTGCTAATTGTTGTTTACGTATAGGATGAGGGAAACGTCCAGTAACATGGTGAGAGCTGGATACATGGTACAATGGTAAATATTATATAAAATATGACAAGACAAGTTAAAAACAGATTAAAAATTATTTAAAAAACATTAGAGCATTACGTCGTGAAGCCACTTGATGATTGCACAAAATGGTGGTCATGGAATAATGAGTGAGATGAACCTTTGACAGAAGGCCGAAGGTTGTCAATGTGTGTGTTGAAAGATGGAACGAATTGTGGGCGTGTGCCAAACGTCGCCAAATCACTTCAGATGATGTGATTTTCAGATCGTTATGTAAGAAATTGTTAAACCGACCAGAGGCAGTTGAATAAACTATATTTTAATTAATGAGAATTTTAAATTAACAATTATTAATAAATCGTGAGAAGAGAATTATTAGATTTTGAGTGGAATGAAATTTGTTGGTGGAATCGGCCAAAACACAGATTATATTTATGGTTGTGAAAAGTCGAAATTTGGGGAGATATGTAAGTTCTCCAATTTTTCGCAGTTTAGCAAATATGAGTAAATGACACTCAGTTGTTTAACATCTGTCTTTTTGTTGATACAGTTGTTACTCATGAAAATGTGGGACATTTCCAGGAATAAACGTTTGGAAAGATGTTTTTCTTTATCAAGAGCTTTGATACTTGTGTAATTCACAGAATGCCCTGTTGTGTTAACATGAGATGCTAGAGCGCATCTTTCAGGATGAAGCCTAGCATCACTTTTGTGTGATGTAATCCTGCCTTTAAGAGATCTGGAGGTCTGACCTATATATATTTGGTTGCAGTTGTTGCAATTGATGGAGTAGACTGTGTTGGTTAAGCCAAGCAGCGGGACTTTGTCTTTCATTTTTCAAAAAAATGCAGTTTATATGTTACTGGACGTTTCCCTCATCCTATACGTAAACAACAATTAGCAACATCCTCACATACTACTGTAAGTTGAGTCAATTTAACTTCATTTTACACTTTTGTTGCTACTGTTATCATTGTAATTGCAGCTCCTGATGATGATGGCAAAGTCCATTGAAAGCTAGAGAGAATTAAAAAAAGTATAAAGAGTCCTCTTTGCTTAAATTTTGTCGAAGTACCCAACAAAAGGCGGAAGCTTTAATTTTTCACCTAACTGGTCTAGACGACAATGACCACGTCTCAAGTTATATATATATATATATATATATATATGTATTATAAATAGGGAACACAATTTTGATACATGCATTGTTTTTATTTGTAAAACCCATACTGCATATTTTGTATTTAAAGAAGGTGTTCAAAATGTCGTCCTCCACTTTCCACACAAGCTGCATTATGACGAACCCAGTTTCTTCTTACTCTAGGTTCTCGAAGTTGTCCATTTATTATTTCAGCCACATTTAAATTTTTTTCGCGAAGTTGTGCTTCAGTTGTTATTTGACTAGCCCCATAAAATCATCCCTTTATGTTCTCCCCATTATAATAAATTAATCGGATTGAGGTCAGGAGATCTTGCTGGCCATTTTCGAGGATCAGGAGCATTTCGACCGATACAGCGATTTGGATAATGTTCATTCAAATACTGAATGACGCCTCTAAAAATGTGTGGTGGTGCCCCGTCATGAAGAAACCACCAATTCTGTCTCCATTGTAATGGCATGTTGTCTAAGGTCTGTTTCAGAAGTTCTGGTAGTTTATGGGCTAGAAAGCTAAGGTATGCTTCTCCTGACAACTTTGGGGCCTTGTACAGATTGAGAAAAGTGGTGAAATATTTTTCACTCCTAGGTAAACAATGTAGTTTCATTGAATGGTGGATTGCGTTCCAAAAACCATCATAGCAAAAGGCAGAATCCGCACGCCTCTGACTTTGCATTTAAAGAGGCCAGCTTTCATTGTACAGCAGCTCTGACAAAACAGGATACCGCCAAAGTTTAGCCTTTAGCAAAAATGCAAATTTTACAGCATGCGGAGCTTAATTTTATTTTTGCTGTAATGTTGGAAACAATTTGTATTTAATATATATCGTGTGCCCTACCCACCCGGGTAATACACTTCGGTGGAACCTTCGAGCCTTTATTGCTTTTCTCGTTCATATTTGGAATATTAAAAATTCTTTCAAACACATGTATGTACTACGTGTATTCTATCTACCCTGTGCAAGCTGAATTACAGGAAATAGCAAACTCGATGCGAGCATCATATTCCTTTTGTTCAATATTCAAGCATATGTTTCTTGAAATGCATATTTCGCAGGAATTTTTCGCAATGTTAGTTAAACTATGTTTCCAATATAGGGTCTTCCTGATTGACGAGGTAATATTACCAAAATTCCTCAGATAATTTAATGTAGAAAAGGATCTACAAAGAGAAAATGATCATGCGGAGAAACGTATATAACGCTTTCATTTCGAGTCTGATGAAGCCAACCAGCAGAAATACGTATCGCTCGGGTTACCTATCCTATTTTCTGCTCGATTCCACTTTCATCCTTTTTTCGGATTTCGCCCATTATTTTCATACATTTTGTTATATACGTTTCTCCGCATGATCATTTTCTCTCTCTATATATATATTCGAGATACTCTAGAAGCTGCCTATTTATACACTTACCTTACTGATAAAAGAAATTAGAGCCAAAGGTCTGTAGTTGTAAGGGCCGGTCTTAGATCGGTTGACTTTGAAAAATGTTAGTGGCATAAAAAATATCACAAGACATGTTTGCAGAGACGCCATGCCACGGAAATAATTTTGAACACTAAAACATTTGCTAGCCGAGGCTACAGTGAAAAAAAATAGGTATTTCGTGTAAAAAGTTCAGCAGATATATGACAGTTTTAAATGAATACAAATACATAAAAAGATACAGCCAGATATGCGTTGTGTTTTATAAACAATGGGATAAGCTCAAAGTTCAGTATTTTGCTTGTACATAGGAATAGGAAGACCTTCAATTTTATTTTTTAAGAATTAAAATCGAAATTTAGTTTGAAAATTATACAAGCAAAATACTGAATTTAGGGCTTCTCCCATTGTTTATAAAAACATCGCATATCTGTCTGTACCTTTTTATGTATTTATCATAAGAAAGACCCGCGCTTCCATTTAAACTTTCAGATATCTGCAGCATGCATATTTTAAATGGAAATATAAAATAAACACAACTTTTTTCTTAAAATATAAACACCCTGTAGCCATTGCTGTAGGTGAATCAAATTTATATTAATTGCTGGAAGGTCTAGAATATTGAGAGAGCTACATCAGTCTTGAAGGGCAAGTAATAATTCCGTTGGTGTATAACACAAGTAAAGCAATACAAAAACCAGCTGCGCATAAAGTGTAATTATTGATTTATATTTTCCACACCTGGATCCGTAAATAACATTTATTACCCTGACTACATACTGTATATAAACGTAAATGAAACACTCAAGGTCTTAAGATATCAACAGACATAGTAGTTACACGACCAACAAAAATAAGTAAAAAATCATTTCAACGTCAAACAGGTCATAAGTACTCCTGTTTCTTATGCCAATGCCAGGACAAAGTATTCGATTCGTAAAAAATTTCGGATTGGGGGTAGTGGGGGTGGGTATAATTAAACCTTAGCACTATATGCCTCGGAAACTGTACATTTTCAAAATGTGTACCCGTGGGAACTTTTTATCAGAGCACCACCCCTTTGCCGTATATTTTGTGCCTATCCCGAAAAACTGGATGCGAACTAGAAGCTTTTCCGGAGATATCATTTCGAAGTACCTTGCTATGACTCAAAACAGCTGCCCACAGGGTGGGCCATTAAGTTGAGCGGATTTTTAAAAATCATAAAAAAACTACAAAGCGTAGCGTAGATAATTTATATTTTTAATGAAGCAGACACTTAGGAATTTTATTTTTCAGGTTTCTGATTCAGTGTCGAACCGGTGTCTGACCCACGACCTAATCACACTTGTGTCTCAAGCGGGGTTCGCGAGCTATATGAAGGGGGTTCGCGAAAAAATTATGGTAATGGCGGAATTTGTCCTCAATATTGCAACACCGCCACTGCAACAATCCGGCAAGAGTTCTACTTCGGCGAATCGAGCGCACCGAGACCTTTCTGAGAATGCACTGGAAAGGACAAGAATAACGTCTGCAGATATAAGAATGTCGCAGTCACGGAAGTACAGTACAGTCGAACGAGCTTCGTGAGCCGTACACATGGTGAACGTGAAATTAAATAAATATAATAGTATTCTCTTAATTTAAGATGGATGGTTGTTTAAAAACGGGCAGTTTTGTGAGCTCTGATGAAAAGCCAGATGCTTCTTCTTCAGTTCCCGTCCAACACAGGGTGGCGATATTGAAAGTTATAGTGAGGTACCTTCTCGCCAGAATAAAAGTAATAAGAAAATAGACAAGCATGGTGGAAAGAAACGAAAATGTGACACTGACTATTTCGACGACTCCAACGAAGATATATATATATATATATACTAAGTGACATATAAATCCGAACACCCAGTTTAAATGATTTTATTTTAATAAAAGTTGGTGAATGTATTTATCTTACTGTAAATAACAAGTGAAAAAATTTTCAGCCTTATCAGTTGGACATTCCGGTTTTTATACTGCTTTTTTTTAATTCACTAACGCTCTAAAAATGAATATTTCAGCCGCAGTAAAGAATCAACGTTGGCGGATTTTGGTTCTTGACATCCTTTACGATCGGTTACGATGCCTAGAGTACGGAGACCTGTACGATTTCGTCAACTTACTGAGTTTGATAGGGGCCGTATAGTGGGACTTCGGGAAGCTGGACTTTCTTTTCGGGCAATTGCAGTTAGAGTGCAAAGAAGTGTAGACACTGTGGTTAGGTGTTGTCAGGCATGGCTTCGAGAAGGCCGTACGCAAAGAGCAAGGGGCACTGGACGCCGCCGTAGAACAACAGACCGTGAAGATCGCCGCCTAAGATTATTGGCCTTAAAGGACCGTTTCTCCACTACCAGGTCCATTGCAAATGAATGGTTTGCAGAACACGGAAGACCTATTGGCATGCGAAGTGTTTACCGATGAATGAGAAGTAATCGCCTTGAGTGGTGCAGACAACGGTCACTCTGGGATCAGGAATGGAACAGTATTGTTTTTACTGACGAGTCTCGATTTTGTTTAGGCATGCACGATGGTCGTGCCAGGGTTAGAAGGCGACGTGGTGAAAGGAGGAATCCACAGTTTTTTGTTGAAAGACATGTTCATCACACTGTTGGAGTTATGGTTTGGGGTGCTATAGCTTATGGTTCCAGGTCACCTTTAATCTTCATCAGAGGTAACATGAACGCGCAGCGTTATATCCACGAAGTTCTAGAACCCCCTCTTTTACCCTATCTTGACACCCTGGCAAATCCAACTTTCCAACAAGATAATGCCCGACCACATGTTGCAAGAGTCACAATAGACTTCTTTCAACATAATGATGTCACATTGTTACCATGACCACCAAGATCTCCCGACTTATCCCCAATTGAGCACGTGTGGGATATGATGGGTAGGAGATTGCTCAATTTGCAACGTCCTCCTCAGACTCTAGAAGCACTTATTATGCTTCATTAAGTACTTATACAAAATTGTATTATAATAAAACCATTTAAACTGGGTGTTCGGATTTATATGTCACTTAGTATATGTCTTTACAAGGTCCAGGAATCACCATTTTCAATGTTCATGAGCATAGAAGCCATGCTAAAGAAGTTCAACTTTTGGAATCAATGTCTGCAGATGAATGAGTACGATTGTTTTCTTTCTCTCAGCAACTTTTTATCAGAGAGTAAAATTCAACTTAACGACAAAAAACAGCTTCAATTAACGTTAAAAAAGTAAGTAGTAAGAAAAGGGTTGGGAACCGCTGATTTAGATCATGTACACTGAATTCAGAGCAAAACGAACGCCACGCAATAGTCCAGAACTAGCATACATTACATTAAGGAACTCCATCACCTTGCCCATAACAGAAAACAGAGCTATAGGCCCGTAGTTGTGTCGGACATTTCCGTATTAGCTTTGAACATAGTCACTATCCGAGAGACTATGCCATTGTTTTTTAGTCACTCTGTATTCGGGAACCTCTTTCGTAGACAGCGGTCACATATTTTGGGACGTCACCTACTATATCATTGTTTAGACCTGCACCCTCGACTTGTGGGGTACGTTTTTCGAGCGGGAAGAATAAAAAATTAGTGAAAGCACCACAATAAATTTTACCTGAAGGTCGCCTTGGTTTCCTAAGGGTGCGCCATAAGTAGTGCAGGCGATAGACGGCAATAAGCATGCAAAATGAGGTATTAGCTGAGAAGCTGTTTATCTTATGGAGCAGTTTTCTAAGAAGGCTTCAAATCACACTGTAATTAATTGAAATATTGTTGTTAGTAGAGAATGCAGCACTAGAGGACTGTAGTTGTAAGCGTCGGTCTTCTTTTTTTTTTGATAAGGTGGACATGAGCTAATTTCCGGTTTTCTGGGAAAGAGACGCGAAAGAGCTGGTAGAAGCTCCGCTGCGTATCTTTTCGGTACGACGACAGGAATCAAATCCGGACTCGGGGCTTTGTGAGTAGTAGACCTCAAAAATGATATTCTCAGAAACAGTAGAAACAAGTATTTTGATGGATCACCACCCTTGAACACTTCATATATTTGTGCAGTATTTCGCATCTATTTTGAGGGTTCAGTTTTTTCGCTGTTTAGATTTACTAAACTCATATTTCGCATAGACAGTTCTACTCATCATCCGTACTAAAAGAATGAACTCATCAGGGGATGGTCGACAGTGGGTTTTAACGTGAGGGTGTGGTTTATATAGCGAGAAGCCACCCGGCCGCTTGATTGTTTCAAACGATAAGGTGGAAGCAGAGAAGTTTATCTTTTTTTTTTCGGAAATTAATGGATACGCATTGCTCCTTGCGTACGGTCTTTTGAGATTACACAGAAGTGTTTTGGAGTTTTATTTATGTGTACAATGGAGGCGGGGGGGATTGACTCAGCATGGTCTCACTAAGAATCGTGTCATGTCAAGTTCAACGTGCAATGTTGCCAGATCTACTGAGTTTACTTCCTGATCATTAACCGATTAATCAGCTGTCATATTACTTGGTAGAATATTCGAATGACAAATGTGCGGTCTTACCACTCGCTCAAATCAGCATTTGTTATGCATGCATTTTTAGTCGTCACAGATATTTTTTCTTATTTACCAAGTCTTGGACAGATCCATAACAGACAGATCAATAACGAACTTAACTATTTGAAATCAGTTCGCGGTGTGTATCTTCAAGAAGCTGCTGATGCTCCACCACTGTATTTAGATCATTTTCCAGGACGTTTCCATCCCGCGTCGCGTAGATTTATTTATCACGTACAAAGGCGGTTTGTAAGAACCTTGAGGTGGACACAATAGAAGACTTAGATCCCTGAATGTTGCAGATTGGAACATGTTTTTTGAATTAAACGGCGACAAGTTTAAACAGCGTGTTCACGAGCAGCTTGTGACGATTCGGTTTTTCTTCTTTCTTCACTGCCGTTTTAACGCATATTATCTTGTTAGTTCCAGACGTACGTCAAATACGGTGTCCCATTTTAATATCCCTACATATTCTAGGAGAAAAGTTATAAGCGAGAATAGGGTATTGAGCAGGTGACCTTGACAACAACAGCATGTGTTTTTAATACGCTTTTATTAGCTTGGCCTGTGTGTATAACTTAAATTTTATTATAATTTTATTTTGACTTCATTAATTATGGTTTATTGTTCGACCATCTACTACTGTAATATAAACTCTTCGTAATTAAAAATTATTTTATACTTTTTAGTTTGGTTAGCTATAAAAGCGAGTTTTTTTTGTTTTTTTAAACTATTACTTATTTATACTGGAAGTGGAAAAAGCAGTAAACTTCAAAAACATTAAAAGTCACTTGTGGGTGATTCGTATAATCCTCACAACTGTTGTGTCTAAGATTTTTGCTAGAGCGAATGTCTTAATTTGACCTTGAAATGGCGTTGAAGACAATGGTCAAGCTCATGGCCCAGGTGATTTTCGGGCATAAAATTTGCTTCGGTTTCCAATTCCGATGTAAAAACGGAAGGTTCCACTTGAAAATATTGAGTTGCCCTTGAAATTACCTTCAAGGTTGTAGTCAAGGTCATTATCAAGGTTACCATCATTTTGACCTCTCGAAACCCTACAACTTTTGTATGGAACTTTTTTCTAGAATGCACAGTTTTCTAAATGTTCATTTGATGAGATTAAAATGAGTATAAACTTTCAGATATAAGAGCACACTAACATTTTTTCCAATATTCTTGACCACACAGTAAGCGGATTGGCTCCAGGCTAATTATCTTGTTCATCACGCAGAGTTATGACCTAACTGCTAGACAGGCATATAACAAGTGATAAAACTGGATCATATGATAAGACCTGTAATTTCTCATCAACCTTCCTCGTATTTTTTGTTAATTGGCCGTAAATGTTTTATTCCCTCACATGGTTAGAAGGCTACGTGAAATACATACGATCGTTATAATTGACAGGTTTACAATCGAATACAATATTTATAACGTGCCTAGGTTACTCGAGGATCTCAACTTACAGTCTGTTTCACAGCTTTCGGTAGTGGTTAATGATTATTATGGAGAAAATGGCGTAAAGTAGGTTAACGATATAACAAAGGCTTCATATCGCTAACACCACACATTGATATCTAGAAAATTTGGCAAACAGTACAGAGTCAACTAGGTTTGCAATACTAACTTGAAAAATAAAGTGAAAAGATTTCAAGAGCTGCCCTGTGACATGTTTTCTTTGTGAACACTGCTTGAAGTTGCCGCTGTTCAAAATCACGCGTTTCTTTACCTTATCCTAAATTTGCAACATTTGGGGCTGTCTAGGTCTTCCACTGTGATCAGCCAGACGATCTTAACGATATAAACGAACAAATGCAGCTCCTGATGAAAGAAACATCGAGGACGACGGCAATGTTTTGAGTACACTCGCGGAGTATCAATAGGATCCTGAGACAAATGCGGTTTGTTTATAAACAAGTTTAACCTAGACACCACGCGATGCCTGGTTTGGATTCTGACACACGTAGTCTTATCACGTCATACGTCTTTGGAACATAATATCTCGGGTATCTTAAAACTTTGATATATATACTGAGTGATAACAAAAGGTAAACATCTACGTATGTCTATTAGAATTCAGGAATTTTTTACATATACACCTCAACGCTTTTAAAGTAGATTTCTACATTCACGTTTGTGTTCTGCTTCTGTCTTACAGATAGTGCTAGTATCTTTCAGATCCTTTTACTTCCCACGCTTATTGGAGAGAAAGTACTGTAATCGCGGAAAATTCTCTGCAGGTGTTAAAAATTGAATCTAGGAGTTTCAGGGGCTGGGCGAAGCTTTATCTTCACACATCATAAATTTCCCCTTACATTTGCCCTTAAAATGTATAGAAATATTTACAGACGCGGAACGCAGTCGTTCGGGGCGATTGAATGCAACTCACTGTGTGTGGCGGACTGCATAACTGGCGCTCTCGTTCTGGAGTTACAGTATTGCGGCTGGCGCTTATGGCATGGTTGACTCGTGTGGTTCAGCACCGTTGCCAGATGGTCGATACTCAGTGCAGGACAGAAAACAGCGTTAGCGTTATTAAATGGGTGGGGACTATGCAGTATGAACTAGTTATGAGTCTGTTTGGCTGACTTGACCCATTTACTGTTTTTGCTATACGTGTTTGTAGCTAGCACAACTTATGCCGAACGTAATCCTTTATGAACTCATGACAACGTTGCGTGGTAAGTGCAGAGTCAAAGTACTTGACGCCAATTTCTATAATATATACAATACGGTATCGATTTGCTGTCTTCAGGTAGAAGACGTTAATCAAAGGTTCTATTCGGAAACATTTTGAGTTTATATAATAGAAAACATGTTCAGTCACCTTAGTATGTAAAACATGTGGCGCCAAGTAAAGGATATAGGAAACTTTATTTATTACCATCATTTAATTGATAATTAATCGTTTGCTAGTAATTACAAACTTTATTTACTTTGCCCTGGAGACACGAAAGACGTTGCTCGCAGAAAAATTAATAATCAACTGTTACATATATAACGCTGCCCGTAAGCAAATGTGCCTATTATTATTAAAAGCGCTTGCCAATGAAATTTATATTCCAAGCTTGTACCAGTGGCGGTTCCCCAGAGGTTCTCTATATACAAACATGTATATAAAAAAAATGGATCAAGTCAACCAATCAGGCTCAAACAATTAGTTCCTACTCCATTTAATATCGATAACGCTAGATTCAGATTCAGATCTTAGATCTAAGAGGCCGCACTATGCTGCTTGCATAGATCTCCGGGGAAGTTTCAGTGATTTCGATTTGTAGCAATAGAAGTGTATGATCAGAAGTAGTGGTAGAAGTATGACTATATCTTTCTCAGTCTACCAGTAAGTATCAAATAATATGATAAAGCGTTATCTAAGTCTTACGTACCACACTGATAGATCACAAAAAGAAAAACAGACATGCAGTTAAAACAGGAACAAATCTAAGAGTTAAATGAGAAAGATTTACTTGGTCTCAAGTTGCTCGCGACATCTGCCTCCCTTGCCCGAAATACCACGAGTCGCCACTGCCATGTACGGTCTGATTGCTTTTTCCATAATTTTGCATCTATTCGCACAGCATTTGCTAATGAACCAAAGTACGCGTTAAAGTCTTCCCAGTTGTAATGATGTGCATGGAAAAACATGACCATTGCATTTTTAATGGACTGGTACACCAAGGTTACGTCTCTTAGAATAAGAATCATCATGAATGTCGTGTGTTTCTCACCCTTCCAATCAGAAATCATAAATAACTGTTTTATTATTTGTCCTCAATGTACAAAACTTCTTTGGGACCAGATTCAGCACATGTACTCAAATATACAGTGTGTTCCAGATTCGCTTCTCTACAGGGTGTTCCTTAACGATATGCGAATATCTAAGGGTGTGAGTCTACTTGAAAAATTAATGTTAGTTTGCTATATAAACTATGGTCCAAAAATTTGTCCTTACAAAAACTCGGGGTGAAGTTTTAGGAAAAGAATGGAAGTTAATTAATATTTTCAGAACCGCTTCAGATATTTTACTGATATTTTCCACGTAGTTGACGTTGACGTTAATAAATAAAAATTGTTTTTGAATATACGTTCGATTTAAAACAAATGATCTCTCTTGAATTGTTTTCCTTTGAGTAGAAAAAATGAAAACCGTAATTAGTTAATAAGTTCGTATGAACCGACAAAGTACATACTGGTTAAGTGGCAAGTCGCACTTCGCTGTGGTACCCTCGTGCAATGGGTACGTTTTTACAAACGGAACGACCACACAGTTTGAAGGTTGACCTGATCTGGCGATATCAATCTCTACCAATGGGTGGATGTTCGTAGGAAAATAAATGGCCAGTCTAGAAGACATAGAGGCACTTATTAGCGGTGAGAAGGTGTATCTCAGGTAGATCTTAAAATAGATTGGATAGAAATATATAATGTGAATACAAAAGGTGCAAGCAATTTATTTCCAAGCATTTGATGTTACAAATATCATCTCTCAGGTCAACAGATATAGAAATGCATTAAATTAGTAGCAGAGTACAAGAAATTAAAATACAGATAAGACATTAACAGCGTCAGACTATAAGTTTACTCAACGCTTAGAAATTTATTTATAAAAAAAATTTTTAGCTATGTTTTTATGTAATTTATTTGGAGTGTCAGGAAGTCTGTTCCCCGATTTTTTTTTCAGAGTCCATATCAAAGACAGTAAAAAATCGTGACATATCAAGAGTCAAACCATATTCGAAGTATACGCTCCAGACACACTGAGCATATAATATATACTTGTTGGCTGGTGGTTCTTGTATATAAATGGATTTTCCTTATTTTCTCCTTATTCTTCATTAGCCTGTTGGCTATAACATCATGCGAAATACTGTGTTTAAGATTTGAAACTATGTAGATATATTTTCTCCAAATATGTAATGTGCGATATGCCACATACGGCAATTTACTTCATAATTACTGCAATTCATTTCTCCTTATTTATATGCTTACTAGCGTCACTATCTTTACATCTTCACCACAAGGATCATTCTTTCTTAGCATCACATCTTGATGCATCATTAGTACGAGGGTAATACCAAAAGTACAATTCTGTTAAGGCACCTCTAGTTTCTATTAGAGGCGTGGCGGCGCAACGGTATGTCCGATAAAAACTTGAACCTCTTCTCTAAATGATGGTGCAGAGTCCCCAGACACAGAATCCAACTCATGTTTATTTGCAGATACAAATATTTAGTGACGGCGCGATACTCGATTCTCTCTGACATCATCTCACTCAAAAACTGTTGCATAACAACTGCGCGTCCAAAATGGCTGAAACTTTGGTGAGTAACTGTCAACAGATGAACAATGAAATTCACCAGCTTTTATTTACGAGTATTGCCAACTTCACTTTTCAGACCACACTCGTATCTACCTAGCAAGTATGTTTCTCGTAGAGATCTAATTACAAGAAGGTTGCGCTATAGTGACCATTTCGATATTCCTCTTCACCGCACTTCATTGTATGTAAGATCTTTTACGTACAGTTATGCAATCCAACAAACAAAAAAATGCACCTGCCTTTAAAAAATAGGTTAGAAAACAGCTGTAAATAGTTTAATTTGTTAGCTGTTCCGTAACTATTTGATCGTCAAAAAAGTCACTTTATTATTATTACGATATCGCTAAATTTCGCTGATATGTTGAACCACCCTGATGAGGTCATTTTTTTTTTTGGCTTTAGGACCAGGCCATGCAGCCAGAAACTAGGTTGGTATTATATATATATATATATATATATATATCTATTTATGTACAAACAGACGACGTCACAACATCCATGGCGAAGGCGAGATTCGAACTCGCGACCCGGCCGGCTGGCTGATCAGTAGCACGACACTCTGACCCACGCGGCCAACCGAGGTCCCGATGAGGTCATTTGTCTTGTCTCATCTTAAGCTAGCCGTGCCTGAATTGGGAAAGCTGCTGACGTTGGTTGAAATGCCTAAATTATGTGAACTCTGCTACGAAGACATTTTCTACTTCATCAACATAGGACAGCATTGTTTTCTATTTTTGGTAACAACGTATTACTTCACACGCCTATCTTATTTTTGTTCCAGGAAGACAGTTCTTAAAATAGGATGTCTTTTTGTTATATCTCCTCCTTTTTCTATTTTTATGTCTCATCTGATATATATCACTAACACAGTTATATTACCAATTAATTTTCATATAAGCATCATCGTAAAGTATAATATTAGAATCAGATTAACTACTTACTGACACAGGATATATGGAATAAAGTAGCATATTAAATAAAATAAATCTGACAACAATGATAGAACTACAGGGTGGCCAATATTAACCGACTGATTTAAATTGCGGTAGTAGTTGCTTAAAGCACATATGTCCAATAATTCATCATGGGGCGCTACACGATCCCACAACACATCCGTATTGTTAAAACGCTTTACTTAAATAATCGATTGTTGCAATGATTCGGAAGATACAAGATTTAAAGTTAAAGATGAGACAGTTCGTGAAAGTGTGGTGGAGCGCCCTGCGACGTCTACCAGACATCGTTCTCAAGAACTAGGTATTCGTCGCACGTCATTATGCATTATTTTAAAAAAGACTTGCATTTGTGGCCATACAAGAACTAGTGACCAAGAAAGTCAAGAAGACAAAATAACGATTTTTACCGACAACTGAAAATGAGCAATGAAGCCCACTTCGATATGAATGGATTTGTTAATAAGCAGAATTGTCGTATCTGGGCATTAGAGAACCCTCGTGTCATCCATAAGCGACCACTACATCCTCGGCGAGTCACAGAAACCTTGCAAAAAGAGACGGAAAATGTAATCAAAATTCAATAAAAGATTAAGATGAAAGAAAGAAGAAGTTTGACCTGCTATAAATGCTGAAAGGGGCTGTGATACATTACTGAGTCGCAGAGCCACGCTATTCAAATTCACCAGCGAAGCCTGCTATCTAGCGACGTCATCCTGCTTCACGGCAACGCTCGGCCTCACGCAAGAGCACAGACGCAGCTTCGTTGAGAATTAGTGAATCATCCACCATAGAGCCCTGACTTAGCACCATGAGACTTTCATCTTTTTCCAAAATTTGAGGAATTTCTTGGTGTGAAATGATGATATGTTGAAAGAACCAGTACTAGCTGGTATAACAGTCAGGCGGCGGCGATATTTGGTGCCGGAATCCAGAAGCTGATGTCACGACTTGACAAATGTGACTATTTTGAAAAATGTTTATTTTTTAGTTCGTGATACTATTTACGTTCATAAATAAATTTTTTCTGACTCCATTACGATACGGCTTTTGTATGGCCCTTGTACTTAATGAAAACAAACGTTATTCTCAAAACCTGTATGCTGTCACTTAGATCATTAGCTTTCAGTGCCCAACTTGTTGGCCTGAAATTCATAGTTTTTCTAACACCAATATTACCCCTCTGAACTGCCCCTTAAAGATTCGTCAATAAAAACTTCTAGTATTTACGGTACATTGATATTAAGGTCTTGCCTTAATCACAACTTCGGTACAGATGCTGCATACAATGTCAGTCTAGAAAGCATTTGTACTACCAACATTTAACACTCTGTATAGATGATGCACAGTGAACGTCAAACTGACAAGTCGTCAAACCTTCAAGTCGACAAAGTTTGCTGGTGCGTAAATCCTTTGGAAATTTGAAGTAAGTATAGAACCCACTTAAAATTAAACAGAACCGATAACACAATGTAGAATAAGCATTTATGGTACTCATAATCCAAACATCTTGAATATTTGGAAGAGCTTTCATTGATTAAGTGCAATGTGCAACTTTTCAAACCAGAAAACATATATTGAAACGTTGTTATGTCTTATTCTCTTGTGCGGCATTATGTTCTAGTATTGATTAACGTATTCCACCTGAAGATAGTCAACCTAACACTATATTCGCGCGTCCCAAAAGTTATTCGGGATTAAATGAGATGCTGTCACAGCTAAGCTTCTCCCGAAGGCTACTTTGAAAAGGTTAGTGTTTACAGCGCCATCTATGAGACTAACCTCAAAGCAGACCTCTAGAGGAGTTAGATAGTTGTAACAAATTCTTATAGATGACGCTACAGTATCTACCTTTTTTGTATACCGAAGTTTGATAGGGTTAAAAGCATTGAGGAGCAAAGCAAATTGGTAGAAGAGAGAATAGCCTAGCTTTTTCTCAACTGTTGCCGCTATTGATAAAATGTGTTGATGACAGATCAAGTCCTCGGTGATGTAAGCCCCGGCCACCCGAAATAAATGCCTCCTTGCACTAGGGCTTTTTCATTAGTCAAGGTACAGTACCGGACTCTGAAAGCATTAAGCGGTACCAGATTGTACCCTCCCCAAGCAGTGATAACTCCAGGTTAATTCAGATAATTTATCGGATGCGCGAATATAGTAGTAGGTTGGCTGTCTTCAGGTAGAGTACGTTAATCATCGCTTATTCTTAGTATATATTCCAAAGAGAACAGTTTCCTATCGATAGGTTCGTTAATTTGGTCAATTTTTCTAGAAATGGAGTACATACGAAACCAACGAGTCGTTCTGCAGTGGGAAGAGGACGTCGTAGTCTTCTACATCACTTTGCTGCTCTGGCTATGGCTAATGGCGGCGTTACGCTACTATTCATCACGCTAAGTGCTGAGCTACTATTTCCGTTGTTATCTGTACATGATAATGATTGTTGTGACAATGAATCCTGAATAAATTGTCTTAAAGGTTCTTTTTCTTTAATTTTATACTGAAACAGCCGCGAAGGTAAAAATAAATATTATTATTATTATTGGCAGCAGCGGTGGCCGCAGTAGTAGACTCTTCGGTCTCCTGATCAGCCGCCGTGCGCTGTAAGGGTTGGAGTCCCGTCCCAGGAGAAATTTTTCTCTTGGCTATGGATGTTGTGATTGTCCGTAGGTGGTAGACGGTCTCTGACTGTCGAACGCGGAGGTACCACCCGGCGGATCTCGTAGGCGGAGCCAGAATGTGTGCATGTTGCATGCACACGTGTTCCCTCGCCAGAGTCCGCGTGGCGTTCCTCCTTTCCCATGTATCCCCCTATAGCCCCACGGTACCCAATGGGTGCTTAGGCCTTAGGCCTTCGTGGTAGTTGGAGTATAAAATGGATGGAGAAAAGGACTAGCAGCGACTTCCTTTCTGGCGCTAGACCTGGAGGTTCTCACTGCTTGAAGATGCACAGTAGTATGACTGACAAAAAGTCTCGGAACCTTCTCGCAACGACAAGCCGTAGGCAATTTAGCTCTCGTCTACTGCTATGCCAACATGCTTTACTCCTCAGAGCTCTCTTCCATGCGATGTGTACATACCCGCCTCTCATCCTAACCGTGTAAACTTCGTACATCCAGAACTATCTAATACGACCGCTCCTTTGTCCCTGGGCTATCGAGACTGTGAAACGTTATCGGATTAACAAAGTTTCTCTAATCTCATAGCAGTCGCGGTGCCCTGGTGTTTAGGCCTAACCGGCTACTTCGGTATAAAAAACAAACAATCGTATGTACGGAAAGAGAGACAAACACTTTGATATAAATCTTAGCTGTAATGGGCTTTACTTGCAAGATTTTAAAGCGTAATGGTTAGAAGAAAATATGCTTGAATTCACCCTGATATCTGTTAGGAATCGCCCGGAAAACTCTTTGTTTAAAATTGCTTACACTACTATTAATGTGAAGGATAAATAATAGTGAGTTATGGGCAGCTAATTTTAAAGAAGCGATTAGTCGATAATGATAATTAGGTAATACATCTAACACGAAGCTATAGGAATCACTCTTTTACACAAATTGCGGGGCGTTCCATGAAACAAAACTTAATGAAGACAGAAATAGATAATTACCAAGAATACCTGTCAGAGGTCTAATACCTATGCTATATTTCATCGTCGATGCCATTTTATACAGTATGTTCTAAAAAGGTTGTCAGGAAAACCGATCCAACAGGTTGTCATACAATATCTAGCGATTGAACTTTGAAATGGAAACATCAACGATGTTGATATTTGTTTTTTAAAATCCTATTTAGACAATCGCAAGCAACGGGTAAGAACAAGCCAAGGAGCTTCTGCTAGTGCTGATGTTGGTTCTGGCGTTCCACAAGGATCCGTACTTGGTCCCTTGTTAAACTTAATCTATACTTTAGACTGCTTTAGAAACACTGTTGCATGCAGAAGGACTTTCACTTTGACTCGACCAACCTGGTATTCACGTATACTGCACGTGATCGCGCTCCAGAATGCCGAGCACGTTACAGGGCCGTACTAAGAATAAATGATTTGTGGTTCTGCGATACAATCAAAAAGTATGCAAAATTATTGTAGGCATGTATAGGGTCCAAACGTAAAGGTTGGAATTAATGTATTTTTAATTAATTTAACTGTCATGACCAAAAAGAAAACAACTGTCTATTGTTTTTTGAGTGGAAGTGTTTTATCAAGAAATTACACTCTAAATGTGTCGTGAGGCGCATTTATAAAGCAGGCTTTTAAAAAATGTCTTGACACATGAAAACGATAATTGCATATGCATACAAGTATACCTAACCACCGCTTGAACAGGGACGTTAGTGTGCAGTTATTTTAACATTAGACTAAAAAATGAATAGTTAGGTGGAGTTGAAAGAAAAAGGATTTGAATACATAATAATATATACTAGATATTATACAAACATTTATTGCACATTTTACCTCTAAAACCGGAATTACATATATTTGAAAATGAAAATCATTCTAGATCTGAGGCCGTGGAACTTCCACTGTCATCAAGATTTATTATTGAAGGGGTAACGTGAGTATCCATGATACCGTCTGATTTTCACATTTTAGGTTCGACCTTTACTTTTACATGCTGATACATTTTCCCACTTATTCGGTGTTACTCTTTGTATAGCATCATGAAAAATATTTTTAAGGTCAGAAAATTCAAAACATTTATTTTCTGCTGCAACATATTTTTTATGTCCGCTCAAATGAGCTCAATCGGATTGAGCTCACAATAGTAAGGAGGCAGTCGTAAAACAGTTTTATTTTGTTTTTTAACCATTTCATCAATTATGTTCGGGTTATATTTATTTTTATGCGTCTTGACAATTTTTAACAATTCTGCCCTGACCGTTGTATCATCATAATCAATCTTTTTATTTTTAAGCCATCCTTGAATTTCTGATTTTTTCGTTGGCGTTGGAATTTCCTCTCATTTTCTCGTGTGGAATGAAGCATTATCTAATACTATAACCGAATTATCTTCAAGCTTCGGTAGGGTATTTGAGAAGTAATTTTCGAACGAGGTTTCATCCATTTATTCATGGTACTCTCCCGTTTTTTGGATTCAAATGCCCATAAAGCATCGGACACAAATCCATATTCATTGCCGATGGGGCAAATTATCCATCGCTTACATTTTCCTAAAAATAATTTATTTTGGACACTTTAAAACCGCTCCTATTGAAAGCATTAAAAATCCAATAAAATTAATACTTTATTTCTTATCACGATATAGTTTAAGCATCTACCAAAACAAAAATAAAATATAATTTTAGTTGGAATTCCTCGTCTTACAAGTATTGAAAAATATGTATGTGTCAGCTTTGCAAACAATGTCCTGAACACTTGAGTCACTCCTTCCTTGTATTTCGTATTTATAAATGTTGATAATCATTTGTTTTGCGCTAACGCTAAAATGAAGCCTTTTAGCTCTCTTTTTAGACGGTGTGCAGCTTATATCACCAACTTCATCAGCTGACGCGTATCAGACATTTTGAGTTCTACGAAATTAAACTGACAAATCTAATAAGCACACAGTAATACCAGTATAAATCTAATGCCAACTCTGTACCGTACGGCCAGCCACCGCGACAGCGTGCATGCACGGTCGTATCGTCTCCCACTCCACCCTCTGGTTTGTCATTGGTTTTGCGTAAGGGCTCGACCTATTCTGCCCAATAACAGTTATTCTCCCTCTCTCTCTTGAAATATATCAGTGTACTGATCACGCAATAATCACACGATGATTACTGCTTTGGTGTAGTCTCTTTCTTCGATACATACATAATAGTCACAGCCTCAACCTCTTCATTTGTGATGCTGCAATGGCAAATGAAAGAAATCCCGTGAATAATTGGCGTGTTTTGAGATGAAAAGACTTTTTTATATAATGAAGCAGTCGCGCGGCAGAGATCGGCTTGTCACTCTGTATTCCTGCATGTAGAGTGCTGTCATCAGCGAAGCTGGGGATTGGGATGATCGTGCAGGAAAGAAGGTTATTGATATGTAAGAGAAACAGTGTTGGAGCCAAGACCGATCCCTGGGGAACACCCGCGTTGACGTTGTGGGATGAAGAGGAGAATCCGTCACTTACGACGGATATCTTGCGGCTAGAGATAGAAATGCTAGAAACACTTTTTTGGACGATCATTTTGAAATTTTTTGGGAGTAGACCACTTTCTTTAAAAAAAGGCGTCACATCTGTCAAGGACGGCTCTGCTTTTTAGAGTTCGTAGTAGCTCAGTTCTTAGATTTTACCTTCAGCATAAAATTAACGAAACAGAACCTTTAAGACAATTTATACAGAATTCATTGTCACAACAATCATTATCATCTACAGACAACAACTGAAATAGTAGCTCAGCACTTAGTTTGAGAAGAAGTAGCGTAACAGCGGCATTGTCCATAGCGTGAGGACCAAAGCGGTGAAGATGATCACGAGGTAATCTTCCCATTCCAGAACGACTTCTCGGCCTCGTATGTAGGTCATTTCTAGAAAAATAACTAAATTAACGGACCTATTAACCTAACCTAATAATATATTCGCGCGTCCGAAAAATTATCTCAGTTAACCTGGAGGTTATCACTGCTTAATGCTTCCAGAACACAGTACTGTACCTTGGTTAATAAGAAGCGCCCTAACGCTCATTCAGTTTCGATGAATATACGAGTTCTACAGAGGAATCGTTTATTTCTGGTGGCATCAACTCATTTTATCAATTTCCTCAATGCTCTCCTCCATGCCTGACTTCGGCTCCCATCTTAATCGTATACAAAAAAGATAGATACTGTAGCGTCATCTATAATTTATCACAGCTGTTTGTCTCCTCTAGAGGTCTACTTTGAAAAAGCTAGTCTCATAGATGGCGCTGTAACCAACTGTATATGATCATATAGCGACAGCGCCATCTACGAAACACTAACCTTCTCGTACATGACGCAACAGTATCTCATTTAACCCTGAATAATTTTTGCGACGCGCGAATATAGCACCGCTTAGATAACAATCAGCTATGAAACTCTCCTGTCAATGTCAAAAACGACCGCCATTTCGGCGTAGAATGTCTATTGTAAGCATAAATACAGAATCGTTAAAACGTAATTTAATACTTTGCATTCATAATTATGATTTTATATTAAATAACATTCAAATTGGTGCAAAAGTGGCAAAATACCGCATAATAGCAAAATCCAAATATTATCCAAAAGCCATGACAATTGGCGCCATCTATTGTAAATCAAATATTCTAACCAGGTTTAGCCTTTGGATAATGGGCGGCGCCACTAATACACCATTCGGATTTATTAAATAAATAATAATTTAAAAGAACTACGCTTTTATAGCTAACCAAACTAAAAAGTAGAAAATTACAAAGAGTTTAATTAAACTTCTGAAAATTGGTGAACATTATGTTCAAAAATACAGGCCAAGCGAATAAATGTGTTGAAAAAAATTATAAAAACATATTCTACCACCCGCCTCCTATGAGGATTGAACTTATGACCTCTGGCTCACAAGACAAGCGCTCTGCCACTGAGCTACAGAGGCTCATAGTTCCAACATTCATAAAGCGGCATTTAAATTCCGTGACTTTTTATTAACATATATCTGCTTGTTACAGAATATTACTTATAAGGATAATGGAAAACTGTTATCAAATCATTGCATTGTTATGGGTTCTTGATACGTGTGCGAAGTTTCAGATTAATCAAACTTCTGGAAATTGGTGAAAATTATGCTCAAAGATACGGTTACATACATACAGACCAACCTAACAAAAACCAGTTTTAAACCTTGTATGATGGATGGCGCCACCTGTTACGTTATTCGGTTTTGTAGAACGAATTATACCATATTTTTCAAAAAATCTAAACATCAAATGCCTTAAACTAATAAATATTCATACGAGTTGATTTTGCAATGGGTCAGAATAGAATATTAAAAAAAAAATGTCGGGTACGGATGGGATTTGAACCGCTGACAAAAGTGCAATTAAAATGCGTGATCGATGGTTCGCACGCCTCGCAACGCCAGGCTAGAAACACTGATGATGAAATTTGCGAAAATGTCATCATATATCAAGCACCAGACTCTCCTATGATGATTTATATGAAAAAAGAATGTTTCGTACAAACTATCATTGAAACCTGAAATGTGGGAGCTAATTCATAGATCATTTTGAAGAAATGTTCATGTTTATTTAAAACATAAATATACCAAAAAAAAAGTAAATAAGTATAGCTGATTGTTGTCTAAGCTGTGGTATTACGATGCCTATCTTGTGGTAGACTTTTCAATATATGTTTTCTGGTTTGGAAAGGTACACTTATTCAAGATGTATGGATTATGAATACCATTCTACATTGTGTTATCGATTCTGTTTAATTTTATGTGCGTTCTATACTTACTTCAAATTTCAAAAGGAATTTACGCACCAGCAAACTTCGTCGAGTGACGGTACAATGACATTATTAATTTTTTTCTCATTACTTGTCAACAAAATTTCGTAAGAATATAATCGATGCATTCTTGATGTAAGACTACCTACCTCATTGCCAAAAAATCAAGTTGAGGAAATTATTTTTTCTTGGTGTGGCACTTCTAATGTCACCGATTATATTTCCGAGACTTTAATGTTGCGAAAATAAAATATAGTGTCAAGTAGATTGTGTCTATACATTACACGCTTTAATATAATATTTATTATTTCTTGAAAAGCTATTTATATACAGTAATGATAAAACACAATTTTTTTCAGAGCCCTAAATCCTAAATGTCATAGCAACACGAATCCCACCAAACACATAGGAGTTAATTTGGCGTTGCTGGCACCTGATCGACAGAGTGTCGCCTCTGTATAATAAATACTCTATGCTTTTGTTGCATCAATTCAATGTTTCTTTGATGCCCCTGTCCTAATGGATTGTATGATTCACCAGGAAAGAATCTCTCCGTGTTACTTCTAACCTGAAATAAGATGATACTTGTGTTATCTGGATGGTTTTCTAATATCCTAATTCTAGCTGAGTAAAAATAAATAAACTAAAATATATATACATGGGATAGCCTCTCGCTTGACAGTATCAATTCTTAATATTCTGCCTTCAATTAAAAACAAAAGAGACGCGAGGAGATATGCTGATATGCTAGTGCAGGATCATTCTGATTTTTTCCAACGCAGCTTATTTGGCTTTTCTGTTTTTATACTCCTTGCTTTTGTAGCATGACATTCTTTGATCATGACACCTTTTAAGTTTGCAATCTATAAGCAGAACAGCATACAAAGGGGTTTCGCGAAACTGATAAACATTATTGTTATTGATAATCGACCAATGAAGTTTGAGGTTATATCAGCCATTGCGCAGTAGTCGTCTGCGCACTTTTAGTTTGACAGGTGGTTTGACAGCAATTAAAATATTTCAAAACTAGCCGCTGAAGCAGTTTGAATTTTGAAGTAAGTATTTAACCCAGTTAATATTAAACAGAACCGATAACTCAATGTAGAATAAGCAATTATGTTACTCATAATCCATACATCATAAATATTTGGAAAAGCTTCCGTTGGCTAAGTGCAAAGAGTAACTTTTGAAACCAGGAAACATAAATTGAAAAGTTGTTAGGCTTTATTCTATCGTACATATTGATTAAGTATTCTACCAGAAGATATTCAACCTAATACCAAAGCTTAGATAACAATCAGCTATACTTACTTTTGTTTGATATATTTATATAGGAGAAATGAAGTAAATCAGACGAAGACATCTCTTTAACGGCTTCACATTTTACAGCAGTAACATTTCTTTAAAATGATGCTATGATACTATTGGCTGCTACATTTCATTTTGAGACAACATGATGGTTTTAGTGAAAATTTTAAAAAACATTATAATTCTTTGTCACATAAATCATAGGAGCGTCCGGTCCTTGGAGTATGATGACATTTTCGCAAATTTGAGCATAAGTTTTTGTAGCCTAGTGCCGCAAGGCGTACGTATCAATAATCACAAGTTTCTATTGCACTTTTTGGTCAGCGGTTCAGATCCCATCAGTACCCGACAATTTGTTTTCTCTTTTAAGTCATTATTTTATTCTATCCTATTTCAAAATCAACTCGTATAGTTGTTTACTAGTTTATAGCATTCGAAGTTTAGATTTTCTGAAGAAATTGGTATAATTTCTTCCAAAAATCCGAATAACGGAATGGGTGGTGCCATCCATCATCCGAGGACTAAAACAAAACAAAATTAACAATTTTGCCACTTCTGCACCAATTTGAATTTCATCGTTGTACTGAGCGAATTGACATTCGACATTCTCGGTCGTTTTTTTTGACGGCGGCAGGAGAGTTTCATAGCTGCTTGTCATCTAAGCTGTGCTAACACTATATTCTTGCGTCCCAAAAATTATTCTAGGGTAAATGAGATACTGCAGTGTCATATACGTGTTTCCTAGATGGCGCTGTTGCTATATGCTCATTCTGTCTAATTTTATGTGCGTTCTATACTTACTTCAAATTTCAAACGGATTTACGCACCAGCAAACTTCGTCGAGTGACGATACAATGACATTATTAATTTTTTTCTTATTACTTGTCAACAAAATTTCGTAAGAATATAATCGATTCATTCTTCATCATTGCCAAAAAATCAAGTTGAAGAAATTATTTTTTCTTGGTGTGGCACTTCTAATGTCACCGATTATATTTCCGAGACTTTAATGTTGCGAAAATAAAATATAGTGTCAAGTAGATTGTGTCTATACATTACACGCTTTAATATAATATTTATTATTTCTTGAAAAGCTATTTATATACAGTAATGATAAAACACAATTTTTTTCAGAGCCCTAAATCCTAAATGTCATAGCAACACGAATCCCACCAATCGCACAGGTGTTAATTTGGCGTTGCTGGCACCTGATCGACAGAGTGTCGCCTCTGTATAATAAATACTCTATGCTTTTGTTGCATCAATTCAATGTTTCTTTGACGCCCCTGTCCTAATGGATTGTATGATTCACCAGGAAAGAATCTCTCCGTGTTACTTCTAACCTGAAATAAGATGATACTTGTGTTATCTGGATGGTTTTCTAATATCCTAATTCTAGCTGAGTAAAAATAAATAAACTAAAATATATATACATGGGATAGCCTCTCGCTTGACAGTATCCATTCTTAATATTCTGCCTTCAATTAAAAACAAAAGAGACGCGAGGAGATATGCTGATATGCTAGTGCAGGATCATTCTGATTTTTTCCAACGCAGCTGATTTGGCTTTTCTGTTTTTATACGCCTTGCTTTTGTAGCATGACATTCTTTGATCATGACACCTTTTAAGTTTGCAATCTATAAGCAGAACAGCATACAAAGGGGTTTCGCGAAACTGATAAACATTATTGTTATTGATAATCGACCAATGAAGTTTGAGGTTATATCAGCCATTGCGCAGTAGTCGTCTGCGCACTTTTAGTTTGACAGGTGGTTTGACAGCAATTAAAATATTTCAAAACTAGCCGCTGAAGCAGTTTGAATTTTGAAGTAAGTATTTAACCCAGTTAATATTAAACAGAACCGATAACTCAATGTAGAATAAGCAATTATGTTACTCATAATCCATACATCATAAATATTTGGAAAAGCTTCCGTTGGCTAAGTGCAAAGAGTAACTTTTGAAACCCGGAAACATAAATTGAAAAGTTGTTAGGCTTTATTCTATCGTACATATTGATTAAGTATTCTACCAGAAGATATTCAACCTAATACCAAAGCTTAGATAACAATCAGCTATACTTACTTTTGTTTGATATATTTATATAGAAGAAAAGAAGGAAATCAGACGAAGACATCTCTTTAACGGTTTCACGTTTTACAGCAGTAACATGTCTTTAAAACGATGCTATGATACTATTTTCTGCCACATTTAATTTTGAGACAACATGATGGTTTTAGTGAAAATTTTAAACAACATTATAATTATTTTTCACATATATAATAGGAGAGTCCGGTCCTTGGAGTATGATCACATTTTCGCAAATTTGAGCACAAGTGTTTGTAGCCTAGTGCCGCAAGGCATACGTATCAATAATCACGAGTTTCTATTACACTTTTTGGTCAGCGGTTCAGATCCCATCAGTACCCGACAATTTGTTTTCTCTTTTAAGTCATTATTTTATTCTGTCCTATTTCAAAATCAACTCGTATGGTTGTTTACTACTTTAAAGCATTTGAAGTTTAGATTTTCTGAAGAAATTGGTATAATTTCTTCCAAAAATCCGAATAACGGAACGGGTGGTGCCATCCATCATCCGAGGACTAAAACAAAACAAAATTAACAATTTTGCCACTTCTGCACCAATTTGAATTTCATCGTTGTACTGAGCGAATTGACATTCTCGGTCGTTTTTTTTGACGGCGGCAGGAGAGTTTCATAGCTGCTTGTCATCTAAGCTGTGCTAACACTATATTCTTGCGTCCCAAAAATTATTCTGGGGTAAATGAGACACTGCAGTGTCATATACGAGAACGTTAGTGTTTCATAGATGGCGCTGTTGCTATATGCTCATACTGGGTGTTCCTTGATGATATGTCAATATTTAAGGGTGTGAATCTACATGGAAAATTAATAATGCGGGGCTTAGGTTGAAGCCCCCAGCGCAGGACCCCCAAGAAAGAGTCCGTCCATAAAAGTCGAGAACCGACAGTTGGAAGAAACGTCCACCACGTGCTTCCGCGACGCGTTCGCGATCGAGTCAAATTTCGGGAAAAAGGGGCAAAATTGGGGAGGGGAGTTAGCTCGTTCGGCAGCACACACTCGGGGAATGCGCAACGGCCTGAACCAGTGTTGTTCTCGATAGATCTTGAATCGTGCAAAGATGTCAATAGAAATTGTGCATATTTCTTTAAAAATGTGCATATATGATATATGTATACTAATTTTCTGGCGCAGCAAAAACTGAAATTTCATGGAACCATTGACGTGGAACCTTTTTAATGTTTAATGAGAATTTAAGAAAATAATTCAGGAAAAAAAAATATTTATTTATTAAATTTAACTAGGGCCATCAATTATGAACAATCATCGGGACTCGGATGCGTAACAAATAATTACTGGATTCGTATTTTGTTTGTCTCTAACAGTACATTTCACTCAGTTCGTGAAGCTGTTAAGAAAATGTATTGCCAGTTTTGTATAAAAAATGCACTTTATTTATTGGCGATTGTGCATATTTTGTGTGGGGGGTGCATGTTGTGCATATGTTCGTAAAATTGTGCATAATATGCACAATTGTGCATGTCGGAACATCCCTGGCCTGAACCACGTAGCGCCACGCCAGGCCTTCGGGCGGGAGAGGAGGGAGGAGCAGATTGCTCTTCCCCCCACTCCTCAAGGGTTTGAGGTTGCCTGGAACAGGGGTGGTGGAGGGATCGCACAGGGCAGGAGGGTGTGTGTGTGGAAAATTAATGTTAGTTTGCTTTATAAACTATGGTCCAAAAATGTTTCCGGGGTGTTGAAGTTTTAGGAAAAAAAATGGAAATTAATTAATATTTTCAGAACCGCTTCAGATATTTCACTGATAATTAGTACGTAACGAAAGTTAATAAATTTGCATATTTTTCAATGAAAAAATAATGTTTAGCTTTAACAGTGGCGTGCGTACGGGTATTGACTTCGATATTTTTTAAGAAATAAATGGTATGAAAATCATTTTTTACCAAATAAATTCCTTTGAATTCCTCGTTCAATTTAAAACAAATGATCTCTCTTGAATTGTTTTCCTTCGATGCGCCATTTTTGAGTAAAAAAATAAAAACCGTTTTATTGTCTAACTTGCAAAATTATTATTAATTTAATTTAAAAAATTAAACACATTAGGGGTAATGAACAACAACAACTGACAACATAAACATAATATTATAAACAACGAAATGATTACTAAAATTGTTGAAAGTGGCTTCACTTAATATGCATGCTTCCGCCCTCCTTCTCATGGAATTGCGCACTCGTTGAAATATCCCTGGAGTGTTTTTTATTCTATCACAAGCTGCAACTATTTTTTCTCTTAACTCCTCTACAGTGTTAATGAGATTTCGGTACACTAGTGTCTTAAGATAGCATCAATAAGTATTCGCATATCATTAAGGAACACCCTGTATTCAGTTGGCTACAGCGCCATCTACAAGTATGACACGTCTAGACGAGATAGATAGCTGTAACAAATCCTTCTAGATGACGCTACAGTCTCTATCTTTTTTGTATACCGAAGTTCGATACGGTTAAGATGGAAGGCCGAAGTCAGGCAGGTCTGCCTGGCAGGCATAAAGTGCGGTGGCATCAAGAAGAAAAGTATTGAGGAGCAAAGCCCGAAGCTGTCCATTAGAGAATAGTCACCAAGCACTTGCCTTCCTCTGAACTGCATCGAGCATTTATAATGTAGTCGAGGCAGCAGCACTCCAAACAGGTGAGCAGTAATTATCTGGACCTTGTACAGAGTGTTGTGTGGAAAAAAGTACTTCTTAGCCATAAACAAGTAGCCTAGCTTTCCCAACAGTAGCCGCTATCGACAAGATGAGTTGATGGCAGATCAAGTCTTCGATGATCTGGGCTCCGACGAGCCGAAATGAACAAGTTCTTTGTAGAACTCCCCAACCATCGAAACCGAATGAGCGCTAGGGCGCTTCTTATTAGTTAAGGTACAGTACTGGGTTCTGGAAGCTTTAAACCTTTTTTTACTATTTTACTTACTAGTAATTTGAATTTCTCTTTATTAATGGTAGAGTGTCCATTCCTAGGCCAAACCCTTTGCAATGATTTTCTTTTGGAGATTGAACAGATGGCGCTCACACCAGGCAGTTCAAAAATCGTATTAACAAAATTTCTTTGGGATCATCATTGGCCTAGGAATGGACACTCTACCATTAATAAAGAGAAATTCAAATTACTAGTAAGTGATCATAATAGTAAAAAAAAGTTACAGTATATCCAGATAAGAGATAGACCGGACATAAACAAGACCACGTGATCATCGAACGCTGTAACATTCGGCAGGGACGTATTAAGAGTCACGCAGTACATATTTTAGATAGTAGATGCTGCTTTGCGTAACTTTGTAGTAAATTAGCACAATTCGATGTGTATACGATTGGTGATGGATATAGGATCATGTGGGGGTGGGGTAAGAAATATATAATGATGTAAATATACATAAGGGTTTCAAAATTTTCGCTTCGATTTCCAGCTTCGGATGCCGCCTGATGTTTGGTGAAATACAGTCGAATATAATCTCAAAATGGCGTTTAAATTAGCCTAAATTAAAAATAATCGTATATCTCTTAAAATTGCTTTTAGAATATTGATTAGTATATTTTTTGATTTCTAGGTAAATATGTAACCAAATTAAAACGTTCAAAACGTAAAAAAATGTGCATGGTTGAACATTGTCAGAAAGTAGATTCTTGAATAGGTTTTGCCAAAATGGGTTCAAAAATGTCAATAATTAATTAAAAAATACAGTAGCTTTATAATTACTTATAACTTACCGAATTTGATGAACGACATCTTTTATTGGAAAGATGAGCTTGATGAGCTTTCATCATCGCTACTGCCTGAAGCACCAACGTCAATAATGAATGGCTCGACTTGTTCCTCTAAAATATTGTCCAGTTCCCACATTCTCTTTTCAACTTTGTCTTTCACGTGCTTAATACAGTTTTCCCATTTTTGCGCTGTTATTAATTCTAGTGCTTCTTTGAAAAGTCATTTGAGGTCACAAAATTTAAAAGTTGTATTGTGCTTAGCTATATAATTTTTAACCTCTGCCCATATGAGCTCAATGGGATTGAGCTCGCAATGGTATGGAGGTAAACGGAGCACAGTTTTATTTTGACTTGCTGCCATTTCGTCAATGGCGTATTTTTGATATTCCGCCTTGTGATCCTTGACAATTCTTAATAATTGTACTTTCAGCATTGCTTCTTCAAAGTTGATATTTTTCGAGCGGAGCCAATTTTGAACATCAACTTTCCTTGAAGCCGTTGTTGGGACCTTCTCCATTCTTCGAGAATGATAAGGCGCATTATCCAACACAATTACTGCGTTCGGTAAAATTTTTGAAAACCACTGTTCAAACGATTCGCCATTCATTTCCTCGTGGTAATCTCCAGTTTTCTTAGACTCAAAGCACCACAGACCGTCAGCAACAAATCCATCCTCACTGCCAATATGGCAGATAATGAGCCTTTTCCCTTTACCTGGAAATCGAAGTACTAACTGGTGTAGATTTATTTCAATAAGCGAACCTTTTTCAAATGTTTTCATTACATTCAGCGGAAAACATTGAGACATGAGTATCAGATTGCTATAATTGGGATTATTTAGTCATATTGAAAGAAAGAATATTGAACGTCGTATGATTACTCAGCGCTTCACAATTTAATTTAAAGTTATAAACCTTTAAGAAATGAATGATCAGGAACCTGAAATACGCGCAAATATTAATATTAACAAATTATAACTTTATAAAGCTTAAAGTATGAATTTAAATGATTAGAAATATTAGGAACGGTACACAATATAAAACTTAGTAACTTTTTTTAAGTTTATAATATTCGACATATCTTAAGATTATATTAAAAAATTATTGAAATATCGAAAACACATAAAAACATGGCTTAAAAAGTTCTAATAAATGAAAATGACAATAAAACATCCACGCATTTTATCGAAAGTTATAAAAGTTTTGTTACTTGTAATATGTTTTATCTGCCCCCTGGAATTAATGTTTAGAACCTTGTTCCCAAGGTTTGAAAAACATCCGATTGTTGTCTATTACTCGTATTTACCTGCTGGATTTTTTAATCCGATGGACAGTCCATCTAGAAAGGCCCTCCTGGATGAAGTTACAGAATCATCAACCCATACTTTACTTGTAGTGTGTCCTGCGTTTACCCACGTTTCATCAAGGTAATAAATCTTCCTGTTTTGATTTCTATATTTCCCAATTTTTGTTAAATAATCCCTCCTCCATAGCACAATTTCTTCTCTATCCAGTAGTAAACTATTACGACCCCGTTTTTTCCATTTGAAATGTAAATGCTTCAGTAACGCATGGAAAGTTGATCGTTTGAAATTTGGCAACGTTGTATCTCCATTTACCTCCTGCAGTACTTTATCTATAGTAGGTATTTCATTCCTAAAGAAGAATTCGTGCACTTTCCTCCTAATCGCATGCTTATCAGCTTCATCCAATGATTTAACAATACTTTTGCGATGTTTACTGGTCGTTGGCTCAGAAAAGGTGTGATTTTTTTTGTATTGTCTTAACACATTAAACACTGATGCGCGACACACCCCAACTTTGTGAGAAACGTTCACAACAATTTCTTTGATGGTTGATGCCTCGTTCTCCTCGCGCTCGATCTTATATATATTCAAAATGACCTCTTTCATTTCTGCACTCAGGTGTCTTTTTTTAGAGCGTTTCCTAGGTGGACTACAGGAGTTTACAACTTCATCGGCAGTATCTGTACTACTGGGCATTTTGCGCAAGCAGTTGATAACAATAACAATCAATAACAAGGTATAACAATAACAACGACAAACTCAACAACTTAAGATAACAAACGAAAACGTCCCAAGAAATATCAAATTGCAATGATGCACACGACATACGTAACACGTCTGAACCTGAATGTGACTCTGCCTTGATACGACTGCTCTGCCGCTCGGCATAGGCATTTAATTGCGAATTGACCAATGAGGGCTCCTGTTTTACGTCGAGACGGCGGCGTTAGCGTGAAAATCACCCGAACCTTTTGTTTACATCCGGTCTATCTCTTATCTGAATATACTGTACGTGATTTTGGCACGTGACAAACTCAGATAATTTTTCGGACGCGCGAATATAGTATTAGGTTTGATATCTTCAAGTAGAGTACGTAAATCAATGGTGATACTTAGTACTTGTTCCGAATGGGATAGTTTCCTATTGATAGATGCGTTAACTTGGTTAATTTTTCTAGAAATGGAGTTCGTACGAATCCGAGAAGCCGATAGGTGGTCGTGGCACATTTACGTCGGAGTCTTCTGCTTCTCTATGCCCGTCAGAGTATTCATAACGATATGTATGAAACTGGGTGCTGTGCTACTATCTTACCCACTGAAGTGGGAACATTTCCCACAAATCTTCAGCACCGGTTTGCTCTTCCTGGTAGGGGCACTTCTATTTATCGGCCTAGCTGCTGAGCTAATATATTACCCACTGGATTGGGGAGATTGCATCACTGTCTTCTGCATCAGTTTGGTCTTCGGGCTAGCGGGAATATTATGTATAAGCGTAGGTGCTGAGCTACTATTTTTCCCACTGGAGTTGCTAGATTGCGTCACGGCCTTCTGCGTCGGTTTGCTTCTCGGGCTAGAGGCAACCATACCTATCATAATAGGTGCTGCGATACTATTTTAGTTCTTGTCCGTAGATGTAATGATTGTTCTGACAATCAATGAATAATTTGTGTTAAAGTTTTCGTTAATGTTATATATAATATTATAGTCAGATGTTGTAGTAATATACTGTAATACATATCCGTTTCCAAATTGTTGCAAATCTGATATAAATCACTGTTTCAGACTTATTTTCAAATCCCCAGGCAGCAGCGGGGGTTTGAACCCCATCCCAGGAGAAATGTTTCTCTTGGCTATGGATGTTGTGGTTGTCCGTAGGTGGTAGACGGTCTCTGACTGTCGAACGCGGAGGTACCACCCGGCCTACTACACTCACTGCTCATGCTCACTGTTTCAGACTTACAGGGTTTGTCCGGTAAGTAATAGGACTGAGTCGATTTAAAAAAATTTATTGAGCCAATCGTTACAATTCTTTAAAAACTTTCAAAATAGGCTCCTTCTGCGTCGGTGCAGCGCTGCCAGCGCGATTTCCAAGCAATGAAGGCGTCACGTTGTATATATATGAATTGTGCTTACGTGTTTTTAAAAATAATGAAAAATTCAAGCGGAATTGTGATATGCATAATTATGATACAAGGACTTGTAATAATTTATATGTAAACTTCAGCAAATCAAAAGCGGCATTTCGATCGCCTAATAAAATTGGTCCGCTTCCTTTTAATAATTTGCCATGCCACATTACCTCGGTTAAAAATATCAACGACTTCAAGTTCCAGTTGAAGCAATTTTTGATAAACAAGTGCTTTTATCGTGTTGATGAATTTTTTAATATTGCAATTTGAGATTAGTTGCAGGTTGGTAGCGAACGAAAAATTGACAATTATACAGGGTGTCCGCAAAGTTGGGGTTTTCCTTTACACGACGTGTAGATATTGAAAACATAAGCAATTTTTCTTAGTACCATATACACCAATGTCTTAAGGGAACCGAGATAAAGGGCTCTGCAACATCAAAAATATCTGAATACCGTCCTGTAGCCGCGACCCGGGACATCACCGATTGGTACAAGGTCTCAACCCGACGGCAGAACTGGGTCGGGGTCAGTGTGTCAGGTCAGTATGCAACCTTCAACCGACGGTTACGGTCACGCGTGTAGAGGTAAACGAGCCCACATAATCGATTGCATTTCAAAAAACAACAAGCACTAGAAACGTGGCTAGAGAAGTGCAAGTATCAAAAATTAAAGAGGGGCTGCATCCGTTTCACGTCCAACGGGTACAAGCCCTTCAACCTGACGATTTTCCAGCAAGAGTGCGGTTTTGTGAGTGGTTGTTGCATCAACATGACAATAATCCGGACTTTTTGAAGTGCATATTAGTGACAGACGAATCTACATTCACGCGTAATGGGGTGAATAACTTTCGCAACACTCATGTTTGGTCATTACGCAACATTTTGCCTTCCTTGTTTGCCTGCGTCTGCTCGGTAGCGCATCAGCTGATTTCATTTTCTGTTGGAGCGGTATCATTTCGGGCAGAGACGTACTTAGCCCTTCTCGTCAACTGGAGAGTGAGTACTTTTTCCTTTATTTTTTTTTTTCACTAGGTCGTGCTCGTTTCACTACACATTACCTTTGTTATTTCAAGGGTAGTTGTTTCTGAAAAGGAAAACCCCAACTTTACGGACACCCTGTATATTGTCTGTATGGAAATACAGGTTATTGATTGAATACATATTCATTTCCAAATTGTTGCAAAATCGATATAAATCACTGTTTCAGACTTATTTTCAAATCCCCAGGCAGCAGCGGTGGCCGCAGTAGTAGACTCTTCGGTCTCCTGATCAGTCGCCGTGCGCTGTGCGGGGTTGAACCCCGTCCCAGGAGAAATTTTTCTATTGGCTATGGCTGTTGTGATTGTCCGTAGGTGCTAGACGGTCTCTGACTGTCGAACGCGGAGGTACCACCCGGCGGATCTCGTAGGTGGGGCCAGAATGTGTGCATGCTGCATGCACTCGTGTTCCCTAGCCAGAGTCCGTGTGGCGTCCCCCTTTCCCCTGTATCCCCCTACAGCCCCACGGTACCCCGTGGGTGTTTAGGCCTTAGGCCTTCGTGGCAGTATAAAAAAAACCGGCTAAAGCTAATGTGTTTCAATTCAAAAGTGGCTATATCCTTAATTTAACCAAAATCGGCTAAATCCAATGTTACACCAACCATAATGCATAATCCCGTCAAAGAGTGGTTGCCTCGGCGTTTAGGCAAAAAAGTGAAGGATTCGAATAAGATCGAAACGCAAGCAGAAGAACATTCCGTCGAGAATAGTATGTGTTTTTTTAATACTGAGTGTAATTTTGAAGCTGATGTATGATTATTTTTTATATTCGTTTTTAACAAGAAGGACTTTTTGCTTTTTAAGTTGAGTTTTAAGGTGATGTATTCGAAACAGTTTGCAACAAAGAATGTATGATTTTCTTTTTTATTCCGTTTTGTTATAGAGGGTGTAAGCATTATGATAATCATTATTTAAATGAGTGATAAAGGGTGTTAAAAGAAGCAAAAAGTTTCATATAACATGGGGGTTAAAACTGCATTTTTTAGAGAAAAGACAAAATCTGACAACGCCGCAATGCCAGGCGCGAATTACGACGGAACGCAGTGTAAATAGAGAGGAAGATTGCTATTTTTGGCTCTTAGGTATTATTTCATTATTTGATAATGTACTCGTAAAATGCAAAGAACTAAAAAAAACGGACTTACCACTAACTGTCTCAGCGCTTCACGTGGTGTGTGAAAGTTTATTGAACGTATTAAAAAAATCCACTTATAAATAGGGAACACAATTTTGATACATACATTGTTTTTCTCTTTTGTATTTAAAGAAGGTGTTGAAAATGTAGTCCTCCACTTTCCACAAAAGCTGCATTGCATTGCTCTAGGTCCTCGAAGTTGTCCAATCCATCGGATTGAGGTCAGGATATCTTGCTGGACATTTTCGAGGATCAGGAGCATTTCGACCGATCCAGCGATTTGGATAATGTTCATTCAAATACTGAATGACGCCTCCAAAAATGTGTGGTGGTGCCCCATCATGAAGAAACCACAAATTCTGTCTCCGTTGTGATGGCATGTTGTCTAAGGTCTGTTCCAAAAGTTCTGGTAGGTTATCGGCTAAAAATCTAAGGTATTCTTCTCTTGTCTTTCACGAGTGCGAATATTAGTGGGCTGAACACTTCCTGTATCTCGAAGTTTTTGGTACACTTGCACAAATGTCCTTCTGTCTGGGTGTACCCGTTGGCAAAATCTGTCCCGATAAATATGAGCTGCAACATTTGAATTCTGACGAGCTTCACCGTAAACTAACAACATGTAGGCGAACTCTTGATTCGAGAACATTGTAAATAAACACGACGACGTACGCGAACAAAAACAAAACAACAGACCCGATGCCCGCTAACTAACCACTGTTACCGTTTGCGATCAATTACCGGTTCGATAAGAGTGATGAAAGGCCGACGCGCTGTTGTCATGTGTGTTTTAAATATTTAGTTTAATGAAACTTACTGACTACAAATTCTGGCTTAACTTAGAAAAACTTAATGCCATTTATTTGTTAATTACCCAATATAAAATCGTTTTAGATGAGATAAGATTAAACACAAATCTATTGACTTTTGTACCATGGGTCATATGAACTTTTTGACTTGTTTTGACCCCCCTATTACCCATTTAGATCCACCCCTAACCCCCCCCCCTCCCATACTGACATAGTATGAGCCGAAAAATATGTTTTATTTTGTATAATTCCTCTATTATGCTATGTACATTATTATTACGATATTGCTGATTCTAGATAATTCACACGCAGTTGAGTGAAATGAATAATGGCGATCGTTATAAACAGTTTATTATTATGGTATTAAAAAATAACAAAAAGTCCGAGAGGCTGGACTGTTGCCACTAATTATCTTAATCCTTCCTCCAATTAACCAGTTACTAAGTGAACGGAGTTATAATCTCTAGATAGAATTAAGTTTGAATTAACTTAACACCATACATCAACTTCAAACGTACTGCTTTGAAACAGTACTATTACTGCCCATTTAAAAGTTTACCTTGTGTTGATTTAATTACCGCACATCACCTAGCTTCGTGTTTTTATGGTCGCATGATGGAGCTCTGAGAAAAATTTGCATACAAAGCGGCTTCCGCTCTTGATTATCTTTCAGACGCACCCTCAAACTATTTCAGCGCTTCGAAACTACCTCGTCAAGAAGAACGTTTTTGCTTTCAGAAGTGCGCCCCCGCAGATATTTGACGCCTTTGTATTTGCGAGACTGTAATCGCGCGAAAAGGCTTCAATAAAATATGGTGTCGAGTAGATTGTGTCTATACTTTTACACGCTTTCGAAGCTGATCCTAGCACAATTTTCTATTCAATGCAATTTATGATAATAATAAAGTTCAACTTGAAGCTATTCTGCTACGTATTTCTTGAATAGTTCAAAAAAATAAAATAACAATTCTGTAGCTCAGATCTAAACAGTCGTAAGTCGAAATTGACGCAGTTTTGAGCTTATGTTACTATTAAAATGCACTAGTTTAGCTTTATAACAATCATAATGTTGCTTATGATGTTGGTAAACGCTATATTCAATTTTGAAAATGTGATATTTGCATTTAAACTTTGCTAAAATGTTTATTTCTTTTGCTCATTACTCAAAACTTTCTGTTCTGTTTTCCTTTCAGCTACAGAATTATAAATATCTAAGAGGTGATATACTTAAGTATACTCAGTCATCAAAAGTGTTACACTCAGAAAAAATAATTTTTTCAACTTGATTTTTTGTCTTACATCAAGAATGAAACGTTAATATTTTATTGACAAGTAAAAAGAAAAAAATTAATAATATGTTGGGCGACCCCGCAGCTGAATACACTCCTGTATACGTCTAGGGATCGACAAAATGAGACGATCGATGTCTTTCTTACCGATGTTGCCACTGTAATTTTTAAATTACATTGTTTATGACTGTGATTCGCATGATTTTCTTCAAAATAGCATATATTCTTCAATAATTGAGATATTGACATGAATCAAAAAACGAACTGCTGAGAAAAGTCGAGGCTTAAAATTCTCATCTAAAGACGTATTATTCAGTAATCCAATGTTTCCACAGGGTGTTCAGAAATTTAGGGCAAAATGCACCTTTTAGTTACACCCTGTATAACAACAAACAATTTCAATTTTTAGGAAAAGGTTAAAAAGTTATTTCAAATTTAGTTTGAACAAAATTTTGTTTGTCCGGTAAGTTTTGCGTGGCAGTGTATATTCTACCCAGCGACATTAGAAGTGTTACACCCAGAAAAAAATAATTTCTCAAACTTGCTTTTTTGTCAATGAGGTAGTCTTACATCAAGAATGAAACGTTAATATTTTCACGAAATTTTGTTGACAAGTAATAAGAATAAAATTAATACTATGTTGGGCTGAATACACTCCTGTATACGTCTAGGCATCGACAAAATGAGATGATCGATGTCTGGTTGTGGCTTTTGATTCCAATCAACTCGAACTTCGTGGATCAGCTGTAGCAGAGTCTGTGACGGAAGGTGCAAAGTGTATAGTCAAAATTTTGTTTGTCCGGTAAGTTTTGCGTGGCAGTGTATATTCTACCCAGCGACATTAGAAGTGTTACACGCAGAAAAAAATAATTTCTCAAACTTGCTTTTTTGGCAATGAGGTAGTCTTACATCAAGAATGAAACGTTAATATTTTCACGCAATTTTGTTGACAAGTAATAAGAATAAAATTAATAGTATGTTGGGCTGAATACACTCCTGTATACGTCTAGGCATCGACAAAATGAGATGATCGATGTCTGTTTGTGGCTTTTGATTCCAATCAACTCGAACTTCGTGGATGAGCTGTAGCAGAGTCTGTGACGGAAGGTGCAAAGTGTATAGTCTCCTCCTCATCATATCCCACACATGTTCGATGGGATTTAAATCCGGTAAACGGGGTGGACCCACAGCAAAACGTTAACGCTTGCTTTTTGAAGAAAGTGCATAGTACGACGAGCAATATGGGGACGTGCATTGTATTGCTGAAACAGGACAGTGGACGGCCCTCTAGATACGTAAAGTGGTTTGTAGAACATCATCAACATAATGTTGTAGTCACAGAAGGCGATGAAAATTTAATTACGAGGTTTGTTCCAAAAAGTATCGCGAATTTCATGTTTTTTCAAGAATTGTTCATTTATTCATGAATATCTATTTTGTCTCCTTCAATGTAATCCCCTTCAGAGATCATACACTTGTGATAACGTTTTTTCCAATCCTCGAAGCATTTTGAAAAATCATTTTTTGTTCAGCTATTCCTTCGATGCCGTCTTTATCTCCTCAATGGTGGCGTAGCGTCGTCCTATCATTGGCCTCTTCAGTTTCGGGAACAAGAAAACATCACAGGGGGCCAGGTCTGGGGAATACGGTGGGTGAGGCATTATTGGAGTGTTGTTTTTGGCCAAAACTTCGCGCACAAGTAACGATGCATGAGCAGGGGCGTTATCATGGTGCAAAAGCCAATTTTTGTTCTTCCACAAATCCGGGCGTTTCTGGAGGATTGATTCTCGCAAATTGCGCATTACTTGGAGGTAATATTCCTTGCTGACCGTTCTACCCTGCGGCAAAAACTCATCAATGTTTTCGTATCTTGTTGACGTGGTCCGGCGTCCATTTGGAATATGTCCGCGCACTTCAAGTTGTTTTTTACACAAATGTTAATACAAATTCTTTGATCCAATTTTTGGAAAAGACAAAAATCGGAGACAAGCTAAAACACGTCCACGCACAATTGCTGTCAAAAACTGACTGAACATTCAAAATAGCCGATATTATCGACATTAGTGAGGGTCATGAGTACCAACATAACGCCACAAAAAGATCGAAGATCGAACATACGTTGCCCGCGAAAATTCAAAATTTGCGATAATTTTTGGACAAACCTCGTATACATTGAGTGAAAAAGCTTGGTCTTTAGAAACGGGGAAATGTAAATGTAATTGTGGGCCTATTCAATCCAGAAATTGCCCAATTTTCGAGATATGCTATTTATTAAAAAACTACCATTAGAATATTTTCAAATACTGTTGCCTATTTGCTCAGGAGCTTGTTTCCCAAGTAAGTCGGGTGCGTAGATTCTGAATCCGATGTCAAGTTTGTGCTGGCATTCACGCGTGGCTATGGCCCGCTAGTTTTGACAGTTTCTTACCCCAAGTGACCCAAGTCCAGTCCGATGTCACTTTGTTCGCTATTGCACTCATATTCAGCGCCCCAAATTACCTTATTGTACAAAGCTTTACTCACAGCTATCGATAATAAAAAAAATTAGTATCGCAAACGTCGCATAGATTTGCAATTTTTCTCTAAATAATAAAATGTATTTATACTAAGTGACATATAAATCCGAACACCCAGTTTAAATGGTTTTATTTTAATAAAATTTTGTATAAGTACTTAATGACGCATAATAAGTAAATGATAAAAATTTCAAAATGATTGCACTGCTTTAAAGCCCTTTGACCTTTAATAATGTGTGGATGCACCCTGATGTGCTACGCATTCTCCAACGCGCCTAGGCATGCTTCTGATCAGGTGGTCAATGTCCTCCTGTGGTATCTCATTCCAGGCAACCACCAACTCCTCCCGAAGTGCTTCTAGAGTCTGAAGAGGGCGTTGCAAATTGAGAAATCTCCTACCCATAATATCCCACACGTGCTCAATTGGGGATAAGTCGGGAGATCTTGGTGGCCATGGTAACAATGTGACATCATTATGTTGAAAGAAGTCTATTGTGACTCTTGCAACATGTGGTCGGGCATTAACTTGTTGGAAAGTTGGATCTCAGGGTGTCAAGATAGGGTACAAGATGGGGTTCTAGAACTTCGTGGATATAACGCTGCGCGTTCATGTTACCTCTGATGAAGATTAAAGGTGACCTGGAACCATAAGCTATAGCACCCCAAACCATAACTCCAACAGTGTGATGAACATGTCTTTCAACAAAAAACTGTGGATTCCTCCTTTCACCACGTCGCCTTCTAATCCTGGCACGACCATCGCGCATGCCTAAACAAAATCGAGACTCGTCACTAAAGACAATACTGTTCCATTCCTGATCCCAGAGTGACCGTTGTCTGCACCACTCAAGGCGATTACGTCGGTGTTCTCGAGTTAAAGGGATGACCTAGTCTGGCCGGTATGAAAACAAGCCAAAACTTCTCATTCGTCGGTAAACACTTCGCATGCCAATAGGTCTTCCATGTTCTGCAAACCATTCATTTGCAATGGACCTGGTAGTGGAGAAACGGTCCCTTATGGCCAATAATCTTAGGCGGCGATCTTCACGGTCTGTTGTTCTACGGCGGCGTCCAGTGCCCCTTGCTCTTTGCGTACGGCCTTCTCGAAGCCATGCCTGACAACACCTAACCACAGTGTCTACACTTCTTTGCACTCTAACTGCAATTGCCCGAAAAGAAAGTCCAGCTTCCCGAAGTCCCACTATACGGCCCCTATCAAACTCACTAAGTTGACGAAATCGTCCAGGTCACCGTACTCTAGGCATCGTAACCGATCGTAAAGGATGTCAAGAACCAAAATCCGCCAACGTTGATTCTTTACTGCGGCTGAAATATTCATTTTTAGAGCGTTAGTGAATTAAAAAAAAGCAGTATAAAAACCGGAATGTCCAACTGATAAGGCTGGAAATTTTTTCACTTGTTATTTACAGTAAGATAAATACATTCACCAACTTTTATTAAAATAAAACCATTTAAACTGGGTGTTCGGATTTATATGTCACTTAGTATACATGCCGTATAACATAATAGAGCATAGTATCTCATTTTCGAAATTTTTCGCGATTACAATACTTTCTCGTCAGTGATGCAGGAAGAAAGTTGACTTTAAAATTCTCATAATTTACATTCAAGTATCCTTACAGGCTTCTTCTATAACTATAAAGTATTGGATAAACAAACAAGTTTGCTTTCCATAAAAACAAAAGCCATGCAATAAAGTTTATTAGAGGACGTGCAACCGTAAGAAGCAAATTTGTTTAAAATAAGCAAACAGAAAGTTATTTACATGACGGCGAACCTTTAGTTTTTTCAGATTGTTATTATTAAGAAGCACGCATTTTACACTCTAATATTCATATAAACGAGTAGCTAAGTCATATAGGCCGTCGTGATTTTACTGTCGATCGAGAAATTACAGTAAATGCATATCACCGAGTGAGATGCCTGCCTCTTGCTTGTCATCAATTCACTGGACAACAAATTTTAGTTTTTTAATTGTATCTTGTGGGAAAAGTGCACTTCTTTGTTAATTTTGGGGCGCTGAATCCAAAAATGACAATGAAATAAAAAAATTAGTTGCGGTTTAGAAAAAAAACTTTTTATTTTTAAGGATATATTAAAAAAAAGTAACAAGATTCATATACTTATAAGAATCACTATATGCGCTGTCTTTTTGCTGTTCTTTTATGGATCGTTTCTGGAGCATCTCTACCAAGAGTCCAACAGTAGTCTGCAAGCATGGAAGGATTCCACTTTCCCTGGTACCTTTTTTCCATTGTTGAAATATCCTGATGAAAACGTTCGCCGTGCTCATCACTTACGGCTCCGCAATTGTCAGGAAAAAAGTCCAGGTGTGAGTGTAGGAAATGTATCTTAAGAGACATATTACAGCCCATCTTTTGATACGATGACAGCATATTTTTGACAAGGGTTTCATAGTTGTCAGCTTTTCTATTTCCCAAGAAATTAGTGACCACCAGACGGAAATCATTCCAAGCAGTTTTTTCAATACCTGGTAAAGTGTTTTCAAACTGTGTATCTTTCAAAATATTTCGAATCTGTGGCCCAACAAAAATACCTTCTTTAACCTTTGCCTCACTTAGTCTTGGAAATTTCTGACGCAGGTATTGAAAAGCTGACCCATCTCTATCTAATTCCTTGACAAAGTTTTTCATTAGGCCCAACTTGATATGCAGTGGTGGTAATAAAATTTTTTTCGAATCTATTAATGGCATATGCTGTACATTTTTTTGACCTGGCTCTACGAATTCACGAACAGGCCAGTTTTGTCTGGTGTAATGAAGTGCCTTTGCCCGACTGTCTCATTCACACAAAAAACAGCAACACTTTGTGTAGCCTAGCTGCAGCCCAAGTAAAAGTGCAACAACTTTCAAATCGCCACAAATATGGCATTGGTGCTCATCGTATTTTATGCATGTCAATAGGTACTTCATATTGTCATATGATTCTTTCATGCGAACTGCATACCCTACAGGAAGAGATGGTAAAATATTTCCAATATGCAACAACACTGCCTTTAAACTCAATGTTGAACTGTCTATAAACAATCTCCATTCTTCTGGGTTATAGTTTATATTTAAAGTCGCCAGTAAGCCGTTAATGTTACTGCAGAAAACCAAGTTATTCCCCATATTGAAAAATGGTTCTAAGTCTTTGTGGCGTTTACGAAAAACACATACCGAAACATCGTCTTCTAACAAGTTCCACTGCTGCAGTCTTGATCCAAGTAACTCTGTCTTACATTTTGGAAGTTCTAAATCTCTTACAAGATCATTTAATTCTGACTGTGTTATTTTGTGCGGTTGGTGGCATGATGTGTTCGGTATAAAATCAGGATCTCTTGACGTTGATGGCATATCTTCTTCCTGACGAATCACTCGATCGCCATGATCTGATTCGTTTTCTGATTCGCAAGTGTAGGATTCTGGGGGTTTTGGAATAGGATGTTCGTCACTGTGAGGCACAGGTCTCATCGCAGATGGTATGTTTGGGTAGTTAATAACCGATTTTTTTTTTCTTGGACATACCTGTGGCTTGTCCAACACAAGGTACCATGCAAAAGTAACAATCAATAATATGATTTGTAGGCTCTCTCCAAACCATTGGGACAGCAAAGCGCATAGACCGTTTTTTGCCATTTAACCAGCTCCTCAGACTTGAAGCACATGTATTACAGCAGATGTGGGGTGCCCACTGTTTGTCTTGATCACCTAGTTTACAACCGAAATAAAGCTGATATGCCTTTGTTATTAGTGGAGTAATAGACCGTCTCTGAGACGCAAAAGTCACATCACCACACACGTAACAAAACTGATCTGGATTGTTTACACACTTACGAGACATAAAACATAAAACAATATAATGTGCACGTATGTATAACGTAACAGAATCATGCCGATTACATCATCTTTCCTTGCCGAATATAAAAATATAGCACGTGCATTCTTGTGAATTACAGTACATTAACACTGTCACAGCAGGAACACATATAATTGCCGTATCTCTAAAACTTGAACTAATATTGAAAAAATAAGTTTCATTCCGGTTTTAGCACATTAAAAATAGTAATATTTTGTTGATTTTATTTAGGATATTTTTTGGCTGTTGATCAGTGTTATTTACTGGTCTCGGTTTTCCGCCATTTCTAAAGTTCTCTGGACCAATTGGCTCTAAAACCCAATAGAAATGGCAGTATCCAAGTGTAAATAGTAGCTTAGGTATCTACGACACCGTAGCGAAGCATACGCTACCGTTATGAGCTTTTACCGTGAAAAAAGTTTTTCTCATACCGAAACAGCCGCTTAGGCCTTGTTAACCCGTATTCTGAACTAAAGCCTAAAGTTAGTGGAAGCGAAAAGCCTCCTCAGGCATATTGTTGCAAAATCCCGACCAAGGAGACAGTTGCGTGACGTGTTTCTGTTAACTGGATGAATAATTTATCTAAAGCGCCCTGTATGTATGACGCAACTGGTCCATCTTAAAATCCCATTACTGCTCCTCGTTGTTGCGTGGGAAGTAACGAAACAGAAATATTTCCGTTCACGCTGTTACAGTTAACGAATCCTTTTGACATCACAATAACACCTCACGAGCAATTATTTATCAAGCGTATTAGAAAAATCCAACATCATCATCCAACACTAGGTCCAAATCTTAAGCTCCCCTTTCTTTATCAGCCATTGTTCGAGCTCCAGATTATTCATAGGTAATAACGCGCACTGTCAAACTGTAAATTATTGTCCACTAAAACCTTTCCACCGCTGTAGTCCAGTAACTCATATAGATAGAGCGAAAACCTCGGGGCCGTTGGAGAAATCTCCCGTCTAGATTTTTTACTTGACGAGGAAATATTGTAATCACAAACTTTTGTGGCAAAAAAGACGCCATAGATCCTGCATTAACAGCCGTAATTGAAAATCAGAATGATCAGCGGTACATTGCGAATAGGTTGATGTTCCAACAGGATGGTGCCCTACCACATTACGCATTACGTGTTCGACAATATTTAAATCGGACGTTTCCAAATCGACGGATTGCGAGAAGAGGTGCCATTGAATGGCCCCCAAGATCGCCAGATTTATCACCTTTGGATTTCTTTATGTGGGGTCATTTAAAAAGCACAATCTATGCTACTCAGCCAACATCATTAGAAGAACTGGGACAAAGAATTGTGAATGAGTGCCTTCAAATTACTCCTCAAATATTGCAAAATGATGATGTATTAGTTTTAATTAAGCTTTAAATCGATAAATCTCCAAAACTACTGAAGTGAAGTACATTAATTTTATATCATTATAAAGGGAATTGAAAGACCTTTAAAACGAAGTATCACTCGAACCCCTTTTCCATTTAAGATTTTGGGGGTGGTGTCACCCTTCTTAGGGGGCTGCACGTGCGAACGTGATTTTTTGCCAAACTTGTGTCCCCCTCGAAAACAAAATTGACGGGTCTGAGCGTTTTTAAAAAAAACTGAGCTGCCAGTTAATGCGTCTGTTTCGTTTTCGATGCGCCACCCTGTATATACTGAGTAAAAACCTACACTAATGGACAAAAGTATACCTATAGACAAATATGAATATTTACCTAAATACCTTTAGAAAACGAATTCATACTTCATTGTATATAAAAATATGTAGACAAATTCTTTTCAACATTAGTTTAGTACAGTTTCGTGTCAGAAGAGGATTAGTTTGTGTTTGTGGAATAAGTTGAGTGTTTTTAAGACCATGCCGCGTGGTTCAGAAATTTCTTTCGACGTGAAAACTAAGGTCATTGAGTTATACAAAGATGGTCAACGTCAAGTCGACATTGCCAAAAATTTGAAGCTGAAGCGTAAAGAAGTTTGGGCAATATTGAACAAATATAAACAAAAAGGTATCTTGGAAGAATCTAAGAGAAGTGGTCGGCCTAGAAAACTAAATGCTAGATCAGTTAGCTTAATAAAAGTAATTTCGTCCAAAGATCCATTTAAAACCCCAAGACAAATAAAAGCCGAAATCGAGACAAAAGGAATTGTCAGTGTTTCAACGAAAACTATAAGTAGAAGATTAAATGATTTGAAGTTATTTGCACGTTCAGAACTTTTCCTCTTACCTAATACCTTGCATATTTTCTGTGACTATAACGTTGCAGCTGTGTTATATTAAAAGTTTACAGTGGAATCAGTGACTGTACTACATGTTTTCCATGTGAAAAACTTAAGCAACTTATACATGCATAACCAGCTGGCTCTAGTAACGGTTGACATACCGGAGCCCACACATCTTATTCATTGCATTATGGTGTTCTCAATATTTATTGACAGCCGCTCCATATACAGGTCGGAAAAATCTATGTCATATATAACCTTATTGTTGAATTAAATAGGAGTTGTAGATGTCACCGTTGGTATAAAACGTCAATATACGTTTAATTCAGTGACAATCTACATAGTGTCCCAGAAACTATATACCGAACATCTCAAAAAAGATCCATTTTATTCAAAATTACTTTTGCATCGTTTTTGAAATTTCCGATCATTTGAAATTGGACATGGTTCACTCTGATGATGCTCAACGAGCACTTATATCAGTATAGATGCTCAGCTTGGACGTAAAGGGCGTTTGTAAATAAAATAAATGTACATGTTTCTAGTTCACTATGAATATTAATCTAGAGCTCAACAGAATAATGTAGATTTATTGCATTGATATTCATAATAACCATAATCCTTTCTCACCTACGAAAAGAATATGCTATTTTTATGTAACTGATTTAAGAGAACATAAATTAGCAGATATGCGCCACTAAATTTGAATGAAAAAATAGCATCAAGTAGGTTGACTCACGCAAAGCCGTCATCAGTTCATAAAGGATTCTAATATACACTGCTTCGCAAAATTAATCGGATAAACAAAATTTTCTTCAAGTTAAATTTGAAATAACTGTTTAACCTTTGCATCAATTTTGTTCATTTTTTGTCAAGTTGTAGGTATTTTAATTATCATCATAATCGACTGTCAAAAAATAGTTTCCGATAACTCCTTTACAACTTGGAGTTAATGTTAGTTCTTCCTACTGTACAATCTAGATAATGAAAGTACCAAATTTATAATTACATGCTAATGTACAAGACATCAAAGCTGCACTTTTTGGTGACAAGCACACACTTGACCGAACCAGAAGCAGAAAGCGCATATCAATTATAGAAGTTGCCAGAAAATGTGGGCAAAGAATGGGCTTCTTAAAGTTCCTTTTCCACAAAAATAAGTATGGATAGTAATTTTAAAATTTTTTCAATCCCAAGACTACTCTCCTACGCCTTGAAATGATTTCATTTTGAAACATCATCAAGTCTGGTACCCGCAAAAACACCTACAAAATATCTCAAATTCTAAAAGTTCCATAATAATATATTCTAATTCATTATTACCAGAAATAATCGTTTCTGAAAACGCTTCCAGCTTCACTGCTCTGCAATATTTATACGTTATTAGGAATGCATGAGGTTTTTAAAAGCAGACATGAAAGCTCCTGTGTTTACAATTAACTCTTCAGCAATGCTAAGTGAATAGAATCTATAGGCTGTTTCAAGTACTACTTAACATATTTAACCAACTAGAATTGCTGCATTTAGAGTAGAAGGAAGTGATTTGCTCATGTTTGGTTTAGCTAAGTCTAAATACTCATATTTAAAAAAAAATGTATAGGCTGCTAATAGATATCCTGACGCTTCAGAAAGGTTTGTTCCGTAATTCTGACTGTTCGACCCATTCACCAAACTTCAACATACATCAGAGCTTACATATAATACTGCTTCCCTAATTTTATCCTAGTTAGTCAGTGTGCCTGAGATCGGGGACATCAACACCTCAGTGCTTTTCGTTCAACAAAAATTCATTTGAAATTTCCAACACTTTAACCTTCTTCTTCTTCGAAAGTCTAACGACATTCTTGGAGTGTCGGAGAACCATCACTCAAAACCTCATAATGCCATTAGCAACAACAACTTCACTGGCTACTTTACCCGAAAACACAACGTGTGCATCTTTAATTTTCGCCGCGAAAAGCTGGTGATTTTTCAAAATATGTTAGTCGAACTTACAGAGGGGTAGTACCCTTGGGCTACCTGTCTACGAGGATGGTTGTTGCTTGAGAGGGTGGCAAGTATCAAAGCGAGTTCAATAAAAACAGAAACGGTCTGGTTATTGGACGTCAGGATTTCGCGCATATGGTGCAACATGCCTCTAAAAGAAAGTACTCATGGGAACTAAAGTATTTCAAATGATCTACCAATGATCAGCACGACATAAACGACATAAGGTACACATTTCCAAAATAAAACTCCCTTACCTTTGGTAGCTTCGCTGACCCTATCCAGATTAGTTAATGTGACTGAGATTGGGGACATGATGAGTACCACATCAACACCTTGGATATTCTGCGCTTTACGTCCAACAAAGATTGCGGTGTATTTCATCCTGACAGGTTGACGGCACTTCGCACCCGCCCCTTCATTCGAAATTTTTAACACTCTAACCTCCTTATTCTTCGGCAACCCAAGGACGTTCTTGAAGTACCGCCGCACCATCACTCGGAACTTCATAGTACCATTAGCAACAACAACTTCACTGGCTACTTTACCCGAAAACACAACGTGTGCACCTTTAATTTTCGCCGCGAAAAGCTGGTGATTTTTCAAAATATGTTAGTCGAACTTACAGAGGGGTAGTACCCTTGGGGTACCTGTCTACGCGAGTGGTTATTTCTAGCGAGGGTGATAATTACCAAAGCGGAAAGATACGTGAACGTCATCATGGTGAGAACCCGTTTAACATACGAGTACTCAAAAACGATTTTACATAGATTAGGAGACATCAGGATTTCGCGCCTATGGTGCAACATGCCTCTAAAAGAAAGTACTCCTGGGAACTAGAGTATTTCAAATGATCTACCAATGATCAGCACGACATAAGTTACACATTTCCAAAATAAAACTCCCTTACATTTGGTAGCTTCGCTGACCCTATCCAAATCAGTTAATGTGACTGAGATTGGGGACATGATGAGTACCACATCAACACCTTGGATATTCTGTGCTTTACGTCCAACAAAAATTGCGGTGTATTTCATCCTGACAGGTTGACGGCACTTCGCACCCTTCCCTTCATTTGAAATGTTTAACACTCTAACCTCCTTATTCTTCGGCAACCCAAGGACGTTCTTGAAGTACCGCCGCACCATCACTCGGAACTTCATAGTACCATTAGCAACAACAACTTCACTGGCTACTTTACCCGAAAACACAACGTGTGCACCTTTAATTTTCGCCGCGAAAAGCTGGTGATTTTTCAAAATATGTTAGTCGAACTTACAGAGGGGTAGTACCCTTGGGGTACCTGTCTACACGAGTGGTTATTTCTAGCGAGGATGACAATTACCAAAGCGGGAAGATACGTCATCGTGATCATGGTGATAACCCGTTAAACATACGAGTACTCAAAAACGATTTTACATAGATTAGGAGACATCAGGATTTCGCGCATATGGTGCAACATGCCTCTAAAAGAAAGTACTCCTGGGAACTAGAGTATTTCAAATGATCTACCAATGATCAGCATGACATAAGTTACACATTTCCAAAATAAAACTCCCTTACCTTTGGCAGCTTCGCTGACCCTATCCAAATTAGTTAATGTGACTGAGATTGGGGACATGATGAGTACCACATCAACACCTTGGATATTCTGTGCTTTGCGTCCAAGAAAAATTGCAGTGTATTTCATCCTGACAGGTTGACGGTACTTCGCTCCCTCCCCTTCATTCGAAATTTTTAACACTCTAACCTCCTTATTCTTCGGCAACCCAAGGACGTTCTTGAAGTACCGCCGCACCATCACTCGGAACTTCATAGTACCATTAGCAACAACAACTTCACTGGCTACTTTACCCGAAAACACAACGTGTCCACCTTTAATTTTCGCCACGAAAAGCTGGTGATTTTTCAAAATATGTTAGTCGAACTTACAGAGGGGTAGTACCCTTGGGGTACCTGTCTACGCGAGTGGTTATTTCTAGCGAGGATGACAATTACCAAAGCGGGAAGATACGTCATCGCGATCATGGTGATAACCCGTTTAACATACGAGTACTCAAAAACGATTTTACATAGATTAGGAGACATCAGGATTTCGCGCATATGGTGCAACATGCCTCTAAAAGAAAGTACTCCTGGAAACTAAAGTATTTCAAATGATCTACCAATGATCAGCACGACATAAGTTACACATTTCCAAAATAAAACTCCCTTACCTTTGGTAGCTTCGCTGACCCTATCCAAATTAGTTAATGTGACTGAGATTGGAGACATGATGAGTACCACATCAACACCTTGGATATTCTGTGCTTTACGTCCAACAAAAATCGCGATGTATTTAATCCTGACAGGTTGACGGCACTTCGCTCCCTCCCCTTCATTCGAAATTTTCAACACTCTAACCTCCTTATTCTTCGGCAACCCAAGGACGTTCTTGAAGTACCGCCGCACCATCACTCGGAACTTCATAGTACCATTAGCAAAAACAACTTCACTGGCTACTTTACCCGAAAACACAACGTATGCGCCTTTAATTTTCGCCGCGAAAATCTGGTGATTTTTCAAAATATGTTAGTCGAACTTACAGAGGGGTAGTACCCTTGGGGTACCTGTCTACGCGAGTGGTTATTTCTAGCGAGGATGACAATTACCAAAGCGGGAAGATACGTCATCGTGATCATGGTGATAACCCGTTAAACATACGAGTACTCAAAAACGATTTTACATAGATTAGGAGACATCAGGATTTCGCGCATATGGTGCAACATGCCTCTAAAAGAAAGTACTCCTGGGAACTAGAGTATTTCAAATGATCTACCAATGATCAGCATGACATAAGTTACACATTTCCAAAATAAAACTCCCTTACCTTTGGCAGCTTCGCTGACCCTATCCAAATTAGTTAATGTGACTGAGATTGGGGACATGATGAGTACCACATCAACACCTTGGATATTCTGTGCTTTGCGTCCAAGAAAAATTGCAGTGTATTTCATCCTGACAGGTTGACGGTACTTCGCTCCCTCCCCTTCATTCGAAATTTTTAACACTCTAACCTCCTTATTCTTCGGCAACCCAAGGACGTTCTTGAAGTACCGCCGCACCATCACTCGGAACTTCATAGTACCATTAGCAACAACAACTTCACTGGCTACTTTACCCGAAAACACAACGTGTCCACCTTTAATTTTCGCCACGAAAAGCTGGTGATTTTTCAAAATATGTTAGTCGAACTTACAGAGGGGTAGTACCCTTGGGGTACCTGTCTACGCGAGTGGTTATTTCTAGCGAGGATGACAATTACCAAAGCGGGAAGATACGTCATCGTGATCATGGTGATAACCCGTTTAACATACGAGTACTCAAAAACGATTTTACATAGATTAGGAGACATCAGGATTTCGCGCATATGGTGCAACATGCCTCTAAAAGAAAGTACTCCTGGAAACTAAAGTATTTCAAATGATCTACCAATGATCAGCACGACATAAGTTACACATTTCCAAAATAAAACTCCCTTACCTTTGGTAGCTTCGCTGACCCTATCCAAATTAGTTAATGTGACTGAGATTGGAGACATGATGAGTACCACATCAACACCTTGGATATTCTGTGCTTTACGTCCAACAAAAATTGCGATGTATTTTATCCTGACAGGTTGACGGCACTTCGCTCCCTCCCCTTCATTCGAAATTTTCAACACTCTAACCTCCTTATTCTTCGGCAACCCAAGGACGTTCTTGAAGTACCGCCGCACCATCACTCGGAACTTCATAGTACCATTAGCAAAAACAACTTCACTGGCTACTTTACCCGAAAACACAACGTATGCGCCTTTAATTTTCGCCGCGAAAATCTGGTGATTTTTCAAAATATGTTAGTCGAACTTACAGAGGGGTAGTACCCTTGGGGTACCTGTCTACGCGAGTGGTTATTTCTAGCGAGGGTGACAATCACCAAAGCGGAAAGTTTCGTGAACGTCATCATGGTGAGAACCCCTTTAACATACTCAAAAACGATTTGACATAGATTAGGAGACATCAGGATTTCGCGCGTATGGTGCAACATGCCTCTAAAAGAAAGTACTCCTGGGAACTAGAGTATTTCAAATGATCTACCAATGATCAGTACGACATAAACGACATAAGGTACAACTTTCTAAAATAAAACTCCCTTACCTTTGGTAGCTTCGCTGACCCTATCCAAATTAGTTAATGTGACTGAGATTGGAGACATGATGAGTACCACATCAACACCTTGGATATTCTGTGCTTTACGTCCAACAAAAATTGCGGTGTATTTCATCCTGACAGGTTGACGGCACTTCGCTCCCTCCCCTTCATTCGAAATTTTTAACACTCTAACCTCCTTATTCTTCGGCAACCCAAGGACGTTCTTGAAGTACCGCCGCACCATCACTCGGAACTTCATAGTACCATTAGCAACAACCACTTCACTGGCTACTTTACCCGTAAACACAACGTGCGCACCCTTGATTTTCTCCGCGAAAAGCTCGTGATTTTTTAAAATATGTTCGTCAAACCTACAACGGGGTAGGTACCCTTGGGATACCTGTCTACGCGAGTGGTTGTTCCTAGCCAGGGTGACAACCACCAAAGCAAAAAGATACGCGACCGAATTCATGGTGACAACCCACGTGCGGCGTGCTGACTTAGGATCGAGCGTACAAACCCGCGAAGAGCCGACACATGACTGAGATCTAGCGTACTACAAGACCAAGGTACGCGGCAAGGATAGGTTAGTACCTCTTGGGATTTCTATCAGATCGGATGGTGATTGGCTGTGGCCATTCGAGCAGCCCACGTGAAGCGGTGCGGCACTTTTAAACAGACCTGACTCCGAGCTTGAGTCACAAAATTTTGGTTTAATGGACTTTTCACTCGGAAATTATACATTCTTCTTTTAGGTTGAGTAGTTCGAGAGGCAGTAGCCAGTATTTGTCATTGTCTTTTCATGTCATGCAACTGAAGGATGCTAGTCAAGTTTTTAATAAAATTTTCACACAAAAAAATTAAAAACCTTGTACTGATTGTAATCATTCACGAACCAATGTCAGCGTTACATGGCAAGTGTAGAGTCAACGTACTTGGACGCCATTTTTTTAACTTTATGCGTATTTAACAAAACGAACTAACAAAAACAGGTCAAGTGGAGTTCGAATATTCGAGATGATATGTTTTACTTCCGACACAGAAGCTATTAATAGGCAATGTCACTTGTTTTTTTGAAAGTACGCGAGTTATGATCAAAATACAAGATGCTTCAAATCGCCCCCAAACTTAGCATATCTTTTTGACTGGATTGACTCAAATGTTGATGAAATTTTGACACAAGCACGAAAAAGCTTCATAGGTTTAAAAAAAATATATTTTAGACTATTCATGTACTGAAACCATTTATACTGTTTTACAAACCGTGAACTTTTTTGTTTGACTGTAGTGGCCTATGTTACGTAAATACGTGACTGATCCTCCTACTATTTGTCGCCAAGCCGGTTGTCTTAAACGGTAGATATTCTGGTCCATAAAAATCTATTATTACTACGGTGGTATCAAGGGCGGTCCTAGACTTAAATTCTAGTAATTTGACAGTAGCGGGCTTATTTTTAAATATACGGTCGTTGAGAACTGGCGATCAAACGAAAACAAACACTTAGAATCCTTGTGTGTATCTAGGCCTAAAACACACGTCAAATAAATAAGATGTTTCTATTTGAGAAAAGGATCAACGACGGAAAATAGTAGATAATTTTTTGATATACGAAAACTTTGCTCTATTAATATACAAATAGTTACTACTTTTTCGTGTAGGCCGTTATAGTTACGAACATGTATAACAGAAAATAAATGGATCCAGTCAGTCAAACATGCGCATATAGTTAGGAGATAATCCCCACCCACATTTCAACGTCGCAATTTAGAAATCTCTTCCCTGCCCTGGAGACAATACTGACCATCTGGCAACGTCGCCATACCAGATCTCCAAATTCGACTCTCATCATTGGGATTTGGGAAACGGTAAGAGATACAAAGTTAGTTTAATGAGGGCAAAGAAACTATGAAAATGACACCTAGAAAATTTCGCAATTTAGAGTATTTCCGAAAAAATATTATAGCAACATTTCCTCCCCTACACACATAATTAGATTTACAATATGACGGTTTGACTCGTGTCCCCCATATTGGATTTTTGCAAGTAACGCGAGTTTCGTCTGTCCCCGGACATGCTTGGAATTGCAAAGCGTATCAACACTTACATTTGGTTATGAAAACCCGATCAATACTTTTCATGATATAACGGGGTCATATTTGTACTTGTCCTGCAATGTCCGAAAACCATAATATCTCATTCACGAAATTTTTGCAGCACTTCCTCGTCAGTGGCGTGGAAAGTAAAAAAGGTATTTCTATATATAGCAAATCACCAGAATGAGCCCTACTGGAACATATTTCACAGTCCTATAACGGTATCCTCACCGAAAAATTGGTGATTTGTTTTCAGTAATAGCTTAACTTTGCTGCGGTCCTATATTAGACAAAAGAGAAGAAACAATGACTGCATACATTTTTGCTTCACAAAGCACCATATCTGTTCACTTAATTTACTCAACGGCGGACGGTGCGCTTATTATCAGAAGTGCCCACAACAGAAACAAAGGGTTCACGTATACATGCATATTACATTTGTGTAGTACAAGAAACTGTTCTTGAAAACGATATTCATAAATATCTTTTTTGGTCCAGTGAAGTTATCGTTGTATGGAGGTATAGTTTATCTGAAGTCACTTGAAACACTGTGAAATACCGGGTGCGTTTTATATATCTATATTTAACACGCTCTGTTGCTGCAAAAATCGCCAAATTTCGCAGCAAATATCCCCCGTATAAGATCAAAGGCAGTTTCACCGGTCCACGCGGAGTAAAGCACGCCTATGCGTGGACATAGCCAATGAGAAAGCGTGTATTTCAGAGCTCCGAACAAGTGCAGGTGGCTACTGAAAATTGAAACAGTTTAGCCAGTGCCGTGTAGCGGTGAATAAACGTGTTTTCTTTAGTCTGTCCGTGTTTTTTCATAGATTTTATTAGTTTGTGTGTTTTTGACTTTTGAATCCTCAGTTTACTTGTTGTGTTGATTGTTCTTGTGTGTCCTAAATATGGCTCTTTGGAGACCTTGGGAAAATGCTCCAAGCCACGAGGAGATGGTTGATGAACCTGTGCAGGCAGAATTCTTTGATAAAGATTTAGAGGAACAGAGTAATCCTAAATATGTATGATTGTCTGAAAAACGAAAATCCAGATTCCTCGCAAAATCAAATTTTAAACAGAATTTGTATCCTGACAAAAATCAGTCGGTCTACCATTTATCGGGTTATAAAAAGGGGAGATGTAGTCAACCATTCCTTCCACAGAAAGCGCATAGGGCAAAAATTAAAAAGAATAGACGTGGGTTTTCAGGAAGATATTCGTCGTATAATATACGGATTTTATAAAGAAAATTTGGTGTCCACGTTGGAAATGATACGGGATAAATTAAAAGATTATCCTGAAGATATTTATAATTACAAATGCTTAGACTCACTGCACTGTATTGTAAAACTGTGTGGTTTTCAATACAAAAAATTAGATAAAAGAATGGTGATTATGGAGTCGTCTCGAATCGTTGAATTGCGCCAAGAATTTTTGCACAAAGTTAAAATCTATAGAGAGCAGAAAATAAATCTGATTTACCTGGATGAAACGTGGTATGATACCCATGATGTTGTGCAGTACGGCTGGGTTGACGACAGCAACAAGTGCATTTTAAATGCACCATGCAACCGTGGAAAACGAATCATTATTCTCCATGCTGGCAGTGAAAATGGATTTATACCTAATGCCTTGCTGTTATCTGCCAAAAATATCAAAGAATCATGTGCCGACTATCATGAGGACATGACCTCCGACTTATTTGAAAAGTGGATAGAGCAGCAGTTAATACCAAACATTTCGCCAAATTCAGTGATTATTATGGACAATGCGCCATACCATCCCCGACAGAAAAACAAAATTCCGAATACAGGCACAAAAAAACAAGACATTGATTTTATGAAGGATAAGGGAATGGAAATACCACAAGAATCAACCAAAGCCATATTATTGGATCTTATTAAAAGACAAAAATTTGAAAAAGAGTATGTTGTTGACAATCTGCTTCAGCAAAATGGCCATGAAGTATTACGTCTACCTCCCTATTACTGCATTTTTAACCCGATTGAGTTGGTCTGGGCTGCTTTAAAAAAAAAGTAAGAAAACATAATCAGACCCCTCAATTAAGTGAATCGCTATTGGCCACAATAAGAGATGCAGTATCTCATATTGCTGCCACAGACCTATGGAAGCAGTGTTCTAGGCATATTATTGAAAAAGAAAATGAATATTGTGTTTTGCCTCCTGTAAATCCCGTTGTAATTCCTCTACAAGATGACTCTAGCGACAGCTCCGAAGGCGAGGATGATATATAAATACCTATAATGTAAGTCTTTATATACCTTTTTATATACCTACCTTCTTAACTTTCAGTCAACATAAATTAAACTCCCAATATAAGTATTTTTTATCCCAAATCAAAAAAATAAGAAGATAGTAAAATCCATTTATTGTGATATAAAAACATTATTATTATCGTTCTAAATAAATGACCGCACGCCTATGATACGTCATGAAATTACAAAGGACGCGCCGACCAAAGGTTTTTATGCTATTTCAAGTGACTTCAGATATACCATACAAGTAATTCGTAGAATTTCTAAAAGTATATTATTACAAAGCAATTGTATGGATCAAGTCAGTCGAACAGACATTTTTGGACCATAGTTTATAAAGCAAACTAACATTAATTTTTCATGTTGATTCATACCCTTAAATATTCGCATACGATTAAGGAACACCCTGACTAAACGACATGTTTTTAAGCATTTCTAGTAAATACAAAGTATTTCCAGTTTGTAGGCTCATATGAGTCATATCACACTATCCTATAATAACCCATCCCGATAAGCATAAAGTTTGAAGATACGATGTTTGTATTAAACACGACAGATTTGAATAACCTATGCTTATAACATTTTGCAAATTGCCTATTTTCTTACAAGATTCGGTTCCATTGGTTTTGTTCAAATTCGACATTAATTACACGACGCACGTTGCCAAATCGTTATACGCATACTACTCATAGTAGTCAAAGTAACGAATACAATAAATGATTACTTTGTAGAAGAGTAATGATTGGTAACGAGTACTCGAAAATAACGAGAATCAACACATTTCGATGTTCGCACCGCGCGAATATTCGCTGTGGCGAATGTCCTGTGGCCAGGCCGTACCGACCACCCAGCCACGTGACAACTCTGCTTATTTATTCCTCAGCATCCGGCACATACATACAGTAATGGACAAAAGTATATAGACAAATATGAATATTTACCTAAATACCTTTAGAAAACGAATTCATACTTAATTGCTCCATAAACAAATGCAGCACAATATTAATTTGTCTATATACTTTTGTCCATTACTGTATGTAACGCTGTTAAGGAATACCTGATGCCTGAAATCATCAGGAAATGTTACATAACATTGTTCGTGTCTTTTTTTCTCAGTGTAAGGTGAAACTCCATCTGCTCGAAAAAAAAAACAAATAGAGAAGGAGCGATCCTGGTTGGGAATATAAATTTGCCGGGGGACTTTTCGGGAAACTTTTCGTCGGCCTTATTGTTGCCGGATTCAGATCTCTGCAATTAATCGGAAAGTAATATATTGGGAACGGTCGTCGCTCCTTTTACAAGCACGATTAAGTGCCCCTGCGCTACGTTGGACGAATCACAGACTTTCTGCCCTTTTTAAAATGCTATCCAAATACTAATTTACCTCCCCTCATAGGCCAATCGAAGGAGAAACGAAAAATTAGGTGGCGTCGAGTGGGTTAACTCTGCTCTTCACACGCAATACCGTTATCAGTTCACAAAAGACCCTATCGAAATAAAGCAGCTCCATACACCGGACGGACAAAAGCAGCATGTTTGATTTAGGCCGTCTGAGACAGAAGTTAGTTAAATATGTATAACAGAGAAACAGGTCCATACAATAAGTCCATAGACATCCTTTCCCTGTCCTACCGGTAGTATCGCCCATCTGGCAACGTCGCCTCTCAACAATACCTAATCGTTCGATGCACAGCATGCAAGGACACTTAATGAGACTGGTACGCCGGCCGGTAAAGCCAGTCAGCTGACGCAGGGCCTCATGCTGAACACATGTCTATAGTTCTAAGCCTCAAGGACAAATCTACTATATGTCTGATAGTTGCGTAGAATTACCGGGACTGGAAGTGAATTATTATACTAACATCAAGAAATTGCGATACACCCTCACCCACACCACTACATCCACCCAATTTTTCACCCCTAAATGTTTTTTCAAAAATGATCAGGAGCTTGATTTTTCTTTTTCTGATTCTAGCTCCGCCGCCACTGGACCGATTTTCAAAAAAGTCAAAGCTTTTTCGTCCTTGGCATAGTACTTTCCTTGTGTGGAAAATTCATCAAAATCCGGCGGGTACTTTCCAAGTTATGGGTGGACATGTCATATTATTTCTAAAAAAAAAACATCTCAACAGACACATTTTCAAAAATTTCAGCGATTACAATATTTCCGCACCAGTAGGTGCGGGAAGTAAAAGTTACATTGAAACAAAATTTTTGAGCATTTAAATTCTCGACTAAAATTATCTGTTGCTTAAATAGGGTGCGTAGATCACGGAAAGACTTTAATTTTTATGTAGACAATGCGTAGAACGACGTAGACATGGCGTAGACAATATAAACTGTGTAGACAATGTAGACAATAACAGATGTCATATAATATCCACAAAACATATTTCATTTTCGAAAATATTTGCCATTACAATACTTCCTCGCCAGAAAGCGTCAGAAGTAAACGTTCTCTAAAAGAAATTAAACAATGTTGACGACTAAGACCCATTTCTTGGTTAAATAGGGTGTGTAGACAATAGCCTCCAACTGGATGCGGTTGGCTTAAAAATTTATCTATTTAACGTCGTTTCATGTACGATATAGGGAATTTTGAAGATTTCCCCACTCTTAGAAAATTCGTTTACCCTCCCCTCTTCAAAAGGTCTTGGGGACGATACATTTTCACAAGTGTAAATTATTCATCAAAATTAACTTTTTTTTTAGCATTAGGTTGGCTATCTGCCGCTGAGGGTCAAAATCCCATAAAAAAAATGGGAGACGTAGCACCCAAACCAAAATGACTAAACTCAAGTTACACAAAAAAAAGGGTGCTAGTCCATGAATTGGCGCTTGGGGCCTGATATCCCAGAGTCCGGAAAATGACGAAACGACCCCTGCACCACGACCTCAACGGAAACAGAAAAGCGAATCACGCAGAACACGTAACGTTCTAGAAGAAGGTATCTTGAGTGGCCTTGAAGACGATATGTTTTATAGGAAAAAAATGGGAGACGTAGCACCCAAACCAAAATGACTAAACTCAAGTTACACAAAAAAGGGTGCTAGTCCATGAATTGGCGCTTGGGGCCTAATATCCCAGATTCCGGAAAATGACGAAACGACCCCTGCACCGCGACCTCAACGGAAACAGAAAAGCGAATCACGCAGAACACGTAACGTTCTAGAAGAAGGTATCTTGAGTGGCCTTGAAGACGATATGTTTTATAGGAAACAAATGGGAGACGTAGCACCCAAACCAAAATGACTAAACTCAAGTTACACAAAAAAAGGGTGCTAGTCCATGAATTGGCGCTTGGGGCCTAATATCCCAGAGTCCGGAAAATGACGAAACGACCCCTGTACTACCACCTCAACGGAAACAGAAAAGCGAATAACGCAGAAGACGTAACGATCTAGAGGAAGGTATCTTGAGTGGCCTTGAAGACGATATGTTTTATAGGAAAAAAATGGGAGACGTAGCACCCAAACCAAAATGACTAAACTCAAGTTACACAAAAAAAAGGGTGCTAGTCCATGAATTGGCGCTTGGGGCCTAATATCCCAGAGTCCGGAAAATGACGAAACGACCCCTGCACCGCGACCTCAACGGAAACAGAAAAGCGAATAACGCAGAAGACGTAACGTTCTAGAAGAAGGTATCTTGAGTGGCCTTGAAGAAGATATGTTTTATAGGAAAGCAACTAACGGAGAACAGAGTCTTTTGCTGATCGTCAACACCATACTGAACCGCTGAGAAAGAAAGATATAATACGAGTAAAATTATACATTCAATAAACTATTAAATTTGCCAAAAGAAAATCATTGAAAAGGGTTTGGCCTAGGAATGGGCACTCTATTATCAATGAAGGAAAATTCTAACTACGGATAAGTGATAAATAGTAAAAAAGAAGATTACGTGATTTTGGCACGTGACATATCTTCAGGTAGAATGATCCTACTTAAAGCATACAATGTATCCGGCTTCTTTCCACTGTAGAGAATGAAATGAAATCTAATGCATTTTTAAAATTGACCTCTGCATTTTTTATTAGCCAATAAACGGCATTTATGCGCTCCTGCTCACAAAGAAAATCTATTAGCACCGAGCTGGCTAGCGTAAACATTCATGAACAATGTGGAAGAGACTTTACCTCATTAGTTTTCTTGGAACTACATACTGCGTAGTGGCATTACTAATCTATCAGTACCATTTTGCGCAAAGCTTCGTACTATGTGCAGCATTGTCGTTTCTGGAAAAATCTAAAGGTGTGTAAAAGCAAACAAACCCATTGTAAACAGCGTAACAACAATACCTAGCTATTGTATCTAGTAAATGAGGAAGCGGAACCGTGAATTTCGGGGCTAGCTGTCAAGGGTATCGGGGATCGCAAGGAATTCTGTTTGGATTCTGAGGTTGTAATAGTTTGCTTTTGGGTTAATTCTAAATCGACTACATATTGATAACGTAAATTATTACAATAGGAAGTAAAAGTTCACTATGGGGCATTGAGTGTGAAGTGGAAAACAAACAAAAAAAGTTATGTTATAATTTTTTTCGTATTAGACCTATTTGTACATCTAGTTTTGAAAAATTGCCGAAACTGAAATTTTGATTTTGCTTGGAGCTTTTCTCGAATTGAAGGGATGTTTTATGGAGGTCCGTTTTTGAGCGTTCTCCTCTATGGGAAATCGAAAAGTTGGACATACACAAGCATGTCTCGCATGAGAGAAGCGTGTAGCTATTCAGATTCTATAATTCACGCCCAAGATGGAGGGAGAGATAGAATATGTTGAACATTTAGCAAAGTCATATAATAATCAACTACCGCTGTGAAAATATATTAAACGATACAATATCTCCCCGAGCGGAATTTGTTCCTTTCAATTTGCATAAAATGAATAATGTGGCACGACATGTCGCTATTGTAATTTTTCATTGTATCGGGAACAAAAATTATTTTTTTACTACTTACTGGAAGAATCATCATTATCAACCACAATTCCCCCACTAAGAAGTAGCCTCTCTCGCACTAGGTGAACAATGATAACAACAAAGTACCTAGGTAAATAATAATGTCATTTAAAATTGCATCATCATTATGAAAGTCTAAGAACTACTTACGAAGTACTTGCAAGCAACTACGAGGGCGGTTCAATAAGTACACGTGTTTTCCAAAAAAAATATTTTTATTTTTCAACATAATCCCCTTTTAGATACACTTTTCCCAACGTTCCTGCCATTTTTAACCTGGACTATTGTTCGATAAATTATTGGAGTGTTTTCATTCTGGAATATTCGACAGCCAACTTGTAGATACTTTTTCTTATTTCTAATTCATACGACGTCTCAAAGCGATAACTCCAAAATAAATGAGTGTCCACTGACAGTTGTGCCAAAACATTTAAGACATATGTTGCTACGGTAGGCGAAACTTCATTTATTAATTTATATTTTGCATAAATTCTCGAAATGTCTTGCAGCGCGCTTTGTGAAAGCAGCTTTAAAACAATCGTTTTTAAAGTGGCAACACTTTATTTGTTATGACCACATTGTTAGGCTTATGATTCTAAAACTAATTTACTGTCCGCAGCCCAAAAGAAATATGATAAGTGATTATTTTCATTTCTCAGTTTAAAAGGGGTATTTGTCTAGAATTATGGGCATAACTGTTACGTTCCGAAATTAAAAATCATTTACTATTGTGGGAAAACTATGTGCTAAATTTTCGGAACTGAAAGGTACCGTTAACTATACTTCGAAGTTGAGTCATTTATTTTAACAGTGAGTAGATCTGATCAAATGAAATGTTTTTTTCCTTTACCATTTTTCTGGTAAAATTAAAGTAACAAAGTTATAGCCCTTTGGAAGTTTGAGTACCGCCCTGTCTCAATAATAATATTATGTGCTCGTGTTTGGCAACAACGTAGCATCGTTTTAATATTTATGGCAGAATTGAACTCACTTGTCTCGTTGCGAATAGCAAAATTATTATGTAACATGACATTGGGAAAAGGTATTGATTACTGAATTACCCAATATAGAGCTTCCGCGAAAAAATCGGCAAGGAAATATCGCCATATTTCTTCATTCATTGAGACCAATCCCATAAAACGTGCTTATTACCTGTACCTACTTGCGCTTCAGATAAAATTTGTTACGGACGTTACGAATATCATATTATTTATGAATGCAGCAGGTGCGAAACGTAATACTGGTGTTTCACCTTCTGTTCTCGGATGACATTCCAAGAGCATAGTGGGTGGACCCAGAGACTGAAATGACCGTTATTCCACGTATTTTAGGTTGCCAATACCGAATCCAAAGATCTAGTTATTTAGCGAAAAATTGCAAACTATGCGTTTGTGCGACTTTAAGGTGCTAAAAATCCATTTTTACTATCGATGGCTACATGACAGCGAAGCCTTGCACCCGAAGGTAATTTGGGGCGCTGAATACGAATATTATGGTGGAAAAATTCTAAAGTGTCATCAGAGCGGACAAATTGACAACTATTTTTCTCGTTCTAGTCGTAAATCTTGGCACTGTATTGACATCAAATTGGGAATCTACGCACCCGATTTACCTAGAAAACAAGCTTTCATCTCGATCATAGACGTGTAACAGTTTTTAGATATTTTTTATCAATCGTTTTGTCGAGTCGAGTTGAATTCTTGCCAGTATTTCGAAAACGAGGCATTTTTACACCTTTTTTTAAGCTCATATCATCTAGAGTCGAACACGTTGAAGCTGCTACTATTTATGGAAATGTAGAGTCGACCTTCTCGATGGCATTTTAACCGTTTGTGGTAAGGTAGAGTCAATCTCCTTGCCATGATTCTTGCCAAGACTGCGTATTTCATTAAACATGGGATATGATAGGAAGGTTTATGCGGAGTCAACCTACTTAATGTCATAAATGCAAGTCGATGTCACTTATGGGAAAATAGAATCGACCTCCCTGATGAAATTTTTATCATGAAGAGTCAACATCATTGATATCAGTTTTGTTCAAGCTGCTGCCGTTTTAATGGGAAAGTAGAGTCGACCTCCTCGACGACATGTTTACCAAGATTACGTGTTTCATCAAACACGAAACCTTATTTCTAAGCTCATGAAGAATCAGCATCATTGATATCAGTTTTGTTCAAGCTGCTGCGGTTCTAATGGGAAAGTTGAGTCGACCTTCTCGACGGGTTTTTAACCGATTGTGGTAAGGCAGAATCAATCTCCTTTGCATCATTTTTACCAAGACTGCTATTTCATCAAATATGGGACACGTAGGAAAATGTATGCAGAATCAGGCTACTTGATGTCAAAGATGCAAGTCGATGCCACTTCTGGGAAAATAGAATCGACCTCCCTGATGAAATTTTTATCAAGATGACGTGTTTGCTCAAACACGAAACATTTTGTTTCTAAGCTCGTGTTGAGTCAACCTGATGTGAAATACGTTCGATCTGCTACCATTTGTGGAAAAGTAGAGTCGACCTTCTCGACGGAATTCTAACCGTGTCTGATAAGGTAGTCAATCTCCTTGGCATCATTCTTATCAAGACTGCGTATTTCATCAAATATGGGACACGTAGGAAAGTTTGTGCGGAGTCAAGCTACTTGATGTCAAGTTGCACGTTGCTACCGTTTATGGGAAAGTAGTGTCGACCTCCTCGACGCCATTTTTACCAAGATGACATGGTTCATTAAGCGCGATACGCTGCTTGTAAACATTATCTTGGAAAGCAACTTATAATAATTAGCTGATAGATGGTATCAATTGTAATGCCCGTTGCAAATTTCAAATATTTATGATCAACGCACTTTAATTATGAATAACAGGCACTAGGGAAAATATACAGGGTGTACAGTTTCAGTAATCCAAGTTAAGGGACATCGCTACACTGACACTCTCGTGCAAGGATGGAAAAAGTCTGAGATAACATACTGTAGATATAATCTACTGTACTAGCTTTGGCACAAAAATCTACAAAAGTTGGTACGGCTTGTATAATCTGAAACGTATCCTGTAAGAGCTCTGTTTCGGAAGCTGTCCAATAAATCCGGTCCAATGAACTTAAATCTGAAATGTATACAAGAAGCCCTAGTATACACATATTTCTTAGGTTTTTATATTGCATATTGCAACAGATATATTGGACTTTCTCACACTGAAAAGTCACCCTGTGTAAAAACAAAAACAACGGATTCCGGTTCAGGTACGCCTTAACGTGATGTAAATTAGTCATTTTAATTCAAATCTATGCTGATTTGAGTGACAACTATGCAACTGGCTCATTCGATTGAAATCAGAATCGCTGACTCGACTAGGTATTCCAACTTATCTCATTATATTTGATATATTAATACGCTTTTATAATGGATATTTCCACTTTACTTTGTTACCATGTTATTACTGTTTCTGCGATAAACGATTTAGATATCATTCATACAAGGTAGAGGCCTGTTTTGTGCCCCTGGTGCCTGTAATATCGATTAAAAGGTGTTGTGTATGTCATTTTTTTTTCTATTAAAATGATTACATAGTGTCTTCAAAGATATACACATATAGTAGTCGAGCAGAACATCTTGCAAGGGAATTTACTTTAATTACGAGTCATGATAGGAAAATACAAAGTCTGTAAATTAGATGAGAGTGATTTTTTTCATTTTTTCTTTTACATTGGAGTTTAAATAACTTTTTAACCTTTGCATCTATTTCGTTAATTTTTTCGTTAATTTGTAAGTAATTTCATTGTATCATTATCGACTGCCGATCTTGGGAAAAAATTGAAAATATTTGTTGTCATACAGGGTGTAACTAAAAGGTGCATTTTGCCCTAAATTTCTGAGCACACTGTGGAAAGAATAGATTACGGGACAATGTTCTTTTGTTAATTAGTGCAAATATCTCAATTATTGAAGAATATATGCCGCTTTGAAGAAAATCATTTAAACCGCATGAAGGACATTCAAATTGTTTTGCTCATAATCCGGTTCCCACTCCGTCCAAAAATTAACCTTTTCTGAAAAGAATTCTATTTATTAAAAAATATTCAGGAGTACAAGTGCTCGGAAGGTAAGAGAGCCACGCCCACTTTCTCTCAGCTATTCTCCTCATGTCAGGAATTAACGCCATGGTGACAAAATAGTGATTTTCAAATTGAAAGGCCATACAGAATAACAGCCCATTTATCTTTGCTACGTAACATGAAACTTATTTTTATCATCTGGCATAATATGGAAGCAGAACTAGGATAATAGGTTTATATCAATTGGGTTCATATCACCAGAAAATTAAGTGTCGATACAAGCTGCGGCTTAGCGGATCCCCAAAATTGAATACAGGGTGTTTCAGTTTATTGTTGCATAACTTTAAGATTCGATAGAACTTTTAAAATTAATGCATAAAGTCTATATAAACATGGGTCGAAAAATGCGTGGCTTCCGAAATACAGGGTGTTTAAATTTACTTTCTAAAATAGTTTTTTTTTTAATATTTCGAACAATATTTGATGTATAACAGTGAAAATTGGTATACAAGGGTTTTTTGGTACGACAAAGTTTTGCTGTAGCCGCTAGAGGGCGCTCTCTACTGTACCTGTAGTGTATTAAAATGACCGGATATTTTTTCTTAGTGCAATTGTTTGCTTTTTGAATAGAAAAACTGATTCTTCGCACTTTTCAACATAAAAAAGCTCTCTTGTGAATGTTCGTTATACTCAGCCGTTTTTGAGATATTTCGATTTTTAAGGTTCGATGCATTTTTAATTATTTATGATAAAATAACGTTATTTCTCGATAATTTTTAGAAGTAGGCTGTGCCTGCAAATATTTTTGAAATTGAAAGCAGAATAAGGTTAAACGTCAATTAGTTGACAGTTAGTTTTGTTGTCTGTTGAAACCTAAAACGTTTTTTTGCAATTGTGAATGCACGAAATTTAAATTCTTTTACCTGTTTTTTTTTGTTTTATAAAAATGACATTTTTATTCTCCAATCAAGAGTTAGCGGATATTCATTTTGTGTATGGCTTTGTAAATGGAAACGTAGCAGAAGCAGCCAGAGAATACGCACCAAGATTTCCAAACAGACGACATCCAACTCGCTCAGTATTTGTAAGAGTGCATCGCCAAATAATTGAAAATGGTTTTGGAAATCTCCAAAGGGATCAAAACATAAATGTTCGTCAGCGCAGATTTACCCGTATGATTCTGCGTGAGTTTGATAGAGATCCGACCACAAGTGTTAGGAGAGTTTCGGGTGCCTTGGGAATTTCAGCAAGCCATGTTCACCGTGTTCTTAGAAATGACCATAGACGTCCTTACCATTTGCAACCAGTGCAAGGACTACAGCCAGGGGACGGAGAACATTTTGTCAGTGGATTCTTGATAGAACTGATAATAATAGGTAAGTAACGTTTTATGGACCGATGAGTCATGCTTCACTAGACGTGGAGTGGTAAATTTTCATAATCAACATATTTGGTCGCATGAAAATCCGCATGCAGTTCGGGAAAGAAATTTTCAGCATGAATTTAGTGTAAACGTGTGGATTGGTATCTACCGTAATCGACTATTTGGACCCTACCTTTTGCCTGCAAGGTAAATGCTGCGACCTTCTTGGAATTTTCAAATGCTGAACATGCAAATATGTGGGATGATGTTATGTTAGATTTAAGAAGATTGGCCTGGTTCCAGCTTGATGGTTGTTCAGCTCATTATTCGAGAATAGTTAGAAACTGGCTGGACGAAAATTATCCAGAAAGATGGATCGCCCGTGGAGGACCAGTCGCCTGGCCTCCACGATCCTCTGACCTAAATCCATTAGATTTCTTTGTGTGGGGATTTCTAAAAGAAAAAGTGTACCAGACTCCCGTAACCACAAGAGATACTATATGCTAATAGACAGAATCAGGAATGCATGTGATGAAATAAGGCCTTATTTGAATAATGCTATACTACGTTCGATCATTCGTAGATGTGAATTTGTGTATTGAACAATTGGGTTTACATTTCGAGCAACTACTTTAGATTTTGTATGTTTGTCCTAACTATCCAATAGCACTTTAGTTGTAAATAATTAATTTAATTTGTTAAAAATAATATTGGAAAATTAAACAAATTAATATTCTGTTTTTTGTATTTATTTGGAGTTAGGAATTATTGCTGTGTTTAGAAACACAGTCTAAACGATCATCTTAATTACTTGTAATGCTCAAATCGAAAATGTAAAAAAAGATATTATTTTCCCATAAATAATTAAAAATGCATCGAACCTTAAAAATCGAAATATCTCAAAAACGGCTAACTATAACGAAAACTCACAGGAGAGCTTTTTTATGCAGAAAAGTGCGAAGAATCAGTTTTTTTATTCAAAAAGCAAAAAATTGCACTAAGAAAAAATTTTCGGTCATTTTAATACACTACAGGTACAGTAGAGAGCGCCCTCTAGCGGCTACAGTAAAACTGTGCCCATGGTTCGTTTTGTCGTACCAAAAAACCTTTGTATACCAATTTTCACTGTAATACATCAAATATTGTTCGAAATATTTAAAAAAAAACTATTTTAAAAAGTAAATTTAAACACCCTGCATTTCGGAAGCCACGCATTTTTCAACCCATGTTTATATAGACTTTATGCATTAATTTTAAAAGTTCTATCGAATCTTAAAGTTATGCAACAATAAACTAAAACACCCTGTATATCCTGTTTTCGAACGATAACTTACAAAATTATCAATACATATTCAAGTCGGATCAATGTGTCGATGAAATTGTGCAAACATACTATGAAATTTCCATTTCACTTCGCTTTTCACTGGCAAGGAAGAACTGTAGTCGCGAAAAATTTCGGAAATGAGATATTATGTTTTTTGGACGCACACGATAAATAAAGGCGCTCATTTCTGTCTTTTTCTCCGAATCTCTGTCTGTCTCTCCCCGCTATAACTTGGAAAATACCGGTTAAAATCCAAAAAACGCAACCACACATCCACAATGCGCCATCTAGCGGCCACAAACCCAACTAATCTGACAAGATTGGGCTTTCGTTAGAAGCGCAGTTGAATACTGTTGACTAACCAAAATATGAGATGACATAATAAAAAAAAAATCGGGAATTGAGCAGTCAACACGATAAAGCTATTTTTAATGAGTATTTTGATGAATTTTTGCTAAGTGGTGGCGTTTGGAATGACGCCACCTAGCGGCCATTTTAAGGAGCTGAAAATAATTTCCAGCATTTTTTTTTTAACTGATAGCTCTACCTTGAAAGTGTGCAGATCACGTCATTTGAAAGCGATTATCGTTTTGCTGGATATGAGTCAAAACATGTATCGAATCTGGCCCATTTCTGAAAACCAATGAATGTAGTGTCTCTGGTGGTGGTACCGATGGAGCCAATTTGATCTTTCCACTGTCGCAACATAATCCAGGGGCTTCATTTTTAAACTTGAAAGCCTCCTAACGTGGACTCACAACGTTCATTGGTCCAATAGCAAAGACCTGTTGTGAACTGTAATCGATTGACACGTCATAATTTAATGCAGCTCAATTGGGATTAAATACGACACTTCTACGTTGTTGAATTCCAGTCCTTGGATCCGTTCAACTTCATTATATGATGATCTATGACTTGCAACATTGCAAGTTCTGCGACTTAGGTTGGTACGACTAACCGGTCCCCAAGCAGTGGTAGCCTCCAGGTCTCTTGTCAGAGAGGAAGCCGTCGCTAGTCTTCTTTTTTCCAGCTCAGCGGCAGAGATCGGCTTGTCACTCTAAATTCCTGCATGTAGAGTGCTGTCGTCAGCGAAGCTGAGGATTGGGTTGATCCTGTAGGAAAGGAGGTCGTTGATATGTATGAGAAACAGTGTCGGAGCCAAGACCGATCCCTGGGGAACACCCGCGATGATGTTGTGAATGTTACCTCCCGCATAGTGTCTGAATTGACGGCACTTGGGCGTTGGGGGGGTTAGCAGCAAAGATCTTAGCTAGCACTTCCGCGTTGGCCTTTGAGGCGAATACAATAGTTCCATCCTGACACGTAAGTGGTGGAAGGCTGCTGTGTGAGAAGTTCTTTTCAAGCGTCCAGAAAGACCAATTGCCATTGCGCTGCGACATTACCCTGTGCCTAACTTTTATATCATGCTGGTTTTTGGCATTGCGAACCGCTTCGTGAACCTGGTGTTTTACTAATTCGCATGGACTATTGGAAAGCCACTCAAGCAGTGTTGAGAAAAATAAACGAAAACCAGTGGCGAGCGTTTCTGTAATAATCGATAATTATGAAGTACGTGTGTTTACAAATACGCAGTGTGGTAATTGCTATGTAATCGGAAGGAGTAGTTTTGAAAAACCAGCATCGTTGAAGAGAAAATGGTATTTTTTATGCAGCTGCTTTTTCCTGTCAAGACACGTCCAATCACATCACTTAAGACAAAAACATACAGGATGTTTTTAAGACTTTTGACGATTTTCGTAATACCGAGTACGGTTATTCGTAATAAGTTTTGAACTAAATCGTATAATCCAACTATAAATTGACTAAATTTCCAGAACAGACAGTTGTGTATAAAAGTTATAGCGACTAACTTTTGTTGTATCAGAAAAGTGCTTTCGAATAAAGTTGTATTTTTTACAAAGGGTATTTTCAAGGAAAATAGTACTTTTTTCTGATTCAAAATACTCATTATTATACAAAAGCTGAGCTCATGTCGGCTCCCAGAAACCACCACATACACTGTCAAAACTAGCTGGGAGAAAATTCCGTTAATAATTTGTAAACATCTACATCAGAGGATGAAACAAGAAATAATGGTTCTAATAAAGCTCGGTTCTGTTGTCATTATCTTTATCCATGCTGAAATAATGATAAGTTACTTGAAACTTAGCCGTATATTACTTTGTTATTACCTGTACGCTCAGGGTTTATCGACGCATAGAAAGGAATTCTGGACCAATTTGGTGAGCGTGCTATGAAACTTTATAAGGTGATCTTCAACTTTGCAACGGACATTTTCCTCTTCACACGATGCAACATAGATAATTGAGATCACCACCTACAGGATGTTCCAGAATATGTCGCCAAGCTTTTGCATTCATATAGATCACAATAAGTATAGGCCAGAAAACTGGTAATGTTTTACTACAATTTTGGCAACAGTAAATGTTTAAATTAAAATTTCAGGAAAATCCAACTATTGAAAACAATGTAAAAAATTAATGATTTGTTGAAAGATAGTCCAAAACTGTCGACTCGGCGGTGAACAATTTGCATTTTAATAGCCTTTCTTTACTCTCCAAACCACTGGCTTGTCTGTCACTGATTAGAAAACGTATGGTTCACGTGTTGTTTCAGAAAATATCTGTATTTTTGCTTCAGAGATACTCAACCCAATGTAAGCTTACGAACTATCTCAAACACATTTATGCATGCGAGTCCAACCCTGTAGCACACAAAACCTTTCCAGAAGGTTCACAAGGCTGCTTAGTGTCTCTCAGCGCTACGGCCCTTACGCCTGTTTATATTATACATTCCATTCCTTCTCTGGGTACTTGTTTCCAGGATAAACTTTCTTAAAGATACGGGCGAGACTGGCGATGCAGTTCAATTATTGCGTGGAGGTGATCGCTTCTCAGACCAAGTAGTGCGCTTTGTGGACTTGATTACAGTGTTGATGTGCTACTGGGTGTAGTGTTTTGGTTACCTGAAAGGTGATCAAGGGAAGTTAGATGGGTCATATAGGGGTGACGACTCCAGTCTCCGGGGGTTGTTATGGGACTTTCAGTACCCGATTGCTGGGTTTAGGTGGTTATGTTAATGACTGCTCGGTTTCCTCTATCAGGGGAAACCTCGGAGCGCTTGGGATGTTGACGCGGTGGCCTTTGGCCGAAGTGGCGTCCTAGGTCTGGTGAATGACCGCTTAACCATCTTCTCTCCGTAATCGCTGGCATCTGAATATATCCCATGGCAGGATGTGTGAAGGGATTGTTACTTTAAATTGTCATCTTGCTCGGTGATCTCTGATTCAGGGGTAACGTCGGAGATTTAGGGTATTGACACAACGGCCGTTGGCTAACGTGATATCCCGGTTCCTGGACTACCTTTTAGTAACAATCGTTAAACTCAGCATATCTGTCTATACGCCTGGATATCACATAGGGTGTGCTTCAAACTATGTTAATCACATAGGCTGCTGTGTGCTTAAAATTGCCTAAGTGGAGGACTGTGTGTCCCAGGGGGGGGAGTGCCCCCGTTCTTAGGGTCTGCGGACCAGTATATGATAAAACAAAAGTAAATAATGATGAATTGGTACCACTACGGATAATTAATGTAATACTAAGATAGTGCATGTTATGAGTCGGTTGAATATAGTAGGTACTCCAGTCATTTTTCTATAAATAGATATTGGCCCCTTATCGCTTGCCAAAGGAGGATAACTCGTTGCCGTTCCTTCACCAAGTAAGTGGCTTTAATATTATCCTGACATTGTTGCCCATATCGAATTGTTCACGTACTGTCCTTGTAGTAAAAAATGAAATGGTACAGGGTGGTACATCGATGGGTTTGTGGTTTTCACGTTTATCGTTATATTTCTAATATTATCGTCTGGTTCGTATCCTACACAAATTCTATTATTTTTTTTTGCTGGATATAAGAATGATCCATTTGCATTATTATTCGGAATATGCTCTAGTTACGCCTCTGCTACTTAAGATGTAAGATAGCTTATGAACATCACGTTTTGAGTCAAGAACTTAATTAGCGATAAGTAATATAATTACTATCATTTTATATCAGTTCAAGCTAGGTTTATGTTTATGTGTCGTCCATTCCACTAATGGATCCTCTCCACAAAACTATAAACTCGTTATGATTCACGATACTCTTTTCTTTACAAATTGCTCGTGATTCATTGCGGGCAATCACATGCGAACAATAGTATAGGGATTTTATAACCCAGGGCTTTAAAACTAAAAATGCCTCGACCTTGTATTGCGTTGCGTATTAAGTGCAGAGCCAACCTACTTAACGCCATTTTTTCATATGACGTCGTTCAGAAAATAAATAAATAGACAAGGGTTATCGAAGAAAAGCACTTTGTAATCTCATACTGCAGCATTTTCTTCTCAGTATTGCCTAATAAACTTGTACTATACCGGCACAGCATCAAAAGAGACAATTTTACGATTATTGTTTGAGCTGGCATATTCCCGTTTACAAAACCGTGAGAATGAAATTCCGCTCAATTTTTGATGATAAAGACTAAAAATGTTTTGATTTCACCGAGCATTTGACTAATTTGGGCCAACTCATATATTTCATATTAATTTCTCTTCTGTGCGCGTATAATTTGGAATGTGCCACAGCAGCAGTAGAGTCGTGTGAGTCCATAGGATGACAGAAGCATTCCAGCGAAAATAAATATCGACAACCAAGGACTTTATGACTAATTGTAAGACTGACCTCGTAGGCGTAGTCCACGCCTCAATCTCGCGATATGTCACGTTGGATTCTCCATACCAACGGGAAATTGTCCACTGATGTGGCGCTTCGTTGCCGAAAACAGACAGTAACTCAGCAAGGCATTCTTGTTGCGATAATTGTCTCTGAAAGTTGTAATAAATTATGGCGCGAAAATGTTTTCGGTTGAGTTCCATTTTTCTAATGACTTGGTGACACTGTAGTGAGAACACTGCACGTATCGTTGTGAAACTTTGAATTTAGGTTTACTAAAGAGTGAGGTTAAGATTTAGTACTGACGTTCGATCCGCGTGGCCTACTATGTTTCTATATGCAAAACTTAAAATACATCCCTCGTAAAGTACAAGTCATTCGTTTTGCACTTGTGTGAAGGCGATTGGTTTCGGAGAAAGACGTGCGATATTCAGAGTAATGAAATAAGTACTTTGGCAATGGATCTTCTTCTTTTCATCATTTTAATGAAACGATAAATTAATATCGAATGTGTAATCATAATCGCAATAAATAATTCAAAATTATCTCACACCCTGTGTGAAATATCTTAACATAACCTTATCGTTTATACAATTATTGTACGACACGTTCATAGCTTCCTTGATTTTAATAGTATTTTCTCTCCTTCAGCAAGGCGCAAAGATGGAGTTCTATCACATCCATATGTTGTCATGTACCTTGTAAAAGTACCAAAATACCCGCCTAACAAATTCCATGTCTACGCACACTATGACCACTTAATGTCACTGAAAAATGCCAGTGTTATTGAGAAAATGATATAAGACCGTATAAATACAATGATGCGTATTACATAATAATTCGACCTTATGAAATAGTAATTTTTACTTGGTTTCTACCCACACGTTGTTTTGAAATCGATAAACGTATGCGATTAGCTGGCGCCACTTCTGTGGAGCGTGTCTGTCGTGTGATTTACGTCAAACTGTCGGTGGACAATTCAATTTGTAAAATTACTGTCTCTTTTTCATATCATCTTTCATAGCTCAATAAAATGGCATCATTAAATGTGAAAGCAATTATTTTAAGCGATTTGTCCATGGGGGGTATTATAAAACCTCCAGGACATTTATATACACATATTCACTCCTTATTAATAGTTATTGCCATCATTAAAATATAGTTTTATACCACGGTTTCATCTTTTGGGTTCCTATCAGGAAATTAAAAAAAACTCGGACGTACCTCTTTGCGAACGAACTAGTTCTTACGACTGATCTAAGCGAACTAGTTCATCATTCCTCGAAAAACTCGATCACTAGTTCAACACGAACGACTGGTATCACATGATCCCGATTGTCCAAGCGAACTACGAGGGCGCTTCAATAAGTACCCGTGTTTGACGACAGAGGGCGTTCTTAATGTTATCATCTAGGCAGCACCGGTGGCCGCAGTAGTAGACTCTTCGGTCCCCTGATCAGTCGCCGTGCGCTGTGCGGGTTCGAATCCCGTCTCAGGAGAAATTTTTCTCTTAGCTATGGTTTGTCCGTAGGTGGTAGACGGTCTCTGACTGTCGAAGGCGGAGGTACCACCCGGCGGATCTCGTAGGCGGAGCCAGAATGTGTGCATGTTGCATGCACACGTGTTCCCTCGCCAGAGTCCGTGTGGCGTTCCCCCTTTCCCCTGTATCTCCCTATAGCCCCACGGTACCCAATGGGTGTTTAGGCCTTCGTGGTAGTTGGAGTATAAAAAAGGATCGACCAGAACGCCCGGCAGACGTGGTTACCGAGGAAATCATTCAAAAAGTCTACGACATGTTTCGATGATCGACAAACGAAAGTGCGCGAAGTAGCAGAGGCCGTAGGTGTGCCGACCGGAACGGCAATCAATGGGTGCCGCGATTGCTCACAAGCGAAAACGGCTGCTAACTTCGAAGCACTGTTTGGAGCAATTTAAGCGAAATCTGAAGGAGTTTTTGCGTCGAGTTGTTACCATCGATGAAACCTGGATTCATCATTACATACCAGAAACTAAGCAACAATCAAAACAATGGATTTCTTCAGGTTAATCTGCTCCAAAGAAGGCGAAGACGGTCCCATCGGCTAGAAAGGTCATGGCGACGATTTTTTGGGATGCAAACCGCGTCATCCTCATGTATTTTTTAGAAAAAGGAAGAACGATCACTGGACAATACTGTAGTGAGTTATTGAACCGCTTCGACAAAAAATTGAATCAGACACGGTCACATTTGACGAAAAAGAAGGTGATGTTTCACCACATTCATCCGGAGTTGTCGCCGCCAAACTGCATGAACTGCGTTATGAGGTGCTGCCGCACCTCCCGTATTCATCCGATCTGGCCCCATGCGACTTTTGACTGGTGTCTTCATTTCTAACACAGGTACTTATCGAACCTCCCTCGTAGTTGTGAGTAGACGAACGTGAACGAGAGATGAGACATGACATCACCGTAGGCAACCATGTAAGCAGAAGATTGTATAATTGGTTGCCTGCGTGGATATCGAACAGGACAAAGAAGTTATTTTAAAGATAACTGTTGCTTGCTCTAATTTACGAAGGCTGAAAGAAATTAAAAATTAGCTGTCTTTTATCCTACGTATCACACATTGAGACTAATGAAGAAACTAAAGCAATACTGAAATAAAAATGTAAATTAGCTACAAATTTCCGTTCAAATCATTATTTCTTGGACTGTATCAATTTCTAATATATTTCTTCTTCTCCAGCACACAAACGATTTTAAACATCTCAAACAATCTAGGATAGATTTTTGCTGTTTCCTGCACCACTGCTATGTTCTTGGTAAAACAGGTTTATTAAAATATTGATCCAGTTCGATAACCTTCTGCGACTGGATTTTGAACTCCGGAGAAACGTTTTAACTCAAGGTCAGAATAACTATTTTTTCCATATTACTCAATGCACGCGTTTTTTGCTTCTTTTGTGAAAAATCTCCACCTCGAGTTTTTCCTCCATTTGCCACTTGCTTAGGGTAAAGAGGTATTTTTCTCCATACAACATCCTCACTCTGTACAAGGCCCAATAAGACCTACAGTCACGGAACGCTTTCGTACCGAAAGGCGGCCAGCAGTCTATCTCTTTTCTACCGCTATGTCAACGGGCTTTGCTCCTCAGAGCACTCTTCCATTATACCGCGGCGCGATGAGACTGATAGTCGAACTTCGTACAGTCAGAACTGGCCGATACGACCACGCCTTTGGCTCCTCATAGTAGCTTCGGTGACCTGGTTTCACGCTTTTGCCTGCGCGGCTGCTTCGGTATAAAAAAACGCTACTCTTTGGTAATCACCCTGTATAAATTGAAAATTCCATTTCCAGCCGCAACGGCCCTTTGTGGCTTGTTCTGGGTATCTAGAAATAGGAACTTCCAAAGTGTCTAACAGAATTTAGAGAAAAGTATTTTTCTCGGTCAAGAAATACAGATTTATTGAGTGATTTGCAAGAAGATTAAGGGGATGATTTGAAGTCCATTCCACCGTGGAAAATAAGGTATTCTCCACTGCAGCATGCACTAAATCTTTCCAGCACAAAGAACAAAAAAATCACTTTCAATCTGAAACTTTCTCAAGGAATGTACTTTTTGAATTCACTCAGATTCTAAAGGGTAATTTTATTACCTGAGACACTTCACTGGAGTCGATTCTACAACTCGATTCTTTTGTTTCTATAACTTTGTTGGAGCGCCGTTAGTTCCGGAAACAGTTACAGTGTAATTTATAAGAACATTCCTATAGAGTAAGAGCTGATGATAGTTACAAATACTTGTTTCCGACGTAAACATTTCTACTGAATAGAGAAGAGGCAGAAATTCCTGATGCGGTCCATAAATCGCGAGCTTCTGGACTACCTCGAACGTCACCGCTTGATTAGCGACAGAAAGTATGGTTTCCGACACCAACGATCCACAGGGGACCTCCTAGCTTACGTTACGCAATTATGGAGTAAACTCATCCAGTCTTATGGTCAGACTCAAGTCCTTGCTCTGTGTAGTGTCAGATTATCCATGAATTTGTCCAAAACGATCAGGATGATCTTGCCGAAATTCGTGATGTAAAACGGAGATAATACTTAAGAATCCTATCACAATACGTCCGATACATTCCAGGAAATATGACAGATAAATCAGTCTGGTACGGAAAGGTGTGCATCACTGCGCCTTACCCGTTGATTTATTTATTTAGACGTTAAACGTCAAATCAATAGTGCTGCCAGTATATCACTTACTACCGAATGCGTATTGTATACATACAGGGGCATACAGTGGCTATCTATCAAATCGAATAATCCATTATAAGGAAATGATGGTATTAGTTATATGAACACAAAGCTGACCATGAGGGCTTGAAGTACTCGTAATAGCGACAGAAGAATAATGACAGCTATGGATGGCTCGAGCCTCGGGTGTGGCGTCGCTCACCATAGCACTGTGGCGTCAAGTAGGTTGACTCAGCACGTCCACGCAATGCTGTCATCAGTTTATAAAGGATTAGTTTCCGCATTAGTTGAGCCATCTGAGAAAAGGTTAATTACGAACATGAGAAATAAAACGGATCAAGTCTGTCAAACAGATCCATACAATTAGTCCACAAATATCATTTCCCTACTCTACCGAAAGTATTGGTCATTCTGGCAACGTTGCCCCTTTTCATATCTGAACGTACCGGCGTATAGCATGCGTTTCGGAATCATTTCTCTATCATTTCAGAAACTACAAAGCTTTTTCCTTCTTCATATTGTAGTAACGTGATATGGAAATTTGATCAAAAGCCGAGGATCCGTTGAAAACTTGGAAAATTTTGGGTAGCAGCATTGATTAACGCAATTTCCGAGAAGATGCTGAGGGGCAGAATATTTGAAGCCCGAACATCCCGAGGCTGAATATTTACAGGTCGATATTCAAAGGCTGGAATGTTGAAGGCATTCAGAGCCATACCTTTTTTGTTAAAGCTTTTTTGTCTACCAGGATCCGAGCAATTTGAATATGTTTTACTTGATATTGAGTGACGTTTGTGTGCTGGTTCCCTTTGTTTCATTGTTTCATTGCATTATCATCACTCAACTTTCAGAGTTCTTCCATCACTTCCTATTTATCGGTAGAGCTAAAACTTGTAAAAGTATGCTCAAAATTACAGCACTCCTAGTCGGTGTTGCATTTTCCATGTCATTTAGTATATAAACCTCTAAAAGGATTTTCTTTAACTGTATCAGAACGAGAAGTACCGTAGTACTATACCTCTAGCAACATCGTTCTACATCCATAATCTATAATTGCTAACCGATACATATTTCCACATAAAATAAATTTGAGTTAATGATACTTCAGAAGTTAAGGTGAAGAAGATAATACATAATGCGTCTTGAATAACCGCACAAGCAACGTATTTTCTCATAACTGCTGTCCTGTCATTTTCATTACAGTTTCGTGGATGTAATTATGTAAATATCATTCATCCTAATGATATATTGCCGCAAAATTGTTGACAGTTTATACAAAAGATTATGCTAATCGCACATGAAAAAAGTCCGCCTGCCTCTTACTTGGGTGGGACCTTTGATTTGTTGCCGTTTGCCTCTGAAAAGAAAAGACTCGCTGAAGGAATGAAAGAGGGATGATCTTTAATGTTTTGCGTCCGAAACGTTTTATGGCCTTTGTCCACTACCATAACACACTAAGTAGCGGTAGCAGATTTCACGAACTGTGATTTAGTAACTGCTATTTCTAAGTCACGCATGTTACCAAATACCGTGAAAACTTCGGTAAATAGCTAACGGTGAATGGCATCATGGGATCACGGCGTTAACGTAAAGCTATGGGTATGGCCCGCAAGCGATATTGTGCCTTATGGGCTTTGGTAGTTGGCTCTATGCGATTTCACTGATATTAAAAAGTAACGATACCACATATCACAGATGCTCAAAATTAACGATATCGGCCGTCTCTAATACTAACATCTATATACAAGGTGCTAGGGAAATAATATTCGTATAAATGTATCATTACATCTATTTATTAATTAACTGCCTCTAACAAAATATTTTTTTTGCTTATTAAATAAAATTTTCCGAAGAAAAACAGACAAACAATATCCCTCCCATAACTGGCAACGTCGTACTTCACCTGCACTGCATGTATCATGGCGTGTTATTGTGATTACTAATACATTTAACCGTAACTTTATGTGATTTACGGATGTTGGTTTTTTCTCTTTTTTGTGCATCGCATCGTTTCAAATAAGTAACTGATAATCGTGGGTGTGTATCGCCACGTACCGGTAAGTTCTGTCATTTTTTTGAGTAAATGTACTGTACCTACTGAAGGCGTTATTAAATGAAAAATATTAGCCACAAAAAATTGCGTAAAAGTATTTAATAATTCAAGGAATATTTTCAACAAAAATATCATACAAACGTGAACAATTCGATGAATCAGTTGCGGTCGTCCTGCGCTTGTATCGCGGTTGCATTGCAGCGTTGCCAAATGTTTGAGAAAATTTAATTATTTCCGACTCACTTTCCTCGAAAACGATTTTCGGACAAGTTATAATGAACTGTTTTGCTTAGAGTAATGTTACGAATATTATTTCCCTAACATCCTGTATATAAAAATAAATCTCTATTTCGCGTGGTCACGCCATAACCTGAGAACGGTTTTACCGATTTCATTCATCTTTTTTTTTAAGTTTCTTAATGCTGTATAGAAGGTTCTTATGGAAAGCAAAATCAAGAAAATGGCGCAGAAAATTGGGAAATCATTAAAAACTTGATGAGTATTTAAGCTACGCGCGTTTGACATGGATTACGCGCGCCAAAAGAAATATCTCAAGTGCCAAAAGAGACAAGCACTCCTCTCCGCCATCTTCACTCCAACAGTTATTGACAGTTAGGTATGTGAGACAAGATTGCTCCATTTCATCACATGTTGTGCATGACAAGATAAATCGATATCTAAAAAATTCACGTGAGTTTTTACCTTTTTTTGTCACTCTGTATATATTGTCTCTGTAACATATCGCATAATTCATACACTAAAAGTTTATCCTCTAATTTACTTAACATTATTGGAATAGGGTGATAAAAGACTCGTTAGGCTGGCGTTGTAAAGTGATGATGGCGCAGTTAAATTGGCACAGCTTTGAATTACTCCACAATGAAATTTAGTGTGTTATTTGTATTGCTACTCTATCAATCTCAAACTGTTGCAGTTATTGCTCAATCTGGATTCGCACTTAATAGTCGTACATGGCACAAAGTTGACGCAGTGGCTGCCAGGGGCGCAACTAGAAAATATTTGGGTAGGGAGGTTACATATGATGTATTTGAACCTTTCTGCTCGAAAAAGTACTAGGAATATGTCCATCTCGGGAGGGGGGTCGTCTGCAAATTGGTTTTTTGTCAAATAGAAAGCAAAAGGTGTTACTCAACGTGCCATTTGGGCCCCCTCTGTATATATCAGATTCCAGTCACTATGTTCATAATTCAAGTATGCCGATGATATCAAAAGTTTTCAACACAAAGATTTTAAAAGGACAGAGGCATCAATCAACGGACATATTACAAGGCTAGTAGACATCTCGTGCTCGCATAATCTAAAAATTAATCCATCTAAATCTTCAGTTATAGTTTTTTGCTCAAAAAACAAAAGGACCCGAATCGGAAATTAACCTTAAAATCCACAGCTTTCTGTAATGAGCGAGTGTACAAACTTGGAGCTCTGGATTGCCACAAAAAGCATGTGAATTCATCATGTAGTGCATTATACTGCATTTTGAAGCATAGGCAAATAATATCTACGTCACTAAAACTGAAACTGTGTGAGACATTAATTATGTCAAAAATCAGTTGTTGTGATACTACGTATGGCCTCGTGAAAAAAGCAAATTACAAATCATCTGCATGTTACGTTCCAAAATTACAGAGATTTTGATGCAATTTTGACATAAGCTTGCTGCAACGCCAAGGACGAAAAAACTAGGCAAAAGCTAGGGGCAAAAAACCAAAACATAAATATCACTCAAACTTCAATTCTTTCACGTTTCAGAGGCCTCTGAGGTTGGGGACTGCAGGGGGTGGGGAGAGTATATCCCAATTTTTTGGCGTTATTCAGACACTTACATCCCGGTAATTATGTGCTCTTATTAGACATATTCCACACGTCATAGATTTTCCCATAAATTTGACCTTGCAAATTTGCTTTTGACAGCAACGTTGTCTCATGGTCGGTGCTCTAGGTAGAACAAGGATGAATCTGTTTGACTAACTGAGTTCATCCATTCCATTTTTACTTCCCACGCCATTTTTGCCCTCTTTTCTCTATCCTTCCTCCAAAACAGAACACAGAACAAGGCTAAAGCGGAATAAAAAACACGCAGTCAAAATAACAAACAAAACGCCGTCCGTCCCCTGTAGAATTTTATGGGCAGAATTAAGACCCAAACAATGTCCTTGTTCCTTTCTTATCGCAGGCGGCTAACTTTTTAAATGAAAGTTCAACATTTTCTCTATCACTTTTGTGCCGAATCATTTTATTACACCCATTTATATCGTCCTTATCAATGGATCTGTTTTTACGCCCCAACCACAATGGTCTGGTCCCATACGTGAACACCGAACGGCCAAGGATTCAGATGCAGCTCATAGATCAGTCGAATTAGGAAAAGTCTGAGATATTCTTATGAGTTTTTGGAAAACTTACAAATACGAATAAAGATAACGAAATGCGTTTTTCACTAGTTTGTTCATATACTTTTTGAATAATGAAAAGTTTCCGAAAAAACTGTATTTCTATTTTTAAGGTCATAATTATCCCCCTAGCGGCTACTTTAGGAAGCAATTACTCTTGGTCATTTCTGTTATGAAATTTTCAAACCGATAGCTTTAGGTTGACTGATTACCGAGATAATGACGCCACCGGCCCATAATCCACACCAAACAGTGATTTTTTCGGGATGCATTGGTAGCTCTTGCAATGCTTCTGGCTGGTCTTCACTCCAGATGCGGCAATTTTGCTTGTTAACGTACCCATTCCACCAGAAATGAGCTTCGTCGCTGAACACAATTTTTCGATAAAAATGTGGATCTTCCTCCAACTTTGCCAACGCCCATTCACCGAATGGGGTCGTGTGGCTTCAATTCTTGTACCAGCTGTATCTTATAAGGTTTTACACCCAAATCCTGTCGCAAAATTTTCCGCGTAGTGGAGTAACAGAGGCCCAATTGCTGCGAACGGCGACGAATCGACATTTCACGGTCATCACTAACACTGGCGGATACAGCCGCAATATTTTCTTCAGTCCTCACTCTCCGTCTGCGTGTTGGTGGCTTAATGTCCAATAATGTAAACTGGGTTCGAAATTTAGTCACAAGCTTCCGAATAGCTCCCTCAGTAGGCCGACCAAATTGCCCATAAATTGGAAGCAGTGCTCGATGCACTCTCTTAACCGAGCATGAACTTTGATAGTAAAATTCAATAATTTGCAAGCGTTGTTCGTTCGTAAGTCGATTCATGGTTAAATTATAGACCAAACTGAACAAGTCTGATAATGACACAAGACACGATTCACGCGTCATCTGTCAAAAACAGTGTTGCCAAAAAGATACTAGCAAAAAAACCACCCATTATAACTTTTTTTCTGTCTGCGATCTAATCTTCAAAATCCCATAGATCCTCCAACTATAATGGAATGATCCTATACCTAGCGCGGTCAGTAGCAGCATACTTGTGCACCAAAGTATGTAAGGGACTATTAGTCATCTGCACAAATAGTTTATTACAGTGTATTGTTAACAGAAAGGAGGCACTATTTCTTTGGTGACTGGTCTATATCTGAAACCGTTCAGTATATCTATTGTACCTGCACTGTCTATTAACATAAACTTGTTTCACTTTTTGTCTGGAAAAAGTACGAGAGGGTGAGGTTTCGAGATACACATCTCCTTGACCAGATTCCGATGTTTGTAACGCAGGGTTTCAGTCCTCGATCACATGATTTTCGAATTCCTCCCCTTGTTTATGGACTGCCGATGGTGAATTATCGTGGTCTGTGCCTCTACTAATTGGAAAATCAATAGTGTATTTAGATAGATACCTCATTTTTTCCAAGTTAGAATATTAGGGTCAGACATTATAGATTTACCTGTACATTTGCCCTTAAGTATCCACAAGGAGACTAGAATCCCAAGAGGTTTTTGCTTCGTGAGAAATTTATTTAGGATGTGTGTTTGTGCTCCTTCATGGCTCTGGTCCGATTTAAACTAGACTTGTTCCTTTTCAAAACTTCTCATCTCACTAAGTCTTATCTCACGATGTAACAACGTAAAGCTGACTGTCCACAAGGAGACCAAGATCTCGAGATACTTTTGACTCGTGAGAAAATTATCTCTGAAACACTCGAGTTGTACTACTTGCAATTTTTGCTCTCTCATGATACAGATCTCTGAGCTCAGCTGTTTCCACAGTTCCAACGTGAGAGAAACAGAGAAAAGCATATGATAAAATTATCGATCATTATCAAATATACGAAGTGACATATAAATCCGAACACCCAGTTTAAATGGTTTTATTTTAATAAAAGTTGGTGAAAAACAAGTGAACAAATTTTCAGCCTTATCAGATGGACATTCCGGTTTTTATACTGCTTTTTCTTAATTCACTAATGCCCTAAAAATGAATATTTCAGCCGCAGTAAAAAATCACCGTTGGCGGATTTTGGTTCTTGACATCCTTTACGATCGGTTACGATGCCTAGAGTACGGAGACCTGTACGATTTCGTCAACTTAGTGAGTTTGATAGGGGCCGTATAGTGGGACTTCGGGAAGCTGGACTTTCTTTTCGGGCAATTGCAGTTAGAGTGCAAAGAAGTGTAGACACTGTGGTTAGGTGTTGTCAGGCATGGTTTCGAGAAGGCCGTACGCAAAGAGCAAGGGGCACTGGACGCTGTCGTAGAACAACAGACCGTGAAGATCGCTGCCTAAGATTATTGGCCTTAAGGGACCGTTTCTCCACTACCAGGTCCATTGCAAATGAATGGTTTGCAGAACACGGAAGACCTATTGGCATGCGAAGTGTTTACCGACGAATGAGAAGTTTTGGCTTGTTTTCATACCGGCCACACTGGGTCCTCCCTTTAACTCGAGAACACCGACGTAATTGCCTTGAGTGGTGCAGACAACGGTCACTCTGGGATCAGGAATGGAACAGTATTGTCTTTAGTGACGAGTCTCGATTTTGTTTAGGCATGCACGATGGTCGTGCCAGGGTTAGAAGACGACGTGGTGAAAGGAGGAATCCACAGTTTTTTGTTGAAAGACATGTTCATCACACTGTTGGAGTTATTGTTTGGGGTGCTATAGCTTATGGTTCCAGGTCACCTTTAATCTTCATCAGAGGTAACATGAACGCGCAGCGTTATATCCACGAAGTTCTAGAACCCCATCTTTTACCCTATCTTGACACCCTGGCAGATCCAACTTTCCAACAAGATAATGCCCGACCACATGTTGCAAGAGTCACAATAGACTTCTTTCAACATAATGATGTCACATTGTTACCATGGCCACCAAGATCTCCCGACTTATCCCCAATTGAGCACGTGTGGGATATGATGGGTAGGAGATTGCTCAATTTGCAACGTCCTCCTCAGACTCTAGAAGCACTTCGAGAGGAGTTGGTGGTTGCCTGGAATGAGATACCACAGGAGGACATTGACCACCTGATCAGAAGCATGCCTAGGCGCGTTGGAGAATGCGTAGCACATCAGGGTGCATCCACACATTATTAAAGGTCAAAGGGCTTTAAAGCAGTGCAATCATTTTGAAATTTGTATCATTTACTTATTATGCTTCATTAAGTACTTATACAAAATTTTTTAAAAATAAAACCATTTAAACTGGGTGTTCGGATTTATATGTCACTTAGTATATATGCCAAAAATTATTAAACATACGTACGTGTTTACCTTTTTGTGTCACTCGCAGACTCAAAGACTTTAGTGGTTGACTATTGTATTTTAGAGATGACGCTCCAGATTTCCCTGGACTCCAATAAGTGTTTGTGACTGTGTCTAATCATAAGCAATAGTGTTCGCATTCGAGTCGCATTGTTTCCCACAGAGGGAGACATTTTTATCATTCTTCCGTTTGCCGGAATTTAAAGGAACCTGCAACAAAAAGCTCCGACGCTTACTTTTTCCAACTGATCTATTGCAATTGCGAGCGACACAGCATTTGCGCATTTATAATTGATAACCATATAAATAACTCGGTGCGTATAATCGATTAGCGTCTATTCTGTTATCGCGATGGAATGAAACAAAGCCGAAATGATCGCCACATTTTTGGGGGTGGAATTTCATCCGCAAAAGAGAAACGATATTTATACACCCGCACTGCTGACAGTGCTCTCGCAATGTCCACACTGAAAAATGTATCCGCATGGACCGGAACAGTTCAGTTGTATGGATGGTGAGAGATGCACATCTTCATAAATACCAACAAAATTTAGGGCGGCTCGACAGGGTATATCACCTTTAAAGTAGGATTGTGCGTAAAGTAACATCTGTTTTGATACTGACGTTAGCTACAGTATATTCAGATAAGAGATAGACCGGACATAAACAAGACCACGTGATCATCGAACGCTGTAACATTCGGCAGGGACGTATTAAGAGTCACGCAGTACATATTTTAGATAGTAGATGCTGCTTTGCGTAACTTTGTAGTAAATTAGCACAATTCGATGTGTATACGATTGGTGATGGATATAGGATCATGTGGGGGTGGGGTAAGAAATATATAATGATGTAAATATACATAAGGGTTTCAAAATTTTCGCTTCGATTTCCAGCTTCGGATGCCGCCTGATGTTTGGTGAAATACAGTCGAATATAATCTCAAAATGGCGTTTAAATTAGCCTAAATTAAAAATAATCCTATATCTCTTAAAATTGCTTTTAGAATATTGATTAGTATATTTTTTTATTTCTTGGTAAATATGTAACCAAATTAAAACGTTCAAAACGTAAAAAAATGTGCATGGTTGAACATTGTCAGAAAGTAGATTCTTGAATAGGTTTTGCCAAAATGGGTTCAAAAATGTCAATAATTAATTAAAAAATACAGTAGCTTTATAATTACTTATAACTTACCGAATTTGATGAACGACATCTTTTATTGGAAAGATGAGCTTGATGAGCTTTTATCATCGCTACTGTCTGAAGCACCAACGTCAATAATGAATGGCTCGACTTGTTCCTCTAAAATATTGTCCAGTTCCCACATTCTCTTTTCAACTTTGTCTTTCACGTGCTTAATACAGTTTTCCCATTTTTGCGCTGTTATTAATTCTAGTGCTTCTTTGAAAAGTCCTTTGAGGTCACAAAATTTAAAAGTTGTATTGTGCTTAGCTATATAATTTTTAACCTCTGCCCATATGAGCTCAATGAGATTGAGCTCGCATTGGTATGGAGGTAAACGGAGCACAGTTTTATTTTGACTTGCTGCCATTTCGTCAATGGCGTATTTTTGATATTCCGCCTTGTGATCCTTGACAATTCTTAATAATTGTACTTTCAGCATTGCTTCTTCAAAGTTGATATTTTTCGAGCGGAGCCAATTTTGAACATCAACTTTCCTTGAAGCCGTTGTTGGGACCTTCTCCATTCTTCGAGAATGATAAGGCGCATTATCCAACACAATTAATGCGTTTTCCTCTAAGTTCGGTAAAATTTTTGAAAACCACTGTTCAAACGATTCGCCATTCATTTCCTCGTGGTAATCTCCAGTTTTCTTAGACTCAAAGCACCACAGACCGTCAACAACAAATCCATCCTCACTGCCAATATGGCAGATAATGAGCCTTTTCCCTTTACCTGGAAATCGAAGTACTAACTGGTGTAGATTTATTTCAATAAGCGAACCTTTTTCAAATGTTTTCATCACATTCAGCGAAAAAACATTGAGACAGGAGTATCAGATTGCTATAATTGGGATTATTTAGTCATATTGAAAGAAAGAATATTGAACGTCGTATGATTACTCAGCGCTTCACAATTTAATTTAAAGTTATAAACCTCTAAAAAATGAATGATCAGGAACCTGAAATACGCGCAAATATTAATATTAACAAATTATAACTTTATAAAGCTTAAAGTATGAATTAAAATGATTAGAAATATTAGGAACGGTACACAATATAAAACTTAGTAACTTTTTTTAAGTTTATAATATTCGACATATTTTAAGATTATATTAAAAAATTATTGAAATATCGAAAACACATGAAAACATGGCTTAAAAAAGTTCTAACAAATGAAAATGACAATAAAACATCCACGCATTTTATCAAAAGTTATAAAAGTTTTGTTACTTGTAATATGTTTTATCTGCCCCCTGGAATTAATGTTTAGAACCTTGTTCCCAAGGTTTGAAAAACATCCGATTGTTGTCTATTTCTCATATTTACCTGCTGGATTTTTTAATCCGGTGGACAGTCCATCTAGAAAGGCCTTCCTGGATGAAGTTACAGAATCATCAACCCATACTTTACTTGTAGTGTGTCCTGCGTTTACCCACGTTTCATCAAGGTAATAAATCTTCCTGTTTTGATTTCTATATTTCCCAATTTTTGTTAAATAATCCCTCCTCCATAGCACAATTTCTTCTCTATCCAGTAGTAAACTATTACGACCCCGTTTTTTCCTTTTGAAATTTAAATGCTTCAGTAACGCATGGAAAGTTGATCGTTTGAAATTTGGCAACGTTGTATCTCCATTTACCTCCTGCAGTACTTTATCTATAGTAGGTATTTCATTCCTAAAGAAGAATTCGTGCACTTTCCTCCTAATGGCATGCTTATCAGCTTCATCCAATGATTTAACAATACTTTTGCGATGTTTACTGGTCATTGGCTCAGAAAAGGTGTGATTTTTTTTGTATTGTCTTAACACATTAAACACTGTTGCGCGACACACCCCAACTTTGTGAGAAACCTTCAAAACAATTTCTTTGATGGTTGATGCCTCGTTCTCCTCGCGCTCGATCTTATATATATTCAAAATGACCTCTTTCATTTCTGCACTCAGGTGTCTTTTTTTAGAGCGTTTCCTAGGTGGACTACAGGAGTTAACAACTTCATCGGCAGTATCTGTACTACTGGGCATTTTGCGCAAGCAGTTGATAACAATAACAATCAATAACAAGGTATAACAATAACAACGACAAACTCAACAACTTAATAAGATAACAAACGAAAACGTCCAAAGAAATATCAAATTGCAATGATGCACACGACATACGTAACACGTCTGAACCTGAATGTGACTCTGCCTTGATACGACTGCTCTGCCGCTCGGCATAGGCATTTAATTGCGAATTGACCAATGAGGGCTCCTGTTTTACGTCGAGACGGCGGCGTTAGCGTGAAAATCACCCGAACCTTTTGTTTACATCCGGTCTATCTCTTATCTGAATATACTGTAGGTACATAAAACTTTGTTTCCAATTGTTCAAGCGTATGCGTTTTAAAAAAACATGTAATTTCTTTTGGACACGTTAATGGATATGGTTACTAGCTTAGAACCATAGCTATAAATGCTCCTGGTAAAAATGCCTATAATCGAGTATAGAGCAAAATTACTTCTCTTAGTCGGGAACTAGCTGATTTTATACTGCCTCATAACCATTCTGGGTCTCATTTGGATGAAGGTGGCGTTACAATTATTGAACATTTAGAAAGGTCCAATTCCGAGTTTGCCAGAAATGTGTTAGCAGAGCTATAAAGTTCAATGGAAATTGATGGTTATCATGTTACTGCAAAGTGTGTTGGTGTCGAGCCAGCAAGATCTTCCTGATTTTCCAGTCATTAAATGGTATTCAGAACATGTGCGTGAAGGCCAATACCTACTTCAAAATGTGATTTGCTTGCTTTTGCTGACAAGAGCGAGGAGGGCTAATAATTGTAAAAATCCGCTTACGTAATGCTTTATGTATGTTTAAAAGATGCATCCGAAGATCTTCTTTGCATCCATATAAACTGAAAATCATTAACCATCGGTTAAAATGAAAACTGGGACGCCGAAAGCAGCGTATTTCAAAAAATTCCCTCCTCCTTAAAGACGCCGCCGACAGATCTCACCTTTCCGCGCGAGATCATGTACAGAAGGAGTATTAGAATTTATTTTTCCCTCGTGGCTTTGGTGGATTTAGGGGGAGAATAAGGTGGATGAAGTATATACAGGATGCGATTAAGACATCTCATCGGGAAGCGGCTTACCGGCAACACCAGGGCCGGATTCAGGGCGCTTTTATCAGACACAGTCAACCTTCGTATTACTTCGATGTTATAACGTATGTCCGAGAAGTTTTGGCACCAAATTTGTTGGCTTTAATTTTAACAAACACAAAATAATGTCAAGTTACCTTTGGAAACAAAATTTTGTAGTTATTTTACTGTCAGTTGACATTTACTTATTTTGAAGTTTTCGTTTCAAGATGTCGTTTAAATCAGATATAAGAAAAAGTATCTCCATCGAACAATAGCTTCATGCTCGAATGTTAATGGGGTACTACCCCACAAACTGCTGTTCGGCACCTAATATCCCAGAATCTGGAGGTTGAACAAGGTCCTTTATACAGTTAGGTGTTTCGTGTCCGTCACTTTTCTCCTGAGATTGTGGTGTGAGCGCCATTGGTTTAAGCTCCAGATTCTGGGATATTAGGAGCCGAACACCAGTTTGTGGAGTAGTACCCCTTCATATAGTACCTTACGTTTAGTTGTTTTGGTTTGGGTGCTACCCCGTCCATTTTCTTATGCGATTTTAATCTTCAGCGGTTAGTCTTTTTTATACCAAGTTTGTTCAATATCTGCTTCCTGTTAGTGGGAGGCATTGCGGAGAACCACCATACACTCCTCCAGCTTTGCTTGTAGTGGTTTTGCAGCTGGTATTGGCGGAAAATCTCAACAAAAAAAAACCTGATGTGAACAGGTAAAATATCATTTTAATTAAATAATATCTATATATTGATTATTGCTGACTGAAATTCTTTTGTGCTATGTATATTATGGATCCACAAAACTTTTCCTGCAACCCAATAATGACCTAACAAGTCCCAGCCACTGATCATCTTTGTTATCTGTCGACAGTGGTAGGCAATATAGGAGGCAGTAAGTAATAACCTTATATGAAATATATGTTGGTGTATGGTTGAGTCTAAGTTCGCGGACGTTTCGAACATACCACTCCTATCATTAATAACAGCGGTCAGTGTAAAAAGATCGCCCAACAGTCACTTAGTCCCAACCATGTTGCAATGTGAACGAATGAGATTTTTTCTGCAAAATCAATCAACAACGTTGGCAGCCGCTTCGGCCTTTTTATGCATCGAAATTAAGTTTAAATGTTTTTTGTCCGGCCGCATTACATTTCTTCACAATGGCAGGGTTTCACACAAAGGAAACAGTGGCGTACATACATGAATTAAGGTCATTGTATTTATAGAGGTCTTATTTTCCAATTCTATGGAAATCTGCTATTTGGTATCTCTATCTCTAAAATAAATAATCCTGCGGAATTCTCCGATATTAGGCTTTTATCACTCCTACCAGCTGTCTCAAATTTTTTTGAAAAACATCGATATACAGGGGTTGGGGTTTTCCTTTACACGACGTGTAGATCTTGAAAACATAAGCAATTTTTCTTAGTACCATATACACCAATGTCTTAAGGGATCCGAGATAAAGGGCTCTGCAACATCAAAAATATCTGAATACCGTCCTGTAGCCGCGACTCGCGACATCCCCGACTGGTACTAGGACACTAGCTCAACCCGACGACAGAACTGGGTCGGTGTCAGGTCAGTATGCAACCTTCAACCGACGGTTACGGTCACGCGTCTAGAGGTAATCGCGTAGACGAGAATCCCTCAACAAGCACTAGAGACGTGGCTAGAGAAGTGCAAGTATCAAAAACAAAAGTGTGGCAAACGCTGCGTGAAGAGGGGCTGTATCCGTTTCACGTCCAACGTGTACAAGCCCTTCTACCTGACGATTTTCCAGCAAGAGTGCGGTTTTGTGTTTTGTTGTTGCATCAACATGACAATAATCTGGACTTTTTGAAGTGCATACTGGTGACAGACGAATCTACGTTCACGCGTAATGGGGTGAATAACTTTCGCAACACTCATGTTTGGTCAGTAGAAAATCCGCACGCTGTCCGTCGGGCACATTTTCAACAAACATTTTCGGTGAATGTTTGGGCTGGCATGGTGAACGGTATACTCATTGGACCATTTATTCTCCCAAATCGATTGGACGGGATGCAATACCTAGACTTTTTACGCAACATTTTGCCTTCCTTGTTTGCCTGCGTCTGCTCGGTAGCGCATCAACTGATTTCATTTTCTGTTGGAGCGGTATGATTTCGGGCAGAGACGTACTTAGCCCTTCTCGTCAACTGGAGAGTGAGTACTTTTTCCTTTATTCTTTTTTACTTGGTCGCCCTCGTTTCACTACACATTACCTTTGTTATTTCAAGGGTAGTTGTTTCTGAAAAGGAAAACCCCAACTTTGCGGACACCCTGTATACAAATTCGTGAATACTTCTCAGTACATGGTCTATTTCCTGACTGCCAATCTGGATTCAGACCTGGAAGTAGTACTGAAACATCACTAGCTACGGTAACCTCAGATATTTTAATGGCGTATGATCAAGGTCTTGTTTTTTTTGGATTTTTCCAAGGCTTGTGACAACATAAATCAAGCTCAAATACTATGGTTTTACTGACCTCTCACTGTTTTTAATATGGAGCTATACTACTTGCTTAGACGCTCCCAGAAAATTCATATTGATGGTCCTTATTCGGTAAGCACAGATATCCTGTTAGGGGTGCAACAAGGATCCATACTTGGGCCTCTATTATACATAATATACACAGCAGAAATCCTAAGAAAGATAGAAAACGTCAAGGTACAATCGTACAGAAAAACCTGACCGTTTTATCACTTGTTGTTCAAGGCAAGATAAATCGATATGTAAAAAATTCTTGAATTCTAATAAACTTACGTGTTTACCTTTTTTTGTCACTGAGTATATTTCCTATTGCGAACGCTAAAGCTGTTACACGGTAGTACCAAGTACACTCTGTAACAATTTATGAACGCAGCCCAGTATGATACTTCGCTGGGATCAGAACAGGATACAGCGTTAGTGATGTTAATCCTACAAGAAGACGAGATTCTATCTTGCCCAATGTGCTTTCCAAACTTTCCTGGAATCCCGTGCATCGTACGCATAATATTCTCGTAAGGGCCGACCTAGACAACAATTAGTATCATATTTCCCCGTGTAGCAGCATGCATGTAGATGAGAACGATAGGGGACCTCCGAGTCTAACCGGCAAAATATATCTAATAAATGGATTATAAAGATACCCATCCTTAATCGCCCCAAGTGATACACAGGGTGATACAACAACAGTGTCTCGTCTACGGTTGGCGAGGTAGCATAATTTAAACATACTTTAATTTAGAACCTTTATTTTATATAAAGTATTGGCGGAGACTGGCTCATCGATACAGATCTTCTACGGGTAAAATACCGTTGGAATTGATGGTGCTCCAAATACTCCCAAACGCAGCTTCTCCATAGTCCTGCCTGAGCCTTCTTCCTAATGTATCCTACATGTGCTCAATGGGGTTGAGATCCGGACTCCGTGGCGGCCAGTCTAGTAGCATTATCTGGCTTTAGGAGAAAAGTTTCTCCTATAATGGGCATATGAGGAACCACATATTCTTCCAGACACTCTCTATTGTACCTGTCGGCGGAAAGCTGTCCTCGTAGCGAAACAAGATATGTGCAAGACTCCAAAGAAATACCGCCCCATATCATCACTGCTCCACCACCATTGCACTCTAGGAGCGAAACAACTTTGAGCATAGCGTGCTCCACACTATTTGGCGACCATTAGATGAATATCTCGTAATACGAGACTCGTCTGTAAAAAGAACGTCCATATCCCAATCTGCATGAGTATCGGTATGGTACCATCAACACGATCCAATCTTCGAGTCTGTAGCAGGACTGCCCTTTCTCAAAGAGCTTGACGACTCAAAAACCGATCTTCAACTGCGTTTGTTGCTTTCCGTCTTCCCTGCCCAGGTCTTTTCGAGTAAGAACCAGTTTCTCTAAATCTTTGTATCGCATCGAATACCGTACTGCTTGGAATGGCAAGCCTTTCTGCGATATACCGGATAGGACGACTATCATCTTCTAAAGCTACAGCTTGCGCTACTTGTTCCGATGTCATTTTTGTTGAGTATTGATTGACAAACTGCAAACCTTGTATACCAGCAAGAGGACATTTTAGGTCCATAGTTATAAGAACTTCTATGTTGTTTTCCAGCGTACCTCTTGCCCTAAAAATGCCTCAGTAGTTTTTTGAATCACTCTGTATATCTAATAAATGGATTATAAAGATACCCATCCGGAATGGTCCTAATAGCCCACTTGTGATTGATGTAGATTCGGGCTCGTACTGTGATATAGATTCCGTCATACACATATACCGTATACGCATTACCGTTACAGTGATTTATGCTTTGGAGATTATTTGGGGAATTTATTGAAAGGGAAAGCATATTTCCTTCCTGTGCATAGCTGTGCAGCTACCGGGTGTCATATTTCGATTTATATACCAGAACATCTAAAGAAGAAAATTGTATAGAAAACGTATCCAGTCGTATGGTGAGGCTCATGTCGTTGCTATCGATATCACGAAACCTTATGGTTTTCCAGAGGAGCTTTGCAGATGGGTGGCTGACTTCCTCTCTGAAGAACGGAAAAAATTGGCTTTTCCATCTCTAAACCAAAAACCTTTTCACTTACTGTCCATTTTATCAATAACTTTTGTATAGCTTTGCAATGGCAAAAGAAGGAACAACATTTTTGTGTCGTTACCGTACTATCCACAAAAGGAAATAACTAAACCGTTAAACATATTTCAACAATAATTACAAATTGCATACATATGATTTTTGAGTGTATTTATCAAAAGCAATAAAGTATTTATCGCTGCAAATGAACATAAACGATGAAGTTTATGGGTAATATAATAGTTACTTCATATAGATTAAAAAAGAAAATGATAGTGCTAGTGCTAGTACTAATAAGTTAGTACCTGATAATTACGTTCATCCGAACCACTTGATAGGCATTTATCGTCTATTTTCGATAACGGCTATAACCAAGACATCAAACTGTGATGTAAGTGCATCTAGTTGTAGACGTAATTTGCAAAAAACATTATTATTTGGTAATAACTAATCTGGAGCTTGAATATACAAATAGACAAACTTTTCCATATAAATTCCTGTATTTTTTTGTAATTTCCTATGGAAAAGATTCCAAAAATGACAAAAACTTGACTCCGTCTTCCCCGATTTTTCAAACTACAACTCAGGCCGGTAACCACCATTGATTAAGGTATCCCCATCAGGTAACAAATGATTAAAAAACGCGCTAGTGGAACAAAAAATCATCGTTGTATACGCAAATGAATGCCTACTAGCTGAATTTACGTAAAAGTAGAGGAAATAAATGTAGCTCCTTCGTCGGTCTATTTAACTTCTCATCTTGAAATAGACAAATTGAGCTGTCATCTTATTTTCAGTGCCAGCGGTGCGGCATAGTTGGGTAATTTTTTTGGAGATAATGGGCACAACCTGGCATAAAAATAAATAGCTTTGCATGATATAGCTACTACTTGCTGTTATCACAGAATTGGTAACGCAGAAGCTACACGTGGGCAAATTCCCCAGTACAATTTTCAGCCACCGAGACAAGCGATCCACTACTATACAGGGTGACTTTGAAGTTGAGTCATTAATTTTCAGATAATGATTGTAGAAGGAAGATAAACCAAAATATGTGTGTAAAAATAAAAAAAAAATTAAAAAAAAATTTGTACCTTGTTTTATAAAGTATCCTCCCGACAAGTATTTCAGTGCGGACCTGTATTTGATCGTGAGGTCCCCTGTGAGGTCTTAAGTCACCTGATACACGAGCCCGTTGTACTACATTAACAAAGGTACGAGGGGTTGGTTGCACTCGATTGGGAAACCGATCCGCATAAACATGTGCCATTTTTTATTTCGTTTGAGCCACGCAACAGACACTATTCACACGCGTTACCGACTGACCAGAGATAAACCCTTCGACTGACACTGACTGTATGTATAACTGGACTGAATAAAATAATTGTAAAAACATCGTTCCAAATTCTTTCGCTTTTTTGTTTCCGATGCGATGAACCGATAAGGCGGATTATATCCGTTGTTGCCAAACACGAGCACATGATATTATTATTGAGACAGGGCGGTAGTCAAACTTCCAAAGGGCTATAACTTTGTTACTTTAATTTTACCAGAAAAATGGTAAAGGAAAAAAACATTTCTTTTGATCAGATCTACTCACTGTTAAAATAAATGACTCAACTTCGAAGTCACCCTGTATATATATGGTGAAGCCAACCAGCAAAAATACGTATCGCTCGGGTTACCTATCCTATTTTCTGCTCGAATCCACTTTCCTTCTTTTTGCGGATTTTGCCCATTATTTTCCTACTTGTTGTTATATACCTTTCTCCGCATGATCATATTCTCTCTCTATATATATATATATATCAGAAAAGATCATAAAAAGATGGCTATATATACCTAGTCTCTGATAGTCAGAAATTGCTCATTGGAAATAAAGAAGGAATCTAGTAATCACCGGCAGTCATATATCAACAAGACTATAGTGCATACTGAAGTGTGCTCACTATGTAATCCTATCGTCATTCGGTGTGAATTGTACCAATGTTAAATATAAACATTTTCTCAAAAACCATCCACGCGTCACTACCTCCACGGAAAATTTTATATAGCCATAAAATTTTGTGAAACGACAAATTTCATTTTTTGAGAATTATGTGAGAACTGAATAGAAGAAAGTGGAACCAAGTAGGTTGCCTCAGTACTTCCACATATTAGTATCTATACAAACAGTTGGGACTTTCCTCTATTTGCCCGGCGTCTAGGTCTTTGAAAAGTGAGCAGCATTTTCTTATAAAATATACACTAAAGTCTTAAGATTACTGAGATGTTAGACTACGCAAAACAAAACAAGCCTAAACGAACCCTAATCCGGTCCTGCACCCAAATGAGATCAAACACGTACGAGTACATGCGCAGCACTTAATCCACAGTTGGTTAACAAAACATTTACACATCGGCTCTAAAAGAAACAGAACAAAAATATTTATATATTATTTTAATTCATGGTGAGTGTCTTCGAAATGCTATCGAGGCTTGGCGCGTGCATGCAGATCGTTTTTAAAGATCCTTCGTGATTTCTATGTTTGTTTGGGGCGAAATGAAATGTTTAATGATTCAACTAAGGTGGACACGGTGACGAACTACGTGTGCGAATTTAGCAAGGTGATGCCTTCTAGCCTACACCGACGCTTGGCTGCGACAAGCACATACATGTGTCTTTGAGTCTATCGCAGACAACTTTGAACAAGTCAGAGCTGTACTACGAAATTTCTTTTCGATGAGCGGTGAGTACCTTTTCATTTATCATTTTACTTTTCGCTGAAATTTCATGACGCGTCAGTTTGTGCTGCAATCATGCCGAATCTTAGTATATTACTGATTTTTCTGAAGATTCAACAATAAAAATCCTGTACTAACATGAAAAGAGGTGAACGGGATTGTTTCGAGTTTTTCAAGTCTTATGTCTCGTAGACTAAGTACAAAGGAATACCGACGCGTTGCAAATATTACTCGGCAACTTCAAACGTTGTGACTTATTGCAATCAAAACGCAAAAATCATCATAAACGGTAGTTCACGGATATATATCCTGAAAGGCAGCGGTTTAAATGAAAAAACAAACAAAACTGGACTCGTATGTTAGACGAGGCGAAAGCCTCACATTCTTCGGATACATTCTCCAGCCCGGTTTCACTTCCCACGCCTATTGTAAACCGCGAAAAACATGGGAAAAAGGGATTTAAACATTTTTTGGATGCTTTATGACATGTACGAAAAACCATGTCACTCGCAAATGGATTAAATTTTTACACAAGGTTACTACTATGCTAAGGACGAGAACGCTTTGTAGTTTTTCAAGTCCGAAACTGCACGCTTGCGCAGATCGCGCGCTGGCTCTATCTCTCTTACTCCGCTACAGAGGATCTATAAAATAATTTATCAATCCTGGCGGTCCTAATAAGGATAATGGAAAACTGAAAATTATTGCAGTATCATCCGTCCTTGATACGTGTGCGAAGTTTCGATTTAATCAAACTTCTGGAAATCGGTGAAAATTAAGCTCAAAGATTCCGTTAGATATATTAGTACTTAAGTTTTTTAAAAGTTTGCATTCCATTTCGTATGTCTCTAAGGCCTATACTGCACTGATCAGTCGCTAATGAGTACGAAACAGCGCTGTATGCGGTTGGTGATGGTTACAGGAGACGAAAACCGAACGTCGGTTTTGACTTGCTTTTTTAACTACACTACTGCTAAGGTTTTTTATTTTGTTAAAAATTGTCAAAAATCTAAGAAAACATTTTTCGGAGCGGAAAAAAACAAGTTTTTGTAAATAAGCGAGGTTTTCACCTTGTCTATATGTGGACAGTAGCAGTGTCAAGAGTTGTGAGCAAATTTATCTGGTCCTTTCACATAGTTTCCAACGAGTCGGATTCTGAATATTTCCCACGTTAAGGTGACGGTGTAGAATAAACATGGGTGTTGCCGTATTTACAGAGGCCATGCCTATATTAGAGCTATAACTTTTCGCGAGAATTAAATCTTTCGGCGAAGACAATATTGAAGAATAAGCGACGGACAACTGGCCTGGATGGAGTCAAGTAGGTTTACTCACTACTCAGTCATTTTGTTTTCATCTCACGTATCAACGACCTCCTTTCCTGTGCGATCAGTCCGATAAACAGCTCTGCTGACGTTAGCATCAACTTCCTATCTGACGAGACAACTGGAGGTTATCACTGCTTGGACGCTACGATCTGGTACAGTTTTAGGCTTCTAAAACACAGTGCTGTACCTGGGCTAACAACATGTTCCAGATAATACCTAGCCTTGAGTACTGCTCACATGTTTAGGGAACTGCTGCCTCATCGATGAGTCTTCTCTAACGTACAGTCTCGGGACTTTTTCCGACGCCACGATGGATCGAAGAAAGAGACGAAACCTAAACGTATTCACGTATACTCCACGTGATCGCGCTCCAGAACGCCGGGCACGTTACAGGGCCGTACTAAGAATAAATGATTTGTGTATGCAAAATTATTGCAGGCTTGTATAGGGTCCAAACGTAAAGCTTGGAATTGTATGTATTTTTTTAATTTAACTGTCATGACCAAAAAGAAAACAACTGTCTATGGTTGTTTTTAGTAGAAGTGTTTTGTCAAGAAATTATACTCGAAATGTGTGGCGCATTTTTAAAGCAGGCTTTTAAAAAATGTATATATAACCACCGCTTGAACACCGTTTTTTGGACTCAAATGCCCATAAAGCATCGTTAATAGCATTAAAAGCCCAACAAAATGATTGCTTGATTTCTTATTTCGATATAGTTTAAGCATGTACAAAAACAAAAATAAAATATAATTTTAGTTGAAATTCCTCGTTATACAAGTATTGAAAAATATGTAGGTGTCAGCTTTGCAAACAATGTCTTGAACACTTGAGTTACTCCTTTCTTGCATTTTGTATTTATAAATGTTGATAATTATTTGTTTTTCGCTAACGCTAAAATGAAGCCTTTTAGCTCTTTTTTAGGCGGTGTGCAGCTTATATCAGCAACTTCATCAGCTGTATCCGAGCAACATCAATAAAAACAGACCCTTGTACTTCACTTTTTCAAGAAAAAATATCTATCCCCGAAGTACAGCAGCTAAATCTGAAACTGCCGTATATACGAGAACTCCAATTTTGCACAAAAATTAATAAGCAAGCGCTGCTAGGTTGTGGGATTCAGAGAGAAACAAAATTTCAGATATCGATTTAACCGACAAAGTTATAGTGGCCAAGGGCCTTGTTTCCCGTTCCAGCTAGCGGTTATATGAGCAGAGCATCTTACCAACTTTTTCCTCCTTTCATTTAATCCAGGAAAATAAGACGATAAAGATGGAAAACCTCGGAATGCAAGAGATAAGCTGAAAAATCGCATGGACCTTTGTTTTGGCTTTCTACTAAAAAGTGTCATAAAATCTAGTGTCAATCTCCTAATGTATCTAAGGTTAAACGTCATAAAAGCGGTTTTCTGCAAATATTTCGTTTCCTTTCCACTAAACGACATTCGAACCTATAGTGTACCTACACCCAAGATAGAATGGATGCGTGTTGTAAAACAAAGATGACAGTATTTAACAGAAACAGAAACTTAACAAATTACTCAAATACACTTAACAACAACAACAGCAACAACCAAGCAAGGTGAATACGAAAACACGAGCACGCAGTGATACACGCGACGGTCGGTGGCCTGAGTACAACTCTGCCTGCCCTGCCCCTGCCCCGCGCACTATTCCGCCAGGCGACCGCTTGAAATTTAATATCGAATTGACCAATAAGAGGCGCTGTCCCCACCTGTTACCGAGAGATCACGCGCAAACTGTTATTATTTACATCTCATCTTGAATTTGGATTCAGTTTAGCAGAAAAGTTGTGAATCGTAAAATTCTCTACAGTTTTGGTAAGGATCAATATTTCATTTCCAAAATACAGCGCGGAAAAGGTGAAATGTTTAGTCGTATATGCGACAATGCTCATTTGATTAGATTTATACTGGTGAATTATCAAACTCATTCATTTTGAAAAATGCATCTCCTTGAAACTGCCGGATGTGTAAATAATTTTCTATAAAAACAGCTATTTAAAGCGGAAGTCAGAAAACGTAAAAAGTCATCCAAAGTAAAATATTAGCGAATATTCGTTGGTTCATATGATCGAACGGCTTTCATTCGAGAGTTAACTTGATCTTATAATTGTGCAGGCCAAAGTGTGGCCAAAATTCGCCATAGTGTGGTCTGAGCGACGCCCAATTTTTGAGAATATCAGCAGCGAATATGTAGACTCAATTTTTCCTACTAGACTACGAATTGCTTGTCTACTAGGACGATAATTACGACCTAAACTTGGCGTTAACGCTCTTAAAGTTGCAGTCACTGACTCGGAATATCGGTGGTAAATTTTCATTATTTATACGTGAACTTCACCATGATGAAAATCGAATGTTTTGACATTGACAGTTCGGTAATTGGTTCAAAGGTGCGTTCACAGTGAAAGTTCAAAGTTGTCAAGTGCCTGTTGGAAAACCCGATACTATGCCAAAGCTTTGTAGATTTTGAAAAACGGTGCAGTGGCGGGGCAAAAAATGAAAAAAATAAAAATCACTCAAACTTCGTTTTCTGATGTTTCAGAGGCTCCTAATCATCTTCCCGTACCTTCGCTCTTTTCGAGAAAAATTCGTCCGTGAACAGAATCATTGATTCAAATTGCGGATTTTGTGTAATTTTTTGACGATACCACTGACAAAAGGTCACACGCCTTGGAAAATCAATGGGAAGTAATGCCTGTACTCTTAAAATATTGTAAGTATATAACAAAAAATCCACTAAAACTATCCAGTTTGATGGCAAATATTCAAGTGTCTAGCGATCTTCCTCGTACTCGTTTCAGGATGTTCTTCGACTTCGTGCAGCACTGCTTCCTCAATTTCAGGTATTCTCACACTTATAGGTCTACCTTCAGATGTTCCTTTTCGGACAGAACCAGTTTCAACAAGACGACGATGAATATTAGAAAAGGTTCGACTATCTGGCACAGCACGATCGGGATATCTCTGGTGATAAATCCGTCTGGCTTGCTCACCATTACCCTCGGCAAGGCCATATACGTAATGCATTTCCGCCATTTTTGCATTTGAATGATTCACCATTATTAACAAGATTGCAAAAGCTAAATAATGAGAAAGATGTGACAGTGAACAGATTTGAATAACAGTCAGATGTTAAAGCAAAACATTATTTTTGCATTGAAAAATATGCAACTTTATTAACTTTCACTTCGTACTAAATATCAGTGAAATGTCTGAAGCGGTTCTGAAAATATTAATTAATTTCCATGTTTTTTCCTAAAACTTCAACACCCCGAGTTTTTGTAAGGAATATATATATATATATATATATATATGGGCATGTGTATCTACTTTTGTAGTTTCATATGTGCATTCATTTCATCATTGCCTGATGAAGCCAAACAGCAGAAATACGTATCGCTCGGGTTACCTATCCTATTTTCTGCTCGAATCCACTTTCCTCCTTTTTGCGGATTTTGCCCATTATTTTCCTACTTGTTGTTATATACCTTTCTCCGCATGATCATATTCTCTTTATATATATATATATATATAATCCTACTTGACGCCTTTTTTCGGAGATGGAACCCTTATTTTCTCTGACTAATTTTTCCCAGGCGCTATCGCGTATTTTATTCTGCACTATTTTATTGCGTGTTTTTTAGTTTTCAACCAGTGTGCAGTTGCATATTAATATCTTGGATCGATTAAAATTCTTGGAGCGTACACTACCAGATGTTTTATTGCATTCGTTACGGGCACCCTGAAGACATGCAATACAAGGTTTGAAGCTTTTTATGTTAACTCCTAAAAAAATATAAATTTGACATAGCCCTAGAAATGTGAAAAACACGCATTATTTGTATATTTGATACTTCAAAGTTGAGTCATTTGGAGGAACATCTGATAATTGTGGCAGATTTCGTCGAAGAAGGTTTAAATAAATTTCACCGGTCAGTCGAGGTGGGAAAAAGTATAAGCATGCCATTTACCACACCAGCCCAAACATTCAATGAAAATCTATGTTGAAAATGAGTTTTTTTTGTAGCATGCTGATTTTCTTCTGCCCAAACGTGTGGAAATTTTACACTCCATTTCGTGTAAATGTGTTCTTGTCGTATTGTTTTATACACTCTACTATGAAAAACTTCAACTTCAGCCGCTATGGCTCTAGTACTGGGGACTGAAGTCGTTTCCAAATGCACTGCCGGTAGAGCAGGGAAATAATGACTGAGTTTTTTTCCCAATGGTCGCCAACCTTTTCAGTGTGTTGAGCTACTGTGATAATTTTGGAATAAACAACTGATTTTTTAATTGTTTCAGTTTTTTCCTTCTAGTTGCAGAAATCTTCTCATAATGTTTTTAATTGCAGGCCAACTCTAACCCAACCGCTGGACTTTGTCCCATTCAGTTTTGAACTAAGCGCACTATCGCCGTTCAAAGTAATCGAGATCGTTCTCGAACAGATCGCTTATCGCAGTGTTGCCGCTGCTTGTGTTTATTATGAGAATTTACAAAATTTACGGAAGCTTCTATGATTTTTACACCTTTGTTAAATATACTAAGTGACATATAAATCCGAACACCCAGTTTAAATGGTTTTATTTTAATAAAAGTTGGTGAATGTATTTATCTTACTTTAAATAACAAGTGAAAAAATGTTCAGCCTTATCAGTTGGACATTCAGGTTTTTATACTGCTTTTTTTTAATTCACTAACGCTCTAAAAATGAATATTTCAGCCGCAGTAAAGAATCAACGTTGGCGGATTTTGGTTCTTGACATCCTTTACGATCGGTTACGATGCCTAGAGTACGGAGACCTGTACGATTTCGTCAACTTAGTGAGTTTGATAGGGGCCGTATACTGGGACTTCCGGAAGCTGGACTTTCTTTTCGGGCAATTGCAGTTAGAGTGCAAAGAAGTGGTTAGGTGTTGTCAGGCATGGCTTCGAGAAGGCCGTACGCAAAGAGCAAGGGGCACTGGACGCCGCCGTAGAACAACAGACCGTGAAGATCGCCGCCTAAGATTATTGGCGTTAAGGGACCGTTTCTCCACTACCAGGTTCATTGCAAATGAATGGTTTGCAGAACACGGAAGATCTATTGGCATGCGAAGTGTTTACCGACGAATGAGAAGTTTTGGCTTGTTTTCATACCGGCCACACTGGGTCCTCCCTTTAACTCGAGAACACCGACGTAATCGCCTTGAGTGGTGCAGACAACGGTCACTCTGGGATCAGGAATGGAACAGTATTGTCTTTAGTGACGAGTCTCGATTTTGTTTAGGCATGCACGATGGTCGTGCCAGGGTTAGAAGGCGACGTGGTGAAAGGAGGAATCCACAGTTTTTTGTTGAAAGACATGTTCATCACACTGTTGGAGTTATGGTTTGGGGTGCTATAGCTTATGGTTCCAGGTCACCTTTAATCTTCATCAGAGGTAACATGATCGCGCAGCGTTATATCCACGAAGTTCTAGAACCCCATCTTTTACCCTATCTTGACACCCTGGCAGATCCAACTTTCCAACAAGATAATGCCCGACCACATGTTGCAAGAGTCACAATAGACTTCTTTCAACATAATGATGTCACATTGTTACCATGGCCACCAAGATCTCCCGACTTATCCCCAATTGAGCACGTGTGGGATATGATGGGTAGGAGATTGCTCAATTTGCAACGTCCTCCTCAGACTCTAGAAGCACTTCGAGAGGAGTTGGTGGTTGCCTGGAATGAGATACCACAGGAGGGCATTGACCACCTGATCAGAAGCATGCCTAGGCGCGTTGGAGAATGCGTAGCACATCAGGGGGCATCCACACATTATTAAAGGTCAAAGGGCTTTAAAGCAGTGCAATCATTTTGAAATTTTTATCATTTACTTATTATACTTCATTAAGTACTTATACAAAATTTTATTAAAATAAAACCATGTTCGGATTTATATGTCACTTAGTATATGTTGTGAGCCACCAGAATTGCCTTTGCGAGCTACCGGTACCACGGGTCTAGTCTGTGCTGAACCTAGTCGTTTATGAACGTTGCTTAACGCCATATTTTTAACATCCTTGTAATTCAACAACTAATGCTGCCCGCCATTTTGAAAGTCAGAGTTTCTATAATTTGGGGTTATAAGGAAGTTTAAAAATTAGGTACCACATGACCCCGATCCCCCATTACAACTTGACCCGTTCAAAAAATGTGACTTTTTGAAGTGCGCGGTATCTTATGGAATTATATTAGAAAAATAACTGATCAAATGAGAATGTATCACATTAACTTGGCTTTTTCTGATATAAAAAATATACGTAACTTAGTTGTTAGTACGAAACCCCTGTATAGTGAAAGAACCGGTCATGCCTGAGATATCTTCATCACGTGCAACTCAAGGAAAAATGAAATGAAAATTACTAAATTATCTTGATATTGATTTTTAGGAAGGTCAAGTGATGCTTTTAACGGATAAAGTAAGTACACTTCGTATATATGTAATGACGATAAACACACAGCTGTGGATTCTGCATGGGCGTATACAATGAAGGTTGAAGGGGGCCCTTAACCCCCACTCCCAAAGACTGATAGATTCATTATTTTGCTGTTTCATATAGTAAAGCATCTTTATTGAATATCGAGGAGAATTAATTTGAATCGCGTAATTACTATACTCGTAGTTATTGGACAAAAATTGCAGATGCGGAATATGTAGTAATAGTTGCGGAAATCACAATAACTGTTTCAAAATGTTCAAAAAGACGATCAAAAAACAGATTTTTACTTTCAACTCTGACGGAGAGAAGGAAGGTCATTTATTTTTCTGTTAAACATCTTTGTGGCTAACTTTTTTCTAAGAAGGCCTAACTTGTGCCTAACATCCTTTACAAATAGCTGCTAGGAAAATACAGAGTCAACTTGACTTTTTGAATTCCGCATATCCTTTAATCCCGACAAAAGAAGGTGAACACCTACGTATGTGTATTAGAATTCAACAATTTCTTAGATATCTTGCCTTGAACAACAAGCGATAAAATGGTCAGGTTTTTCTGTTCATTTTTTGTGGTAGCTGCGTATATTGTTTGGGGATAAAGAAACATTCAGTTTTCGTACATTTACGGTGTCAGTTGAATGTTAAATTTCGTGTTGCTTATTGAGAAGCCTTTTTGTGTTTGCTCAAAATGCAGTTGACGAATTAAGCTAAACATTTAATCATTTCACTAGTAAGGGACACTGAACATATGTGCCAAAAATTATTAAGATCGGATAAACATACGCAAGTGTTTACCTTTTCCTGTCACTCAGTATATATCCAACACTTGTTAAGTTTGTGTATTCACTTCTCACTTCTCACTGTGCAACAAAATGTTCCAAAACACGTCAGAATATGTGTAGTGTGTAGTCATTGAATCGGGTTCGATGACTATCCATTTAACAACCCGTTATACAATAAGAAAATCTAAGATAATAGAAAATTGAATGAAACTAGCATTTAATTGATATATTTCCAATACAAGAAAAAAGTATTCCTCCTTCCCTCCCGGAGAATCCATAAACCATCGTCACCACCATACCTTCAAAGGATAGTACTAGCTACGCCTCTGAAATGCTGTGACTATCTCATTAACATGGTAATAACTCGATGATTGAAATTGCGAATGGTTTTCTACTAGACACAGATACATGCATCTATTTCATCACTTTGATGCGAGGTACGTAGCTATGTACGATGTGTAGCAAATAGCGTTTGAACATAAATTGACGTTTTTACCAATAGGTCTCTTGTAATTCATATGTTTTTTTTTTAGTAAATTTCTATGTTTCATTTATCACAAATCGGGTTTTCTTTCTAAGATCAATACGTAGGACGGGATTATTGGAAGTTGTAAACCAATTTAAAGAAGTATGGCTTAAATCAGATACTTGTCGATCAGCATCATAAAGGGCAGAGACTTTCAAACCTAATCTGTAGATAGGAAAGTCCCATGGTTGAGCCGCGTACAGACCGAAAATCCAACGTCAATCAATCGAATGCAAGCACTATGCCTAAAATTAGTTTCGAGTTTGGGCACGTTGATCAAACAATAGTTGTTACGTATTAGTTTAAATGCTCCAATCCGCCATCAATTTTTATTTAAAACAAACAAGCACGTCTTCAGTTATATACATATAATTGATACATGATCTGCAGCTTATTTCCTAGTATTCCCGTATGGCCCTTTACCGATATAAGGAACACAACGCAACCCCTTTTGGTTAAGTTATGTATAAGTGATCTAGTTTTGCATATTAAGTAATGCTTGGTTAATTAATCCGTTATTCATGTTCGTATTCCTAAGAGGGGTTAACTTGTGGCACCATAATATTTTAATAACTGAAGAAGGCGTTGCATGGAAATTGCAGAGTCAACCTACTTGATGCCATTTTGCTTCCTACTGCGACAGTTGGTGGGCGGTGTTGCGTCTGATGAAGGAGCAACGTTGCCAGATGGGCGGTAACCTACCGGTAGGCAAGGGAAAGAATGTCTATGAGCTAATTGGTTTGACTGACTTGATCCGTTTCATGTCTCTATTGTACATGTTTATAACTATTTTTTTCTCACTTGTAATCCTTCATGTTCTGACATGATATTTTCTGATATCCTGGTCTACACCCCTGATGGAAAATATTGCAATCTCGAGCGCACTGCATTTGAATTGCGCGGAACAAATGCGGATACACGATTATTATCGATGTATTCAAATAATGGATCTTGAAAACTTCGACGGAAGTAAAATAAGATGACGACGCCATCTCAATGTAACTTTTATGTCCCATCGCTTTACTGGTTCCAAGCATGCTGGAAGTTCAATTGCGAATGGATGTTGTAGAGTTTGTTTTCAGTATATTAGACGACACCGTAAAATTTTATGCTGCCGTGTAAAATAAACTGGAATAGAATGTTGGCATATACCGGTTGATTCACAAGACAGTGGCAGTATTCATCAAATATACCAAGTGACATTCAAAAAAGAACACCCAGTAATAATGAATTTATTAAAGGGATTTTCTATACCCTTTTTCACACGGTAGAGTGACAGCTGAGTATCGAGTAATATCTCAAAATTCCCTATATCGGCACAGGACACATAATTCTGACGCTGGACAGAGCCGAATTTTGTTTTGGTTTTTTGTACGATACAGATTCATTTTGTACTTGCCAACAACTCTTTTATTTAGAAAAGTTGATTTGCATACAAAAAACAAAACACTACAAACAAGTTTTACTAAATTTACACCCAATTTACTATTGCCAACGTAGCAGGCTAACACAAAAATGTTATTTGCTTTGAGGTGAACAGTAGTTGATCACAAAAGCGGCATCTTTGTGTTAATTTGTAACGTTGGCAATACTGAATTTCGGGACCGTATTCAGAGCTGATGTTCACATATCAGGATTATATTTTCAATTGAAAACTCAACATATTGCATCTTCAGAACTAGAAATATCAGCATCAAATAGGTAGTGGTTAACAAAATAGTATGTTTTTGGTTAATATTTTAATTTTGAGGTAAGATTACTAGAATACCTCAAAATTGAGTCAAAAAAGTACGAAATTCCTGGCAGTGACTCATCGCTCTTACCTAGGGCAGCTGCGGTGAGCAGAGGGGTGGAGAGGGATTTTCCATGTGCGTACGAAATAATTTTTATAAAAGGTATTAATATAGTATAATAGCGAAGTGGTTCATTTATATTTATTTACTTAACCAGATATTTAACAATGTGATTGATAAAACAGACTAATTATCATGACGAATAACTGACAATATTTGGTATATACAGGGTTTGTCCGGAAAGTAATAGGACTGAGTCGATTTAAAAAAAAATTATTGAGCCAATCGTTACAATTCTTTAAAAACATCGGCCTTTTCAGCCTTCACCCATGGCCCTATAATCTATTTATTTATGCCTGGCTTCAATTAAAATAGCTTGGATGAAATGAACTGTACGAAAAATATTAAGAAAACATCAAGAAACACTGAGTGAAACGCTACGTAAACATTTCAACTCCCCACGCTCAATCACCCTCCGAGGCAATTAATGGGCGTATTTTAATTATTCCTGAAACCGTGTTCTTTATGTCGCCCGGTAAAACATTTCGCTTTCAAATTTTTCCGCTAATCTGAGCAGAAACAATCGAGGGGTGCTTGTATTTTTTCGCCTCTTAACCCAGTCCAGTTAAGGAGGGATATTACTGTCTTTTTCACGAGTACACATAGCAGCAGATTATCTAGTAATATTTCAAAATTCCTCACATCGATAGGTGACACGCAGTTCTGACGCATCCGACAATACCAGAGCCGTATTTTTATGTACGCTACTTATTCATTTTATACGTTCTCGCTAACAATTCTTTTATTTAGGTTTTTCTGGATTCTGCAGCCATAAGAGGAATCAAGCTGAAAATTCAATCATTTTACTAGTAAGGGACACTGAACGGATATGCCAAACATTATTAAAATCGGATATACATATTATTATTATTTCCCTTTTTTTGTCACCCAGTATATAATACTTCTCTAATAAACATGTTTCTATGCGTACTTCGTATAATTCGGTCAAAATTGCGAGTCACAAAAATTATCTAGATATGTGAACAACAGATCTGAATACGGCCCTGAGTTTTACCAGACTTACAACAGATACAGTGTTGCCAACGTTACAGATTAATACAAAAATATCGCCTGCTGATCAGCTGTTCACCTCAGTAAACGAAAGACTTACTTGAAGGGTCATCTAGAGTTTGGTATTTGAAGTAGCGGCTATGTTGATATCGAAAACTTAAATCTCTTTTATAATATGTCAGAAAATTAGTTTGTTTGTATTTTGCGAACAAGGACCTTCATTTGCGTTTTCGTTTAACCCCATGTGCTGAAAATCACTTCGCCAACGATAAGCATTTCTAGTGAAAACTATTTTATGCAAAGTTTGAGATATCTAAAAAATGCTCAGACCTCATTACATAAAAATATAATGTCAAAAAAAACGACAAAGTGCCAACTTGCCGACTAGATATCTCCTAGTGTGCAAATAGGAATGACTCAACGACATGCTCAACGACCATGCTGCAAGTCTGCTTTGTTGGTTGCAGAATTTCGAGATAGTCTGTACAGTATATCTCTGAGAATATGTGACAGAAATAAAATTGGTTGAGTAGCAGAGTGACAAGATCGCATCTGGATGATTGTCTGGTGATTACGTGCATTGATCTGCATGTGTACTGAACATGCCGCCCATGAAGTATAACTTTGAGAAGTATTACGTTGTGCCTCACATCTAGGGGCTTATTTGTAGTTTCCACTTGGCATAAAATACAGGTTATGGTAGAATATGTATTAAGGTGCGAAAACGAATAAAGAGAAAAAACTCAAAGAGCTCAAATAGGCTTTGCTACCACTCCGTGCTTCTTTGATATATTATACTACAGGCCGGTAAATTGGCTTATGATGTAAGTTCTTGTTCCACTGTATTTATTCATTCGTAAAATATATGGCTTACTAAGGGGTTTCGAGCAAATATTTAATTTTCTCGTGAGATGGTTTTTTCCACAGCGTGCACCCCTATCCTTTATCTTGATTTATAACTCAGAAGGTTGCGAACTTAACTGCGCTGAAAAAATGAGATAAGTTTCCATCAGCATTATATGTAAGAAGCTTAAGTTCCTCATTGCTCCAAATTCCACAATCTTTATTTCACCCCAATGATCATATCCAGGAAAATAACAAACGCCACAGAAAAGTTCAATCCATCAGCTCACTCGTTTTGCAGCAAACTGAATTCTCAAAAAAGCAAAGCGTCCTAATGGAATAGAACTATACCATCAATTGCACCCTTCCGCAGATAAAGAATTTCTGCGTAAGACATAGAAACAAATTTTAATCGGCCGTTTTCGGTATTGTCTGCCAGCGTGGACAACTGTCGATAAAAAAGTAATCATACGCTTAATTTTACTTTAAAACTGGAATATTCACATACATTTCAGAGCTTTACGATTATGAAAGAATGCAAAAATACACAAAAAATGGTCAGCTTGACTCGTGAACTGACTGCAGAAGCTGGTTCAATAATGTGTTGAGGATCCACGATTTCTTATACACTCATTGACGCGCGTGGGATCGTGCTGATAAGGTGGTCAATATCTTGTTGGGGTATCTCTTTCCAGGCTACTACAACTTCGCGAGTAAGGGCTGCTAAAGCCTGTGAAGGGTGTCCAAATTCAAGAGCCTGCGACCTATCATGTCCCATCCTGTTCAATTGGAGATAAATCAGGCGATCGTGGCGGCCAAGGTCAACGGTTGATGCCATGTTGGTCTGTGAAGACTGACGATGCTCTGGCAATATGCTTAGGTATGGAATAAGATGAAGATCCACTACTTCCTGAATATATCGTCGGGCTGGTGAAAATTATTGACGCCGTTTTTGGAACAATGCCATCTACACAGAAGAACAAATTTTTTTTCGATACTGAGGACTGTTCTATCCTTAATTTCACCCTGACACAATCTCCCTATATCAATATCCCCCTTCTCTTACACTCATAATGAGGCCCGGCCGTTAAATCCCCCGAACAAATTTAATGTTGTTCCATAGAGGAAAAGTTCATAAAGTCCGGAGACCATATCGGCGTTTTTATCTATAGAATAAAACTTTGCTAATTTTATCATTTGCTGAAAGGGGAACTAATAATCAGCCTTGTTGCTGAAATTAGCTCCAGTCCTTTCAGAATATCGAGCAGCCAGGAAACCGTTGCGCCTTATTCAGTTCATAGGCAAGGTAAAAGCCTCGTATTCGTGGTAGAAATTTTCTGACTCGATTTTTTCTATCGAAGGTAAGACAGCGTTCGTTGTCCCAGAGACGAGAGACCAAGCCTAAACCATGCTAATGAGTAGCTGAAAAGCACGAAACAGTTGTCCGTGGTTGGCTGTCTTTTGGTTGGACAAACGAAAGCATCGTGTTTAGTTTATTTAGTGGCAAGTACACCACATCTATTGCAAGTACTATGGCTCAGATACTTTTATATGCCTATATACAGGGTAAAAAACAATTTTCACAAAAGGTAATTCCTACAAATGCACCACATACGTATTCATAAAGAGGCACTGCTAAAATCGGTATGTTTGCTTTCAGTCTCTGTAACCATGACCAGCCGCAGACAGCGCTGTTTCGTGCTCATTAGCAAGTCATCAGTGTGGTCCGGCCGTAAAATCGGACAAAGTGGAAAGCAAACACATGGATATTGTTTGAAACACTCAAAGACTTGAGCAACTTATCACTAGGATACCGCTCAACAATTTCTTTATTCATGTTATGGAGCATTCTGTAATCGTGATTATGTAAGAAAACGAGTCCGCGTATTCCTCTCGCGAATGCTAGGTTTTCGCACTGTCTATATGTAGTTAATGCAGTTAAGGCAAAACTTGCACTTTAGACAATCCCTTGCAACAACTGAACATGCATAAAAATAATGGGACAACAGTTGTTTGAAGCACCATGACACCATGCTGGCTGTTAGTTGTTGCTCTGGTTTTATGCAGGAAATCCTTTGCTCAAAACTGAATACAGTCAAATTAGGCAGAGTCCAAAAGCCGAATCCAATTTTGTTGTCAAAAAGAAGAGCTAAAAGTATTAATAATCATGCTGATTTCATCCATCCGACCAACAGTGGGCTAACCGTGTACAACGGTTTTTAATGACGAGTATTGCATTTTATATGTCACTTTGTATATGTTATCTTCGAACATTTCAAAGAATCAGGGTACACTCCTGTTTCTAAAAGAGGATTAATTAAATAGATGAGTAGCGGTAGCTTGATTTCATGATAACACTTAATTAATAAGACGCTTGAGCTGACCTCAGACAGCAGCGGTGACGTAGTGATAGACGTCATGGGTCTTCTAATCAATCGCCGTGCGCCGTGCAGGTTTGAATCCCGTCCCAAAAGAATGTTTCTCTTCGGTATAGATTTTGTGAGTGTCTGTAGGTGGTAGACGGTTTCTGTCTGTCGAACGTTGAGGTACCACCTGGCGGATCTCGTACATGTGTTCCCTTGCTGGAGTTAGGCCTTAGGCCTTCGTGGTAGTTGAAGTATAAAAAAATTGATACCCGAGAAAGATTATAGGCATGGTTTCATCCGCGAACTCATCGCCGATTTTGTACTCAATTGTCGTGACAAGTAGCAAAATCTCCACCGTCAACGTCAAGCCGGCAACAGCGCGTCCAGTCAGCCAGCGAGACAGACGTTTGATTTTGCACCAGCCGTTACCCTCGATTTCTTACGCTCGGAACTGTTTAATCTTTAATGACATTTGCAAGTTGACAGCCAACTTGCATGCTTGGGAAATTTGGTTACTTAATTTGTAGCACCACCTACACGTTCCCCGGATAAAACCGCGAAACAGAAAGCTCGTCAGAGGTATAAGGTCTATGGAAATACGACAGCAGAATGTGTCAGAATCGATCACTGCAAGGGTGAACAATTAGACCTGTAAAGTATGTCAATTCGCATCGCCAAATTGTTACTGTGGCCGCTTGATTCTATCGATTCTGGCGATATAGTAGGTAATCCTCTACCCGCCATTGAAAACTTAATAGTGCCTGTTTTAGAGATAACTAATATCGATATTTTTGAATATCTGTGATATCTGATACCGTTCCTTTTTGGTATCAGTGGTTCAAAAGCGTAAGACGATCACGACTTTCGAATAACGATGAGTGAGTTTCTCTGATACGTCGTCGGGAGATGTAAAGCCATAATTATGTCTAACACATTGAGCACCTAACAGAGCTCATAGCTCAACATCGCGATGATGCAGCTAGGGCGCCGTTTGTAGTTGCCGTGAAGCTCCTAGTTCCCCAAGTCGTAATCACGTCAGGCTTTTTCATGGTATTTGTTACTAAATCAGAGTTCGTGAAATATCTATCATCACTAACTCCTGTCCGACCAAAAGAGGACCAACTGTGCACAGCGATGTTCTCTGTTCCAACAAGATAGGTCAAAGCTGGTTCTGGGCTGGGTTCACCTCAATAACTCGGAAAACTTTCTGAGCTAGCTCGCAATTGCACAAACCTAAAGAATACCATTACGTGGAAAGTAACCATATTCACCTTCTATCAGTTATTCTACTTCTTCGTCTCAAGATATGTGCCCCTGATGTGGAATATTCCCGTTTTCCCTTTACTTTAAACATCGTAATATTTTCTGTTCATAAAAGCTTCTAGAGAGTGCCTAAGAACGTGTACTGTTGACTTTTATTTTTTTCTATCCCATCTGACTAAAGAAAGAACCGAAAAACCTTTTTCGTATGTGGATTTTATTATAGTCCCGTTTCCACGTAAAACAAATAAAACTTCACTGGAAGTTTTAGTTAAATCTAAAACTCAATTCTAAGTCCCATCTTTCAATAGATTAAGGACACGTCATTTGAGAGTACGGAGATGTTTCTGCGTATACACTGCATCAAGAAAGCTGACGAAAGTTTTGCGTAAAAGTAAAGTTACCAAATCGGAAACACCTATACTTAAGTGGATGCAGAATCTCATGAACTTCTGAAGTAATTTTCTATGTATTTGTCTCAAACGTAACATAATTTCTGAAATTCACACCTCGCTACAAAATACAATATTAGTAATTAGTCATTTCCCACATACAGTCTTGGCCAATCTCTCCCTACGCCGCCATTACGATTCACGTCTCTGTCGATATAAGTTGGGTGGTGATGCGGCTTTATTTGTCGTTATGTCAATCAGTAAGCCCGCCTATTGTGAAATGCGCTTATCTTTCAGTTTTTAAACGCAAAGAAGTCCCTCAGAGTTCCTCCTTCTGGAATTCACCAGCAGCAACTGGACAAGCTTTGTTGGGCACATCTCAAAGTTCCTCCCTCTGGAATTCACCAGCATCTGGTTGAATATGGCGCGCTATTCAAAGACGGCGGCGAGGCGAGGCTTGCACTCTAATAGCGTCGCTCTGCTTCATGACAACGCTTGGCCTCACGTTGCGGCAAGAACACAGACGCAACTGGACAAGCTTTGTTGGACACATCTCAAAGCTCCTAGTTCTGGAATTGACCAGCAGCTCGTCGAATAAGCCGCGCTAATCAAAGACGGTGGCGGGGCGAGGCTTGCTCTTTAATGACTTCGTTCTGATTCACGTCAACGTTGCGGCAAAAACATAGACGCAACTGAACAAGCTGTGTTGGGCACTTCTCAAAGTTCCTCCTTCTGGAATTCACCAGCATCTGGTTGAATAAGGCGCGCTATACAAGGACAGCGGTGGGGCGGGGCTTGCACTCTAATAACGTCGCTCTGCTTCGCGACAACGCTCGGCCTCACGTTGCGGCAAGAACACAGACGCAACTGGACAAGCCTTTTTGGGCACATCTCAAAGCTCCTAGTTCTGGAATTGACCAGCAGCTCGTCGAATAAGCCGCGCTAATCAAAGAAGGTGGCGGGGCGAGGCTTGCTCTTTAATGACTTTGTCTCTGCTTCACGACAACGCTCGGCCTCACGTTGCGGCAAGAACACAGACGCAACTGGACAAGCCTTTTTGGGCACATCTTAAAGCTCCTAGTTCTGGAATTGACCAGCAGCTCGTCGAATAAGCCGCGCTAATCAAAGAAGGTGGCGGGGCGAGGCTTGCTCTTCAATGACTTTGTTCTGATTCACGTCAAAGTTGCGGCAAAAACATAGACGCAACTGAACAAGCTGTGTTGGGCACTTCTCAAAGTTCCTCCTTCTGGAATTCACCAGCATCTGGTTGAATAAGGCGCGCTATACAAGGACAGCGGTGGGGCGGGGCTTGCACTCTAATAACGTCGCTCTGCTTCACGACAACGCTTGACCTCACGTTGCGGCAAGAACACAGACACAACTGGACAAGCTTTGTTGGGCACATCTCAAAGTTCCTAGTTCTGGAATTGACCAGCAGCTCGTCGAATAATCCGCGCTAATCAAAGACGGTGGCGGGGCGAGGCTTGCTCTTCAATGACATTGTTCTGATTCACGTCAACGCTCGGCCTCACGTGGCGGCAAACACACAGACGCAACTCTACAAGCTTTGTTGGGCACATCTCAAAGTTCCTCCTTCTGGAATTCACCAGCAGCTCGTTGAATAAGGCGCGCTATTCAAAGACAACGGTGGGGCGTGGCTTGCCCTCTATTGGCGTCTTTCTGCTTCACGTCAACGCTCGGCCTCACGTTTCTCTGATTCCATCATAAAAAGGTTCTTACTGAAAAAATAACCCTCGTAGAATGAAACCCTCGTATGTCGGTATTCAAGTTTTTGCATATATGTCATAATTTAAACTAAAATATGTCTGAACACAACTATTCCATTCATTGCATAATGATTATTTATTATTAGGAATCGGGTATTATCAGAACCGGTCCAGTAGTTGATAATTGCCATTAGTGTTTCTTCCATACAGGCCAGCGATTTTTGTTATCGTTTTGCAAATACATAACCAGAGCAAAGCCTAGACTTTATCCACCTCATATAAACTAAGCTGCATCTACTCGCTAACAAACTTACAAAATTTCCTTAGAAGATAAGCTCTGAGAGACGTAAAGATGTATAAACTGAAAAAGTTTTAAAAGCAAGCGTACACTGAGAGAACATGGAGTAGGTGCTTTGGTTGGGCCATGCCTTTGATTAACATATTCTTCCTGGAAAGATCCAACCATTAAATGTATTCCGACTTCTAGAAAGGATCTGAGAGATCCTATTGCTATCAATGAGACAATAGCAGAAGACAAAAGTAAATTTAGAGATATGCTTTGACAAGAGTGTGTGTAGGATGTTTTGTTGTTTTTAACACGTTTTTATTAGCATAGCCTGTATGTATGTATGTAAAGGAATCTTTGAGCATAATTTACACCAATTTCCTGAAGTGTGTTAAACGGTTATCAAATTATTGCATTGTCATGGGTCCTTGATACGTATGCGAAGTTTCAAATTAATCAATCTTCTGGAAAATTATGCAGTGTTTCAAAGTATTGTGGACGTAAGCTACACATACAGGTTATCATCGTGACAGCTACTGAGAGCACTATACAGATGACAGATGATATTAAAACAATTATTCAAAGAAAGTACATCAACATTAAGTTAATACCATTAAAACTGAAGTCACGTATAATTATTCAGAAGCTGCGCGAATGCTATCATTCCGCTGGTAGTTAAAGCCAAGGCACTTCCTGCTTTATCAAAATGTCGTAGTTTAATACTGCAACAGGGATATTCATTTATCCAGGCAAATATTTATGATTCTCTATTTTCCGAGCTTAATCCGTTCACTGGGGTGCTCTCGCTGTCGAAATTATTATAGAGGGTGGTTCATACAAATCCGGGCAGTCGTTTATAGAAGACACGTTTTCCCCAAGGTCATGGTTAATGGAATCTTGGTTCACGAGGGGAGAGCTTGTCCATGAGTTAAATCCTTCCAAAGCCCAGAACTCGCAGATTTCAGAGGTGTATCTGCTGTGGATTATAATAGAGGTGACTTGCACTTGCGATAGGGCTAGGGAATAGTGTATAGAGTTAGCCAGTATTTTAAGCTAAGCTGTAAAACTTGCTACAAATTCCTTGAACTTTGTGAGGACTTGGGAACTCTCCACGTCTCTTTATTACTTCATATAGAAGTTAGGTGGCTTTCTCTAGGCAAAGTTTTGACCCGCTTGTTTGAATTGAAGTCTGAAGTTCAGGCATTTTTTCTTGACCATCCATTGCATTTGTCCGCTTCTGTATTCGACATACTGTCGCTCCAAAAACTTGCATACTTAGCCAATATTTTTTCTACATCAAATGAACTAAATATGTGTTTACAAGGTCCAGGAATCACCATTTTCAATGTCCATGATAGAGTAGAAGCCATGCTAAAGAGGTTCAATGTCTGCAGATGAATGAGTACGATTGTTTTGGTTCTCTCAGCAGCGTTTTATCAAAGAATAAAATTCAACTCAACGAAAACATTAAAAGGGATATTACTGAACATCTCAAACAGCTTCAATTAACGTTCAAAGAGTATTTTCCTAATAAACCTGGATCAAACAACTGGTTACGCAATCCTTTTGAAGAAGATATAATTTTTAACACTCCTTTATCTTTATTGGGAGAAGAAAAGCTCATTGATTTATCCGCTGACAATTCTCTAAAAGCTGTTTTTGCAGATCATTCTTTAATAGACTTCTGGCTCAATGTGAAAAATGGATACATTATCTTAGCAGAAAAAGCCATAAAAATTTTGTTACCGTTCTGCTCAACGTATCCGTGTGAGAAAGGATTTTCAACTTACACTTACCTTAAAGATAAGCACAGAAATAGATTCAATGCAGAACCCGATCTAAGACTTAAGTTTTCAGATATTGAATCAGATTTTGCCTATCGAGATGTTGGTTTGTCCTATCGCGAAATTGGCCGCCGTGTTAATTGTACTGCAATGACGGTAATGCGTGTGTGTCGTGTGTGGATAGAAGAAGGTAGAGGAACACGAAGAAGGCCAACTGGTCGACCGAGGCATACCACAGAGCGTCAAGGTGCTACTACGCGTCAGATCGCTGACCAATGCTTTGGAGAAGAAGGTAGACCTGTTATTATGCGTACACTCTATCGCCGCATTCGAGCCTTTGGACTTTTTTCATACCGCCCACGGTTAGAATTAGATTAAAGTAACCCTTCAGAACGTATTGAACGATGATCAAATGCCAATTGTAGCTACAAAACATGAACATCGCTTACTTGCTTTCTTTGTAAGAACAGAACATATCTCAAGGACCACTTTTTCGATATGGTTGAAAAGCTGTTTTTGGCCCGAACCCAAATGAAGAAGTGCTTAGAAAATTTATTATTACTGGGTATCCTAGTACCTTTCTTTTTTCAAAACTTCAACCACAAAGTTATACAAATCAATGGCAAGTAAAGGCTAACTGTAGCAATTGTTTCGTGTGCAAGAGGATCTAAAGGAATAAATTTAATTAACTGTTGTGGTAGATAAATTTGAACGTCATTGTCAAAGATTCGTATTCTAATAAAATATTCGTGAGCCACCCCTTACTACATAAACGAAATGTCTATCATTTTATATCTTCAGGAATCGTAATCAGCAAGCTGTGTAGCAGTGCATGAATTAAGCACTCAGATATGCCCTTTCCTTATTTGAGAAATGTTGTTAGCAGCTTTACATTTTGCCAAATGCTTGCTCGGTTACATGGGCACATCTGTTTGATCTTGATCCACCCACGTCTCTTCTAGACGTCTTAGAACTCCAATATTTTGCCAGGGCTGATCCAAAAAAGACCGAAAAGCCACCCTAAGAACGATCCGATCCACAGCCTTGCTGATGACAGTACTCTACATGCAGGAGCTCAGAATGACAGGTAATGTCTGCCGGTGAGCTGGAGGTTATCACTGCTTGGGGACGCAACAGTCCGGCTCAATTTAATGCTTCCAAAACAACAAGAACCGCCTTAGCACGCATCAGTTCTGAGCTATTTGTTTATGGCTAAGAATTACTTTTCTCCACATAACCTTCCTCACCCTGTCACTATGTCAACGGACTTTGTTCCTCAGAGCTCTCCTCCATGATGACGCCGTGTCAGACAGACCTGTCTGAATTCATTCATCAATTTGCATGGATCCGACAAAGATAGACGATGTTTTCATGTTGCATGATCGATCATATTGGAAAGATGAATAGTTAGGTTATGTTAAAGCAGGTTAGGTTGTTTTCGAATAATACTTTGGTCTTTGGTGTTCCTGTCTTAAGGTATTCTACTCATAACTGTGTTTTTTTCAAAACAAAAACTCCCCACTAAAATTATTATTAAGGTATCACTCAAAACCATGAAATAAAATGAAAATAAAAATAATCAGTGACATAACCTAACTTATACATAACAGTTGAGTCATTAATTTTCAGATAATGATTGTAGAAGGAAGATAAACCAAAATATGTGTGTAAAAATAAAAAAAAAATAAAAAAAAATGTTTACCTTGTTTTATAAAGTATCCTCCCGACAAGTATTTCAGTGCGGACCTGTATTTGATCGTGAGGTCTTGGAGCACCGGCATGCCGTCCCCTGTGAGGTCTTAAGTCACCTGATTCACGAGCCCGTTGTACTACATTAACAAAGCCACGAGGGGTTGGTTGCACTCGATTGGGAAACCGATCCGCATAAACATGTGCCATTTTATATTTCGTTTGAGCCACGCAACAGACACCACTATTCACTCACGCGTTACCGACTGACACTGACTGTATACAACTGAATAAGATAATTGTAAAAACATCGTTCCAAATTCTTTCGCTTTTTTGTTTCCGATGCGATGAACCGATAAGGCGGATTATATCCGTTGTTGCCAAACACGAGCACATAATATTATTATTGAGACAGGGCGGTACTCAAACTTCCAAAGGGCTATAACTTTGTTACTTTAATTTTACCAGAAAAATGGTAAAGGAAAAAACATTTCTTTTGATCAGATCTACTCACTGTTAAAATAAATGACTCAACTTCGAAGTCACCCTGTATAGATTCATGACATCGTGATTTTGTCATCGACGTACGTCCATTGATTACTTCAGTACAATTTATGGTATGCCGTATCGTTCGTGATTTTGACTGTATGTTACCAGTACATTGTTCAACTATTTGTGACATTCATACTTAAAATACGCTACTGCTTCCACCCAAAAGGGAACTGGCTCTTCCAAAATCGACAGGCAACTAGCTGAATGCCCCTAATTTTCATACGTCAGAGTCTGTAGGTGGCAAGGGACTATCTTCTGTTATTTAGGCCTCCAGAGATTCATATACCTGCCAGAAAAAGCATTACCAGTCCGATGACACAGCGATCTACAGATAGGTTTAAAAACAGTTTTCATTAAATTTGAAAGCAATACAATAAGAAACCGCTAATCAGGCCCAAATCGGTGCTACTCTTCACGCCTCTGTGTAAAAATCAAGAAACCAGCCGCGCACATCTTCAGCAGCTTATAGTGCAGTCGATTTGTAAATTAAAGGGAATAATACTACTCATACGTATGATGCAGACGTTGCGCGGACAGTGTTTAAGAAATTATCAGACATGCTACATTTCAAAGTCTAATCAAATTCCGTCTTTGAATTTGTAACTCAGTTACATGTTACTATGTCAAATGGGTGCTAAATGATTATCATTACAGTGGCTTGGGTAGGATTGAATTTGCCTCTAACACTGGATCCTGGAAGTTGGTTGACAGCTGGTGCTGTAGATTAATTTTTTTGGAGCGGCTACACGGAATGCAGGAGATGCGGGTTCGAATCCCGCCGGCGCCCATTTTACCTTTCTCTCAAGTTTTTGTTCACTAAACATACTCGCTACGGATGCGCTCATCTGAAAAATCGTATACAAGTCATTATTTCATTCTTCCATTAGTTATCGACTGCCCCGCCTGTGATATATATATGAATATTAATCATAATGGCTTGCATCGAAGGCATCAGCTTTATTAAGTGGCTAGAAAGTTGCAAGGGTATTGAGTACCGCGTTCCGAGGCTGAATAACGTATTTCCTAAAAGTTTTGGCACAAAATATTTATCGCAAGAAATTTATTTAAAAACTCACTAGTTATCATAAATTACAACTCAATACTAAACCATACTATCGAATTCTGCTCTACCGAATGCATTTTTCGGATGTCTCTCATGGACGGAATTCACATCAATTTCGCCGTCTTAATTGTTCTCCGTCTTGCACTTACCAGCCTCCATGATAAACCTTCCTAGAAAGTAAAGCCCAAAAATCCTCTAATGGGCGAGCCTGCGGCAAGTTTGGAGGGACCAACGGTATGTTATATGGTCAAAGCTAGTTTTGAGTATCTCTTGAGTAATGGAATGACAAACTGAAGCAATGTGGAAAGACAGTTATCAGTACAGCTCTGACTATTCAAAGCTTCACCCTCACTCTTCCCACAAAAGGTTGAGATACACCCCTGTTAGAAATTTTGCACCAGACAAGGATTTTATCTGCAAATTTTTACTTACATTGTTTCCAAAGGCAACTTGATATTATTTTGTGTTTGTTAAAATTTAAGCCAATGAATTTTGTGCCAGAACTTTCAGGACATACGTTACGTGATGGATAAAATCCGTGCCTAATTATTATTGGTACTTCCAATAGCTAGAATTATTAACACATTCTTCATGTTCTTAATATGTCTTGAAAGCAGTAACCAGTTCATCCCCTGTAAGTTCACATTTTATCTCAAAGCTTACACATAACACAACGTACAACGACACATTCGTGAAGCTTAGTTGCTCGTATTTTTGATGGATATTTTAATCTCTGGTCATTAGTTTTCTAAATTTCCGACTTAACATGTTCTCGTCGGCTGTCGTCGCATCATTTTGTTTCCACTTCCATTTTAGGGGGATTAAAGCTACCGCCGTACTCAAATGCTGCTGTAAAGGTCAGTGACGTTCCATTATAACCAAACAATTCTGCGCTAACATATGATTGTGGTCCATAACCGGAATCTACCATATCCCATCTTGGATTGAAAAAATAGCATCACGCCTCCTCGATACGCCCCTGTGCATATCAAAAGATGTTGTTACTGGCGAGGAAGTTTTGTAATGGCGAATTTTCAAAATGGGACATTATGTTATATGGCACGTTCATCGAATATTCTGCCTCATAATTATCGGTATGCGGATATTTGTCCTCCGAATATTCATCTTTATTATATTCAGCCTCCGAATATTCAGCTTTCGAATATTCGGTCTCAGAATATTCGACATTTAGATATTTTTCCTCCGAATATTCAGCCTTAGGATATTCAGCCTGCAAATATTCGGCTTTCGAATATTCGGCCTCAGAATATTAGACATTCGGATATTCCTCCTCCGAATATTCATCCTTAGGATATTCAGCTACCGGATATTCTGCTTTCGAATATTCGGCCTCAGGATATTGGGCATTCGGATATTAGTCGTCCGAATATTCAGCCTTGGGATATTCAGCCTCCGAATATTCGGCCTCAGAATATTCGGCATTCGGATATTCGTCCTCCGAATATTCAGCCTTGGGATATTCAGTCTCCGAATATTCGGCTTTCGAATATTCGGCCTCAGAATATTAGACATTCGGATATTCCTCCTCCGAATATTCATCCTTAGGATATTCAGCTACCGGATATTCTGCTTTCGAATATTCGGCCTCAGGATATTGGGCATTCGGATATTAGTCGTCCGAATATTCATCCTTAGGATATTCAGCCTCTGAATATTCGACTTTCGAATATTCGGCCTCAGAATATTCGGCATTCGGATAGTTGCCCTCCGAATATTCAGACTTAGGATATTCAGCCTCCTAATATTAGGCTTTCGAATATTCGTCCTGCAAATATTCAGCCTTGGGATATTAAACCTCCGAATATTTGCCTTTCGAATATTCGGCCTCAGAATATTCTGCATTTGGATATTCGTCTTCCGAATATTCAGCCTTAGAACATTCAGCCTCCGAATATTCGGCCTCAGAATATCTAGCTCTGGGTCAAATATCCTCAATGCGAAGCATGAAATCTATCGGAATAAGACAGCACAAAGCGCTATCTATTACCAAGAGCGCAACTTTGATAGCCCAGTCACCACTGGCGAGTAGACCACGTCTACTATACCACCACAATCGTCAACATCCTGCGGTCAGATTCCGGTAATAGATGGCGCTTTCCTGCCTTATTTCCATGCCAATTACTAATAAAACCCTGGTACGCCGCTGGAAGATTGCAAAATCTCTTGCGGCGAAGTTGCAAGAAGGCAAGAAAGATTTTGCGTGGGTAGACAGACAAGGCGCCATTGGATTGTGTATAGCAGGTGATAATAACTGACCGATCTATGCCCATGATATAATCGTTCATTTTCTGACGGTATAACAAATAACCTTACGAATAGTTACATTCAACCTTACTCATCCGAAGATGAGAATTATGAACTGGAACCAGACGTGTCGAGCTTTTTGCTTTTTTTATACCGATACGTGGCTAAGGCCAAACCTAAACACAGGAACACCGTGACTGCTATAAAATACTGAGTCAAATAACCCTAATCAAGACTACTTGAATTTTAGCAACTTTTTCATTTTCTCCCTAGCCTGCGCGGCTGCTTTCATTTACCTTAAAGTTCCTAGTGTCAGTATTAGTTATACTTTAAGATTATCTAAAGGACATCAAAGGATTGCCTCTAGTAACAAGTATAGTTGTAACAGGATACATGGTTGATCAAATTATCAGTTTTAATATCCTGGCATCTCTCAAAACGAAACAAAAAATAATGGATAATAAGGAGGTAAACCTCAAATAGAGATTTAACATTGGCATTTCACAGTAGGCTTAATGGTTGTGATCGCAGGTATTTAAATCTTTTTTCAAAAATTTCAAAATCTGAAAGACATTCGAGAGATTTTCGAAATTCTCAAAATCTCCAAGACAGCTCCACAAACAGCTTTAGGAAATTTCTAAAATGTTAGACTAGAGTGTCCTTGAAAATTTAGAAAATGTCATGTTACAATTTGGACAACTGAAAACTTTAAAAACCTTGAAAAAAAATTCTTCACGGTTCCTGTTCGCTTATTAACTTCATTGTATAATCATCATTATCCTTAGGTGAATACAGAATCAGGGAGTTGACGACGTGCTTCTGAGAACTCATGCTGCTTAGTGTTGACATTGGTTCTACAAGAGCGTATTGAGTCGTTAAAGTGGTAATCATGTATGTACATTACATTATAGCTGAATTAATTTGGGTATAGATAACCACGTAGCTATCCGATAGTGTGTTTAACTATCTATAAACATAATATGGTATTATAAGACACTGTTTAAGACCTTGGTTACACACTGAAAAATAAAATAAGTTGAAGAAGTTAACAGGTCGGAAGGAACACAATAATGAGCCGTATTCATAAAAGAGACGCATGTCCTCGGAAGCATAAGGTAAAAGTATGAGGTCTTGCTTCGGAGAAAAAGGTAGAAGTATAAGCGTGTCCTTGTTTTCATATTCATAATGATTACCTTATACTCGCGAGGATATGGTCCAAGAAGAAGTAAAGGGTTGAATGGTATTTGTATCTTGAGCGACATGTCCTGACTTGTTCCAGCTTGTAGTTGACGTGGGAGTTCGTTCACTCAGCATCACTAACAGTTGTACTCCAGAGCTTACACAGACCGTTCCGTATTTTTACTGGATACAGTTTTTTATCAAATTAATAAGCATGTCATCCTCAAGTGATGAGGAAACTATAGAAAATAATGGCAACGACCTGCAGTTCATCGCAGATAAAGTTGAGTCATAAGGCATGTCTCAATACCATAACCGTCATCGCCAAGTAGTACAACATTTGCTTCAAATGATTATAAATACCATCTGGAGTATTTCCTTCAAAATTTGCATGTACAAGGATATCCTTTGTTTTATGAATACGGCTCAATGCCTTCTTACAACGGCAAGAGCTTGCATGCAACGATCTTGCGAACTGTAAAGCGCTTTTAACAAGCACACCTTTCTGTGGCAGCCAGTTTGTACCCCTGACGTACGCCAATGAAACTGCACTGCGCAGGATGTATGTACGAAGGCTCGGAGCTTAATGATTTGTCTTGTGGGCGAGTGGAAAGTAGTATGTTTTAGAACCCATATTTCGTACCACATATCTCCAACAAAACCGAATTCGCAGGAGGATGATATACTCTTAACTGGGGACCAGATTCGCTATACCGGTGAGAGGTTCTGATAGGCTGGTAAACAGACACCAAAAAAGCGTGGAGCCATGTGCTGGGTTGGCGGAAAAGTTTTGTGACATTTGAAATGAAAAGTTAACTAAAAATGAAGAAAAACATGAACTTTCCGCGCAATTCTGGACACATGAACTTTAAATCTTTTTTTTTTGACACCGAAGCAACCGCGTAGACAAAGCCTAAGTACTGGAGCACCGTTTTCGGGAGCTTAAAGAAACTTTGTTAATACGATCTTTGAACTGTCTAAGGCTTGTAGAATTGGCAGACACCCCCTCAGCCATATCATTCCACGGTCTGAATACCTTAGGGACAAAGGAGCGGTCGTACCGGCCAGTTCGGATGTACGAATTTCAACAGGCAGGCTCATCGCAAAGCGGAGAGCTTCGAGTAACAAAGTCCGTTGACATAGAGGGAGAAGAGAGTCATATCGCCGGCGGCCCGTCGATGCAAAAGAGTCCCGAGACTCTCCGTTAGAGAAAAGTCATCTGAACAGCATCGAGCATGAATGAACCCCAAACATGTGAGCAGTACTCGAGGCGGTGATCTGTACTCCGATCAGCCGAAATGTACTTTTGTATAAAATCAATGCGATATGTGTGCGATATTGTATCTAACAGATGAGCAAAACTACCGGGATCACGACGATGCGGCTTGTTAACCGTATTGCAACAAAAAAATGTACGCCTCGCGTTTGTGCAAAGCCAGGTATTGGCAACACTGGCAGTTCCAGTCTCTGTCGTTCCGCTTCTCTCACCATGCCGACGATGCCAATAAGTCATAAAATATGCACTTGACTCCTACATGTTCTCATCTTTGTCTGCGGTTTCTTTGTCACCAGCAGGCGACTGCAACCAAAGAGCACACACTAAAGAGAAGAAGAGTCACTGTTGATTAGACCTTTGAGGTTTTTTGTTTAACATTAGGCTGAATAAGATTTGTATGCTTTGGAATTGCAAAGAAGCTCTCGGTGGCATAGGCGAGGGACATGAAGTCCGTTTCATATGGATACCAGGACACACAGGTCTAGAGGGAAACGAGACAGCTGACACTCTGGCAAAGAGTGGGGCTAGCACACCCTTTATAGAGCCTGAGTCAGCGATTGGGATCGCATACAATACTGCTAAACAAATAATCTCTGCAGAGATGGACAGAAAGATCCATCAATACTGGGAAGGATTAGCAGGGTTAACCCATGCTGAGGCAACTATACCAATCTTGACAAAGACGGTAACAGACTCTTTGCTACGGCTGAACAGGAATAGCCTTAAAGCTCTAGTAGGACTGTACACTGGTCATTGCAAATTGCGTCACCACATGAGCAGGCTGGGCATGTCGGAAGACGCTAGGTGCAGACTGTGCATGGAGGGAGATGAAACGGTCAGGCATGTATTGTGCACATGCCCTGTAATTACCACAATCAGGTACAACATACTTGGAGACGTAGTACTCCAAGCAGAAGTCCTGAAGGATATTTCTCCAAACAAGTTCATCGACTTCCTTAGGAGGTCGGAGCTACTGGGGGAAATATAAATAGGTGTAAGCCACAAAAGACCAAAGAGTCGCAGTGGAGGATCGTTATTAATGCACTCACAATAAAACTAACCTAACCTATATAAGCAATAGCCCCCGATACCATAATTCCCACAGGGAGGTACCCAGGCGTTTCCATAGAAAATTGAAAATATGGTCACATGGTGCCTAGGAGTGGCAGGTAAGACAAATGGAGGCGGGTATGAAGTAAGTCAAAACTGTTGATCCGGGGATAATTAATTTGCATTGTAATAGGCTTTCCATGATCTCCAAACCACATGCAAAAAAGAGTGCTATTGATTCAAGAGCATGAGTTTCCATGAAATTATGATATTGATTCGAGATCACAGATACTGCAAATGAGGTAATTTCGTTGTTTTAAAGAAATATTGCACTTACAATTGAGAAATTGACCTTAATTCAAAGATATGTGTCTTAGAAACATATCTAAGTCACGGTTCCCCAATTGAAGATAGTTGATCTTAAACCAAGATCACTTTTTTGCGTGCATTGGTCGGCAATTGACAAGAAGCGGTCCCGTGGAGCCAAACGCCTAAAGCGGCGTTATTGGTGTGAAGCCGTTCTTCTCGAACTCTTGGTGTACGGCCTCCTTGATTCAATGTCTGACAAAAAACAACCGCCGTATTGTAATAAAAATACTAACCTAATATCATCGGGGACGGGACATCAAAAAATCTGCAAAACTTTGCTGCCACGGCACCCGATCTACTTTGGTCGGTGCATACTTCGAATTTCGGATACCGCAGGTATACGTTCAAACTCCTCACTGGAAGCTATTTTCACGGCGGAGTGTCGCTTCTTCTCTTTAGTGTGTATTATTTGCTGCAAGGCGCGTATAATCGCACACATGTGCGCTTCACGCCGGTTGACGCGTCCCTCTGTAGACAGGCGCACCCCCAGACGTCTGTGGGGGTATCCGGGATGCCAAATAACCCCCGGAAGGTGTCGCGCACCCTTCCTGTCGGCTGTTGCGGATGTGTCGCTTACCTGCTGCCCTACCAGAGCCGTGCATCTCCAACAAGGGAAGAGCATAGCACTGCAAAAGGCCATACGGATAGCCCAAATAAGACCTAGCTTCGAGTACAGCTCACATGTTTGGGGTGCTGCCGCCCAAACTACATTATCTATACTCGATGCTGTTCAGTCTAACTGACATTTTGGAACCCTTTTTCACCAAGTGGTCGTCGGCGATCTAGCTCTTTACTACCGCTATGTAAACGGATTCTTCGAACATCCAGAACTGGCCGGTATGACCGCTCCTTCGTCTCTAGGGTGGAACAATCTACCTGAGGAATTTATTCCATATCTGCTAAGCTTAGGCAGTTCAAAAATTGGATTAACAAAGTTTCTTTAAGAGGCCGCTTCGCATTTCTGAACAGAAAGCCCAGCTGTTCCAACGCTGTGCAATACCTAATTACGTGGACACTTCTCCTTCAATTCCACCAGTGCCAACAATTATTACAACCTGTACATGTATGACAAACACGGCCACTGATCGAGTTCAAGTGCTATTTGATTTTCTAGTCCGCGTTTAATTGTGTTGGGTCGTAAATAATAGACGATTTGATTACTGCATTCGCAATTTCAGAAATGTAGTATCGCACCAATAACAAATATTTGTTTGTCGGTTCAGTCGAATCCGCGGCATTACGCGCAATAGAAACAAAGAAGATTGATATAATATATAGCGCTTTGGTGACTGGTTGTTGAGTGATAAACGATATCATATATACCCAGTGACATTAGAAGTGTTATACCCAGAAAAAATAATTTCTTCAACAGACATACCGACAGATAGACCGACGAAAAGGGTGACATGATTTTTTCGTGATATATAACATCTAAAAAACATACAGGGTGGCGCATCGAAAACGAAACAGACGCATTTACTGGCAGCTCAGTTTTTTTTAAAAACGCTCAGACCCGTCGATTTTTTTTTCGAGGGGGACACAAGTTTGGCAAAAAATCACGTTAGCACGTGCAGCCCCCTAAGCGGGGGTGACACCACCCCCAAAATCTTAAATGGAAAGGGGGGTCGAGTGATACCTTATTTTAAAGGTCTTTCAATTCCCTTTATAATGATTTAAAATTAATGTACTTCAGTTCCGTAGTTTTGAAGATTTATTGATTTAAAGCTTAAATCAAACTAATACATCATCATTAGTGGAGATCAATACATTTGACAGCAAAGTAATTTAAAAATGAAGAATGAACTGTATATCATCAAAATTTGTCACACGTTTCGATATCCAATCATAAGCTGCAACGTAACAAATATTCTATCACCGTCAGAATATTGAAACCGATGCTCGATAGTTTTCAGGTACATCCCGAAACATGCGAATTTCTGCTTTGCAAATTTTGTGACAAATAAATAGTGGAAAATTCACCCAAAACGTGGCTAAAAAATAATTGGGGATACTTTCTGAAAAGCGCTTGTATATGCGTAGTTGACAGTTTTCCGCTAGCACCATTTTAATACGGATGGTGCCGCTGAAAAATTGAAATCCGGAAATCTGATCGCAATCATTATAGTTGCTGATTATCACAATTCCAGAGAAAAGGATTATCAAATTTATCTAAAAAACTAATCAAAACCCATTTGACAACAACAAATGATTTCATATGTATGTCTCATTAATTTGGATATTTAAACAATATTAGCATGGGAGTACTCATGAGGGGGGGCAGGAGGGGGCAGCTGTCCTTTCTTCCCTCCAGCTCGGTAAAAATTTAATTGTTCATGAACAGGCTTCTCCACAAGCTGAATCAATATCTATTAGATGAGAAAGTTGAAGTCTATGTTAGATATAAACTTAATTTTGTATCAAAGTATTGCAAACCACTAAATTATCAATTAAGAAAGCATCTCGTGCAATATTTGCATCAAGGTTTCAAAAAAGTAGTTTTCCATCCTCAAATCATCGTAGAAAACTCTTGTTGAATGGATGAGACAATAAAAATGGAATAGAAAATATCAAGCATAGGGAAGTAGATAATTTGTGAATCTTCCAACAAAAAAAATGTTGAAGCTGCCCCCTCCGTTTTGAGCTGGGTACGCCCTTGAATATTATTCATACTTGTCAGTTTCAGATTAAAATCTATCTCTGAGAGGTTATTTTCGATATAAAGAATTTTTTATCAATTTGGAAATGGAATTATAATCAATTATTTGAAAAACAATGCTTCATCACAAGGGTCAAATCGTTGTACATTTCCCTTTATAAAAAACGGATGATATAATAGAAAGCTTTACTATCTCGTATGAATTTATATAACAATGAAATATATTGTGGTACTAGTAGTTTGTTTCCTAGGAGCACAAGGTGAGTACTACTTACTCAGGGCAAGTGGGGCCTTCCTTAGCATTCTGCTAAAATGTTAAATACAAATAAAGATAATATACTATAATAAACTATGAATTCAAAAAATATATATCTTCTACATGTAATGCTAATAGCCAATCAAAATATGCAATAATGTAGTAAATTTTGACCCCTACGCCAATGACTCTTTTGAAACATTTGTTGTATTTTACTGGGCAAGGAAGTATTGTAATCGCGAAAAATTTCGAAAATGAGATATTATGTTTTTTGATGTTATGTGGCATGTACAAGACGAAAAGATGAAAGTGATTTCCATCTGTCTGTGTCCGGTAATCCTTGGCCCCCTATAACTTGGAAAGTACTACTCGGATTTGGATCAAATTTTTACACAAGGTTGCTACTACTCTAAGGACGAAAAGGCTTTGTAGTTTTTGACAACTGTTCCAGTGACAGCGGGAAAAGGACCGAAAACGAAAGAATAAATATCGCTCAAACGTTTTTTTACGTTCTGATGTAAAACTTCTTGCCAACAATGTTTGGTAGCTGATTATCATAGCTTTTAATAGTACTTATATAACTTTGATATTTTGTAGCTGTAAAAGAAGACGACATAACCTACCACTTTCACAACAGGACAACAAGCAACTATGAGATAAAGCATAACCAGTTGAACCGAATAGCTGGTTTCGATTTCACCAAACCATCATTCATATTGGTATGTTACCAGCAATGAAGTTAATTGGGCATTAACGTTAATGGCCTGGCAATAACGTGAATTGAGATTCATAGGATCATTATTTTGGACACCCTGTATATATACGACGATACGAATAGAATGACTAACACTTTTGGCATGAATAGTCAATGCGACGTTTCCCATCATGATGAAATGCTGCCAGCATTACCGTAATAAGATGTTTAGTGAGTGCCGCATTCTGGAGAATCTCACATTTCGGGCAGAACAGGCCGACATGACAGTTGTGTCGAGTTTTCCTGCCTTGAGAGTGGATATAAAAGCTTTCCTCTGTTCAAAAAAATGATGATAATATAGTGGAATGCAAAGTAACGTTATACGCAGTGTGTCGTAATGTTTTTTGTATTACTCACAGATGCAACGGTGGTTGATGTAGTGTTAAATCAATTTCACTATTCAAGCCGGTATTGAATTCTGATGGAATATGCTGTCGACTTAAGGGAAGGAATAATAATATTTTTCGATAATGAGCATTCACGTCAATACCCAACGCCCGGCCATGAACGCCTATGCCTGAGAAGACGTTAAAATGAAAGTATTAACAATATTGCCCGCGCTCGATGGACATTAACATGAATGCCCGGCCATTAACGTTAATGCCGTATTGGATATACACAAATAAACAGACATTTAAAACTTGTACAAAAATTGATATAAAAGGCGAATTGCTTAACTATCTTTTGCAACTAAATTTGGAAAGTGTCTTCACACTTGATGGCAATTCTATTGCAAACGCAGCTTACTATTCAAATACCATATATTGGTGTCTTTGTCATCAGTTTAGTGTCATGTGACAATTTATTTCTTTTAAATGACTAGAAATGCTCTCTCTTCTTGCTATACCTAAGAAAATACCTAACACGACTATTTTAAGCCTTTTGAATCCTGTGTCAAACATGAACCAAAATTCGAATCCTCATATTATATTTTACTCAAAATCAAAGAATGGGAAAGTTTAATTTTAATTGTTTGTGAGAGAACGGCTTTATAGCTGTAAATACGATCCTCAAGTTGCGTACTGTCGATTTATGAGCTAGTGCTTTATTTTCAATATACAGATTATATATACCTGATTTGAACTCCTGTATTTCTTTTTGTGGGGCGCTTTTGAACAACTAAAGTATGCTGAACAAATTTTTAAAGAAACCCTCAAGGAAAAAATTTTACATAAAGGGTCCCCGTGAAAATGTTGTCCTGTGTATGATGTTTCATTTTTCATCACGACTTGTGAATCACCCTGTAAAGATTCATCAGTTTACTATCGAAATTACTGTTTTTGGCTTGCAACGTAATGTCAGCAGACTTTTTGGAATTAATACAATGATAAATAAATCTGAGCATCATAAGCACACGACATAACTTGATCGAGACCTGAAATATACAAGGTGACCCAAAATGGATCCCTGATGCTTTACGTCAATGTCCAAGTTATCATCATTGCCCGTAATAGATACATGGATGGCACAGTGCTTCAAACTCACCATTTGATGGAGAAATCGTAAAGGCGCTTTTGAAAGAGCATGATGTCAACGTCATAGTAGCAGATTGGAGCCCAATTGCTAAGGATATTTACATAGTTGTAAAATTCAATGTCCCCACCGTCGGGAAATACGTTGGATATGTAATCAACAACATAACTGAAAAGTAAGTACAAATTTATTCTGTACAGTTGCTCAACGTAAGAAGATCAGACTCTGTATGCCAGATTGTGAGACACGCTGTTAGATTTTTTTTAACTCGGATATTTTGTGGAGGGGTCCGGACTCCCAGGACACCCGCCTGGTTCCGCCTCTGGTTTTACTTACCTCAATCTTAATTTCAAGGTATGGACCTATCGAGAAAAACCTTAGTTTCGTTGGCCATTCATTAGGGGCTCACGTAGCTGGTGTGGCAGCAAGGTATTTAGGCAACAAACCTGACCTTATTGTAGGTCTAGATCCAGCATTTCCTTTCGTCAATATCAAAGATGAAAATTACGCTCTATGTAAAGCTGACGCTAAGTTTGTGCAAGTCATCCATAGTGGTATCATAGCTGGTAAGTAATGCACATCTACGTGTAAATGTACACGGTGTTTTAAAATGTCATAATCCAAGCATTCATAGTTTTTATGGACTGGGCATACGTGAACACTTACACGATCTCTTTTAATCTGTGTAAAAATCCAATGTCACGTCTATAAGAAAAAATAAAGTGGATGATTGAGGACAAGGGATGAAACGTCATATTGGATTTCCAGTTCTGTCACCTTTTAGACCATAAAAGTGGCAATGTTGGTGTATGATTCATTTATAAAATCGCATCTCAAATAAATTCAGGAAAAGATAAAACCGATTTTTTCGTTCATCATCGGAGATGCTTTGAATTGCGAAACTTCCTAAGTGCCACTCCACCTAAATGCGCATCTGTACGCTTAGATAACTGACCCGGTACATACTTTTGCAGGTATTCATGCACCTGTGGGCCATGCAGATTATTTTCCTAACGGAGGATTTATACAGCCCGGATGTGGCATAAATATTGAATGTTATCACAAAAGATCACATTATTATTATGCAGAATCTTTGAAGAATAACAAATTTTGCGCTCATAGTTGCGCCGGCTACTGGAAGTTCAAATTTGGGCACTGCAATGACAGCAAAACATCACTTATGGGAGGATATCCAGTTGACGAAAGGTAATATTTTTCATAGAACCGAAGCAGCGTAACTGGGAAAAGCCTCCTCAGACAGATTGTTCCACAATGTCGACACGCTACGGTCATAGGAGCGGTCAGGCAGGTCTGTCTAGCAGGCTCATTGCGCGGCGGCATCGTGAAGAAGTGGTAAAAAAGATACAGATGGCTGACGGCACGTCCGTTCGAGAAACGTTATCGATCAGTCGGGTATTCGTTCTCTGCACAACATAGAGCAGTGGTCCACACCTTTTCAGTGTGTTGAGCTTAACACGATTCAAGAGGTTGCTAGATGATAACCTTGAAGTCTTTGGATCATTCTGAACAAAAAAGTTGCTAGTAACTTTTCCCTGGAGATGTAAGGGAGAAACCAAAAAATGGCCGTTTGCCATACTTAACAACTCGCAAAAAATTAACATTTCTTGGATTGCAACGTGTCAAGACAAAGAGTATTTTAAACTAATTTTATGTTAAGACATTGTTATTCAATTGTCATTTATGAACTATGGGCTGCGCTCCCATTAGAGTGAGTTTTGTGGCGTATGAAACTAGTTTAAAATGATTCTCATTATATTGTAACAAAAACTCAGTTTTTACTGTTCAAAGTCTAATTTATTACTCTCATACTTATTTATAACTACACTTGCAACTAAGTTATGATAAACTTTCAACCATGTCGACTGTACTATAGCATGTTGACTTATCGGTCACTGTACGTTGACTATCTGATTGTCTGATAGAGGCGCGCGGGTATTTATTTTGATATAAGCGAATTCCAGAGCAATCTTGCGCTTTATCCAAATTCTAGAACGCCCCCAATGACGCCCTTGATGCACGATGGCGTAACTCTGGTTGCCTAAGCATCGATATTGCGAAGGCGTCTCCTCGTTACTCAAGGTCCCAGTTACGAGGGCGTTACAATATGTTGCGTAAATTGTGAAATGTTTGAATTATGATGACTTTCAATTTCAGTGCTAGTGGAAAATATTACTTGGACACAAATTCAAAATCACCTTATGGAAGAGGACCATGTGGAAGCTTCGGGGATGACATATCCAAGAAAGAAGAGTCCAACCAAAGAGATATGTAATATGTATTTATTGCATCATTGACATTACAACATAGCATTAAAAATACGGTGCAAATGGCGGAATCTTGCCATTGGCCGATCTACTCAACCAATATTTTAAAATATAAAAAAGTGTAAATGAAGTATCTAGTATAATACTATAAACTATAAAAATGTCTGTTGCGGTATACGTGAATAAATTAACTGCTTCTAAAGGTGTTGAAAATATATTGTTTAAATAGAGAATTTAATTTATGATGATTTGCTTAAGAGCGCTGAAGCATGGCTGTGCGATGTCTTCGTATGGATAATGTGCTCGTATAGCTTAAATTTAAATCATGAAGGCTATCAAGACAATTGTAGGAATGACTCACGATACGGCTCTTAGTCTATGAGTAGACCCAAATGTTTGCATACATCATTGAGTTTTAAATCTTTGCTGTATATTTTCAGATCCAGGCTTGCTTTTCGATGTATCTGCTTTTCTGGCAAAGAAATACAATTTTTGATTTTCAAGAATGTTCAATGTTAATTTGCTATAGAGCAACTATGGTACAAAAATGATTCCTTACAAAAACTCGGTGTGTTGAAGTTTTAGGAAAAAAATGGAAATTAATTAATATTTTCAGAACCGCTTCAGATATTTCCCTGATATTTAGTACGTAGTGAAAGTTAATAAAGTTGCATATTTTTCAATGTAAATATTATTTTTAGCTTTAACAGTGGCGTGCGTACGGATATTGACTTCGATATTTTTTAACAAAAAAATGGTACGCCAATGGTTTTCTACCAGATAAAAATTATTTTTGAATTCCCCGTTCAATTTAAAACAAATGATCTCTCTCGAATTGTTTTTCTTCGATGCGCCTTTTTTGAGTAAAAAAATAAAAACCGTTCTATTGTCTAACTTGCAAAATTCCACTAAAATTCTCCAAACAATTTTATGGCAAATATTTAAGTGACTAGCGTATATTAACGACAAGAGGGGTCAGAGAACTGAAGCTTGTAGTATCTCTGAAGAAACATTCTGTAAATACCTGCCAAGCTAGCAAGATACCTACACCACAGATCAAACGATTTTAAGGGAACAGCTGCTTTTTAATAAGTACATGCAATACTTTAACCGCTAATAAATAGCTACATAAAAACATAGTGTTAACATTTAACATGACAGGTACTTTTCCCGCACAGATGACACCAGAAGACTTGAAATGACAGATATTTTATGTTCCATTGTGGGCAAAGGTCAAGCTCGGAACCTATGTCAATTTATTCAAAAAAGCGGTTTCATGGCACGTAGATACCCATGAAATCACATACTGCATGATTCAAAAAACAGTGCCAAAAGCAACCCTAGACTGAAAAGATTTGAACAGAAAATAATGATATTGGGCCAATCTTGCCTTAGTGAAATGTCACTCATGAGTCAGATGTACTGAAAAAACCTGGAAAATGTCATGATGAAAGGGTCATCTTTTTTGGAATATTTTCACAAGTGTCGTATTCCTGCGGTCCGTGGAAGGTTTAAAATTGCCAAATGTCATCTTTACTATTTAAGTACGTGTGTGGAATGAGAAGTTTTGACAATGTTTCTTTACTTCACGAGAAATTAAAATTCTGCGACTTTGTGTTCGAAATGATCGGTTCATTTGTTTTTGCACCTAGCTGTACAACTGCTTCCAATATTATAGTACATATTGCCGAACAATGCAGCGATATACGCAGCAATATAAATTAATAGTTAAAATATTTTGTACGATACGCATAATAACTAAGGACAAAGCGTACACATATATACATGTGTTTCACTCATTAAAATGTATGTATACTAATAATAACACCAAACTGCATGACTATCATGATCCACACTTCTGTCTAGACTTCCACGGGTTTGGAATCGTTTCTGTTACGTTTGAGTTGTTCTTTGTGAGAAATAAGTTTTGGTGAGTATCTCACACGTACAAATTGAAATCTAGTTACCCGGGGCCACCCATGAATCCCAGCACTAAATTGACATCTAATTCTAAATCTACGCACCCTAATCACCTGGAAAACAAGGTTCATAGACGCGCAACGGTTTTTGGAGTCTTTTCATTAGTCGTTTTTTGGACAAACTAGAATTCTTGTCGATATCTCGAAAACGAGGCGTTTCCAGAATAAATGGGACCCAGATTTGGTTTCACTGACCCAAAAACGTATCACAAGAATGGTTGGGCCCACGTCTTCAGTTCATCAAGGACTCTGTTCAACGCAAATTAAATCATCTGAGAAAATATTGAGTTACGGACATGTAGAACAAAGAAATAAGTCTATAGGCATTCTTCCCCTACCGCGCCGGGGTTTATACGCTATAAAAAAATCATATAGTTGTGACATGTTTGAGACAGACACGGATTTCTCTATACATTTGCCCTTGACTAGAAGTCATCGTCGGATGCAACGAAGATAGACGTTATACCTGTCGGGTACTGGCCGCTGCCACTGGCGAGGTTTCGATTAAATCCTTATCTCATAGGGAATCTAAAAGAACTATAGGAATTTGTTGGGCAAAGTTTGAAATTGAAAAAATATAGGATATCGAAAAATTCTCATTTTCGAAATGTTTCGCGATTACAATATTTCCTCCCCAATCATCATGAGAATTAAAAATGGCACTTCTGTCCATACTTCCATGAGTTCGGAAACATCAGTTCTGTTCAAGTTGTTTTTTGTTAGAAAAAAGTTCGGCTCGGTATTTCTTCCTGTTTTGGTAGCCGATCTGTGTCAATTATGTGCTGATAAGACAGCAGACAATATTTTATTTTTTAAGGCTTATCATATATATTATGATTATAACTGGAATCTCGTATCAGGGGTATACTTAGCCAAATGTGTTGGTTTTTGACCCATATCATAAGTAACAGCTTCACATGGAATGAATGAAACGTGTCAACTTTTTGCGTATTTTGATATAGTCCAAAACAAAAACATATTTAAGCACGAATTTTTGAGATAACAGAGCACAGGAATGTGCCGTTGACAAAATACTTAATAACCGAATATTGTTTTTTTTTTAGAATCGATTGTGAAGAATATTTGTTTCTAGTGTAATGCTGTAGAGACGCAAAAACCACAAAAAGTCGACCGACTTGATAGTTGATACCATTTGTAAGATCATAATTTTGAGATTGTGCATAGATAAGGGGTATATCAAAAAGACTATCTATATAAATACAGACGTTTTTCCAGTTCCTATAAAATATGGAAAAGTGGAGAACTTTAAGTTCCGCAACTAAACCTGTAATTTAATTATATATATACATGTATATACACGAGTATAGCTTCCGCCTTTTGTTGGGTATCTTCGACAAAATTCAAGCAAAGATGACTCTTTATACTTTATTAATCTCTATCTTTCAATGGACTTTGCCATCTTCATCAGGAGCTGCGATAACATTGAGAATAAATAGCAACTATTGTGCAAAATGATTTTAAATTAACTTACAGTCGTATGTGAGATTGTTAGGATAGGTAACCCGAGCGATACGTATTTCTGCTGGTTGGCTTCATCAGGCCCGAAATGAATGCACATATGCAACTACAAAAGTAGTTACAGCCGTATCCGTATGTGTGGGCCTGTGTATCTACTTTTGTAGTTGCATATGTGCATTCATTTCGAGCCTGATGAAGCCAACCAGCAGAAATACGTATCGCTCGGGTTACCTATCCTATTTTCTGCTCGAATCCACTTTCCTCCTTTTTGCGGATTCTGTCCATTATTTTCCATAGGTACCGATCGAAATGGTGATGGATTTGTGTGATTTGGCAAATCGATAAAGTGAAGATACAGTGTTGCCATTTGGGTATACTACCTACCAGCTGTGTAGTACGAGCGATAGATAGCATACTGTTTAACATTTGAAGGGTTATTTCATACTCGTTAGTATACTGTTTGAGTATATTGGTACAAACGATTTCGTAATAAAAAGATAAAGCTGACCGTAAAGGGCACAGAACAAAAAACGTCTCCTGGTAAGGCTACATTTTTAGACATTCGTGTCTATGTCAGTGCGCAAAGATTTCGGATATAGGTACATAAATGTATCTGAGATGATTTACATCTAATATTTATCAATTGGTATGTTTCTCTTTTATAACCCTTACTCTTTTTTCAAATTAAATAAAGACAAAGCATTTGCGCATGACCTTGTGAGTGATATAATCACACTAGATTTGAATTGAAAATTACAAATACCCATCTGTATTTTAAATGATGTAACAAAGGTACTGTAAAAGCGTGATACACGGTCATATTTTGCAACATGAATACTTATCAATGTATCAATTGCGCTATATTTGACCTAATTGAAAATCGTGACCTTTCGGAAATAATCTGTCCCTGTCCTTGCTTTGCGCTGTCACGTTGACAACGTTGGTTGCTCGGGTTTTGTGTTTCATGATACAGTATTTTTTAACAACAGTTTAAAATTAGGTTCCTGATAGGATTGTTTTTCTTGCTGCTCCGATAAATCATAAACTGTGGCCTTTAGAAGATTAAGATATGACCCCTGCAGAGATAAAAGCTTGAACGATATGATGCTTCATATAAAATGGTAAAATCAGAATAACTGTCAGTTTTTAAACTTCCTTTTAAGGCGCATAACCTCACTCTTTGTTGTGTTCGCTATCGAGTGTCTCGCAATTTGTGTTTCTTTTTGTTCAAGCCTGTCTGGTGCCTTGAGGGCTAGTGCAATTCCCTTACTGACCCGTATTTATTTTCTGGATATCCTGACAGCAAAGGGAGGAATGCTGAGAACGACTAAAGACTGTCTAGGACTGCGTGTTCGTCTAAACTTACTGCACCATACCTGGAAGTGGCTACACCAGACCATCACCCTCCACGACTACCTCATCTCTTTGACAGCATCTTGTAAAAACGCTCACCCAAAATCCCTACTAAAGCTCTAAGGGATAGGTTCAACAGGCACAACATCTACAAAACAGGTGTTGCTAGTGAAAACAAAGACTATAGACAATGGCATCCACACAGTGCACCCTAGGCAAAATTAGGCATTTTGTCTCCCGTATTAGTGTTAGAAGATATTCAGCTCCCACTAATGAGAAAGACATTAAAAAATCAGTGTTCCTTTCCCAATCTAGAGATATCTTCACAAACCTCGCTCTTGAAGACTGGCTGTATAAGAACTTTGATTTCAAAAACCATCATATTCTCATGCTGTGGCAAAGTGATCCCTGTGTTGTTATTGGACGGCACCAAAACCCCTGGATTGAAGCTAATTTGCCTGAGTTGCCTCACATCACAGAGAATGGGGTGAAGCTGGCAAGGCGCAATAGTGGTGGTGGTACAGTCTATCATGACAATGGCAACCTGAATCTCACATTCTTCACAACAAAGGAGAGGTACAGCAGAAAATATAACCTGGAAGTCATCACCCGGGCACTTTTTAGGAAGTATAATGCTACGGTGGAAATCTCGCCGAGGGAAGATTTGATGATCAGAAATTATAAAGTATCCTTTGTCATTACACGGATGGATGGACAGGGTGAGTTTTTAGTGTGGGTGTCAATAAATCCATTATTGTGCTTGGTATCTAAAAAGTTGAATACCAAACAGTATGATCTTTACTCAGAAAATATTTTTATCTCTACAGTGCGATCCATAACTACATGGTGACCTGAATATCCATTTTTTGATTGGGAAGGTCTATATTTTGACTGCAGATTTAGATATGATCTTTTGACTTTTACAAGTTGCATCTCTGTAACAGTACTGAATCTTTGACAGGTTTTGGATGGTTTATATAGGGTGATCAAGAATACAAGATAAACAGTTTCTTAAAATTTTTAAATAGGACACCCTGATTCCCCTTTCTACAAGCTTTTTATATAAGGTTTATGGAGGTTTGTACAACTGGTTTTTGCATTATAACTGACATTTTTGTCAATCAGGTATCTAGGTAAATGAAAAATATTACAATAGGTTTTTAAATAAAATAGCATTTAGATGGTAAACGAAGATCATTTGATTTGATCTATTTTTGTTATAAATTAAATCTACTGAGCTTCATGCAATGAAGATGAAAAACCAGGAAGGTGACCCTCAACAAACAGGTATACAAGCTCCCGTAAACCTTATATCACAAAAAAGTTTGTGAAAAGGGGCACCAAACAATATACAGGGTGTTTCATTTGAAAATTTTGAGAAATAGTTAATTTTATCGTTTTGACCACCCTGTATAAGCTACCCAAGGAACTAAAAAAGTAAGTAGATAGGAACAAAATATATCATAAATACTCTTGATAAGGTCTATCCAAATGTGCAATAAAATTAGGGCTTTCCAGTCAAAACGAAATTATGTTGGAGTCAGCATGTAGTTTTGAATCACCTTGTAGAAATAAAAATATTTTCCAAATCAGAAGCATCCTCTTGGCTAACTTTTTTAGATACCATGCGTAATAATGGAGTTATCGATCAAGCCCACACTAAAAGCTCAATCTGTATATGCAGACTAGCTAAGTCCTAGCATAAAAACAATGGTGTAGGTCCTTGAACCCAATGTCTTATTTGCCTTGTCTAGTTATTATTTTCTATTGTATTTTGATTTTTTCTTTTTGAATTATATTCATGTTCATTTGAGTTACATTAGGAATTGATAGCTGGAGAGGGTAAATAGGACTTATCATTAGCTTTGTATGCTACCTGGAAGACAAAAACAAAATACACTGTCACATAATTGTCAGTTCTACTTGAAAAAGACCACAGTGGTGGTCAAAAGGACTTGACAATTTATGTATGGAATTCGACCTCGTTCTTATGATTCACTGGCACAGGAACATCCAGCAGCGAATATGTGGACACACATTTTTTTACTAGACGATGAATTGCTTGTCTACTGGGACGAGAATTACGACCAAAAATTGGCGTTATCACTCTTAAAGTTGCAGTCACCGACTCGGAATTTCGGCAGTAAATTTTCATTATTTGTAAGTGTTGTTTGTTCATGATAAAAATGTTTCGACATTGAAAGTCCGGTAATTGATTTAAAGGTGCGTTCACGGTGAAAGTTCAAAGTTGTCAAGTTGTTACTGGAAAAGCTGATACTATTTGATCACACTCTATAATCTTTTAAGAAAAAAATAATAGATGTGATATAAAAATAACCAACAACAAAAACTGTTGATCAAAACAGCAAAAAAAATTAATCAATAGCTTTTTATAATAATACATACACCCTATCAACATTTTGTCTGTGGACTCTTATCAGCCATTCATTATTACCATAATCTTTAGCAAGGCTAAATATAGGGTAACAGAATTTGCAAAGAGAGGACTTTGTACTTCTCTGACTCAGCATATAAACAATTATCTTTTCTATTCAAATAACCTCGGAGATTTCTTAAATTGTTATTCTTGAATTTGCTAAAATATTTTTAATTATTTCCGTGATCCATCATTTACAGGGTGTTTTTTTAATAAGTATCCAATATTTTACAGGAAGATCCTGGTGTTTTAAGCCAAAAAGTCATTTAAACATTTGGCCTAAAATGTTCAATTACCATGATTCAGGATGTTGAAAATCTCTACATCACTGAAGAGACTCATTTAGATCGAATCATATTTCATCTCCCAATTTGTTTAATGTCAATCTACTATAACTTCATTACTACTATTTTCAAAGCAGTATAGTACAAAGTTTCTTATGTGGATTATATTTCCAAGGTTCAAACCAATTTTTCTGCTAAAGTAATGGTTGCCAAAACTTCTCAAGAGCAACGATATGCGTAAAATTAAGTATCTCGTCTTAAATGCAACGGATGCTTCAAAAATGGCGTAGAAATAATTTTCGCCAGTTAAAGTCTGACCAGGTCCTTTGTTTACACCATGTGTGAAAGAGATACTCGGTGCTCTAGTTTTAAGTTATGTATTTGGATCTGCTAGGGAAACAATAGCGAACTATTTCCAATTGTTTTACTTTATGAATCATTCATGAGAAGCCAGCATTTTTTCACTTGTAACACAGTGGATACAGTAAAAATAGTTCACAATATCTACTGTTTGTTCTCTGAAAGTAACTAAAAATAAAACCAAATCAAGTACATATTAGACAAAAATTATTGGACACATTTTGAATGATCTTTCAACTTTAAATGCATAATGCTTCGTTTAATAACAGCAGTTAGATCACATGTAAACAGGAAGTTATTCTCTGAATATGATGATATATGTCCCATGTGCCAGCTGTATCAAAATACTGTTTATATTTCATGTTAGCCTTGTTTGTTATTAATTAAAAGTGCCTACAGCTTGTTGATTTTTTGTCAATGACATAGAAAAATGTGCACAAAATTGGACTCTTATTTTGTTGTTGTCTACCATATTGATAATCAGTATTGCAAGCTTTGTTTTCCTTAACATTCTCTTAGATTTCTGGTACTGCTTCCAAACTAGGAAGGCCTAATGCCTATCATCACTGTACCCTCCTGGTCAACTCAAATAAACTAGATTTGAGTCTAGCTCTCCAAAAGCAGGATGTAAGTACATTAGTACCAAGTATAGAAAGAAAATTACATTTATTGTTTTCAAATTTTAGATTGAGGTCAAAACGAATGCTTCAAGATCAGTGTCATCCAAGATAATGAACCTATGCGAAGAAGTTCCTAATGTCGATATTGCCAGTTTAACAGAAGCAATCGGATGGGAATATTTGAGAACGCCAGCATTAACAATTACTGATGGTGGAATGGAGTTGGCTAATCAACAAAAAGGATTCCAGATGATCAACCCCACTGAGTCTTGGTTCCCAGGTATGTGTTACAAATTGTTACAAAAACTAAACTACCTTCTGGGTCGAAATAATGTGCCCAGTGTCAACACCATTCATCATTTGGAACTGAAATTTGAACAAGCAGGTGAAGTTAAAGACTTGCCAAGGTCGAGTCGTGCTCGAACTGTTCGTACTCCGGAAACTATCGAGGCAGTTCGTGAAAGTGTAGTGGAGCGCCCTGAGACGTCTACCAGACATCGTTCTCAAGAACTGGGTATTCCATTATGCACTCTTTTAAAGAAAGACTTATATTTGCGGCCATACAAAATTCAGTTAACCCAAGAACTACAGCCTAGTGACCATGAAAGACGCCGACAATACCGTCATGCAATATTGCATCTTAATACCCAAAATAACGATTTTACCGACGACTTATAATGAACGACGAAGCCCACTGCGATATGAACGGATTTGTTGATAAGCAGCTAGGGAAACAATGAATCTTTTTACAATATCTCCGGGACATTTAATTTCTCGATTTGGCGATGTCACCGTGTGCTATTTCTGTATTTTGATTCCAGGGCTCGACAAGATTCGAGAAGACTTCATGGGCTGGGACTGGCGCTATGGCAGAACCCCGGACTTTGATGTAACAAAATCCTTCGAAGTGCCTACGCATTTGACGAACGGCGAACGCCAAGACCTACTGGTCACTATGACTGTAGAAAAAGGCAACATCGCAGATGTGAAATTGAAGCTCCCCAGTAGACTTATCCCCGAGGGATCTTGTGGGGAAGTTAAAGTCGTTACCACGCTTATTGGACACCGGTTCTCAGTAGAAGCACTGAGTAAGCTCAGCAATTTACTCAACTTGGCTGAAAATGAAAGGGATAGATTCGTCACTGAATGCCTGAAGCAAGTGGTCAGTTCGTTTTGAAATAGAGATGACAGGAAGGTTAGCAGAGGCTGAGAAGGGAGGTACAGGAAGTAATCTGGTATAATCTTTGCTGAACGTTAAAAAATCGAATTTTTTAAAATGTTGAAACATCAAAGGAATAACCTAAGCATTCAGTAGTTGATGGAGCACGGATGGAGAAAATTTATCAACTGGTTAGTTTTGAAGAAAATAAAGTTATACCATGATAAATGTATCTTCCGCACAAAAAATCTCGCTGATCATTCCTCCATGTTTCTCAGTAACGACCAGCAGAAGCATCTCGCTACCTTTCTGTCTATACGATGAATGTCTCATAAAAAACTGTCATTCTCAGTACTTTAATAATTATATGGTGAAAACAGTACAGTGTGGATCTCCACTGCTAATTAAATTTCGGGAATTTGTGAATAAAAAACAAGCAAATCAAATTACACGTAAAATTTGAATATCGACCTTCACAATAGTGTCCACACAACGCCGGTATTTTCTCTAGGCTGAAGATCCGAGACCTCACTGCCGTTGACCCCACTGTATTCTATCATTCGTTGACAGAGTATGGGACACCATAGAGGTGATAGGAACCCGCAATTGAACAACCGCAAGAATAAGGATGTTTTCAAGAAGGGTGTACAGATTTTATAGAGGCAAAAGGCCCTACTCGGAGGGCTGACATAGGCAAGGCGGATGAAGAGCTGCCATCGAAGAAACTCTGTATATTGGAAGAATTACCTCCATCGTACCAAGTGCTCGACTGTACCGGTAACAGTTTTAGGCAAACAGATTGTCACACCACTGATTGGCGAGGCCCTTGACTATCTAGAGCTTTTAGGTGCTATCAATTATGCACACCGAATCTTGATTATGAGAACATGCGTTCCAGTTGCAGGAGAAGTCGCTGATGCGTTAGAAACTTTTCCTCACATTAAATGGGAGAACTACGCAGGGGAAATCATTCCACCGGCAAGTGCGAGATTTGTTTTCACTGTATAATAGAAAATGTTCCTCATCACATCACCAGCTTTCAACTAGTCAATAAATGTTATTTGACATTGTATTAAGTTAACCATGAATCGATTTCCTACTTTTGTGTCAGTTTATGATTTTTCTCAATCACTTAGATTCTACAACAGTTCAAATGCTTCTAAAGTTCTGCTAAAACTGCTAAATCCTGAGACTGTTTCAATAGCATATTTTTGTACTTTTTATGGTCAGCTTTATTAGAGAAAAATAGTTCGTTTCTTAGATTGTGGTGAAATTTATTGATGATTACGTTCCATATGATAAATCATAATGTGGTTCATACAAAACATTATTAGGATATATAAAAAGCAAATAAAAAGAGCAGGCTATAACTTTAACCCACTGGCGGTAGCTCAGTGTGCGGTAGCAACGGATAACTGGTTCCTAACTGGTATCTGGCTACAATGATAACCAAATACTAGTTTAAGTGACTGGATATTAATAAAACAAATAACCGCAAAATTTACGAAATTTAGTTATATTCCTACAATCAGCCTTCAGTTAGTTAAATTAAACAGCTAACACTACATCAAAGATAAAGTAAAAAGACAAATAAAGTGTTTTTTCTGTGTTAAAAAAAACAAACTAATGAAGGTTTGAGATCAAAGCAAATCACATCAAAATACGTATATTTCAAGTAGTCCTTTCTTATTTCAAATAAAACAAACTTTAAAAACAAAAGCCGCCATTATCCCTGAATTAGTAAATAAACAGACAATTGCGGTTTATGAATGCCAGTGGTTCTACGGTCTCTGGCTAAAGCCGGTTTTGCTGCTCCTTGTAAAATATGCCGGCTTTAAAAGACAAATATCTCACTGTATACTCTATTACAAGGAGACAATAGGTATACTTTGAAAAACCTTGCCAAGATTGGATAATATTTTTTGCATGGTTTATAATGAAAAATGAATTGTTAGAATAATGTTCCTTTTTCAAAATATTTACAGTTGCAGCTGGTCATTGATAAATGACACATAACCAAATCTAAGTTATCTAGTCTTAAAATGTGATGTGATATTTAATATTTTGATTCGTAATATTACAATGTCAAATGATGAATTGATTTTCAAAGTTCAATGTCATAAATCTAAATGTCATGTTGATGGTTTTTGTTATTTTATGTGTAACTGCCCAGTTATAGTATTTAATTTTTAAAGCTGTTATAGATTTTAAGATTTTACCACTTGGATATATTTGTTAGCGTTTTGTGTTATTTTAATCCTAAGTTTAAGTGCCGTTTTTAATAACGGTTCACAAGAATTAATCATATCATTTTATTTTTAACAGTTTTACATCTAGTTCTGTTTATTTTGTTTCTAGCTTAGGTTTATCCTTGCAATAGTGTTTTGGAGTTGTTGTGCCTTATTTAGTGTTAATAAAATTATAAAAATGTAATAGACTGATTATTGAGGAAGCCCAAACCCACTAAAAGCACTAACCCTAACAGCTCTAGATAACCCCATTGCCTTAGATATTTCACTATCAGAATTATGAAATTAAAAAAAAAAATAACATTTTCCAAGGATATATTGCAAATAAACTGCATTTTCTTTATAAGCGAAAATCTGAACAAATGCAATTTGTGACAAACTAAAAAGTAAAGACGAGACCTAGAAGTATTTTATTCGCTCCAAGATACATTTTGACGTCCTGGAATGATGTAGCACGAAAATTACATTCCTTTTGTATAAAAAATCATATGTATCGTCAAATATTGTGAAAAGCAAAAATAAGAATCTCGCAACAAAAAAAAACTCAAAGCATCAAGTGCAAGTTTTTGATGAACTGCAACGGTTCTGACTAATTTCTATAATGCTAGACGATATTACGAGGGATGTCTTTTAAGTTTTACATATGGAAATAGAACAACACGGTAGGTAGTTTTAAATGACTTTATTATTATTCTCCACGAAGATTAATACACATCTGCCTGCGATCGAACCAATTTTCGAAGCACTTATTCCACTCGTTTGCTGGCTCTGCTCTTCAGTCAACAGGTGGGGTATCCAACGAGAAACTAATTTTCTTACTCCTAATTCTTCATGTAAAATTTTTTGAATTGAGATCTTTGAGATTTCAAGGACGCCTAAATCTCGCGATATGTCAGATGTCTATCTTCAATGATGAGTTTGCGCACAGCATCGACGTTTTCCTGGATGACCGCCGTTTTTGGTGCACCCACCCTGGGATCGTCGCTAAGACTCGCCCGTCCACGTTGGAATTCTCCAAACCAACGGGAAATTGTCGACTGATGTGGCGCTTCGTTACCGAAAACAGACAGTAACTCCGCAAGGCATTCTTGTTGCGATAATTGTCTCTGAAAGTTGTAATAGATTATGGCGCGAAAATGTTCTCGGTTGAGTTCCATTTTTCTAATGACTTGGTGACACTTAAAAATTCACTGTAGTGAGAACACTGCACGTGTTGTTGTGAAACTTAAAATTTAAGTTCACTAAAGAGAGAGATTAAGATTCAGTACTGACGTTCGACCCACGCGACCTACTATGTTTCTATATGCAAAACTTAAAAGACATCCCTCGTATCGCTATTTTTGCCGTTCCAATGGAATTTAGTTTATTTCGGATCATAGTTGCGATTAATTGACCACACTAACAGTCCAGTTCTATTGCTGTTGGATATCACTTGTCCTATGTTCTATTCAAGTTTTCGTTCTATGCCGTATCGTTGCTAGGCAACGGCGATGTGACGTTTGTCACAACACGATAAATATTTACCGTTAATACGTCACCAAAACTTGAATAATTCAAAACTTTTCAAAAATCAGCAAAAATGTTCATTTACTTGAGTAAAAAGGTAAGGCTAAACGGTCCACATGAGTTGCATAATTACAGCATTTGATATGTTATAGATTGCTATGCCCAACAATACTAAAATCAGAGCTATTGCTTGGAATAAGCAGGATGGTTATATCGCTGTTGGTGGTGAAATCGGATTATTAAAAGTCCTGAAGTTAGATAGTTGTAAGTATACACTGACAGCATCAATTAAATCATATCTATAGAGAACCAAATCATTAAAAAATTGTCCTTAACCTTATCCTACATGTTTGTCTCACTAATTTATCTCATGCTTTGCTAGCCATTGAATGAAGCCACAGATGTAGAAGAAAAACGTTATCAACGTCTTTAGATAGTACTTTGAAAAAGGCTCCACGAAGAAAATGTCAATAAAATTTTCTTTTACATCTGTACTTTTGATGGCATCTTTGACATGTACTGATGGTGTTAAGATATTGTTTTGCTAATCCCGCATGTTTCTCTGGCTGAATCAAACCACATATGTTTAAAATCTCTCTTTTTATGTTACATTTTGGTCCATAGTACAATTGACTCCTGAAGAAGGTCACTGTCAAGACTGTACGTTGTACAATAAATAAAAATGTTAAACATACATGCTTTGATTCCGACAGTATAAGTTTTAGATGTTACAGATTGTTTTGTGCTACAGAAATATTGCTCCTACATATTATTCCGGCATAAATGTACCCTTCAACTCAATATATCAATTTTTATCTAAAGCTACAGACCCAGAAGGGACTTCTAATAGAGGACTAGCTGCATCAAGCAATTTGTCAATGAACCAAACTCTGGAAGGCCACACTGATAACATTAAAGTCTTGGTCTGGAATGAATCTCACAAAAAGTTAACAACCAGTGATGAGAATGGCGTGATAATTGTTTGGATGTTATATAAGGTTTGTACCAGTATCTTCATTGTATTTAAATATCATTAGAGTATTTTCTGTTCTTAGAACTTATGGATTTAAAAATTGATTTTTGTTGAATGCCGCCAAACTTTTGCTAAGGTTTTATTGTATTTATGGGGCATGTTGTATACTGAATTGGCATTTTCAGGGAGCATGGCATGAAGAAATGATCAATAACCGAAAAAAATCTACAGTTGTTGGTATGGCATGGAGTGGAGATGGCCAAAAAATATGCATTATATATGAAGATGGAGCTGTTATAGTTGGCTGTGTTGGGGGAAACAGAATCTGGGGTAAAGAACTAAAGCATGTGAAACTATCTGGTGTGCAGTGGTCACCTGATGGTAAATTACTTCTATTCTGTTTGAAAAATGGAGAGGTACACTTATATGATAATCAAGGAAACTTTGTGGTAAGGAACTGTTACTTTTTTTATTACAATATATTATTCTTGAAGGCACAACCCATAATTTAATTTATGTTTCAGATGTATATAAACATTGTATGTGATGATACTAAGTTAGACACAAACCCTATAGTAGGACTTGACTGGTACAATGGGACAGATGGATATACTTTTGCATTTTGCCCAAACCTTGCTATACTTTTTGACAATGGAAAGGGCCAGCTTATGAGAAATGAAAGTGACACCGGTATGTATACTTATTTTTCACACCGAAGCAGCAGTGTAACTACTAAGGCACCATGGCAGCCATGAGGATCTTAAAGAAACCTTACTAACCTGATTTTTGAACTGCCACTGACTTTTCTTAAAATAAAAAAAACGGCGTCAAGTAGATTGACTGTGTACTTCCTAGGCCTTCATTGGAGCTTCCAAAGAGCAGCAGCTTCTTAATAATAGAAGTATATTATACATCGGACTTTTCTCATTTAATTTTCACGTGGTTACCAGGATCAGAAGCTTCTTAATGATAGAATGTATTTGACTAATACTAACAGTATGATATTAACAACCCAAAATCCGAGCGGTACTACTCCAATTCGAGATTTTTCGCGATTACAATGCTTCCTCACCAGTTGACGTAGGAAGTAAAAATGAAACCTGTATTCATTTGACATAAAAAAATGCCTTACACGTATGCTAAATTTTATTAAAATATCTGAAGTGGTATTTTCAGATGTTCATAACAAATTATTTATTTTTGAAAACTTTACCACCCTGTATCTCAAAAGTTAAGAAGTTTGAGACATGCGTTCATATCTTAAAATGGGGTCAAAAATCGCCCTCTTAAATATTGTTATTCAATAAGGAAACATTTATAATAAAAAAAGCCATTTACGATGCTTTCGCTACTTCAGATCCAGTGGTAATAGATACAAGAATGAAAGTAGTGCACTGCAGTTGGAATCACAATGGTACGCTTTTGGCTATTTCTGGAAAGCAACGTATGGATGAAAAAGAAGTAAACCTAGTCCAGTTTTACAGCCCTTTTGGAGAGGTATATGTACTAAACAAACTTGTTTACATTATGTATGTTACATGTACATGTGCGTTCTGTTTTAGCATTTACGGACCTTAAAAGTTCCTGGTGTATCGATTTCATGTTGTGTATGGGAAGGTGGATCTTTGAGAGTTGCTCTGGCAGTGGATTCAAATGTGTTTTTTGCCAATATCCGACCAGATTACAAATGGTGCTACATCAAGAAAACTGTAGTTTACGCTTCTTGCAAACCTCCAAAACCTGGCATATGTCTCTCGTTTTGGGACACAACCAATAATCAAGTAGGCATACTGAGTGTTTCAAATTGGTCTCTCACCGTTAAGATTTCGGAAGCAGTGAGAGATTTTTCGAATTGTCCCTAAATTGTTTTTATTTTTTACGGTCTTTGAGATGAGGTTTCAAAATAAAAAGTACTTTAACATTGCCACTGGTTCTCCTCTACAATGTGGCGTGAATAAAATTTCAATATGATGTTTCATCTCTTGTCCTCAGTTGGCAATGTTAATGTATGACATATTTTACGTTTTTGGAATCGGAATTAAAAACTATTCACCGCAGTAAAAATCCACTATGACGTCTATAAGAAAAAATAAAAATGATGATCAGTTTTTTCAAACACTCGCGTCGCGTTTTACCGCTAGGCAGGCAATACAGAGGTAGTTGATGCATTTCAACTAATCTATATTCAGGGTCTTCGAAAAATAGGCGGAGATATTTTAGATGGTGATTTCTTGTTGAAAAATACTAAAAAAGTTTCTATAAAAATGGGTCCGGAAACGCAGGCTTTTCAAGACAGGGTGATAAATTTTAAAAAAATCCGTAGTATATTGTTGAAGAAGAATGCAGAAATGATTTTATGTTTTCCAAGGCACTTTTGATTTTTGTAGCAAAAGTTAATAAACCAATTTTGTCCGGTGACGTGCAAAAAAACGTTATTTTTTTTTTTCGAAAACGAAGTGTGATACGATAAAATACGAGAGACAAAGAAGTTGCATTTTTATATGCCTACTCAAACAACAAATATTAAAGTTACGAAAAAGGCAGTGGCGTATTTTTTGGCAATAATATTCGCTAAAATGCCCCCCGGGACGCCACTGGACCCAAAAATTTTAACCTATTTAGGGCTACATCAGCCTCTTAATACAATAAATAATATTGCCAAATTTCAACAGAATCGAATAAACATTTTTTAAGATATTAATGAAAAAAGAAAAAAAATTATCACCCTATATCTTGAAAACTCCGGACCCATGTTATTGAAACTTTTTTCTTTTTTTAACAAGGAATCACCCTCTAAAATTTGTCGAACACCCTGTATTGTTTGAATATACATACAGTTTGCCTTGTCAACTGTAACCATGACCAACCGCAGACAGGGCTGTTTCATGCTTATTAGCAACTCATCAGTGCGATTTAGGTCTAGTCGTGGAAACAGATAAAATGGAAAGCAAGCAAGTGGTTACGATTTTTTTTGCAAGGACGGTAACATGTATACGATTTTCGAGTTCGAATCCCGCCAGCGCCCATTTTTTATTTTCTCGCAAGTTATCGCTTTTGAAATACTCTAAACATTGTGCTCAAGTAGTTGGAAATATAACGATCGCAATTCGAACTTTTCCAGTACCATACAAGATGGGTATCAGTTCTTCTCGCCATAGCTGGATATGGAGATTATTGTATTGCTGCTACTAGAGCTGAAACTGAAGGATCTTTAGGAAAATACAATTTACAGTTGTTCAATACACTTGGTACAGCAGTTGATGGTATGTGCCTAAGGATACGTGAAATGACACAGTGGTGTAACATTTTTTATTTATTAATATATCATGATGAACAAAAAAATGGTATGTGAGCTACTAACTTTGAATTTTGCAGCTAAGTACATCACTATCGAACCGATTGGCGTTGCAATGAATTCCTATCAGGTTTTTGCTGCATCTAAGAATAATTTTCTAGTGTGGCACTATAAAACGCCGAAATCAATAACAGGTAGGTGGTATAGCGACATGGTCTAGTATTAATAAAAAAAAACTTCATATCGAGACGGGTCGAAAAGCATCTCGCATAGTATACAAAAGGTTCCATTTTTATGAAATATCTCAAAAACTAATAGCTAATTTTAATAATAGTTTGCGGATAACTAATGCTATTTAGAAGGAATCAACATGGTTCGCTAAGAAACGTATTTATCGAGATATCTTGAGTTGTCTATACTTTTTGAACACCATACCTATAAGCTTATGTCTCCCCGAATTGGTTCAGACATGATGCTGACATTTTTATTTAGATCGATAGAAGACTTTATAATAAAACGGTTAGATCGATATGAATGCTATAAATAAAGATACAATATATGTCGCAAAGTCAACAGGACTTTTGAAATATATCCGATACAAGTAGCGGCATCCATTATCGGTGACTAGCGTTGGATATGCACATATTTCATTGATGCTTTGTCAAAATTGCATGACAATCGAACCACTTCACGCGGAGTTATCGCGAAGTGATAGTACCTTTTTAGCATCGGTCGAAACATGAGCATCGAACAAAGGGCCAATAAACTTGGTAAAACGTTTACCGAAACGCATCAGATGTTGATGCAAGGGTATGGTTCATGGTTCAAAGAGGGTCGTGAGTCGCTGGCCAGTCAAAATTTGTAATTACGCCAGAAACCGCCAAAACAAGGCATGAATTTATCAGAAATGAATTCAACATTCGAGATACATCATCAAAGAGGCTAAAAAAGACAAAAACTTTCTGTGGAACACTGTGTCTGTTGACGAAACGTGGTGTTTTAATTATATATCTATATAATCATTCACAAGGGTTCGTTCCATCGTGTCAAACGGTTAATGCTATGTTTTATCTTGGTGTTATGAGGCGTTGGCGGTCGCGTATTGGGCCAGAATATTGCGAAGAAGGAAGCTGGTGCTTGTTGCACGATAATGCACCATTTCATCGATCAACGCTTGAGTCCGATTTTTTGACAAAAAAATGCATTTTAACCATCAAACACTCCTGATATGGCACCGTGTGACTATTTGCTGTTCGGTAAACTACATTTGCCCATGAAGGGACAGCGGTATGCCGACGTAAAGGCGTCGCAAACCAAGCTAAAATCATCATTCGAAAAGCTTTTTGAAGAAGACTATTTTGAATAAAATAAATTCGATTTTCCAAAACAATAGTTTGTTCATTTTTTCCTTTGTCCTGTTTACTTTACGACAGTCCTTGTATTATGGATTAGAAGGATCGATGTATAACGCAATGAAATATACTTTTTAGCTGGATCTGTCAGATGCAAGATGTTCCATATAGACGATAGCCCTTCTGGAGCAGTGGAAATAATCCAGGAGCTTGATAGTATAAACGCAGTGCCCGCAAGCATGCATGACACCATAGACCCTATCTGTTGCTTAACTGCTACAGACAGGTGCCTGATTATTGGGAGAGAATCCGGTCTGATACACTACTACACTCTACCACATATTGTCCTTACAAATAGGTACAAGAATGCTGCCAGACCTCACAAGATGACGGTGAATTGTAATTCTACGTAAGTGACACGAGGTGTGTAAATTAAGTGATGAGACTGGCATCGTAGGCACCACTGGAGGCTCCAGGCTTGGAGGGCGGACAGGGGAACATGTGATCCTTATTCAGTACAAATAAAAATTAACATCGACCAAGCTTTGCGCATACTGAATTGACATTTTCCTCCCATGTCAGATGCGAGTCTAAAATGACCCCTAAGAATCTAAATGACATGGATGGTTTTATTTATTTAATTTTAATTTAGACTTAGAGCAATATAAGTTGGTATGAATATTGATTCGTAATTGCTCATTTTCCATAGGCGTTTGGCGGTTATAGACGTGGCTGGAGTGATGACAGTCACTGACATATCTGAAGGTGTGGGGAGACCCAAAACTGCTGCCCAAGGTAACAAGTTGGAACGAAAAGATGTCTGGGCTATGTGTTGGGCTTCTGATAACCCTCAGCTATTAGCTGTCATGGAGAAAACGCGCATGTACATCTTCAAGGGGATATATCCTGAAGAACCTGTTGCTTGCTCCGGGTATATTTGCAATTTCAATGTAAGTAAATTTAATTTAAAGTTCACACTCAAAAAAAAGATTTCTAAACGTCCAAAAATGTAATCGTATGTACCGGTTGCGTGATTCTTTATTTCGATTTCTATATTTCTATACCACATTCCAAGAGAAACGGTAACGCTGCGGAGAGTTCCAGAGCCAGCCTCATTAATATTTGTTCATCTGCGTTATTTTCCGGACTTTATAGACATGTCGTTACGTACTTCAAAAAATAGTGGTTTTTCGCTAAAGTGCAAAAGATGACTTGAGTATATTTCAGGACCTAGAAATTCAGGCAGTCCTATTGGACGAAGTAGTAGACTCACATGATAAACCTAGCAATGATCACATCATCAAGTTGGAAGTTAAGAGTCTAAGAGACACCAGACAGTTGCTAGAAAAAGTTGGCATCAACGAAGCTTTCCAGTTTGTTGAAGATAACAGGCATCCTAGGCTGTGGTATGTTGAATTATACTGGATTTGATGAAGTGTTGCATATTTTAAAGCTGAATAAATCTGTAGTATACACTTCGATATCAATAGCATAAAATGGAAACTCGAAAATGGGTGAAGCAATGAGTTTTGATTTCAGGAGATTGGTAGCTGAAGCTGCTCTCAAAGAATTGGATCTAACAATGGCAGAAGTATGCTTTGTAAGATCGAAAGATTATGCGAAAATTAACTTTGTCAAAAAATTGAAGGACATAAAGAGTGAAGCTATTAGACGTGCTAAGGTTGCTATTTACTTTAAAAACTTTGACGAAGCTGAGAAAATCGCCATGGAAGCTGACAGAAGGTAAATTATAATTCTTGCAAAAATAAGCAAATGTTTACATACACCAAGAGCCTTAAGATAAACGAGATATTAGGTTCTGAAAAAACCTACAATGTAAAACCAGCTGTTTTTTTACAGAGCGTATTCGAAAATTCTTCCTGAAAAGGAAAGTCACGACTTGTAGACCACCTTATTTTATTCATGCTCAACAAGCACTTTCCTCCATATAACCTCCTCACTTTGTAAAGGGTGCGTCATCTATTACTTTTTTTTTCTATTTGAGAAATCAACACGCTTTTTACGAGGGGAAATCGATTTTTTTATTGATAAATGAAGGTTGGTTTATGCCATTTATGTATGAAAAATAACATCAGTCATGTGACCACCGCGGCTTCGTTTACAGGCCAACATCCGAACATCAAAATTTTCAATGACTTTTCCCAGAATAATCGGGTCTATGGCCGCAATTTCAGTCCAATATTGCGCTTTAGGTCTTGAATTGTCCGGGGACCATTCCCATACACTTTTCCTTTCAACAATCCCCAAAGAAAATAGTCAAGAGGTGTTAAATTAAATTATGCGGTCTTGAAATTTCGTGTGCAATAAGATGATTGTTTGGCGAGATGTGGGAGCCGTTGCTCCGTCTTGATGAAACCAAAGATCGTCGGCACCAATACGATCCAATTGTGGCCACAAAAAGTCTGTTAACATGCCGCGATAACATTCCCCGTTGACGGTAATGGCCTTTTCTTCGGCATCTTCAAAGAAGAATGGTCCAACGATGCCACCAGCCCATAATCCGCACCAAACAGTCACTTTTTCAGGATGGAGAGGTTGTTCGTGATATTGGTGTTGATTTTCAGCCCCCCCAGAATCTGCAATTTTGGTTATTTACGTACCCATTGAGGTGAAAATGAGCCTCATCAGAAAGGAACACTTTGGCCGAAAAGCCGTCTTCTCTTTTTAGCATCCAATTAACAAAAACACACCGCTGTTGCTGGTCTGCTGGCTTCAATTCTTGTGTTAGTTGGATTTTGTATGGATGGAGGTGTAAATCAACGTGTAAAATCCGGCGTAAAATGCGTTGTTGTAAACGAATCCATGCCTATAAATGGCATACCTTTGACAGTTCATTTATGACTTTTGACTCACATGGTAACACATAAACTTATAGGTAACAAAAAAGTAATAAATGGCGCACCCAGTTCAAGGCCCAGATAAAACCGAGTATTGTTCACATGTTTCCGACTGATCGATGCCTCTTTTCTAACGGACAGTCTCGGAATCCTCTCACACAATCGGCGATCCAGCTCTCTTATACCGCTATGTCAACGGGATTTACTCCTCCGCGCGATACGCCTGCCAGACAGACCCTGACTTCGGGCTCCGATCCTAACTGTGTCGAACTTCGTACATCATGAACTGGCCTGTACGATCGCTCTTTTGTCACTAGGGTGTCGAGATTGTGGAACAACCTACCTGATGAGGCTTTTCCTCGTTCTACTAACCTTAGGCGGTTCAAGAAGTTTCCTTTAGCTCCTCATTCAGCCATGGTATTTAGGATTCTACCATCGGTATAGAAAAATATATAAATACAATGGATAACACTATTGTCCTAAGTAGTTATTGGTCAAGTGCAGCAGTAAGTTGTATTATTCCCTGTTTTTAGCGATATGGCATTGAGCCTACGTGAGACTCTTGGAGACTGGTTCAGGGTTATCCAGATATTAAAAAACGGAGTACCAGCACCGGACCATCTTTTGAAAACTGCATATAACTGTACAGCTGATTATTTCGCGCATTTCAACAACTGGTAATGTATTGATTTTAATAAGTGTCGCTTGATTGAAGATACTTTAGGGGTGGGGCACAGGTTGATGAAATAACGGCACATTTTTTTTTGAACGAATTTCAGGGCATCGGCAGTAGAATACTACGAACTAGCCAAAAACACTCCTAAGGTAATAGAATGCTACTGCCAGCTAGAAGACTGGAAGCGCCTGGAAGCTACGATAGATACTCTTCCGGAAAAGCATCCACTCTTACTGCCAATTGGAGATTATTTTGCAGCGAACGCAGTTCATAGTGAAGCTGTCAAAGCGTATGGAAAACTCGGCAAAATAAAGCTGGCCATACAGCTGTGCATATCACATAACCGATGGGATGTTGCGATCGAGCTAGCGAAAACGTACAATATATCAGAAATTGCTGACTTGCTATTGAAGTACACAGACCATTTGGTGGAACAGGGCCAGCTTTGGGAGGCCATACAAATGAACTATCAAGCTAAGTTTTACTATAATGCTGGACAGCAAGCCTTTAAGGTATTTTATCTCAATAATCTCTGCAGTGACCTGTTATCCACGCTTTTCCTTCCCACGCCTACTGTTTTCCTTCAAAACAAGGATAAACATTTTTTTAAAATTACCGAAGCCTAGAAAGATTGATATTCAACTCAAGTTGGGTACTTTATTTTGAAGTTTCATTTATACCATTTATGTATGAAAAATAATATCGCTCAAATGTTCACCACGACTGGATTTACAGACGTTCACGCGATGGTCGAAATTTTCAATGACATTTTGCAACATGGTCGGTTCTATGGCATTTATCTCGGCAATGATGTTGTTTTTGAGTTCTTGGAGAGTGGCTGGTTTGTTGACGTAGACTTTGCTTTTCAAATATCCCCATAAAAAGAAGTCCAAGTGAGTCAAATCGCACGATCTTGGTGGCCATGGCACATTTCCTCTGCGCGAAATCACGAGATCACCGAAGAAGGACTGCAATCGATTGATATTGACGTTGGTTGTGTGGTATGTTGCACCGTCTTGTTGGAAATAAACATCGTCCATATCCATTCCTTCAAGTTGCGGCAAAAAATAGTCCTCTATCATCACGTGATATCGCTCAGAATTGACGGTATCGCCGTCCCCGGCCGCATTTTCGAAAAAGTAAGATCCGATGATGCCTTTTGACCACAATGCACACCACACAGTCACTTTTTGAGGATGCATCGGCTGCTCTTGATACTCACGGGGATTTTCGTTCGCCCAGATGCGGCAGTTTTGCTTGTTTACCGTCCCATTCAAAGTGAAATGCGCTTCATCGCTGAACATGATTTTTGATGAAAAATTGGCACCAATTTGGCGGTGTTCAAGGAGCCAATCTGAGAACGTTCGGCGCGAAAAATGGTCGGCCCGACGCAGCTCTTGCGTCAATTGGATCTTGTAGGCGTGTAAATTCAAATCCTTGTGGAGAATGCGGAGCAAACTGGTTCTCGAAATGCCCAATTCTTGGGATCGACGCGTTGTTGATTGTTTCGGATCGTCTCTCACACTCTCCTTCACAACAGCAATATTTTCCGGTGTGCGAACGCTCCTTGGCCGGCCAGAGCCTGGCAGATTTTCCACAGAACCTGTTGCCTCGAATTTACGCACCAGACGACCGATGGTTGTTTCGTTTGGGCGGTTGTTGCGACCGAAATGTTCACGAAGCGCGCGAAACGTGTTTTTTATTTTTGCACCATTTTTGTAGTGCTCTTGAATAACTTTAATGCGGTCTTCAATCGAATACGACTCCATAGCGATCAATGGTAAACATTCAACTAACAAAATGACATGTCGGTGACAGAAAACAAAGATGGCGTCTATGTAAATTGACGTTTACTTTCCTGCGTCCCTATTGGACAACCCTTTATATGAATTGAAGTGCAAACCGTCGCCTACAAGATTTCGAGGTTGGTTCATTTTAAAAGTTTTCAACGTTGCTTAGAAGCGAACTTGATTTTTGCAGACGAAAAACCACGTCAAACATTTCAGTCGGTCTGACTATCAGCTAATCCTTGGGCCGTTTATAACTTTGAAAACACAGCTCGGATTTAGATAAAACTTTCAAACAAGGTTACTACTGTGCCGAAGACAAAAAAGCTTTGTAGTTTTTGAAAATCGGTCCAGTAGCGGCGGAGAAAGATGCCAAAATCGAAAAAATAAAACTCGCGTCGTCATCACTTGAAGCAACATAATGCTTTCGTAGCCACACTGCGTGAGGTACATATTTACTGACATATGTACCTCACAAAAATGAAACTAGGATAAGGTACATCGGGGATATGTTTTGTGATATGCTAACTTCACGCGAGTTGAGCTTTTTTTTCGTTTCTTTTACAAACATGTGATCTGTTTTTAGGTAGCTAAGCAAGATTCAATGAAAAAGGAGAGAAACCTTGTACGTATTTATAAATACTATGTTTACGCTGCTAAATTGATGGATCTTCAAAAAGTCAAGTCAGAGGGAAGTGGTGAGTGTGAAAACTACCGTAGATGCTTCAAAATATCTTAAACAAGCCATTTCGACCCTGCCATGGCAGTACTTGAAATGCCGTACGAAATAAGTAGTGAATATGTTACTTTAACTTTTTACGCTTTCGGTGTTGCTTTATCCCACAAATTAACTTTGTTAGTTCAAACGTAGTTGTTTCTAAAAAGAAAATTCCTAACTTTCAGGACACTCTGTATAGTTGTGTCCACAGTACGTAGGCTTATTTTCAGACAGGACTTTGAATTGGGTTGTATATTTTCTAACTTTCAGGACACTCTGTATAGTTGTGTCCACAGTACCTAGGCTTATTTTCAGACAGGTCTTTGAATTGGGTTGTATATCTTCTGGTGAAATATGTTAATAGCTTCAGAATGATCGAGAGTCACTTCTTGAATTTCTGCCTTATTTTTAGAGACCACTCAGTATATTCCAAATAATCTCTTTTAGGTGACTGGCAGCCCGCGGATCCGCACTTATATGAGAATTCATGGAGGGGAGCTGAGGCATATCACTACTATATGATGTCTCAAAGATATCTCTATAGTGGGAAGTTACATGACGCTCTTTGCGTATCATACAAACTGCAAGATTATGTTAAATACATTCCAGAGAAGGACGTTTATTTACTAATCGCCCTAACAGCTTGCCTTGACAGATCGTTTGATATTTGCTCCAGGGCTCTTATCAAACTGAAAAGTCTGAGAAATGTGAGTGACGCTTTTTTCATAATCACATTGTTGCTCCTTAACATGAATTCAGAGATTTGCCCTTAAAATGCAAAAAAATATTTTTTGCAGTTTAAAAATAAAAAACAATTTTTTTAATATCTTCAAAACCGTCCACTGGAATGAACTAAAATTTTGTATGTGGATTTATCTAAGTCTTGTATGTGCATTGTTTCCGTAAAAATAAAAAAAAACAAATCGGGCACCGTTATAAGAAGCACTGTACGTTGTTTCAGAGTACCCCTGAAGAACAAGAGAATTACAAGAAACTTGCCTGGGATATTTTCAGACAAAATGAACCAAAAAACGTCAAAGAAAAACATTTGAAGTGTGACAGTTGTGACGCACTTGTCCCAGACTGGTAAGTTTTATATTAGGTGTCCCATTTTAAGCCTACGAAAGCTACGCATCCTAGAAAAAAGTTTCAAACAATATTTGTAAGCTTTCGGTGGGGCAGAATGATGGTGACCTTGTACCGCGATCTTCAAGGTCATGTCAGGGTCAAGCTAATATTTTCTAATGGAACTCCCGCTTTTTACACAAGAATCCCAATGTGACCTTGACCTCAAATACCATTGAAGTTTGACACGAGGTTGACGTCATGGTGTGATTCGAACGTAAAATATCCTGATTTTCCAAATTCCTGAAAGAAATGAGGTGGTTACCTTTCATCAGAGTGTGATTTTAAATCGAGCTAGAATGAGATTAGGTCTAAAGATACGACGTGCGTCATTACTGTCATAGGCGTCACTCACCGCGCAGGTAAACCGAACTGTTTGTGTATAAATAGGATTTTCTCAAACTGAAAATTATAATAACGAACTTGTCGATTTGACCGTAGTTTGCGGTGAACATCACTAAGATGCTGCTGATGCTTTCCCGAACGTTTCCAAACCGCACTGTTTTCGCTGCTGCTTTTGTTTCAAAAAAATATGAAAATGATTCAAATATTAAAATATTACTTTGCAAACTAGTTAGTAACCGGTGTGACGTGAAACTACTTTTCTTCAGGAGTACCTCGTGTGCACACTGTGGAGTCCATTATCCCAGCTGTGTAGCATCTGGCAGGTCGATTATTGGAGGTGAGCAAATATGGATTTGTAAAGAATGCAGACACGCCTCATTGAAGAGCAAAATGCATTTCCAAAATAGTTGTCCTTTGTGTCATGCAAAGATTTAGTTGTTTTGATTTTCATTCCGATTGTTCCGTCCACAACAAGCAAATCAAGCTTTTGAGATACTGGTCCAAAAGAGAAGGCCATAGGCACCCGCATCAGGGGGGGGGGCAGGACTGTGCCCCGCCACTTTTGAGAATTTTCTACCCGCCGCTCCTCAAAAAGTTTTGGGGGCAGATACACTTCAACAAAAATTCATGCGGGCACCCATGGCAGCGGTCACTATTTTGTCGAGCTAACTATAGTCAGAATCAATTGCAACTGTCTCTTTCATGTGAAAATTGAAGCACCTCTGCCTGAGTTGAATGATTTTTTGATTTATATCGCTCTTCAAATTTTCCCTGGCGCAAAATATTGATGAAAACTGGATCTCAAAACTTGTTTTGCAAAGTTGTTTTTGTTGTATGTTCTTTGTCCGTTGTTTGAAATAAAAATTCGTTTATTTTTTGGTAGCATTTTATTATAAATGTCTGAAAAACACGAACTCTTATAAAAAGTTGAAACTGTTGTGAAAGACTGCACTAAAACAGCGTGGATCAATAAAAATGCTAAGTACCTATTATTGTTAATATACAGTTTTATTTCTCATGTCACTCTGCAAGATGGACAGGGCAAGTCGGATATACTGCTCAAAGTAAGACTTAGGAAGACACTAAAGGTAACATTTATAGACGTTTCTTGAGGGTTGAGTGTCATTTGAGCAAGGGATCATCTCTCTTTGGACTGAAAAAAGATAGCAATGCTTTCTTGATGAGCGTTTAAGGCATTTTACATAAGGCTGTGACCAGTGTCATCAAATTTTTAAAAGCTGTGTTAACAACTTTTAAAGCCTTTTGCAACTCTTAATTGGCACTCAGCCCTTAAGGGTGGACTATAAATGCAGGTCTTGCCACAAAACTTCATCTGACAGTCAAAATAATATTACAAAATATCCTCTAGTATCTGATCACTTTGTTCTACTGACATTTCGTGGCCTCCATTTTCCAACAAGTTAGCATCATCCATTCAAGAAAATGGTATAACGTTCGGCAACGCGGCAAATTACAGCCACGCTCTACGCCCTCTCTCGCACACATTGAAAGTGGTGCTCAGAAACGTAAATGAATTTCACTGAGAAGGAAATCAAAATCACTCATAACCACTGACAATTGTATATGGTTATTTTAACTGACATTCAAAAAAATTCAGTCAAATGTACCATATTTTATTTTTTTATACTCCAACTACCACGAAGGCCTAAGGCCTAAACACCCATGAGGTGCCGTGGGGCTATAGACGCAACATGCACACATTCTGGCCGCCCCGCCTACGAGATCCGCCGGGTGGTACCTCCGCGTTCGACAGTCATAGACCGTCTACCATCTACGGATAATCACAACACCCATGGCCAAGACAAAAATTTCTCTTGGGACCACTGCGGCCACTGCTGCTGCCTATTCTTTTTTTTTATACTCCAACTACCACGAAGGCCTTTTTTTCTTTTTTTTATACTTCAACTACCACGAAGGCCTAAGGCCTAAGCACCCTTTGGGTACCGTGGGGCTATAGGGGGATACATGGGAAAGGGGGAACGCCACACGGTCTCTGGCGAGGGAACACGTGTGCATGCAACATGCACACATTCTGGCTCCGCCTACGAAATCCGCCGGGTGGTACCTCCGCGTTCGACAGTCAGAGATCGACTACCACCTACAGACAATCACAACACCCAAGGCCAAGAGAATAATTTCTCTTGGGACGGGATGCGAACCAGCGCAGCGCACGGCGACTGATCAGGAGACCGAAGCATCTACCACTGAGGCCACTGCTGCTGCCTATTCTTTTTTTTATACTCCAACTACCACGAAGGCCTTTTTTTATTTTTTTTATACTTCAACTACCACGAAGGCCTAAGGCCTAAGCACCCTAAGCATGCAACATGCACACATTCTGGCTCCGCCTACGAGATCCGCCGGGTGGTACCTCCGCGTTCGACAGTCAGAGATCGACTACCACCTACGGACAATCACAACACCCAAGGCCAAGAGAAAAATTTCTCTTGGGACGGGATGCGAACCAGCGCAGCGCACGGCGACTGATCAGGAGACCGAAGCATCTACCACTACGGCCACTGCCGCTGCCTATTCGCTGGAGACAGCAAATCTTTGGATTTGAGACTTTAGTTTCATGTCAGTATTACCATATCGTTCTTAGCAATGTAATCCAAATGACCCTGTCTCAGTATGGAAACTTAAAACCTTTTTTCAACAGTACACGCAATTATTCACTTATTAAACATACTTAAAAATAATGCAAACATTAGCAGCTCAAGCAATGTTACCACAACTCAAGTCTTTTATCACTAAATGAACATATTAGTGGCAAAATGATGTACGATTTGGTTTGAGTAAATTCATCCTTAAAGTTGTAGTAAATAGTATTAGAACTTGTGGTATGGCAGACATTATTTCATTGATGGAAAACATAAGTAGCGTATATATACAAATACATACATATTTATGAGATCGTCCATTGTTTTTATTCCAGTTTTAAATCCTGTTTTTGTTTTTGACTAGTGCATAGATAGTATAAAATATGTTTGATAAGTTCCCTTTAAGAATACCTTTCGGGGCTCCCCTATGGAAATACAGCATGTCCCGGAATCACATATCAATCTAGATGACAAAAATAGTTCTAGCATTTCTATAAATTGTAACTAAACGGCATGGTGTTGGAAGTCAAAATACGTAACAAAAACAGGATTCAACTGCTCAATCAGATAATGTGCTGAATGAAAGACTTTCCACAAATTCAGATGTACTTCATGCGATGACTTAACAAAATAATACAAAATATATACAAAACAAACTGTGAATATTACAGATTTATAAAAGTTGAAATAATCGATTCACGCATAAACGCGATAAAAAAGAGTGAATACCTACGCGTGATTTTTTCAAAGGTAGTTTTTTGAAAAGAACAGTATTTTATGCTTTTGGGAAAAATGAATCTCCTATAAGTTATAAATCGCCTTACTCATCATGTCTAGTACAAATTTGATGAGAACATTAAAAATAATCGTTGACCAAAGTTGAAAAAACAATCCAATGAAAATTACCCACTTTAAAGACTTTTTCTGTTTCTTTTTCTAGTCTCACCTTGTTTATTCACAACTTTTAAAAATTTGAAACCCAAAAAATTTGTCTTAAAAAACATAATACAAACATCAGATATGTTTGGTATATACTTCTCAAGGACATGACATTCAAATGGAAAAATTGTATCATTACATTATACATTGTGTCACAGTCACTCTCAGAAAAACACGTATATACATATATGCAAGAAAGATATAAACCCAATGAATTCACGCAAAACAAAAGATGCAACGGGCACAAGAGTAAACAGCTAACGAACAAAAATAATTTTGTTACGTAAATGCGTATCCACAACCGTTTTCTATACAGTTCCATCACACCATGACATACAGTAGGGTGAGTTTTTGGTGTGGTTAACATCATGCTCCTTACTTGGAAAATATTTTTATTTCTACAGGTTGATTAATAATTACGTGGTGACACAAATATACATTTTTTAAATGGAAAGACCTATATTACAGATTCGGCCCTTCAAAACAAAGTATTTTGACAACATACTACAGGGTTCTATTTTCAAACTGTTGAGGTATCTAAAAAACACTTAATATTGATAACTGGCACCTCTGCAACTGTTAGTTAGAGAAATGATTTTTCCTCAGAAAAATTTCATGGGCCTATATTTTCTCCCTATCTACTTACTTTTTCAATGTATATTTTCACACTTTTTGATTTCTCTTTTCACGTGATTTTTCTGATGTAAGGTTATGAGAGTTCGTACAACTAGTTTTTGAGTTGCTGATAACACAGGGATACCTTCATGACTTTCCGAGTATATTACATAAGGTTAGGTAGGTTTACTTTATAATGAAAATACACAAAAACTAAAAATCTGCCGTTACTAACTGAATGCTATTTTTATTTGTACAAATTCCCATAAACTTATATTGAAAAAAAGCTCGAGAAAAAAATAATCAAAAAGTGAGAAACCATACAGGGTGTTCCATTTGAAATTTTTGAGAAATCGTTCATTTTGCGTTCGCAATCAAAGTTGTGGGTCTTTTTGGATAGATTGTCCAACATCTCAACAATTTAGAAATAAAACCCTATATTATGTTGCATCAAATTGCTTCGTTATAAAAAGACCTCTCTGAATCTAATAAAATGTAGGTCTTTCCATTAAAAAAATGTATGTTTGGGTTATACATATTTCACCCTGTAGAAATAAAAATATTTGCAAAGTAAGGAGCTGGCTACAATTTTGGTAATTAATTTTTTTAGATACCATGCATGATGGAGTTATCGACAGAGCCCATACTAAAAACTAACACTGTATATCAAATAAAATCGGTAAATTAAATGTTTAACGGTCTTATTGTAATCAAACACAATCATGATGCAGATAATGTACTAAAAGCCAAGCATTTTACTTTAGTCCTAGATTGATGAGGACAGTGTTGTGGTCTGGTACCTACCTAACAATTTTTTTAGCATTGTCTGCATCATCATTGTGTTTCTTTGAAAAAAAGCCGTTCAACTTATTTTTTACTAATTTTATATAGATACCTAGATTTTAGTTTTAATGTATTGTCTGTCTAAAATCAGAATATTTCGTTTAAACGCAATTTTGGCAAACATTTTTCATAAAGGAAACTGTGTCCTACCTGTCAAGCCTTTCGATTTAATAATAATATCTGAGGGATCGAACAAAATAATCTTGGATTTAATTTTTTTTTCTGGATTCATAATCTACTAATTCTGAGCCACACTATAGGCACTACAGTGAAAGATGAATACAACCATGAAAGTGCGCCGTTGTGGATATGCATTACTGCTTCGGCGCGAATGTGGTTTATGGATACTTCGGTTTACAGAACCAAAATAATAATTAATAATGAGTACTTGAAAGGCCGCATCATTTTATTTAAATACATACAACCCCTACAATTAAACAAATTATATCATATTCTAGAATTATAGTAAAACAATCACTTGGGACAGTTCAGCTGCGGTTCGGTTTTGCCATTACTTGTCACAATATATACAAATCAAATCTTGTCAAAAAGGACTAGAAAAATTGCGAACATTTCATAATAACATATAAAGTATCATTATATACACAACTGAATACAGTGCTGATTTTGTACATAATAATGATAAAAAAGAATCTCCAATATGGACAACCAAATTGAAAACGAACCTGTTTGCAACTCTTTATGTTTAGATCGACATGACAATAGTATCAGGTACTATGGTATAACTTATGTCAAACAATTAGCCACTTCTCAAATATTCCAGATATCAAATCTTCAACTTGAGTTTTAGCACACAACCATCATACAGTCAAAGTGAAATAAGGATTAAATTTTAGTTAGTAGTTCCCTCTCTCTATGCAATCCGCTCTATGCTCAGTTCGAGCGAGTAAGAAGGATTTACGTGTGATTGATGTTGTCAAGTTTCTTGCAAAGCTAGGCAAAATAGTCGTGGGCTTTTTGAGTGTTTGGAGCAAGTTTTCGGAGACAGTTCTCTGAGGGAACCAACCGTCGACAAGTGCTCTGAGGAAATGTTGAGCGAATTCGAGGCTGTGTTCTTAAATACCGTCGATTGTCAGTTAGAATGATAGCAATCCTCAAAACAAGTTATTATTCCCCTTTTATACGTATTTTCCGAACAAACCTCGTATACAGGGAGGTATTCAAGTAAAACATATTTACAGTGGCATCCTTTAGTGGCCTGAATCTCCAAAATTAATATAAAGTTCAAAGAATCGCCACTTGAACGTTTGCCCAATATTTTGAAAACGCCCTGTATCGAATTATATGTTTAAGCAATGTGTCTCTATCAACTTGAGGCGTGGCCAAATTGTTTGACATAAGTATAAGGTATTGCAACTAATGGTAAAATCTTATCGCTCTCTCATACTTAGTTTTGGATATATTTTAAATCACAGATATTCATTATACCACCATGGAGCGAAAATGAACGCAATATAATATATACTTGAAGGCCGATTGAACAAATTTCATTCACAGTACTTCATCATGTTTTGATGTACATTGAGGTAAACAGCTGATCATCAAGTGGCATCTTGTGCTAAAAATCTGTTGGTAAGGTGAAACTCAGAACGATTTAAACCAAATTTAATTTCACATACACTTTTTCATTGTGTCAGAGTTGTGTAACTTGACGATATGGGAAATTTTGAATATCACTAGATGATCAGCTGACATTTTTATGGCGTTTTGATGTGATAAAGTATAGTGGGAAACAGTATAGCATGATTAAGATTAAAATGCGAATCCTTGATCCCAAACAAGAACAAATACACTATTTTTCCGAGTATCCGTTACGTTTTGACGTCTACTGAGATAAGCAGCTGATAAAGTGACACATTTGACTCTGTGTACCAAATATAGTCAAAAACTGTTTATGCTGTTTTATTTTTACCTGACTAGCAAAATAGTCACGATCATTAGCAGCAATTTTGGTTATAGCGTTTTCTTTTACGTGTGTGACTAGCGTTGACAGATCCATCAGAATGATTATCACTTCTCCATATGGGATATTTTTAAACATTACTAGAAAATCGGCTGTTATTTGTACGTAATAGACACTCGTGAAAAATAGTTTATTCGGTTGGAGAAAATAAATTGGGATCTGTCTTGATACGAAACTATAAGTATTAAAATCTAGTTTACTATAAAGCTGTAGCAGTCAGATAAATCCTTGACCAAAAATATAAAGTTTGAATAAATATATAAATAAATTCCTCATTCCAGATTTGATGATATTCACCAAACTGTCTCTTAAATATCGTTGATTGTACTCATAAGCCTCCATTTATTTGGATTGTTTTTCTATACTTCTACCTATATTAGCAAACATAATTAATAAACACATCATCATAACAGCGTTGAAGTATTACCATAAATGCCCTTAGAAAAATAAGGCGAAAAATTCGTGGGAGTACTTCATCCTTCTCAAAATCACGTTTATTATAGCCGTCTTACACAATCAAATAAATTCACGAATAAATTATCAAAAAAAAATGATGAATTTATTCAAACAGGTAGCAAAATTGATTAAACTAATTCAAGTGAAGTATGAAAATACACATATAGTAACTTCCTATATTACCAACATCAGGGAAAAAATACCAAAACATAACCAATAAAAACATGACAGTATACTTACCGAGTTTCTGTTATTAAATTAAATCCTAAATCAAAACTAAAGCATAACCAAGGTTGGTACCTAGGAAAATGAATCAAAAGTAACTAGAATTCTCCAAAAAATTAACGGAAAATTAGAACAAGCCCTAATCTGGCAATTTATTAATAAATTTATTGTTGCGAAGAAATTGACAATTTTTATGTTTACACGCTCCAATTTCTTGAATTTTAAAAAAAAATGTTCATTTTATTGGATCAAGTAAAGCTGCTATTAGGTGCCCCTTAATAAGTATCAAGAGTTTGCAATTTTTTTCAAACAAATTACAAAAGACAAATGTTTTTATACTCGGGAAAGTGTTATAAAAGCTTTTGTGGATCGCTCTGAACAAAAATATCATTAGTAAGCTACTTGGCAACCTCAAAAATAATAATTGACGCGGTTTTTAAGCACTCAAAATTGCCGATTTCAGTATGTAAATCGCTTATTACTCGAAAACAATCAACATTAGAGACAAGTTCGACGAACGTGATTATAGAAAAATTAGTCGGAAAAGTTCTCCACCAAATGCGAAGTTTTCGCCTTATCTGTAAACCAATAATCAACAAAAGCATTCAAAAATGTTATTGGGATGTACTGCTAAAATAACTGAATTTTAAGGCCACTTTTGTACTATTCTAATACTAGAGCAGCTGCGGCATAACTGACAGAGGAATCGTTCATAGTACGACATTTACTTGACTGCGCGTACTTCAAGAATTTTAACGTAGCGTTCTGAGTGCTATCATTCCTGAGTAGTTCCTGAATAGCCTGTATGGAAAATACCTATTACCTAACAGCAAAAAGGAGCACACAGGACGAAGTCACGATACACATACATTGAAGATAGGATATTGCGCAAGTGGGCGGAGCTTTGTGACGTCACCCGGAGAGTTGTCGGCTCGTGGTTACCAGCGGCAGGATTGTCGTAACGTTACTGCAGTTCACGTGTATCGCGGTCAATACTATTTAGTGCGACTTGTTGGTGTTTTCTGGTGGTTTTGTGACCCGTTCTATTAGCTATACATACTTTATATACCCTGTGATTATACTAAATTGATAAAAATGCGGTGACAACCAATCTAAACGGAATCCTTGCAAAGACATGAAGTTCCACAGCACGAGGAAGTTTTAGTGGAAGAAATGCTCCACAGAACATACTAAAATATAAATAATGTGAAAAAACCTTGTTTTTACAGTAAAGTGGCGATACACGGTCTATTGTGGAGCTAGAAAGCCGTTTAAGCTATAGCCTGTGAGTTAGGAATTACAAGGTTGAAATCTTTCATTTAAATCCGCCATTTTGTTTTGCATGAAATTTTAATGTAGATTGTGTCACTCGCATCGCTAAGACGAATCCAACGACACTTCATATGTGAAAATCCGTCCAGCCGTTTGGCCTGTAAGTGAAAATATGCACGTTTTCCATATCAACCCAAATGATAATCACTCTCCGCGTGACGTCATGCGCGCCGGTGGACGAAAATCGAACATCCGGCACTGGGACGAAGTAGAGATATGCGGTTAAACTCAAAGTGGGGGAAAGCCTAAAGTGTCAACGACGAAGGCGGGGCGCTCTCGTATTTACACTGCGCAGGAAATGGATTGCAGATACTGCGTATGTGGCGACTTTTTCATATCGAAATCTCTCTGTTTCTGTCATCACGAACATAAACAAATCCAATGTTGACAGTTCAGATGAGTTGCAAGCAGAAATATTGCTTAATATCACTAAACCAAAAGAAGCACGAATAGGTATCTTCCCTTAGGGAGTTTAACCTGCAATGTCCTTAGTATTCGTGCGTTGTCCTTTCAATAGGTTTGACACTGCATTACTGTGGTCCACGTTATCACATTTAATAACAAAAACAGAGCCATCTATGAGCGAACAGCTAAACCGGCAAACTGCCAGACAATTTAAGTTAGGTAAAGACATAAAAAATATTACCGAATTCGTCGTGATAACAAACTGAATCAAAATGAGGGAGCTAATGTCGATTTAGAATCTCTGATGATCTTGAGTCGTGCGCTTGGCGTTAAACTGTTTATAATCGGGAATTCCGCAACGGCCGTGCGGCCGTGACCTTGACGAAGTTTCAACTTTCTGCCGGGGTACAAAAAAAAACAAAAGTTACGTTAGCTAGTATCTCTTGTGGTCTGTCAACCAGAGTGATCTGCAGACAAGTTTAGTCTTCAATATGTGGAAAAGGATGCAATTTTGGGTTAGGTTCTGCAAGTTTATAAATTTTTTTCAATTGCCAGAGGCAACTTTATGGTACTCACCTGAAGAAGAATTCCTATAGGATGCCGCCCACAAATCGTATTGCCATATTTTTTCAGGTAGTTAGTGAACTCAGTCGGATCTAAGTTTTCTATGATATTCATGCCCTAAAATATGCAGAAAGGTCCAGGGTAATTCTTTATTATTATTCTTTTCGAATATTTTCACGAACTTTTCAGTTTGAATCGTTGTTTTTCTGCCTTACTAGGGAGGTTTAAAATTGCCAAATTTGATCTCTACTATTTTGGTAAGAAAGGAGAAGTTTTGACAATCGTTTTTTTACTGCGCGACCAGCGATGAATATTGTTTTCCTTCTTAGTGTTTTCAAAGGCATTAAATCACTGACTCTGAAATTCCTACGAATCGCCGTCATCAGTTCATAAAGAACTAAACTTCAGCACACGTTAAACACTCTGAAAAAAAGAGTCAACATTGGAACAGACTGAATGTGATTTTATTTTTGTTCAATCCGAGGCTCCCTTATGTAAAGGATTCTGATGGCACTTTTGCCGTATTTGTAAATACGGAAATGATTCCTGTTTTAAGGCACATTTTTTGAAAACATCGTCTTTTACTGATACCAAAGTTGCAACATGTACAATTCCCTAACCCCCAAATTTCAACCCTTCAAAAATTTTCTGAAAATGAACAGGAGTCTGAAACGTCAAAAAACGAAGATTTCTTTTTTCGTTTTTTGCTTGTAGCTGAAAATCCCAGTGGTACTTTTCGAATTATAGAAAAGCCAATACATAGCGATCTACCAATCATAACCGGTCTTGTCTGGTTTTAACTTTCACATTTTAAGCGACGCGGTCTGTAACAGCTGTCACATGATGACGTCATTGCTAGTGACAGTTAAAACCAATAACAACCTTGCCCAGATGGTGGTTTCTATGCGGTTCTGAATGTCAAATATCAACCCATGACCCGTATAGTTTTTCGTCCAAAAAACATATCCCATTTTCAGGAATTTTCGCGATTGAAATATCTTATCAATAGGCGTGGCACAGAAAATGATGTGCAGGTTTTACGTACTTACCACTCTGTCTAATCCTTCAATTGACTGGTAAATATTCCCGTATGTCCGATCGTAATACGTATATCTAAACCTGTGACCCCAATGGCAAAAGTCCGATGATATAATAAAGAGGTTCTTTGGGTCAGCTAAGTAACTTGACAGAATTCTGCCATAGCAGGCCTCTCTGTCAGGGCTGAGAGATCCAACGAGAATAGGAACAACGGTAAATTGATTTTTAAAACTAAAACAAGTAGGATGTTAAACAGTGACCTACAAATACACAAAAATTGTTTGCCACTTACTTTTCCATAACTTTCGCTACGTATGGTAGGTGCATTTCAATGCTGTGTTCATTTTCGTCTGTATCCAAGTCCATCCATTCAAACTGACCTGTCATTTCTAACTCGCTGTTGACTAGAAAAATAACTCATAGCAGCTACAGGGTATTCAAATCTCATTCACGCCCCGCAAAAGCAGCACACTCCTATTGGCCCAGCCTGCTTGCTTGTTGCAAATGTTTGCTTTGATACGGGGTAAATGAGGTGTGAATAGACTATAGGTTGCTCATGAACAAAGCCTCCACAAACCTTATGGAAATCCTTTTTGATTAAATCAGTAACCTGTACTATTTAGATTCACAAAACTAAGTTCAGTGAACAATTGATTTAGTATCAGTTAGAGACCACTCACTAGAGTGATGCTCTGCATATACAGGGTGGCCCATCCATGTGTGGGCGGAATATTACTCATAAGCAAATACATTTTGGGAAAATATAATTATGGGATGTTATACACGACATTTGAGGGCACATTTCTAAAATATTGACCTTTGTGCAGGGTGTCTCAATTTCGACCTACACATCAAACTTGTGATTTTTCAAATAGAATGCCTTGATACGTAGGTCAAAATTGGGACACCCTGTATAATTGCCAATATTTTAGAAATGTGCTCTCAAATGTCATGTATAACATGCCATAAATGGATTTGCCCAAAATGTATTTGTTTATGAGTAATATTCCGTCCACACGTGGATGGGTCACCCTGTATATTTTTTTAATATAGAACAAAGATATGGAATTAACACAATTGTTCATGCTTACGATCAAATATTATTCGCAAAAATTTATTTTTCATGAAGGTTGAGTGGGTTTCTTCACTCCGTGTCTTAACAATGTTGAAATGTATGACGATTATTTTAAAATGTGTATGAGCAAACGAATCTGTGCTACCATTCAATTTTACTTTTAAGTGCCGTTGCTCATTTCAACATTGACATGACACCGAAGTAGATTTTCGTTTCAGAGTCAAATTATACTATAAATATATGGATAAACTTCTCACTGTTATTATGAAAAATACAGACGGACTCGAACTATAAGATTACCTTGTCTCATCCCTCAACCATGATAGAGTATTTTTAGAATCGTTGGACAATATGTGCAGCATATAACATTTCGACAACATCATTAGCCTCATATAATGAAAACATGCTACTAAAAATCATATCCACAATATTAATAATACTCTTTTCGGCCCGTTCCACCAACCATGTACAGGGTGGCCAATTAAGAAAGCGAGGTATTGAATCTGGGAACCTATCCACCGTATACCCGATTTCACGAGTATCCATCACGCTTTTGACGTCTACCGAGGTGAACAGCTGATTTTTGTGTTAGTCTGCAAAGTTGGCCTATAATGAATCGGGTGTAAATCTAGGAAATATTTGTTTGTAGCGTTTTGGGTTTTGTCTGCAAATGAACTTTTCTCAATAAATGAGCTTTTAGCAAGTACAAAATGAATCAATCGTACAAAAAACCAAAACAGTATGGTTCTGTCTACTAGGCAATGACGGATCAGTCAGAATTATGTGTCCTTTGTCGATATGGGGAATTTTGCAATATTACTAGATAACCAGCTGTCATTCTACCAGGATGGATACCCGATAAGTAGGGTATAGAGGCTTGCGGCAAAAAAAATTCTTAATGAAACGGCCAAGAGAAAAACCTGGAAAATATATAATACAGTGGAATAAAAATAAAAAAAATCATACCAATGCATTTAATTTCTTTGAGAAAATTAACCATTTCTATCGGAATATCTAAAAAAGCCATCTAGCGGCGACAAAATTTGAACAAGAATACCTCTTTCCAACTAGCCCAAGTTTGTTAGAATCGGCTCAGCCGTTCAGAAGATACAGGGTGTTCTTTACGGAAACCTTTGAACACCCCCCACCACTTTTTTGAGATACACCAAACATTGTCAAACAAAAAAGTTCGCATTATCCTCGACTTTGAAGATCGGGTACTTTTTAGTTAGGTCAATATAGCGGAATTCACATAAACATAACTTTTGTAGATTCAAGATTGCGGTTAGGTCCCCTAACGACCATTTCAGACACTTGAAAATATTTTCCAGGTTTTTCTCTTGGCCGTTTTTGCCGTAAGCCTCTGCGATGGATAGGTTCCCATATACGGAACCTCGCATTCTTAGTCCAGCCGTTTCATGCTTGGCTATCAGCACAATCAACATGCTATTTTTTTTTTAAGTTTGCATTTTACGAGTACATTATCAAATAATGAAATAATACCTAAGAGCCAAAAATAACAAACTCCATCTTTATTTACACTGCGTTCCGTCGTAATGTGTCTGGCATTGCGGCGTTGTCAGATTTTATTTTACTTTATCACCCATTTAAATAATGACTATCATAATGTTTACACCCTGTATACTTATGTATATTAATGACCTTTCCGTGCAGCTAAGTGAAACGCACCTATTCTTTGCTGATGATTTGAAAACAGTTTGTGAAATAAGAAATGTCAATGATTGTATTGCACTGCAATAAGATGTCAATAGCTTATGCAACTGGTGTGGGGGCAGCAAACTCGGCATAAGCATAAGCAAATTTTTCTCATCATATCAAGAACACTAAACTACAGAGATGTCAATCCTTCGAATAAGGTATATAAGAACTAAACTAGAGTATGCCTCATTAATCTGGTCACCATTGTATCAAAATCCAACCTCAGAGATAGAATCAGTGCAACGCAAGAGCATTTTAAAGTTTATGGATACTACCCTGAAAAGGGTTATTCACACAACTCACTACTTCAATTATTCAATTATGACACTTTAGCCTACCGTCGTCATATTAATGAGGTTACAGTTCTGCATAACTTAACAAATAATAAGTTGGATTGCCCAGCATTACTTTTTAAAATTAATTTTGCCGTACCTGAAAGAGTTACACGCTATACTGTACCTGTTTACAGCCCAAATGGCAAGACAAATATCTCAGATATGCCACCTATAAATAGAATTGTGCAGTTCTTTTAATAAATTATGCTGTGTATTGGTATTTATCCGGTTTCCTTATTTGTCTTTTATAGAGTAACTATGTAACCGTATATGTTTCACTAAATTCTACGCTCCTTATCAGTGTTTTATATAGTAACTGTGTAACCATATTCAACATTTTATTATACAGGGTGTTCCTTAATGATATATAATGATTTTATCGGACAATAGAACGGTTTTTATTTTTTTATCTGTAATATATTGTGTATTTGGAATATTAATTGATGGTTGCAAGTTTTTACTAAGGGTCGGGTTTGGACACCTATTTTTCACATCAGAGGTATGTAAGTTTTTTAACAACACTTTCCAACTACAGTTTGTGAGTAAGTAAAGTATACTAAGTGACATATAAATCTGAACACCCAGTTTAAATGGTTTTATTTTAATAAAAGTTGGTGAATGTATTTATCTTACTGTAAATAACAAGTGAAAAAATTTTCAGCCTGATCAGTTGGACATTCCGGTTTTTATACTGCTTTTTTTTAATTCACTAACGCTCTAAAAATGAATATTTCAGCCGCAGTAAAGAATCAACGTTGGCGGATTTTGGTTCTTGACATCCTTTACGATCGGTTACGATGCCTAGAGTACGGAGACCTGTACGATTTCGTCGACTTTGATAGGGGCCGTATAGTGGGACTTCGGGAAGCTGGACTTTCTTTTCGGGCTATTGTAGACACTGTGGTTAGGTGTTGTCAGGCATGGCTTCGAGAAGGCCGTACGCAAAGAGCAAGGGGCACTGGACGCCGCCGTAGAACAACAGACCGTGAAGATCGCCGCCTAAGATTATTGGCCTTAAGGGACCGTTTCTCCACTACCAGGTCCATTACAAATGAATGGTTTGCAGAACACGGAAGACCTATTGGCATGCGAAGTGTTTACCGACGAATGAGAAGTTTTGGCTTGTTTTCATACCGGCCACACTGGGTCCTCCCTTTAACTCGAGAACACCGACGTAATCGCCTTGAGTGGTGCAGACAACGGTCACTCTGGGATCAGGAATGGAACAGTATTGTCTTTAGTGACGAGTCTCGATTTTACGCATGCACGATGGTCGTGCCAGGGTTAGAAGGCGACGTGGTGAAAGGAGGAATCCACAGTTTTTTGTTGAAAGACATATTCATCACACTGTTGGAGTTATGGTTAGGTGTGCTATAGCTTATGGTTCCAGGTCACCTTTAATCTTCATCAGAGGTAACATGAACGCGCAGCGTTATATCCACGGAGTTCTAGAACCCCATCTTTTACCCTTTCTTGACACCCTGGCAGATCCAACTTTCCAACAAGATAATGCCCGACCACATGTTGCAAGAGTCACAATAGACTTCTTTCAACATAATGATGTCACATTGTTACCATGGCCACCAAGATCTTCCGACGTATCCCCAATTGAGCACGTGTGGGATATGATGGGTAGGAGATTGCTCAATTTGCAACGTCCTCCTCAGACTCTAGAAGCACTTCGAGAGGAGTTGGTGGTTGCCTGGAATGAGATACCACAGGAGGACATTGACCACCTGATCAGAAGCATGCCTAGGCGCGTTGGAGAATGCGTAGCACATCAGGGTGCATCCACACATTATTAAAGGTCAAAGGGCTTTAAAGCAGTGCAATCATTTTGAAATTTTTATCACTTACTTATTATGCTTCATTAAGTACTTATACAAAATTTTATTAAAATAAAACCATTTAAACTGGGTGTTCGGATTTATATGCCACTTAGTATAAATAATGCTTAACATCGCAGAGTAATTGTTACACGCCTTTAGAACATACATTTAGTTATTTTTCGTATTTGTAAAGTCAATTACAATCACTTACCTCTACCAATTTTTTTACAAAAGTCGGTGGCGAATTATATAATATGGTAGAACTTACCTGCCGCCCTCCCCGATTTAGCATATATGTATATATGTATAGTACATATTTTATATTATATTTATAATATTTTTCTAAATGATAAGAGTTAATGTACGGCGAAATCTATGGTGTGTGAAATATGTCTAAAAGGTGCATATAATTACCAAGGTTGGGAGCGTATAAATATAATAACATAAAAAACTGAGATAAACCCTCAAAAATGATCAGAATCCTCTAAAAGTCAAAAAAACTAAATTTGAGCGATTTTTATTCCCCGTTTTTGGCCTTCTCTCTCTGTCGCCACTGGACCAATTTTCAATGTGTGAAAATTTCATCAAAATCCGCCAGAAGGCGTGGGAAGTAAAAGTAAAAACCGTAGAAAATCTGATACCAAAGCAGGTGTTTTGCCAAGACTCATTTTATAGTATCCTATGCTGTTTGTGTTATACTTTTAGCCTATCAAACTCTCTAAAATATTTTTTGATTCTAGTGTTACCAAAAGTCAGCAATCAAAACGAAAAAAATTCTCGAGTAAAGCTGTAATCAAATTTAAATGTAAATGTAGCGTACTTACCTAATGTGTCAACATGCGTTAGGGAATATTCAGTGACACATGAAGGTCTTTTGAGAATAACATAATCTGGATGTTAGAACCTCCAATGTTCCTATAATAAAATCAACAATATTTTTGAGACTGTGCCAACACAATGTGTTACCATCGGAAATATACATCTCGCAAACTGCTACTCACTGCGAAGCTAGTTGATGGGGTCCAAAGGATAAACAGTCGCACACATTTTTTGGTTAAGCTAGCAATATGTTAGTGCAACACTTTTGATAGGAGATAGATATAAGATACATTTATTACTTCACAGAGCTGAAAAGCTCCACACAAATATTACCTACAAAGCATCTGGGAAGCGAGTTATCTACCACTGGAATCTACTTTTCTAAAACGTTATGATTTGTCACCATCTGTCTTCATTCTTGGAGGAATGAGAGCTCTGTTACCAGAGCTTCCAAACCCAGAATAAGACTGTAACTTCTTTCTCGTAATCAGAATAATCAACAACAAATAAGCTCAAATTAAATAAATAGTTGACAAATGAACAATTTTTAGTACTACTGCTACTACGACAACTACTGCTACTTTTACTACACTGTATTCAAATTTCATTTACCAGCGGGTCATAAATGCCTGAGCAGGCAGCAACAAGTTAATAGAAGCATCAATATAGTGCTTGTTTATTCTGACGCGGGGTAGATGAGATTTGACAAAAGGATAGATCAAAAATATGAAGCTAAGGTATTTGTTTAATTTATGCCATCCAGTAACTCTATTCTGATCTCTTTTTAAGAAGGTAGACTATTCCAAAGAAATGAGTTGGCTCATTAGGATGAAACGGAAATTTTAGAAACAGAAGTAGTTAAATACTTTTGAAGGATATACAGTATTAAAGCTTGTCTTTGTGGCTACTTGATTATACAAATACCAACAGCAAGTATTATTTTATCTTTGCCATATGTAACTACATCTGTGTATTTTAATTTAAGCAGATAAAGAATTCAGAAGCAACATACCTTTTTAAAAGGAAACCCAAAGCTGTGGAACATTGCTATTTACATAGGACTATGCAAAACAGTGATTTACTTAAATGCCCAAATTTTATCACATTTGAATGCGGTTCCTATATCTTATAGAGGAATAGAAAACAAAATGGTTAGCACAATATTTCTACTGTTTCAGGCTCACAGTCAAAACATATATACAAGTATACCTTGAAAACATTTAAAACAAAACATAATATCTCTAAATAGATAACTACAGTCACATTATATACATAATGCTGCTGTAACAGTGAAAAGTTCATCATGAAAAATACTATACAGAGTTATTGCAATCTAAAAACAGGCACCGAATTTTCTAAATATATAATTCTTCCACATTTAAAATTCATTGAAGGTAGTATGTGGATCCTGGAGTTATTTTCTTTAGTTAAATGATACAAATATATATATACAAACCTTATTAAAATGAATATGAAGTAAGATAAATATACTAAGTGACATAAAATGCAACACCAAGTATTATTTATTGAATTTTGATAAAAACTTGTAAACATATTTGCTATCATGGAAGTATATACTGATAAAATGTGAAAGGCATTCTGTGCCATACTTTTTTTTGTAACATTCTGCAAAGTACCTTCTGTACTTTAACTAGTATTTCATAGTATTTGAAGAAAAAAGATACTAAAATTTTAATTAGGCTTTCTAATGACTGATAATGTTAGCTATTTGAACATTAAAAAAGGATAATAGAAATGTCTACATACCCGCTGTGTCAATAGCTAGATCATACAAAGGTGTTTTGTATTTTTGAGCACCAGACAAGGCACAACCAGAGAGACGTACATGGTGAGAGGGTCCCAAAATAAATATACGTTTTACTACAACAGGGCTAATCTGTCTATAAGCATGACCCCCACAAGGTCCACAGTATTGATACCCAGCATGCCTAAATCAAGTGAAGAAAGCAAATTTTATTAATCAAAATCTGTGAACTAAGAAACGTGTCATGGAAATATATAGAGGTCATATAAAAATGTCCATTACTTCATGGTTGACTGACAATAGTGCTGTTTTATGGTGAAATATTTTCATAGTAGGCCTAATTTGTATATGATCAAATATGGTGGTTTTATTCATACAGCGACTTTCTGAAAACCGCATACAAATGTATGCCCTAATGTCTTGAATTTTGAGATACAGGGTAGTAAAGTGTTCAAAGAACTATCTTAGATATTTTAATGAGATGTTGAACATAGATGTCAACAAAATACATTCATATAAAATCAAAATAAACTCAAGAATTGCCACTTTGATGTTTTGTTATTATTGAAACAGAGGTCATACTAGGATGCCACTATGAAACATTATGAAATATTTTAATAGTAGGTATAGGTCTAGTTTTTAGACAATCTATAAATCTGCCTAAAAGGTTAAATATATGTATATTAAGGAGATTTTTATTTATTTAAATATGGGATGATCACATTATCTGTGATGTGGGAGCTTATAATAATTCCCTAAAGATAATCTAACAATACATTTTAGACTCAAAAAAAATCAATTAATTGCTGACAAAAAAATATCACAACCAACAGACTTTATTCGAACAAATAATATAAAATGAGTCAGTATGCATATGCAATGACCAGATAGTCCATAGACACTTCATCATAAAAAAATGCAATACAATATCAAAAGGGGCTAAAAGCAGTTGAAATTCAATAAAAACGCCAGGTTTTAAGGTTTTACCTAGATATTTCTGTTACTATTTTTTGATATCAGTCTGTTGCAGATGTGAGTAAAGATGAATTTGATCTAAATGTAATAAAATGTCCTAAATCGAAATTCTCAATATTCATTGACGTGTTGAAATTTCGAATTTGACAGCGAGCTCTTGGGCTATGAATAAACAAAGTATATGACCTCTTTTAATGTTTTTAATAAAGATTACCCGTACTTACGGAGCAATAATAGCCCTGGCAGGACCATGAGTTAAGTCGGCTTGATTTAGCCAGTTATCCAGTTGTCTCGACAAATCAGAGCCTTAAATATAATTAAATTAAATATAGTTATTATTGACAAAAAATAGCATTTAAACTGAACAGCTGATGGAAGCTGTTATTGTTAATTGGGTTACCTGAGTCACTGTACCAACTTCCTGCATGTTTTGCTCTCCTTACAGGCATTTTTCAGTCTTGAGAAATGTAAAAGCACTTAGAAATGTGGACCAAACTAAAATAAATACAAAAATATTACAAAAACTTCTCACAAAAACTATTCAGTTGAATGACAAATCGAACACAAGAGAAAATTGACAGTTCCTTGTTTTTAGAAACTTAAGACAGGTGACAGATTTGTGAGGTCACAGAACAAATTATGTTAACAGATGGTCGCCTAGGAACATAGGCGTGGCTAACGGCTCTCCTATTAGTGACATGTGAAGCTTCCATAGATGAAAAGATATATTTGTATTACCAGTGAATGCAAACTGTTCATTAGCAGCAACACGTCTCATGTCACATTTTTACGTAAAAAGCTTGTGCATTGGCTTCTCGTTGTCAATTTCTTGCAATCTTCTACAATTAAACTTCTCTCTCACAGATGGCGCCTCAATAACCAACTAGTAGTAGTAGTACTTTATCCTATAAAACTCAAATTTTATATATCTCCACTGGTATTCCTCATCATTTTATTCAAAACTTCTTTTTTTTTTAAAGATTCTATCAAAATAGCAGAGGTAGCAAAATCGTCCGATAAGCTGGCAACGCCGCAATCCAGGTGGCAAGAATGACAAGGTTATCTGTCAAGGCGAATGTCTATCCCGGGGTACCGACGGAGTCATTTAGTACTTCAATGCGGCAATTTTCATTTGCATTTTTTTAAATGTGTAACGATTTCAGCAAGAATTTCGCTACGGATAGTCTTCTAGACTCTAGTTGAATACATTTCAAATTTCAACAGTTGTCTTGCGTGGCCATGTTATCTTTACTCGGACCCTTTTATGTTATCTAGAATAATTACGTTTTAGATATATCCACACTAGTAGGGTTTTTTGTTCTTTTTATTTTTGTAGTCGTTGACGTTTTTGCGCTAGCGACCTCTGCCTCTGCCCTGTGCCTGTGTTCATGACATTCATGGATGTTCTGTGTTCGCCATTTTAGGTATTTGGACTGAATAATTGTATTTTTTCTCATTTTAAAGAAGAATACTGGAAATTTGAAAGATATAGCTTGTGAAACATGTAATTTTCTGTAACAGCATGCTGAACTGGTATGTAAACAAGTCCTTGTTTATTATTTACCTGTAAAGGCAGTACTTCAAATTTGAATTCATTTTTGTTTATTTTCTCCAACGTATTCTTAGCAATGCGAATGGATATTACTCTATTTTTATTTGGCATTTTATAGAAAGCCGTAGAAAAGTGATACCTATTCTAATTAATCTATTCAGATTTAGCAGACTCGTATTAATTTAACGCCTACTTAAAAAACACCTACTTTATGTGTGGGATTTTTACTTATGGTCAAATGTGATTAGCAGCTCTAAATAATATGATTTTGCAGTTCACCTATTAAAAGAAAACGGCGAACCGTTTCTAACATGATGGAGGCCTTTGAAAATGTTCTACTCAATGCATCAGAATTTATCAAAGGTAAACAAATTCACTTATGTCATAGGTACAATATATACACACACGTTTACTGCATATCATTTATGGATAATGACGCATCAGACACAGGCTCATATCAGTGGAACTACCTGTATTTCAGATGCCATTGTAAAATGTCATGTAAATGGTAACTGAAAAATACTTTTTTCTTCATAAGGGACTTTACACAGGGTGATTGAGAAGACAATTTCAACGCTTCTATAGTGGAAATTTCATCCAAAAATAACAAAAAAAGTTCCTATAAGCATATGTTTTAAAATATCCCATTGCCACGAAAGTTTGTACATTATTGATAAAACTGAATAAGGATAACAAAGATGCAATAGACGTTGCATAGAGGACAGTGGTATAGAAAATGTTTCCAAGTTCAATATGTTTGGATCAGATGGTGTTCATTACGGTAGATGTCCTAGTGGGCAAAGATTGAACCCCAAGTACACTTTGCCCACTGTCACACCCACATGGAGGTGGGTCTGTTATGGTTTGGGGGTGCTTTTCAGGGTTTGGGATGGGACCTTTACATAGAATTGATGGCATTATGGATAAGTTTGTATACACAGAATTACTAAAGCATGTCATGTTACCCTATATGGAAGGCAATATGCCCTTAAGATCAATCTTCCAGCAAGATAATGACCTGACGCACACTTCATATCTCACAAAGAAATTCTTTCTGGATGAAAAAATACCAGTTCTCAAATGGCCTTCATAGTCTCCCAATATAAATCCCATTGAAAATCTAAGATAAAAATTATTCAAACCTGAATGAACTTTTTGCCGCTTTAGAGCAAAAGTGGAGACAGATTGATGAATCTTATATCAAGAAACTTCTACAATCTATGCAGAGACGATGCCAGGCGGTGATTGATGATAATGGTTATGCTACAAAATATTAACACAAACGTGGTTGGTTTTCTATAATTCAATGAAGTTTGCTGCTTTTTTCTATAAATGTTTTGCTTTGACTATATATTTTTGTCCTTCATAGTTCCATTTTTTTCAATGAATTTTTTATTGAATTGGAGTCTAATGAATTTATTTATGCTATAACGAATTATGTATACAGGTTGGTGTATTGATAAAACAAGTTAAAAAAGCAATACAGCACAATATTAATTTGTCTATATACTTTTGTCTATTACAGTATATGTCATATAACATCCAAAAAAAAAATATCTAACTTCCTAAAATATTATTAATATGGCTTCAAAATAGGTGGATCCATTTTATTTTTTTTCTCTCTAGATTTGTTACCAGAAAACCTGTTGTGATTTATTTAATTATTAATTTGTATTTATGTCATCCATTTTTTTAAGTGCTACATTTATGATCACCTATTTTTTGTTCCATAATGATATTTGAACCCATTTATACATGCTCTATGTATTAATTCTTATTTATATTCTTTCTTTTTTGCAGGCCGTTTATTTTTTGTATCTCTGAATACACCTGTTGAGCCAAAATCAACAGCATCAGTCCACTATTTTTCAATTGACTATGAGTTGAACTATGATGGATTTTACCTTGATTTTGGACCGCTGAATTTAGCCATGCTGTACCACTATTGTGTGAAGTTGAGAAGAAAATTGAGTAATCCTGCGTTCCACAACAAGAAAATTGTGCATTACACGTGCATTGATGTTGAAAAAAGGGTTAATGCAGCTTTCCTTATCGGTTCATATGCAGTAAGTCAAACTGCAACAATTTTTAAATGTATAATAATTTTATGTGAGTGAATATATGGTATTCAGGTTTTCAGTGTCAACTAAGAAAAATAGCTCATTTTGTTTTTATATACTTTCATAGGCCAGGGAGGTGGCATTTAAACTACAAAAAATGGTACTTTAAAAGTGATAAAACATCATTAGCTAAGTAAATTCAATAGTTCTTTTTTAAAAATGACAAATCTTCAGTTCCATCGTTCTTGAAATGAGAGAATCATAGATTGAGAGCTCACAAACTCTTTGTGTTTCTAAGCTAGACATTTTTTTGATAGTGGGTAACAGTCATTGCTTTCATTGTTTATAATATTTTTATTGTAAAGAAAGGACAAAAAGTAATAAGTAGAAAAAACAATTGACATGAAAACTGTAAGAGAAGTGACAGCAGGGTAATGACAAAAACATACATGAACTCCAACAAGATCTAAGATACATTACTTAAGGTAATTTTGTATTCAAGAATCGTTGTTGCTTATATAATTGCTGTAATACAACATTAAAAATCACAAAGATATACTTAACAGAGTAAATACAATACCATACATTCAAGGGGGATTCAGGATTTCGTCTAGGGGCGGGGGGGGTGCGCAAACGATATTTGTGATTGTGTTCTATCAAAAATCGCAATGCTCAGTTCCTATAGCTATAACTTATAGTTAGTATGCCTCTGTTACAAAGCAAGTGTCAGACGACTAGGGGGAGGGCACCCCCCCCTCTAAATCCGCCACTGCATACATTCACCCATATAAAGTCTAACATGCAATTATTCTTCACTATAATCAAACTACCTTTCATATGTATACTTATTTTTAGATAATATATTTGAATTTTGAACCAGAACAGGCCTATGAAGTCCTGAATCATGATTCCACAAAAGATTACCTAAAATTCAGAGATGCCTCTATTGGGGAACCATACACTCTGAGCATTTTGGACTGCTTGAAAGCTATCAAAAAGGCCTTCCACTTTGGCTTCTTCAATTTTGACAACTTTGATTTCATGGAGTATGAACATTATGAACGTGTTGAAAATGGAGACTTTAACTGGATTTTGCCAGACAAGTTTATTGCCTTTTGTGGACCACACGATGATAGTTCATTGGATAGAGGTACTATTATATTCTTGGTATTTCACGTAACATATGGTAGTCAGCCTTGGCCTTGATTCTAAAGGTGAAACACAATTTTTTGATTCCTAGGATCAGTTATCTCAACAACTATTTATCCTAATTGTCTAAACCAAAATTTTATCTATGATAGGGTAGTAATTTGAAAGCAATTAACTGGTAAGGTCAGGGATGCCCCACATCAAAGCTGATTTGAAGATAATGACTTGCCCTACCTGGATTAGGTACCTATCAGGTTTATGACAGTGGCTTATGAAAACTTGTAACAATTAGTTTTAAATCACTTCTCAGTAAAATTGTTTACTCTGAATAAAGCATGTGACAAAAAATCGTTTTTTGAAGGTACTCATTCTCCAGAAACATATTTTGCATACTTCCGAAGACACAAAGTCACTACAGTTGTGAGGTTAAATAAGAAAGCATATGATGCAAATAAATTTATTCAAGCTGGGTTTGATCACAAAGATTTGTATTTTGTTGATGGCGGAACCCCTAATGATAGGATATTGCATCATTTTATCAGTATTTGTGAGAATGCCAAGGGTGCAATTGCTGTACATTGTAAAGGTAAGCAGTATGTTTATAAGGAATCATCTAAACATCTTCACTTCTTCACTGTTATCGTTTGCGATCGATTACCGGTTCGATAAGAGTGATGAAAGGACGACGCGCTGTTGTCATGTGAGTTATAAATATTTAATTTTGGCTTAACTGAGAAAAACTTAATGCCATTTATGTGACAGTAATTTTGTACTCATTATGATTCATAGCAATTTTGTGACAGTGCTTCAGAATAGTGTATGGACATGTAGAAATACTTGTACATGGAACATGTAGATAAACTCTGTATTTCCAAGTTGTACACTTAAAAATATTTTAGTGTCCGTATGGCATTCTGGTGTATTCAAATATAATCTTGTTTTTAGCTGGGCTTGGTAGGACTGGTTCGTTGATAGCCTGTTATATAATGAAACATTATAAATTTACTGCAGAAGAAGCTATTGCTTGGATCAGGATATGCAGGCCCGGCTCTATAATCGGTCACCAGCAGAATTGGCTGCAAGTGTAAGTTTTAATTAGAGATCTGTAAATTGAGCAAAGTAGAGGGGACATAGTCAACCTGCTTGATGCCATTTTTTGTTTCAGTAAGCAAAAGCAGATGTGGGAGGCAGGTGAAGTATATAGGAAGAAGCATGGCATAACTAGTCTTCCAAAGCATACCAAAGGTATTTATGCCCTATCGGACTTGAGCAAAAAGAAAAATAACGACAATGTCACAGGCATTGTTAGGAAGGTTGATTGTATGGGAATCAAAGATGCTAAAGAAAAAGAAGGCGAAGAAAACAAGTTAACGCAGGGAGATCTGTTGAACGAAATTAAAGCACAACGAGCCAGGGCAAAACCACTTGCGACCACCCAGTAAGTATAAATGAGGCTAGGTATATTATTAGGGCAAAGAAACTCCATTTGAGAAATTTGAAGGAAAATTTTTATTTTTCAAATTATGAAAGAAACGGGAAGTCTCTTATTCTAAGTAAAAAATGACAAGCCAGAAGTTCCATATTTGGACCTAGTCACCACAGTTAATGTAATATTTTTATAATGGTCATGTTGTGGCTGGAGGGGAAATACTCCTGGAACTTTGTTGATGTAGGATGTATTGGGGTGGTTCAGCAATCAAAAAGCCTGGTCAGAAATCCAAAAAAGTAATGTGATATGGTATTGTATTACTTGCCAATCGACATATGACATTTCAGTAGCAGACAAAAGTTTGGAAACATTCTTAGTAATTTATAAAAAGTACGCTAATTTTTTATTCTTTATTATTAAGGATTATTTTTTTTCTCATATAGTTTACTTACAGTCTTGAGGATACAAATGACAATTTGTGATTGTTGTGGTACTACAGACTAGCATTAAAATTATGACCAAAAATGAGATGACAAAAGTATGGAAACACATTCTTTTATTACAAAATTAAATCCAATAACTCTACAAAAGATTTAAAAAATACTGCTTATCTAATATTTGGTAACATTCAACACTGCTTGACATCTGCTGCTCATAAATTTTTTACAGACGTCTGTTGGGATATTTTACCAAATGTTTTTTACATAATCAAATGAATCGTTCCTATTTTTAAAATTTTTTCTTGTCAGTTGTCCTTTAACATGTACCTAGAGATGTTCTATAGGGTTCAGGTCCGGGGATTACGAAGGCCATGTAAAAACATGAACTTTTTTTAGTCTTAACTAGCTCTTTACGAATTTCGAGGTATGCTTGGAGTCATTATCTTGCTGGAATGTCCATCGTAAAGGCATTTCTTCTTCAGCAAAAGGGAGCATGTGTTCACTAAGAATGTCTGTGAAGTTTTTGATCCATTTTCCCAATAATTTTAACAATTGGACCCGTTCCAGAACTAGAAAAACAGCCTCAAACCATGATGTTGCCTCCATCGTGCTTAACTGTCACTTTTTGTCGATTTTTTTTCGTATTGAACGTCTCACATATGCCGTACCGTCAGATCCAAACAAGTTAAATATGCTTTCATCGATCCATAAAACCGTATTCGACTGTTGTTCTGTCCAAGTTAGATGACTTTTAGGAAGTTCAAGCCCAGCAATAAGATTTTTTTTAAAATGAGAGGCGTTTGTACTGGACGCATACCAAAAAAACACAAAATCCACTATCCTGACAGAAAGATTCTCGGCACCCTCTTCTACGATACTTTCGAAATTCTGTGTGGCTGCCATTCCAAAACATATTCGGCTTTTTCGCACCTGGACCGCGTTGCTGTTGGTACGTATTCTTAATATTTACTAATAATTTTCGAAATCGTTGAGAAATATCAACATTTCTGACACCACTTCTAAATAATTCAACTACTTTGTTTCTTGAATCTTCTGGAAATTCTTTTACTTTTGCCATTCTCACTGATGTTAATGTTATAACTACGGCAAAACTGATATGTTTCCATACTTTTGTCGTTACAAAGACTGTGTATTTAAAAAAACGCGTGTTTTTATTTTCAGAGAATTTGAATATTATTGAAAAGATTATTTATTATTTTTAATTTACGTCATGTTTTCCCTTGTTGCAGACAAGACAGGTTGAGGCGGGTACACATTGGTAACAATTCTGTTACACAGACAGTGTTGAGAGGCGGAAAAATAATTTGCAGTTCCCCACAAAAAACCGGGTCAAGTACTAACCGTGTTGTCACCAAAAGGTTTGTCTGAGTACAGTTCAGTATTTCGAGCATGGCTTTTCCCTTTTTTTTTTGTTGTTGTAAGGTTCTCTTATTATTTTGCATGCTGAACTTTTTAGCCTTTGCATTATTCAAGGTGACAGTATTTTTAAATTTAGAAATATATATTTTTTTTTGTATATCTGATACTTTATTTGGTTGTTATCTGCTTTGTTATACAGGGTCTCCCAAAAAGGCAAGTGGATTTTTTGAAAATCGCTATAAACAAAAACAAAAAACACTGGGCGAAAATAAATAATAGAAGGATGGGGGTCGATGAGGGAGTTTCTCCTTTCTGAGAATAACTCACACTTTAAATTTGTCGCATTTTTATTTCCAAATCCAAAAAAACATTCCTGGACAGTTATCCAGTAGAAAAAAAAACGTTAAATAAGGGACTAAAAATTTTAATCAATCGACTTATTAATATAGATTAAAAAAATGTTAACATTGCTTATTAGATATTTTATACCAAATCCGAAAATGTAAAGGAAAGCTATTGGATTAGGAGATTTTCAAAGACACTTTTTTTGGACGACCTGTAGGAGGATTGAAAGGGTATATGTATTTTTGTATATGTATTTATTGTGAATGCCAAAGCTATGTTATACGTACTACATGTACTATGAGGGTTATTTTACCGTTTTTTTTTTAAGCAAATAAGAATTTTTACACAATCATAATTGTTAAACTCGTGCATAGCATTGACGTATTTTTATAATAACATATAACGTAATTTTCTGGCTGACAGTAGTTGTAAGCACAAAACTGTACCATATGTCAAGTAGTTATTGAGGGTATCTGCACAATTGTTGTAGTAAATCGGAATGCTGGTAATCTCAATGTAACATCCGAAACTTATCATGCGGTTGTCGCCCTGACCAATCTACATGTTATGCTGGTCGCTGAATAGAACCGCAAACTTTGAAGCAACGTCTTACTAACGTTTGGTTCACGTGGTTTACGTCCATTTGGCGAAAACACAAACAAACCACTTGGAAGACATCAATAAAATACAGGGTGCTACTTGATGATAGGCCATAATTATTTATTCATTTATTTACGGTTTCCCATTGAATATACAATACAAAACATGTGACAAACTACAATAACTGTACACAAGACGACATCAAGCCGAAACCGTGAGATAGGCAAAGTCATAAGTAAAATATTTAAAAATCTTGAATATGTATTTAAAAAAAATATAAATTTCACACCGTACGGCAGTCTGTTAACTCCTGTTGATACAAATATTAACTTTTTTTGGATTTAATTTTTACAGTGTAATGATATATAGTGCACCTTTAAACTGGTGGGTAGATTTTTTTAAACTTTGACACCCTGTATCTTGTATATGATGCTTTAGGACACATGTTTATATGAGCCTTCCTACTCGAATTTAGTTCAAGGCCGTTGTAATTATAGCCTATCACTAAGTAACACCCTGTATATTGTCATTCACATGATTCATCTGTGGTTTCATTTGTCGACCGTCAAAACATTAAAATTGAACAGCGAGATAACAGCAGGGTACGTTTCACATTATTGGCGATAGGCAAATACTTAATTTTACGTGCGTGTATTATGGAATAAAAGTCAAATTTTCTGGATTACAACCCATCAAAAATAACAGGCGCTGTGACATATAAAATGCAACACCCAGAATTATTTATTGAATTTTGATAAAAACTTGTAAATATACAGGGTGAAGTTTTAGGAAAAAAACCAACTAAATGATTACAAAAATTGTTGAAAATGGCCCCCTTCACTTAGGTTCCGCCCTCCTTCTCGTGGAATTACGCACTCGTTGAAATATCCGTGGAGTGTTTTTTATTCTATCACAAGCTGCGACTATTCTTTCTCTTAATTTATCTATAGTGTTAATGGGACTGGTGTACACTAGTGTCTTACGATAGCCCCACAAAAAGAAATCTAAACTGTTGAGGTCTGGGGACCTTGGTGGCCATTCTTGGGGCCCACCGCGGCCAATCCAACGACCGAAAATTGGTGTTGGAAATGGGCTTCGGTTAAGGCATAGGGATTTTCTTCTGCCAACAAATGATTATTGTGGAAATTCTGAATGTAAATCTGCTTCAGCGGCCTGCTCGACCTCCAGACCTTTCCCCCATCCAATATGTATGGGACAGCACTCCTAGTCGGTGTTGCATTCTCTATGTCAATTGACGTTACCTGTGGAGCTGAAAATACAGAATTCAAAATAACTTTCTGTCCGCCATTTTTTATTTGAGCAGCGCCATCTGTAGGACATGCCTCTCGCCAATATATCAGCGTTTTGATAGTATGTAGTTAGTTAGGTTGAAGGCATGGTATAGTGGCAGCTCAGCTTAAAACTGAAAACCGTCTTGTACGCCACTGGTGCTTTTGTTGACAGAATCGAAACAAAAGAGCCGCAACTCGTAAAGCGAATAAGCGCGAGAAAGCTAGCGACTCCTATATCAGCGACAGTCGGCGAGAAAATCGGAGAGAAACGGCTGGTTAAGAAAACAATGCTGACACATCTGAATAAAAACGACTGCGTCTTCAAAAACGGCATCGCCACGCCTTCGGAAAACGCCCCCTCGCCGGCGGATAGCAAGCAGCTAAAGAGGGGTAAGAGGACGCTGGCCGTGGAGAAAGACAAGGCAAGTCCCAGATCTGTTAAGGTACTTCGGCGGTCGCATATGATCCCGCTTAATTTAGTGATTGAGAAAGACGAAGGTAAACTGCGTTTACCTTCCGTCAAAGTCAACAAGACCATTTAATCGATGTATATAGTTGTTTAAATATGTGCATAGAGGTGTATATTTATAAAGTTTATTTTTAGACTGTTAAGGAAAGAAGATTTTATATAATCAGAATTTAAATAACTTTGATCTCCTTCAGGATCATACGGCACGTGATCTCAGCATGTGGGTTTGCTAGAATTTTTTTGATTAAGGCACACATTTATAGTCTAGAGTCTAGAGGAACTTTATTGGATGAAAACAGGATGACAACAACGCTAGTTACATTTCATATTCAGCTTATAAGAAGTAAAATATAGCAAAATGCAAAGTCAGGAATGTTCTCACAAAGATAACACCTAACGCTGTAACTAGAAACCGGATGGACGGCGCTAATCACAAGGGCATCGGGACGGTGTTAGCCGTACCGTTGAAATGGTAATCATCAGGATTCCATAACTTACACGGTGTCCCATTTTAATCTCCCCGCCTAAATACTTCGAAAACTGCGCATTCTAGAAAGAAAGTTTCAAACGAAATATGTAGGGTTTCGAGGGGTCAAAAACCAACTAAGATCACTTGTTTAACTGCCAATAAAAATTTTCAAATAATCAGTTTTGAATTTGGCATCCTTAAAAATAACATTTTTTGACAGATGTGATCACATGTTTTCGAAGTTTCCAAAAGCTTTTCTCGTTTGTTTCATTTTCTAACTTTCTAGAAACGTTCAATTATTTTTTTCAATACCAGCATTTGAGTATAAGACACTTTTAAACAGGTTGCATTTCTATTTACATTTTTGTGTAACTTGGACTAAAAAAAACTAAGTTCACTTGTTTAACTGTCAATAAAAATTTTCAAATAATCATTTTTGAAGATGTGATCACATCTTTTCGAAATTTCCAAAAGTTTTTCTCGTTATTTACATCCTGTTTCATGTTCCAACTTTCTAGAAACTTTCAGTTATTTTTCTCAATACCAGCATTTGAGTATAAGACACTTTTAAACAGGTTGCATTTTTATTTACATTTTTGTCTAACATGGACTAAAAAAACAACTAAGATCACTTGTTTAACTGCCAATAAAAATTTTCAAACAATCAGTTTTGCATTTGGCATCCTTAAAAATAACATTTTTTGACAGGTGTGATCACATGTTTTCGAAGTTTCCAAAAGCTTTTCTCGTTTGTTTCATTTTCTAACTTTCTAGAAACGTTCAATTATTTTTTTCAATACCAGCATTTGAGTATAAGACACTTTTAAACAGGTTGCATTTCTATTTACATTTTTGTGTAACTTGGACTAAAAAAAAACTAAGTTCACTTGATTAACTGTCAATAAAAATTTTCAAATAATCATTTTTGAAGATGTGATCACATCTTTTCGAAGTTTCCAAAAGTTTTTCTCGTTATTTACATCCTTTAATCGGTCCCTTTCATTTTCTGACTTTCTAGAAACGTTCAGTTATTTTTCTCAATACCAGCATTTGAGTATAAGACACTTTTAAACAGGTTGCATTTTTATTTACATTTTTTGTCTAACATGGACTAAAAAAACAACTAAGTTCGCTTGTTTAACTGTCAATAAAAATTTTCAAATAATCATTTTTGAAGATGTGATCACATCTTTTCGAAGTTTCCAAAAGTTTTTCTCGTTATTTACATCCTTTAATCGGTCTGTTTCATGTTCCGACTTTTTAGAAACGTTCAATTATTTTTCTCAATACCAGCATTTGAGTATAAGACACTTAAAGAGGTTGCATTTCTATTTACATTTTTATCTAACATGGACTAAGAAAAAACAACTAAGTTCACTTGTTTTACTATCAATAAAAATTTTCAAATAATAATTTTTAAAGGGCTATTCAGGGGCAGAGAAGGTTGGAAATAACCTTTTTTCACAGATGTTTGATATTTGATGACAATGTGAGTGATTGATATATTGTTTCCTGGATTTCCATTGTCTATTAAGTTTTTTGATTATCTACGTTTCGGTTGATAAGATATTCAATCGTCATCAGGTGAACTTCTTTCTTGACTATTTATGCCTTCACAACGGCATAAATAGTTAAGGGGAGCATGTTCACCAGTTCATCTGATGACAATTGGAGATCACTTCAATCGTAACGTCGTGAATCAAAAAACGACTATGAAAGTCCGAGAAACAACATCTCAGTTTTTAACGTTTTTTATGCATTGAGAGTATGCTGTCTCAAACTTCAAAATTGCTTAACACCAAAAAGTCAACTTTGGGAGAAAGTTATCAAGTATCTTTTTTGTTTATAGTCATCCGAAAAACCTTTGCCTGGTGATATTATTTGTAATCCGTTTAAAAGAGTAATTTGAAGAAATTTGTACCGCGTTGTCGTATTTTTGTACAGTTTCTTGTTGTTCCTGCAGATACTTAAGTTTGTACGAGCTGTTTTGGTGTGCGGAATGTTGACGGAATTACATAGAAATGAATTGAAAGATGCTGATATAATCATTTTGCTGTCATATCCGACACGGTCCTGAACGAAGTCAATCAGTTATCATATTTCTGTTAAACTAATAAGTGAAAATGTAACATATATTTTAAACACTGTTTGAAGAATATTATATAATTTTGTTGACCGTACTATAATTAGTTTCTTATAAGTAAGATGGTTCAAATTTTCAAATCCTTCAGAGAGAAACTATTTTTGTTTGATTTATTTTTATTTCACTGCAAATTTGCGCAGGATGGAGGATAAACTATTTGAAGATAATTTATTTCGAGGTTCTGAACCTTCAGATTATTCATAGTTAGGACATAGATATTCAAGTGCCTTTTGCACCCTTTTTTGGAATTATGGACCTAGAGCTTGACATCCATATCGCGTACTTTCTAGAAAGTAATAATCAGTAATACAGATTGACGAGTACAATAGATAACGTCTCTACATTACAATAAATAGCATTTGGTCAATTATAGGTAATTCATTCTTAGACTGCTTACGCAACAAATATATCACTATATGTACCTAGAGTATATATTTATTCTATTTGCATCTGATTTTAAACGTTTTATCCTCAGTCCATGCAACAAGGTATTCCCATTTGGCATATGTAATAGTTTGATCAGAAATGTTCATAAGTAAAATTTTCAGCTTTTATTACATTGTTTGATAATGCAGTAAAATAAACCTAAAACCCTGAATAAAAATTTACTATCTTAACTATCTGAACAGTTTGATGTGCTCAACATATCATTACTAAAAGTATATCCTTAAGTTCAATCGTGTTTCGATTAAAGTCATTTCTTCATTAAAATATGATGCAAATTATCATCCACATGATACTCGTAGCTTAAGACCGTCATTTGATGATTGTTACAACAGGATTGAATTTGAGAAATTATTTTCCTCCCCTTCGAACAACATTTATTAACTTAAGCATTTTTGACTATCCTCAAGACACATTTAATACGTACTGTGTACTCCTGACATTAATACGAATACCTCGAAATAGTGCAGTGGTGGAATTGGAAACTTTTAAAACTGTAATCGATTATGTAACGTTATTGGTGACATAAAGGGTGTCTTAATAAGAGCGCCGGATTTGGTTTTCAAAAACACAATTTCTTTTCGAATTAAGCGATTATTTATATTGCAACTTGAAGAGGAGGAGTTAAACAGGACATCCACCAGAAAACCTCTGGCACAAGGTCAGTTTTTTTTAAATATTCTGGATAATGTTTTCGCACAGCGGTGACTCTATTTCGTCGATAACGCGCCGTATCTCTTTTTTAAGGCGTTGAACTGTTTGAGTTAGCTTGAGTTCTTGCGTCAGTTGAACCTTGTACGCATGCAAGCACAGATCTTGTGTCAAGGTTCGTTGCAGAGTGGGTCTGGTAAGGTTCAATTCTTGGCCACTATGCCGAATGGAAGCGCCCGGATTTTCGGCCACACTTTCCAGGACGGTGACGAACAGCGGGTTTCACATTCAGCAACGTGAATTTTGTCTCAAATTTTGTAATTTGGCGACCGAAAATTGTACGTAATTTGTTTCCGCGTGATTTTCCCCATTTTGGTAATGAGTTTTCACGATAATTAAACGATGCCCGTTTGAATATTGCTTCATGTCGTCTAATCGCGTCATCTGGACATGACGGCTGTCATCAAATAAACACCATAACATTTGTACAGCAAATTCAAATACGGCGCTCTTGTTTATATGGTGTCAAGGCAGAAGTTGCAGAGCTCTGAATGAATAACCTGATGGTGGCCTTGACCGAGACCTTGAAAGGTATCTCCAAGGTCATTCATAAGTTGACTTCATGGCTGGATTGTTCACTCAAATAATTTTATGGGGGTCAGAAACTGTTTGAACCCTCTGTATATATGTCCATACTGATATCTGGATTTTCTAAAATTTTCCATTATTTTGGCCTAACTATCAACTTCAGTTATAGTACTGGATAGCAAAATATTAGCAATAATGTCTTGTGCTAAAATTCAAAATAACTTTATAGTCTTTGGTAGCTTCTAACAGCACAAAATCGTTCCATGGTAACTTGGTTTGACTTCCACGCACAATAAAATGATTTATAACATTTCAGACATAGATTTTATGTGATGATTTTTTAGTTTTGACTAACAGTTTTTTCAAAGTTTCCAATACTTCTACCGTCACTCTCGCCAAATAGAAGCATCTATGTATTTGAATATTAAAAAGTATTCTGGGGATTCTAGGGAAAGCGATGTCACAATCACACACATACGCTAGGCATATTCATTCATAGCCAGATTGAAACCATTCAAAATAGAACCCAACGAAATACGGAGAATGTAGAATAGAATCATAAACAGTCACAAAGCTACGTAGTGTGTGTAAGAATCTGTTCTAAAAATATCAAATCAACCTATTTAAGTATACAGATAAGTACTGGAAAATCTATTATTTTTTTATGCCTAATTGTAGCTATCACTGTAATGTATTCCACCAAAACGTTGTTAATGTAAATAGTCCAGTTATCACAATATTAGTAGATTAACATGTCCTACTAAAAGAAAAATATTTATTTATCATTATTTGTTATCTTGTATGACTATCTATTGTATTCTCATGTTTTGCTGTCATCACTGCAAAAACATTTGCAAATCAAGCTGGTCTTACTAACAGCGAATTTTGCCAATATGGCAGATGTCGCGTTTGAGCTAATTTGTTTTATGTAATTTATATTTATAGTAGTTTTAATGCCACATTCACGCATTGGAGCCAACGTTGGTCAACGCGCATTGGTTTAGCATTCACACATTGCTGTCGGCCTACGCCGGCCCAATGTGTTAAAAAACTACTATACACATACTGTTTCTTTTTATTTTATTTGGCTTTTCCAGGTCCAAGTTTTATACGAGTACGACTTATCTTAATTTTTAATTATATCATAGAGTTTTCCATTAAGGACTTGATAACTTTCTTTTTAAATAAAACACTAACGAAAATTTCATTATTGGATTGTAGCATACTCAAATCACTTATGTATGGAATTCGACATCGATCATTATGTCATATATGTCATTCAGTATTGGCTCTGAGCTCCTCTAACAATGCGGCTTGTTGACATGGACCAATGATTTAATGTAGCCCCACAAAAAAAAGTCTAGAGGTGATAAATCACACGATCTAGGCGGCCATTTCTCGATATAACACGTTCGATTGTTTCACTCGCTGTGTGGCTTGTGGCACCGTCTTGTTAACCACATCGTTAACGTCTAGCACATCTAATTTGTACAAAAAAAATAACGTTTCAACATGTTTCTGTAACGTGGCGGTCACTTTCATCAACGACAGTTCGGTAATTGATTTAAAGGTGCGTTCACAATGAAATTTCAAAGTTTTCAAGTCCCTATTAGAAAAACCACTTTATAGTGACTTATCACATCACATTCAGCAACAGTCTTGTTGACAGATGTTGAGCCAACAAGTAAATTTATTTTGATGCATCTGTAACTATCATTTATCCTATTTTGCTTATAAGAGGCAACCTTGTTTTACAGCTCATAACTATTAACATGAGTTGAAATGGACAGTTATGCTTTCCGCCTCTGTAATCACGACCAACCGCAGACACCGCTGTTTCGTGCTCATTAGCAACTCATCAGTGCGGTATAGGCCTAGCGGTTCTGGAGAAAAGCAGAACAAGTGGATATGTTGTTTTGCAAAACTCAAAATACTGTGCGGAAGTATATGTGGATGAAGATCAGCTTTGCAAACCATTTGAGATCGTCAAATTTTTCGCTTACTTCTGCACAATGTTTTGAGTTTTTCAAAAGGCCATACCTACTTATTTGCTTTCCATTTGTCGTTGACAAGGACTACTATACCTATACCGCCCTGATGAGTGGCTAGTCAGCGAAACTTTCTGGTTGGTCGAGGTTGCAGAGACGGAAAGCAACAATGTTGTGTTTTGTATTATTGGAATTTGCAAGGCATAATTACATAGCTTATCTGTCGCAAATATTGTAGGTCGAAAATCACATATCACTAAAAAAACTTTTTGGAAGTATTATCACAGATATCATATATTATCACTTGTCTATAAATAAAACTGTTGCTGAAGATAGAGCACTGTTAACAAGGCAGGCAATTTGCGATGTGTCAAAGAAGTTTTGAATGTTCAAACAGTATTATATATGTAATTCCTGAAACTTTCACTGTGGTAATCGTCTTCGTAGGACTCCATTGTCTGTCTGAATCAACGCCACATATATGGTTGGATTTCAGTTTATTGTACGACGTTTCACCACCGCTGTGGTCTTTTTCAAGTACATGTCCATGTGGCAATATATTTAGTTTTCTGTCTTCCAGCTGACATTAGGTTTCTTTTTTATTTTATTAAATTCATTATATCATTTTGTTTAATGAACCACACACGTCACCCTTGTCCATCGTTCCGAAAACGCCAAAAGTCCCAGAACCGGAAAACACATGATCCGTCAGTAGTTTGGATAATATAGATTAGATTTTTTCTTCAAGGTTAATTAAGCAAGTTGGGCCACAGTCCACAAAAAAACTATTTTATATACGCTGATTTCTATACCTCTTTATCCTATTTGTGCAATATTAAGACTTCCTCCCGTTTAACCCCATGCCCTTTTTCCCATGCATGCTCGTTTAGAGCTGATTTTGACATTTCTTCCCTTGATATGTGGCTTTGATTTGGCAAGACAATAGAGTCCTATCGAAATTATGTTTAAATTATTTTTTCTCAGCAAGCTATGCTCTTTGGATTTTTCCAAGTTGATGTGCTAAAGACATTCTAAGGTTGATTGGTTGTGTTCGAAGATAAAGTCATAGTACTTACGAAGCAAAGATCTCATAAAAAAAATACTATTAGGCTCAGTGACCGCGGTGATAATAAATTTGCTCGAATTTAAATGCTGAATGATCACTTTGTTATATCGGTATCTGACACGTATGATGATATTTTTAAGTGTATTTAATTTCCAAAGTGTAAAGTACAAAATTTTGTTTAGCATATTAGACTCCGACATTATTTAGGGACTTGTATGGATTTTTCCAAGCATATACAGGGTGTTTCTTAATAAGTAGAACATTTGACATTGAACATTGCATCTAGTTCATTAATAAAGTAATCCTATCTTACCATAGTGTTATTTGAACAATATTTATGGTTTGTCCCGATTCAGTGGCGTTAGAAATTTACTACATCCAGTATCTCGAGAAGAAAAACTTTCGGAGCTATACTTGTTTCTTTTATGTGCTTAAAAACACATAAGAAATGTTGTGAAAAATTAAGAAACGACCTCTACTACTATTGAACGTATGCTTTGAGAAACAAACTGCTTATGCTTGATGCCTTACGACTGTGCTCTACGTGACTTTTAACTTTTATCAATATTCAATTCCAAGAGATCTTTCATATTTTGATATATTTTTATTCAAACTCTTTACTGCATGTTGAAAACATTTTTTAATAGATAGTCTCATATAAGAATGTTAGTGTTTTTCCCAACATTGAAAAAATTTTACATGGTGGGAAAGAACATATATGTATATCTGTTAGCTAGATTTGAAGATATATACGAGCACTCGCATAAAATTGCGGTTAATTTGTGATCAAACTGCTTTTTAATGGATAGATTTTAATTTTGCGTTATGTACACACAATCACATTTTAACTGGATCACGTTTAACTGTCCAATAGATCGATTTATTTGTTCTAGTATGTGATGCCATTTTGTTGAATAAGTTATTTTAATAAACATTTAATAAATGTTTTTATATTCAATCTTGTGGTTTCATTGAGCTTCCTTACATTTTTGCAATAACAAATCACCCATCTGTAAGAAGAAAATAGGTAGGGCGAGATGCTGCCGTTGTGATTTTCATGCGTTTCCCACACCTACGACTACGATTTTGTCATGTACGAGGTCCCTAAAAAATATTTTTTTTGGTGGCGGCTACTCTCCAATAGATGGCGCTGCATATCGGTAGCTAGCACAAGGTCCACCATTTTGAATGACTACCTTGGGCTGGTGAAATCCGTTCAGTAATCCCCAATGCAAGCAAGGAGGAGGACGCTTTGTTTTTCAACAAAGCTAAATCTAATACGTAATATTAGAATATAATAAACTAATTCAATCAAAAAATGGGGGGATTTTAACCCCCCTCACGGAAATTTAAGATCCTTGATCATTGAAGATTCGTTGCCATAAACCCGTCCCGAACCCCGACCAACCGCCCCTAAAGGATCTTTTTGACTAGTTAAATTTTGTGAGGTCTGTGACAGCACTTTACAAAGAAGCGCCATCTATCGGATGGTAGCCCAACTGAACGAATTTTTTTGGTGGCGGCTACTATCCAATAGATGGCGCTGCATATCGGTAGCTACCATAAGGTCCACCATTTTGAATGACTACCTCGGGCTGCCAAAATCCGTTCAGTGATCCCCAAAGCAAGCAAGGAGGAGGACGCTTTGTTTTTCAACAAAGACAAATCTAAATACGTAATATTAGAATATAATAATTTAATTCAATCAAAAAATGGGGGATTTTAACCCCCCTCACGGAAATTGAAGATCCTTGATCATTGAAGATTCATTGCCATAGACCCATCCCGAACCCCGACCACCCAGCCCTAAAGGATCTATTTGACTAGTTAAATTTTGTGAGGTCTGTGATAGCACTTTGCAAAGAAGCGCCATCTATCGGATGGTAGCCCAACTGAACGAATTTTTTTTAATTAGGCTACTCTCCAATAGATGGCGCTGCATATCGGTAGCGACCACAAGGTCCACCGTTTTGAATGACTACCTTGGGCTGGTGAAATCCATTCTGTAGTCCCCATTTCAAGTAAGGAGGAGGACGCTTTGTTTTTCAACACAGCCATAATCAATACGTAATATTAGATATAATAAACTAATCCAAACAAAATAATCTTTTCATCAAAAAATGGGGGGATTTTAACCCCCCCCCATGGAAATTTAAGATTCCTGATAGCATAACTTTCTAACAGCTTAGGATTCTTCCTGGATCATACAGAGTTAAAACGCCTCGTGGAAAATAAAAAATAATATATTAGGTAAACATTATTTACATCATAAATACATTTCAATATTAATTACATATAAAGCTTCCAACTTTTAACTATAAACATTAAATATGATTACACATAACTGCAAAAAAAGGAATATTTTGGTAATATTTTTAAGTAAATGCTTAGAAATGCTTATCGGTAGACATGAATATTAACAACTCCATTTGGAATCTTTTTCATTGCATTCCAAGCCTCCATTTTGCTTTGATGGGATACATTCACATCATTGATGTATATTATCTCATCACCAACTTTCAGTTCACCATTCTTGTCTGCTGCTCCGCCTGAAACAAATGCATACATTCACACTAGTCAATATAAGACGACAAAAAATACTTTTTTCAACAACCGCCATGAAATTATTTGATGAATCATGTACCCATCATTTGAAGAACACCCTGTATGTATACTTACCAGTGAATATTTTCTTGACAATGAGTGGCATATCACCTTTGAAAGGATCTTTTCCACCCTCGATGCTGAACCCAAATCCAGAATCGTCTTTTAAGAAACTTATGACATTCGTCGGCTTTTTCGTGATAGCTTCTACATGGGGACCTGGAAAAATAAAACGCATTCTTTTATATTTATACCATATTAGATACCATGTTTCAAACGTGAATTCTATGTTTTAACGAGATGCTGCAATCAGTGTCGTTTCATAGGGTAAATGAAAACTTACCTGTAGCTTCTGGCAGACTGTAAATGGATGATACAGATGATGACCTTCTAGAAAGTCCACTAGATGGCACTGATTCGATACCCTCTCTTACTTGGAAAACAAATTTCTTAGTCTTCTCCTGAAAAGAGAAGATATTTAGTATAATGATTAACATTGATTTTGATTCAAAAGTTGTCGCTATACGGTTTTAGTAATAACAGCCTTAATTGCGTCTTATTTATCAGACAGAAGACAGTATGTTAGTTTTCAAAATTGTTTATCTAACAATCTACATATTAAGCACGGAGTTCCCCAAGGAAATGTCTTGGGACCGATTCTTTTTATGATTTACATCAATGATCTGCCAAACTGTAGCATCAATCAATATAATATATTATTGGCGGATGACACGACATCAATATCCACCAATAGTAACTTTGACCATCTATTACTCGATTCTGACAACATTCAAAACTGGTTTAATGCCAACAGTTTGTCAATCAACATAGCGAAAACTCAATCTCTTCTACTCAGTACTCGTCCACATAGAAGTAATTTAGTAGAACCCGCGAAATTTCTTGGAGTGATTATTGATGCAAGCTTAACTAGGGAATCACACATCACCTCTTTATCAAAGAAGTTATCTAAAATAACATTATGATACGTAGTTTAAATACCTACGTAACAAAATCGATTTCAATGAAAGCCTATTATGCATACGTAGTCATGCCATAAGTTCTGTCCCTCGTTTTCAAACAAGTGTAGACCTGTTAATACTTGTCCGATTGTTTACATTGTGGTGTCAGTTGATTAAGCGCTTTTCGGGTAATTACATATACCTCAGTTTGTATTGATCTCTCGAAGCATAACGATGGAGTGGGGCAAGGCAGAGAACCGTATTGCAGTGATAGCTTTACATAAGTGTAATCACAGTGCTAGTCAGATTTTTGAACTCTTACGCGGCCTTCAAATATCGCGTAAATTTGTGTCTAGGACCATTCAGCGGTACAATGAGACGTCCTCTGTTGATGACAGGCCAAGAAGCGGAAGACCTCGTCAAGTAAGGACTCCAGCAGCCATCAAAGCCGTAAAAGCCAGGATTCAAAGGAATCCACTCCGGAAGCAGAAGATCCTATCCAGGGAAATGAAGATTCCTGTCCGGACGATGTCGCGCATCATTAAACAAGACCTAGGGCTAGGGGCTTACCGGAGACGTACGGGACAGCGACTTACGGCCACCTTGCGATACATCAGGGCGACAAGATCCAAGAAGCTCTTGGAGAGGTACGCAGCTGGGGGATTCCGAAAGATTTTGTTCACGGATGAGAAAATCTTCACCATAGAAGAAAAATTCAACCGACAAAATGACAAAGTGTATGCAAGAAGTTCACAGGAAGCTTCGGAGATCATTCCGAGAGTTGAGAGAGGCCACCACCCTGCGTCAGTCATGGTTTGGTGGGGGGTGTCCTACGAAGGGGTCACTCAGCTCCATTTCTGTAAACAGGGCGTGAAAACAAAAGCGGCAAACTATCAGAGCGACATACTGGTTCCTATCGTCAAGCCTTTAAGTGGTACATTGTTTGCCAACCAACACTGGGTCTACCAGCAGGATTCCGCCCCCGCTCACAAGGCTAAGAGTACGCAGCGCTGGCTGGAAAGCAATGTGCCAGAGTTCATTGCTGCGGAAGATTGGCCCTCAGGGAGTCCGGACCTCAATCCTTTAGACTACAAGTTGTGGGACCTGCTAGAGCAGTTGGCCTGCTCCAAAGCCCACCGTAATATCGAGTCCCTGAAAGCGGATTTGATCCGATCAGCGGCAGCTATTCCTTTGGAAGCTGTGCGTGCAGTGATAGATGAGTGGCCCGCGAGATTGAAGCAGTGTGTGAAGGCCAAGGGGGGACATTTTGAATAAAACTGTTTGATTATGAATTCTAAAAATGTTGTCGAATAGATAATATCTTTCATATAAATATATCTTATCTTGTTTCATTTTTATCATGAGATTATCATGGGACAGAACTTATGGCACGACTACGTACTTGCAATACTGCATACTGATTTTATTATTCTCCAGACGTGGGTAAGGACTTCTGAGTACAAACATAAAAAAATGATTACTATTTCATAATTTCTGAACCATCTTATTTTATTGTTCATCTAAATTTTATACTAGTCTTTTTTACAATTTATTGCCACTTTGTGTTTTACGTCGTATTGTTTGTTTTTACTTATTCTTTTATGTTCTACTCTAACTGACCTGTGCAAATACATTTTTGCGTAATAGTACGAATAAATTATTATTATTTACCTTTAGCAGTTCTGTTGCCTCTGCAAGAGTTAGCCCTTTGGTGGATTTACCATTAATGGCCAAGATCTTATCTCCCTTTTTCAGTCTTCCATCAGAATACGCTACACTACCGTAACGAATACGGTGGACCTGCGAACAAACCCAAATAAGAAAAAACAGGAAAATGAATAGAAAAAGTGAAATATTTACTCACAGTGATTTCCTTATGTTCATCTGCTCCTCCAGTTAAAGCTACTCCTAAATTACTTTCAAGACTGTCAAGTGTGAGAACCATCGTAATGACATTTGTGTCTTGACAACTTGCTCTTTCAAATTTCTCCACCTTATCAACCAGGCCTCTTTCAAAAAGTTTCTTCGCTTTCACTTCGCTGGGTTTGATGTTCTCCACCGACTTGGCCTTCTTTATATCAGAACTGGAAGGAGATACCATATCAAGTAGAGTTACTCTGTGCAAAAGAATGGGGTTTTATTTATGCTCAGGCCAACATCAATAAATGGTGCATCCTTGGATAGGTTAAATTTGAAAAGTGCGAAGTAGTCATCCTTTTTGAGATAAATGCCCTAGAAGAAGGTATTGAAGACCTCATCAAAACATATTGAATGAGAATAGAACCTAAATTAATATTTTCAGTTCATGTTTCAGCTCAGGTTTTCTTACATCTACCGCTTTCCAAAGTAGTGTTTCAAAAACAATCAAAACTATTCTAACAGCTCATATTTTGTTTTATTTTAGGAGCTTTATATGAAGATATCTCGTCTTGTTACCAAAATTCAGTGTGTACAAAATATTCCCAGAGATTGTTTATTACAAATACCTCCAAAATAACGAGCATGATTTTAACGTTTTAGCTTTTTCAATGAAGAAATCAACTGATGATAGGTTGAAAGAACCTTTCTAGAGGACACTTTTAATTCTGAAATTTGCATATTTAGGTTACTGTTTGACAAACGGATATTTTTGCTACAAAACTATTAGAAGGCATCCCTTCAAAAATGGAACTTTTTAAGCTTAAGAAACATATCCAAAACTACATAATATAATTATAAGCTGTTGGGCATATTCAAAAATCCATAGACATCTATGGTTTATATTAATTCACTACTTGGTCGGTAATGTAGGAATCGGTAAGATCCGTGGCATCTATAAGTGAGAAGCGAAACTATGCTTTACATTCACGCCTACTTTGCCGGTAATGTAGGAATCGCTAAGATTAGCGACATCTATAAGTGAGAAGCTAAACTATCATTTGCATTCACGCCTACTATTCAACCGGTAATGTAGGAATCTCTAAAATCAGCGACATCTATAAATGAAAAACTGAACTATGCTTTACTGTCGGTAATGTAGGAATCGGTAAAATTAGCGATATCTATGTGTGAGGAGCTAAACTATGCTTTACATTTACTACCACTTGGTCGGTAAGATAGGAATCGATATGTCTAGTGACATTATATAAATATAAAACAAATAATACAATGACTTTTAAGCAGTGAGAATTTTTAGTTGATCATATCTACTAAATTCTTGCATTTGAATGTTTCATAATGAATATATTTTAAACGTTCATCAAAATTTCAATATCATCATCATAGTCTGACATCTTGACATTTTCACATTTATGAGCAATTTGATATTTGATTTTTTCAACTTATGTTGTAGAAATTAGGATTCTGTTTGTGGTGAGATCTGTAATGCTTCACTGAACTGTATTTCCAACATTGTAAACATCATAATTGCGATAATTACGAACCTTGGCCTTCTAAAGAGCAATCAAGAACTAAAATAAGAAAAAGCCATTAAAGTTTAGGTATTTTCGCTAGATGCGATTTGAGATATTTTGAGTGCCTTATGAACTCTGATCCTTTTTGTAATCCAGACAAAAAACAGCAATCTTACCTGGTTTGTGGACTAGAAGGAGTATCGTGTTCAATAGTAGACACTTCAGCTCTGATACTCTTTTTGACTACAGGCAGTTTGTAGTTTGGAACTTTATGAGGCATAGGAGGTGGTGCAGAACCAAAGTTTTCGAAGTTCTCCATAAGTACTTTCACGTTGATAGGCTTGTGATTGCGATTCAGAATGCTACTGGAACCGTACAAGTCTTTCGCGAATCTGTTTTTTCTATCGTCGTTTACGACATTCGGACTTCTCAGGTCCAAAGAGCTCCTCGAAATTGGTCTTGAATATGAAATTTTCGCTGCAAAAAGACCATTTGTTATATATCTATAAATAGAAATGTGAATGTCTGTCACCACCACGACTCAAACACAATATGAAGAGACGTAAAAATTTGTAGACTTTGAGCCAGAATCGAAAATGGAAAGGTCAGGTCATCAACAAATTGTATGAAATGAAGAATTGTAACAAGGCTGTGCTATTTGAAGGCAGAAAGTAGCAAGATTTATATACGTGGCTTGCCAATGTGGTGTTCAAAAACTACCGATAGATCAAAATACCTCGATTTCCTAGATAAATATGTCGTTGAAAGAAGTTGTAAGGTTTGAAAAGATTCATCCATTCGTGATATTGAACGTGATCTTGACGACGACCTTCAAGGTCATCTGAACGTCAAGAGAGCTTTCTTAAATGTAACTCCTATTTTTGACACCGGAAATGGAAGGCGCGGGAGATTTTAGCTAAAGTTTGTCTGTCCACGACCTTGGCGATGATCTTCATGGGTATTTGAGGGTGTCCAGAAAGTAGGGAAATGACTAAATACATCGAAAAATATGTATCATAGAGGAAAAGTTGTGTAATAAAGTTGTAAGGTTTGAAAGGATTAATTTAATTGTGACCTCGAACGTGATCTTGATTACGACCTTCAAGCTTATTTGAATGTCAAGCTATTTTCTCAGGTACATTAATCTGACCAAAATCCTCAAGGTCATTTTAAGATCAGATATATTTTCAGGCATATTTTTTGACCTGTTGTTGGGGATATAAAAAAGCGAAACATTAGAAATTAATTTATCGTTGCATTGAAATGTTGGATAAAAAATGTTCATTGCTAAAGTACCTATTGCACTGCTTTGGATATTGCTGTTTTTTCCGGAACCACTCTCGTTCTCACTAATGGCCACCAACATTCTGCGATTTGACTCCATTTGATCTATTCATGTGGGCTTTTCTGAAGCCTTAGTGTTAGTAATCTGCAAACCAACTTATGCTTTCAGAGCAAAGGCTGCTTTGTAAAGGCTAAGCTAAACAGGTTTTCAGCTTTGGACTTCAATCGTTAAGTTTTAGATTATATTTTGCGTTCGTCTACTCAAACTTACAATCCGCACTGTGGAGCAATAATGGTAATTACCTATTTACCTTATCAATAAAAGACACGATCTAAACTGAACGTTGATTTACTATATCTGTTGGTACCAGCGTGTTATGACTCAATGTTTGATAAACATTACTTTGTCATGTGTATGTATTTTCTTTTTAATCGAGAGTTTCATACCTGACAATTTAAAAAATCCAGCTGATATGCAAATATCTACTATTCAAATATTTTCATGATTCAAATGAACTTTGCTATAATGAGTCATGAAATTAACTCATTTACGATACTCTTGAGCAGTTCTAATTCTAATACAAGAGTCAACAACTTTTTCATATACAGCAGAGAATTCAGAAGATGAATCTTGCAATTAGAGGCATTCCGGCCACCATAAGGAGCCAATGCATAGGCAGCTTAAGCGGGCCCTTGTGCACCTCTACATTCCTTAGATCACAAGCCTCAACGGATGATTTTTTAAACGAAACCTTTCCGCATACAACCTGCATGCTGCCGCTGCATTTTGTTGGCATTCTCCGTATGTTAGTATTATGTCCACTAGTTCATTGTTTTCGTAAACATGGGCCATTTTTCCCACAAAATAATCAGACAAATGAAAGTATACGCACTATTAAAAGACGATACAACTGATCGAACCATAGACTCGTACTGAAAACCATACAATAACACTAAAAGTTTGCCAAATTTAGATAAACGATAAGGCTAGTAAAGAAATAACGGCAGTGGTCGAGAATATCAAAAAATTTGTATAATAAAATTATTTTGCAATATCTTTTACTATTTCTTTTATTACGCAACTTTTATAAATGGTAATATTTGGTATGTTAACTGCTTTTGACGAATCCTACAAGCAGTTAAAATAAATGACTCACCTTTGCAAGCACCCTGTATAAGACTAATTTATAACCAAATAACAACTATATAAACTCACCGTTTTCAACGACTGGTGTTTTCGGTTCAACTTGTTTAACCTCCTTAACCTTATTTTGCAGCAGCTTCACTTCTACAGGTTTTTGAATATCGATCACTTTTTCAGTCTCGGTGGCGATTTTAACTTCTTTTTCCACCGGTTCGATAGGCTGTTCAATTGATTCAACAGCTTCAATTGCTTCAGCAGTATCGACAGTTTCAACCAGTTCAACTGGCTCAGTCTCAGTTGGTTCATCATCAGGCGGCTTATCGGGTGGTGTCTCAGTAGTTCCTACAAGAAATCCAGTGTCGAAAAAAGATGTTTACATTTTTTGTGAAATTATTACCGTTAGATTCACCATACTTCATTTTCTTTAATGACAAAGATTTGTATCTCAACTCTAATCCTTAATATAAAAATGCGAATCTGATTGTGTAAAAATATATGGGATGTTCCACATAAAATGTTTGAGAAAAACGGCGTTTTGAAGCACCCTGATACAGTTGGCGTACTTTTTCACTCTCTTCCCAAAATTCAGTGAAAAACTACGCAAAATGGCAGAAGTCAAAGCCTTCAATGACAAGCATTTTTTCACACAAATAATAAAATAACCAAACAAATTACGATCAAAATCCTAAGTACCTTATATCAACCTTCTTGTCTTTCAAAATATCCAATATAATGTGTCCCAACGAAATTGTGAATTGTGAAACACGCTGTATATATCTAAATAATTTAGAGATACACACCAATAAGATGTTAAGCTTGGTGTGCAAAGTGTTTTCCAATATCTTATCTGGCTGTTCTATTAAGCAACTTTGCATTTTCGTTGGGACACTCTGTATATACTGTAAGTGTTCACGTGATTTTCAGTATGTCGATAAGTTCCCTGACTACATTAAAGACGAGTTAGTTTCCATAAAATTGTGCAGGCAGGTGTACCCACAGAGGCTTTGTGCACATTGGAACATTTGTTCAGTACATTGATCATTATATAAATTTTCTTTAAAATTGAACTGTGGTCAAACTCCATATGTTTTGTGTTTGGTACTCCAGTATGGTGAATATATAGGCAATGATTTGACTCAAAGACATCGGCCGTTTTGCGGCCCATTTTCTACCTGAGATACGAAACGTAACCAACCGGAATATTACCTTCAACAGAACCAGTTTCAGCCTCTTCCGTCTTCCTTTTTATCACTGGCGATCCGATTTTGAAATCTTTGCCGCTTCTGCATTTTGCAGAGGCTAGTATATTCTTTCTGTTAATAGCTTCTATGCTAAACGGTTTCAGTAATCTGTTTGGGCCGTTGCTATCATCGTCGTCAGACCTTTTCAAGAAACTATCTTCGCAAGATTTTGTAGGAGACGGTGGAGGAGAAAACCTAAAATTAAAAATGAGGTTAAAGCAAAAGTCTGCAATCGGTACTTCACTGCAGAAGTATGTATGGTTAACACAGGATTGCCTTAGGAAGTTATTTTGACTGATTATATATTACACAGGGTGTTGGGGAAAAATATTCGTAACTTTAAGAGGTGATATTCCTTGCATTATTCTAAGAAAAAAAGTTCATTATAACCTTTGTCCGAAAATCAACCGTTTCGGAGCAAAAAAATGCTTGTTTCTTTTTAGTCATAAAATAAATTAAATTTAAATTCATATGCCTAATAGCGTAAAATGTATCTATTTATTAATTAACTATAACAAAATAATTTTCTTGCTTATTAAATACAATTTTCCGAAGAAAAACAGACAAACAAAATCCCTCACACAACTGGCAACATCGCACTCCGCCAGCACTGCATGGATCATCGCGTGTTGTGATTACTAATACATTTAACTGTAACTTTATGTGATTTACGGATGTTGGTTTTTTTCTTTTTCAAATAAGTGACTGATAATCGTGGGAATTGGTGGTGTCTATCGCCACGTACCGGTAAGTTCTGTCATTTTTTTTAAGTAAATGAACTGTACTGAAAGCGTTATTAAATAAAAAATATTAGCCACAAACAATTGGGTAAAAGTATTAAATAATTCAAGGCATATTTTCAACAAAAATATCATACAAACGTAAACAATTCGATGAATCAGTTGCGTTCGTCGTGCGCTCGTATTGGGGGTTGCGTTGCAGCGTTGCCAAATGTTTGAGAAAAGTTAATTATTTACGACTCACTTTCCTCGAAAGCGATTGATTTTCGGACATAAGTTATAATGAACTTTTTTGCTTAGAATAATGCAAGGAATCACCTCGGGGTTAGGATAGTTCTACTTTTCAAAGACTGATAACAGTACGACGAACTTAATCGGCACCTAAGAGCAGAGGAAGCCTCCATAAAGGAGTAATATTTACCTGGAATTGTAGCTGAACTGACTGGAGCTAACCGCCGAATCGTTATCACTTTCATCTTCTTTGATGCTCTTCTGAGTGGAATCGCCATTTTTATCACCAGTTTTCTTCTGGAAGCAAGTATAATCGAAACTGCAGTCTGATCTAGTCGGCGAGGAGATGCTTTCTAAAGATTTAGGCGGATTAATATCTTCATCACTTTGTTTCCTTGGGCAAGGGTTCGGACTCGACTTATCACAATATTCAGGCACAAATTCGTACGTTTCGTTAGTTACCATTTTGGGATACACCTGCAACAGAAAAAAATTCTTCAATCTGGAAACAGCTTATGTTGATAAATAATGTAGCCCGGCATGATGTCTTTAACTGGAGCAATTTACATTCTATATTAATAACAATCAATGCATCCTTAATAAATCTTCAATATGAAAATGACTAACGGTCCGTTAAAAAGCCGATAACTTCTCTACGGCAAAGAGAAAAGAAATGTCGCATAGCCCATTTTGTACATCTCGATGAATACTATAAATTACAGAGAAAGAGTTTTTTCCGTTTAGGGCACCCATTACGAATAAACAATTTTCAAACGTCACAATATTCGCCTTTTTGGGTCTCGAACGTGCGGTTCGATATTCAATTTCTATCTCCTCCGATGATAACGGAGCTACGAACCTAACGATTTTTGCGTGAGAAAGCCCGGACATCGGACATTTGGATAGCGTCTTTTTTTATTTCTTTATTCCTTTTAGTTCAAAAGTTTCGATTTTTTAAAATTCCTCGTCTATACGCTAGCCATTCGAAGGACATGTGGATATTTTCATACGTGTCCCCCATTTTTCATATCGGAAGTGAAAAGAGAATGAAATTTTATGTCCGAAAATCACCTTGCCACTAGGTCAAAACAAGGCATCCGCATCCTCAATTTGCTTTAACAAAAGTGTTCGGCAGCACAATGAGGGCTGTGGTAACCATAATAAGGTGGCCTTAGCAATGACCTTGAAACTGACCTCTAAGTTTGAATTACCTAAAAAAGACGCTTTTTTAAGCCGAAATGTGACCTTGACCTCAAATAAAATTAAAGCTTGACACGACCTTGAATTTAAGGTCAAAGTCACGCTTAAACGTGAACTTTCCTGCTTTTTGTAGTAACTATATTAAGAGCTGTGCTCGGCATTACTTATCTCTGAATAGTTTTCAAACATTCCGAAATATAAAGTTCAGTTGTCAAATATACAATTTTAAATGTCATTCACTTTTTTATTATCATTAGATACTTAGGAAGAGTACAGCTACTTCTCATTGGAATATTGCGATCAATGATGATGATTTCTTAAGTTCGTAGTAAAAAAAATTAATGCTCCTACTGACCTGTAGACTTTTCCTCTTGAACGCAGGAGAGTACTTGGGTATGTTGCTAGGACTGTCAGCCGACCAGGGTGGCGTAAGTATGGAATACTTCAATGGATCGCCGAGGTCAGTATTATCTGTGAACACCTTCTGTGGACTGCTGGCACAATTCGTTTCTTTTGGCACTTGTACAAGACTTGCTGTGTGGCTTTTGATTTCGGGTATGTTTACAGAAGAATTCACAGCTGGAACATCGCTTTCACTTGCCTCCGGAATCACAAGGCCTTTCAATTTTGAGATACCTACGGAAGTTACAGAAATATATGGTAAACAGCATATTTGCAAAATGTTGCATACTTATATTTTTTAACAAAAGAGTGTCACTATAGAAAAGTACCCTAAAGCGAATCCTTCTTCTGAACCACTCTGGTCTCAAAATGGCTTTGTTAAGTGCAAGTAACTGTTTGTTTCGTGCTTTATAGCATCTCGTCAGCATCATTTCAAGCCTTACAATTTTGTTCTACTACATTTTTCTCTAGGTAACTTATTTTTCGAGATATTTTGATTTATCTATTTTTTGAACACCCTGTATATTTCCGCGGATAATACCATGCCTATAGCCTTTCTCGAGTTTCAAGTAGTACCGATTTTGTCCTTGAATCCACCGAATTTCAACGATACTATCTATCGATTTCGAATTTGTTTTATTTGGCAACGCTGCATACATCATTTGAGATGAAAGAAATACGGCTCATCCGTTGTACAAATAAATATCAGTTGAGGCCATTAGCAGACCAAAAATTAATCAAGTATCAACTAATTTGGAAATGCTTGAAAAATAGGTCAAGCATTAACTTTTCAAGTAATTTTATTTTCAAGTCAAGTAGGTCATGAAAATATCAAGCAACTCGACTTGTTGAATCACTAATACAGATAGAGAAATAGCTGTAACAAATTCTCATAGATGACGCCACGGTATCCCATTTTATCTTAAATAATTCTAGGCAATAACTAACAGTAAAAAATAATAAATACCCCGTTTTCGCTGTTCAATTAGTTGATTCCACTTGGCATTTTTCTCCTTGGACAATGTTGACATATTAATCAAGCTCTGCGACCTCCTGTGCAGGTAGACTGGATCAGGTATGGAATCATCTGAACTGACGTTTTCGCTGGAATCATACAGCTTAGCACGTAGATCTGTATTCGAGGCGCTTCCGACTTGCGTTAAATTCGTGGTGTTGGTTGGCGAGTCTTCTACTAGTTTCGCGGCCTGGGGATGTTTATACTCGGCCGTGAAGGTGGTGAACGTGGGTTCTCTCTTCGTCTCTTTAAAATAGTTGTTCGAAATGTCGGTGTCTTCGATGAAATCCGGAAACTCGTGACCATCTGGTGGCTGTCTAGAGTCTGTCGGGGGGGTAGACATGATGCCATCTGACTCTGAAACAGAACGATTCCTACATTATTTCACCCTCGAACTCACGGCATTCGGAATATGCAGTAGCGTAGGTTTATTTTTACTTTTCAAGCTGTCGTCATCAAATTTCATACGTTTCAGAAAACTAGAAAATTTTTGCACGCTGTATTTGCGATGGTATATCTGTCAATTTATGAGCCTCTGTTTGTGTTTTGTCACCGCGTAATCCCAGTAATAGTTGTCCAGTTCAGGATGTATGAAGTTCGCGGGTCTGTTTGGCACATCATGGAAGAGGGCTCTGATGAGCAAAGACCATTGACATAGCTGTAGAAGAGAGCGAATTTACAGATGGCTCGTCGGTGCGAAAGGGTCCCGAGACTAAAACCGAAAATTTGCTCGACACAAATTACTCCAGTAGCGTGGACACCGGAATATATTTACCCTACATGAAACATGGCGTCAAGTACGTTGACTCTGCACTTCCTATGCAATTCCGTCATCAGTTCATGAATATTTAGTAGTCCATAGACATTATTTCCCTGCCCTACCGGTAGTTACCGCTATCTGGCAACGTTGCCCTTTCCCATATTACCGGGGTTTGGAGCGCATAAATTACTAATATCAAAGAATTGAGATATATCCTTCCTCACCCACCTAATTTTTTACCCCCAAATTTTTTTCAAAACTAATCAGGAATCTCTACAAAAATGAGTGGAATTGTTCCTAGTAATGTAAAAAACATAATAACCCATTTACGAAATTTTTCGCGATTACAATACCTCTTCGCCCAGTGGCGTGGAAACTAAAAGGAAAACATTTTATACACCAATGAGGTTTTCGAACATCAATGAGGAATTCGCCCGACATATGGAATACTTTAGAATAGCTCCTTTCAGTACTTTTGTGAAAGTCACTGTTACCTATTATGGGCCAATTGTGTACCATCGTCCAAGTTGTATCAAAATCCAAGCAGTCGTTATTGCGATTAAAATGCAATAAAAGTATTATCAGAGAAACGAACAGACCGACAATAATTAGCAACATCGACTTCTGTCAAAAATAATAAACGATGTTATAACAATTCGAGAAAACTGAACACTGCTGCTGCTAAACACAATCGTTATGCGTTTAACTACTATGTAATACACTTGAAGGAAGATTGACATATCGCTTATTATCGCTCGTTATACAATTGAAAAATGAACATATTCCGATTAGCAAACAAACAAAATCATCTCAAAAAGAATTTGTATGGGTGGCAAATTTTTTACTGGCCCTGCAATCATCAAGATACTCGACGGGGAACATGCAGCCATTGTTGCCGTTTACACTGATTTACATTCCTTATATGATTGTCGAGTTATATTATTATATATATATTCATCTTTTTCTGAACATAATCGGGAAATCGGGTGTGAACAAACACATTGGCCCTTACTTGAAATCAAGTAGTTTTTACCTAATCATATTCTTTCAAGTTAACAGATTGGTCTGCAACATGAATTTTGAATTTGCTTGATCTAACAATGGATGTTAAATAATGTCGAAGTATGTAGTTTTTGAAACAACCAATGACACACAGAGAATTTTTTTACTTTTGTAATCGAGAATTTGTTTGTTCAAGTACACTTTCCGAAGTACTAAAAAACGACTTTTTGTAACACTGTTCACATGAAGAGTAAAATTTATACATTCATAAAGAGATATGCATAGATTTTTTACAGTTTCACATACTTGTATAATTTCACCATTTAATGATATAGTCGGATATTTCTTCATCTGATTTCTAAATTTTTTAGGAGAGAATATAATAAATTTAGATTTTTCTCTAATTTGAGCCTCAGCAATTATTATATTGCCAGTGTTAAAATTATTGTATAACTGCAAGTCATCGACAAAAAACTGACTATTGCAATGTTTAACAACCTTATCAAGATCGGAGATATATAAAATAAAAAGAAGTGGTCCAAGAACCGACCCTTGAGGCTGATAGAAAAACATGGAAAATTCTGAATTAGATTTTCATACGCTAACTACGAGTTAAGGTACAAGAGAGTCCTAACGGTTTTATCGCTGGTTTCCGTAATGGACAGTGCATAAAAAATTCTTTTTCAATGGACCCTGAAGTAGTTTGAAATTAATTGACCTCAAGTCAAGTAGAACAATAATCAAGCCACGTGACGTATTTTCAAGTCCAATAGCATCTAAAAATATCAAGCTACTTGATTTGATGAATCCCTAAGCTTGACCCTTCCAAAAAATAACTAGGGGGGACCATTTGAAAAGCACTGTCGATTGTTTTTTCTCAATCAAATAAGTCTCATCCGTATTAACTTTCTAATTTGTTCGTAGTTGACTTTGACGAAGAAAGTTCAGAGTCAACCTACTTGACGCCATTTTTCACTTGTCAAATGCGACCATAATCCTCCGCCAATGACTTACTATAAAGTGGAAGTAACTGCAAATGCCAATATGGGTCATGAAATCTAAAATCTACCCTGCAGGCACATATTTTCATATTTCATACGCTTGGACAACGGCGCTCCTATCTCTTCAGTTTAAATTATGAGAATTGCCCATAATTAACTTATTTACACCTGTTACCGTTCAATATACAGTAGTGCACAGAAATATGTATAATAACCCTATCAAACTAGCTAAGCTCTTGAAAATTTCCAGTTCTCACTCTAGGCATAATGAACAGATTAAAGCAGCTCTTCATAACGATGATCAAGTACCAATTGTAGCTACAAAACACAACTACCGCTTAGTGATTTTTTTATTTTGTAAGAAAAAACGATATCATCGATATGGATGAAAAGTTGATTGTTTTAAATAAATCTATATCTAGAAAATCTTTGTAATAAATCCATTATTACTGGGTGTTCTTTTTTCTATGTCACTCAGTATATACTAACATTCCATTAAAATAGCGTAAATGTATCTTACATGGAACCTTTATCTTCCTATGTAAATACATACCTATAGTTGTCAAGGTTTTATACACTTCGATGCATTTTTATCTTTATATGCATAAATTATAGATGGATTTTCATGTTGACTGTACGACATTAAATAAGGTACGATATTACCAGCGATTTGTGGATCATCGAATATCACGAAAAAAGTGGCGTCAAGTAGGTTGACTCTGCACTTCCTACGCAACGCCGTCATCAGTTCATAAAGGACTATGTTCAGCACAAGTTAGACCCTATCGAAATAAGACTATATCATGGATAATGTATAACAGGGAAATTAAACGGATCAAGTCCGTCAAACAGGTCCATACAATCAGTCTACAATCTCGCGATGATCACTGTTTTGGTTTAGTCTCTTTTTTCGATACATACATAATAATAGGTGCGTATAATTACTGAGGTTGACAGTGTATTAATACACTGATACCCCCCCCCCAATTTGTTACCCCTAAAAAACGGCAAAAAACTTTTAAGATATTTTTATTTAAAACTAGAAAGCCTTTTCGTCCTTGGTATAGTAATAACCCTGAGTTATAGACGGGGCAATAATTTGTGGACAGACATATAAAACAATATTTCATTTTCAAAATTACAATTACAATACCTCGTCGCCAAGTAAAATGATGTCAAGTAGATAGACTCGTAATTTCTCATGCATTGATATAGATGTATTCAAAATTTTGGGTACATGAAAATTTCAGGTGCCATTGTTGATAAATAAAATGACGTTTTATGATATGACATGACTTTTTTTTCACTCTGAATTTTCCTTTTGTCCTAAAGCGATCATTTTTACCGTGAAAATCACAACCATCGGATCTTTATTCATGGTAGTAACAAATTAAACCGAAATCATAAAAACAAATCACTTCAATTTTACTTCCTACGCCACTGAGCGAGGCAGTCTGTCTGTTTGTCTGTCTGTCCGGTAATCCTTGGTTCCTCTAGTACTTCTCGGATTTGGATAAAGTTTTTACACAAAGTTACTTCTATACGAAGGACGAAATACTAGTTTTTCAAAATCGGTCTAGTGGCGGTGGAGGAAAAGGCGAAAAATGAAAATCCTAAGCATCGCTCCGAAGTTGTTTTTTGACGTTTGGGAGGATCCTATCATTTTTGAAAAAAAAAGTGTGAAAAATTAGGAGGTAGAAGAGAGCATGTCTCAAGTTTGTTATGTTAGTATATTTATATCCTATCAATTAAAAATATTTTAGTTTTCAAAATTAACTACATTTTTCCATAGCTCAACTTCTGCAGTTTTTGAGCGAAATAATGTATATGGGCTAATTGCATGTCCCTGTTTGACTCACTAACTGACAAACTATTTTTTTTCTCAGAGTATTTAACTTGTGCTGAACTCAATCCCTTATGAACTGATGACGGCGTTGCATAGGAAGAGCAGAGTCAACCTACTAGACGCCATTTTTTCCTTGTCGCTAAAAATAAGAATGATCCATCTGCCCTCAATTGTGAGGAGCAGTTTACATTTGAAAGGATCACGCCCACTGTAGAAAACCCATGTTTTTGTTCACCTTTACCGGAATGCACTCGCTGACAACCGAGCGTAATATTTTTTAATGTGCTCGTGATTTCATAATTATCCGCGGTAAATGCATAACGTTTGCATTTGAAATATAAATAGAGGATATTTCATCAATGGAGTGCTGCTATTAAAATGTTGAAATTACACGGACAAATCTTGATAAGAGAGATATTTGATTAAGAAACTATTTTCGCTACCCGGTAGTAGCTCATTTTACGCTCTTAACCTCAAACGGTATATTTTTTTGCGATGAAAATGTGTTTACTTCCTTAATGACGAAACATTAACTTCATGCTCACCTAACGATACTTATTCTGTTTTTATTAAAACCGCATCAGGCAGTAAGCCAATGATACACCCGAATCTCCTTCCCGCGCGCCAAACACATTATCCCGCAGTTCACTCTCTGATTTGGATGGTAGGTATGAATCACTAGGGCGTAGGTTACATACAGTAGAACCCCGATCATCAGAAACAGATCGCATACAATAATTTCTCCGTTTTAACCTTTCGGCGTTTGCGTCGTTAGATTCGCTGCCGGTGATTCACCAAGCGCGTTTGCGGAATTCGCTGGTATGTGTGCGTGTATGTTTGTTTCAGTCAGGTTCATAATCGCTAAGATGGAGCAGCATAGAAATAAGCGTAGACGCGTTGTTATTACCATAGAACAGGAACTTGAGGCGATCAGACGTTTAGATAGAGGTGATTTGCTTAAAAACGTGGCAAGTGATTTGGGTGTGGGCGCGAGTACCATTTCAGAATGGAAAAAACAACGCGAGAAAATTGGAAAGTCGTCACGGAAACTATGAGAAAAGGGGAATATCAAAAAGCGGATGATGCTTTATATCTGTGGCTTACACCGAATCGAGAACGTGAATACCAATTTCCGGACCAATTCTGAAGCAAAAGACAGTCAACTTAAGTGAAGAATTGCCAGTTATTGAGGCGCCTGATAACAGGAGCAACTCAAAAGTGGAGAAATACGAGTGATGTTTTTCCTCCTAATGTAACGTCACTGAATCAGTCAATGGATCAAGGAGTTTTAGAAAATTTAAAACGCAATTACAGACGTTTGTTACGAAGGATGTTTTTTAAGTTTTGGGTGCACCAAAAACGGCAGTCACCCAGGAAAACGTCGATGCTGTGCACAAACTCATCATTGAAGATAGACGTGTGACATATCGCGAGACTGAGGCGTCCTTGAAGATATCAAAGACCTCAATTCAAAATATTTTACATGAAGAATTAGGAGTAAAAAAATTAGTTTCTCGTTGGATACCCCACCTGTTTACTGAAGAGCACATCCCTCGTATTAGAGCAAATTTTAGATCAAGTTGATAACGGTTGTAAACTCGTTGATTGTTTAAAAGATATTAACCTCAAGATTGTGGCATATTGGATAGCAGAAGCATAGTGCAAAGTAAAAAATTCTACTTTATAAAAATCTTGGTCGACAATAATTAAGCAAGAAATGGAACCTTACGCAGACTATGAGAACAACGAGAATTTGCATGAGCTCGTCGTAAAAATAGCAGGATGTGAAAATCTTGCCAAAGCAGATATTGGTGAGTGGATTAATGGTGATGAATTGGTAGAAGAATTAACTGATACAGAACTAATAAAAACTGTTTGTAATAATGGCTATGAAATAGTTTTAAGTGATGCTAGTGACAATGAGATATATCTCTGGCAAAATATCACATTCTGAGGGATCAGAAGATCTCAAAAAGGCGTTGACTTACGTTGAACAACAAGAAAATGCGACAGCAGCTGATGTGCTACTTATCAAACGTTTTAGGGATATTGCTGCCAAAAATAGGAACAATGCAAAACGTGTTAAAAATTACTTCCTTTGTTACTAAATACTCGTGAATATGAATGTTTGTATCCACATGTTTATATTTTACGTAACTTTATATAGGTATATACTCACTTAACTCACGCATTTACTTTTTTCAATAAAAGCATTATGAGTCTAAATATTTATTTCCGTTTTATCAGCAATTTCGATTATCCGCAAGGACTTGGGTGCACATTATTGCGGATAATCGGGGTTCTACTGTATTGTGATAAAGTTTGGGCATGTGGTGGTATCTACCCCTTAAATTATAGTTGAGTAGCAAGATCCTATATGGATGATCGTTGGGTGATTGTGTCTGCAGTGTAAGATCAGTGATATTTGCTATGTAAGAAAATTATTACCGAATATACTGCCCGTAAAGTATATCTACTAGCTGTATTAATACCCTCCCCCACCCTCCTACAGATCTCTATCCCCCGAATTTTTTACCCCTTTAAAATGATCTTTTAATTTTTACCCGCCCCCACTGTGACGCAAATGTGACAATAGGCTGCAATAACTCGAAAATACGTATACGTATAATTATCTTCCGGATTGTAAATAATGGTCTTTAGCGACGTGTTGGTTTAGAAGATTACTGCCCATACTATTGTGTGATTTTCTACTTTATGTGAGTTATCTGAATGGATATTAGTAATTTCAAAAGCTTGGAGTAACTTTCAAATAGTGTATAAACCAACAAATCTTATTCACAAACTCACTCGAGAGGCGACCTACTTGATTAAATTTTTGACGTACAGATTTTACAAAATTGTACTTGAACTGCAAAAAAATTATTGCAATGGAATTTTGTCCTCAATCCTTACTGCTCGTTCGAAAATGATCCCATATTTGGTGTCAATAACGTTTAACAAATGAATGTAAAAGTCAGAACCTTACATATTTCATAAAAATACACAGTGGCTTGTTCACAAAGAAACTAATTTGAATATTTTACAGTTAGCCGTGCTCACTCAGGTAGCGTATATTTTGAATACGTACTTATTTGGACAATTCTCATGATACGACGGTCTCTAACAAACCGCATCAAGTTGGTTGACTCTGTGCGATTTTTTTTACGAAAAACTCCGAAAATAAGTAATGTTCTTGGCTCCGCTTTAGAATGATCAGGAATTTCAGCACAGGTATATATTTTTAAAAGTGCAATGAGTAATTTTAGCATTGTTTTACTACCCTCGCCAACTGGCAAAAAAAGTCAAAATGGGGTTTTTTCTGGATGTCATAAGACATCATCACGTAAAGCCAACTCACAAATTTCTGTGAGTCTGTCTATCGGTGTGTCTTTTGATGAAATTTTCGCACAAGGTTGCTACTATGCCAAGCGCGAAAAAGCTCGATACTTTTTGAAAACCGATCCAGAGAAATTGAAATTTTTCAAACTTCGTTTTTTGGCATTTCAGAGGGTCCTGATCACTTTGCAGACGTTGAAATTTCGGGGGTTGGGGGTTGTAGGGGTGAGGGAAGGTATATTTATACGCTCCCAACCCCGGTAAATCTCTGCACGTATCAGCCATATTCCACACCATAGATTACAATAGCGTTTGAAACAGAATAATAGAGAAATGTTTTCGCTGTCTATGGACTAACCGTGTGGGCCTTCTTGACTGTCTTAATCCACATTTCCGTGTTGTACAGGTTCGTAACTAAATTGCGCTGAACTTAAATCATTATGAACTGGCGTTGCGTAAGAAGGCATAGTCAACCTACTTGACGCCATTTTAATCATCGTCGAAAAATTATGAGAGTTAAATGTAGAAAACCCTTCTTCATTAAAACAAAACAAGCTTTGGCGTTTTATATGAAATTCTTAATCTAAAGTGCGTTATCTAACAGTAGATACCATTAGTAACTGCTTTCTTACGAAACAATAAACTATAAATTACAATCAGTAGCTCTTGCGATTAGGTTGAATCCGTAGAAGTGAGAAGAAATAATAATTTAATGACTTTAAATGTAAATACAGTATCTCTGCGTTCTCATATTTAAATATTCATTATTTCAAAGTGCAATCGATTTAGAATCCCATCATCAATAAAATTAATAGGATTATCATATGTCTGTTCATGTTTTAACCCATCTCAAAACATAACCAAGCATTAATATGAGACATATTTATTAATAAGTATTGCCGTTCATAAAATCAAAGACTAGTAGACTGCCGGGCTTAACGAAAATGCTGCAACCAATAAGGTTGTAGAATACTTAAATCAACAGTTTTACGGAATGTTTCAATAAAAACTACTGTCAGCAGTCTCAAATAAAGTCTGTTAACCTTTGAATTCTCAGTGTCACCTGTAGGTAACCTGAAAATTTGACTCTTTGGAGGAGCTTTCAAAACGTTTTGGAAGCATAAAACAGATTGAACTTTTAGCTGTCCCAAATATCCTGGACCCTTGTTTTAAATGCTTGCACTTTAACAGTCCAATTTCGTGTGCAAATATGCAGTCACTTTCCTAAATCATTTCAGTTGCCCAAGAAGGAAATAAATACCGAAAAAGCAGGGCAAAATCATATTAATATTGTTGAAAAATCTGAGAGTGTTTGGGCCTACCATGAAAAACTGGGTGATGTTTTTGCAAGTATCTTTTTGGCAACACTGTTTTTGACAGATGACGCGTGAATCGTGTCTTGTGTCATTGTCAAACTTGTACAGTTTGGTATATAATTTAACCATGAATCGACTTACGAACGAACAACGCTTGCAAATTATTGAATTTTACTATCAAAATTCATTCTCGGTTAAGAGAGTGCATCGAACACTGCTTCCAATCTATGGGCAATTTGGTCGGCCTACTGAGAGAGCTATTCGGAAGCTTGTGACTAAATTTCGAACCCATGTTAGTAACTGACTTTTTTCTCAATGGGTGTAACTTGTGCTGAACTTAATCTTTTATGAAATGATGGTGCCATTTTCCGTTTTCTGGCCGTACTGTTCTGTTTACTGTTTCGCCAAGCTTACTCGGGATATATCAAACATAGCTTTGTTGATAACCTAATACTATTCATAAAAATAGTAATCAGTGCTTTCTAGATTTCTGAATAACTATCACGAATTATTTCATCGCTTAGATAAGATAACAAATTCGTAAGTGAAAACAGACAACAATTCCCGACGAAAACTGCATTCTCCATAAACCATTTAAATTAATGAGAACTCTTATCGCATAGAAGTCTTGTTTCATAATTTGCAAATAAATTATTTCAATTAATTTTGGTTTTGGGTCAATCGACGAGAATTGAAAACAGAGATTCTGTGACAAAAACATTTACAGGAAGATACGGGGGTTAATGCCCACGGTTCGTCTGACATCTTTATTTGGTGAAGTAAAACAAGTAATGTATGTTTAAAAAATGTTCAGTTTATATGTCAAACTGTTATATACTAAGTGACATATAAATCCGAACACCCAGTTTAAATGGTTTTATTTTAATATCTTACTGTAAATAACAAGTGAAAAAATTTTCAGCCTTATCAGTTGGACATTCCGGTTTTTATACTGCTTTTTTTTAATTCACTAACGCTCTAAAAATGAATATTTCAGCCGCAGTAAAGAATCAACGTTGGCGGATTTTGGTTCTTGACATCCTTTACGATCGGTTGATAGGGGCCGTATAGTGGGACTCCGGGAAGCTGGACTTTCTTTTCGGGCAATTGCAGTTAGAGTGCAAAGAAGTGTAGACACTGTGGTTAGGTGTTGTCAGGCATGGCTTCGAGAAGGCCGTACGCAAAGAGCAAGGGGCACTGGACGCCGCCGAGGAACAACAGACCGTGAAGATCGCCGCCTAAGATTATTGGCCTTAAGGGACCGTTTCTCCACTACCAGGTTCATTGCAAATGAATGGTTTGCAGAACACGGAAGACCTATTGGCATGCGAAGTGTTTACCGACGGATGAGAAGTTTTGGCTTGTTTTCATACCGGCCACACTGGGTCCTCCCTTTAACTCGAGAACACCGACGTAATCGCCTTGAGTGGTGCAGACAACGGTCACTCTGGGATCAGGAATGGAACAGTATTGTCTTTAGTGACGAGTCTCGATTTTGTTTAGGCATGCACGATGGTCGTGCCAGGGTTAGAAGGCGACGTGGTGAAAGGAGGAATCCACAGTTTTTTGTTGAAAGACATGTTCATCACACTGTTGGAGTTATGGTTTGGGGTGCTATAGCTTACGGTTCCAGGTCACCTTTAATCTTCATCAGAGGTAACATGAAAGCGCAGCGTTATATCCACGAAGTTCTAGAACCCCATCTTTTACCCTATCTTGACACCCTGGCAGATCCAACTTTCCAACAAAATAATGCCCGACCACATGTTGCAAGAGTCACAATAGACTTCTTTCAACATAATGATGTCACATTGTTACCATGGCCACCAAGATCTCCCGACTTATCCCCAATTGAGCACGTGTGGGATATGATGGGTAGGAGATCGCTCAATTTGCAACGTCCTCCTCAGACTCTAGAAGCACTTCGAGAGGAGTTGGTGGTTGCCTGGAATGAGATACCACTGGAGGACATTGACCACCTGATCAGAAGCATGCCTAGGCGCGTTGGAGAATGCGTAGCACATCAGGGTGCATCCACACATTATTAAAGGTCAAAGGGCTTTAAAGAATCATTTTGAAATTTTTATCATTTACTTATTATGCTTCATTATAATAATAATAATAATAATAATAATAATTTATTGATGTTAATACACAGAAAGTGTTTACACAAGTCAATATATACTCATCGAACGCTTAGAAAAATCTACATCAAACATGAATAAAACAAGTTAAAAACAATGCAATGCTGCGTAACGCATAATTACCAAAAGCAAATTGAAAAAAAAAACAATACAAAAATGTCATGAGATAAAAGAAGATCGCTAAGAAAAATATATGTATAATACAATTAACTATACACATACAGACAAACAAAAACAATAACAACTGTACATAAGTTGGAGACAGAAGTACTTATACAAAATTTTATTAAAATAAAACCATTTAAACTGGGTGTTCGGATTTATATGTCACTTAGTATAGTTGTATGTTCTCTTTATGTGACAAGGATTTTAAGGAAACGGATCTTTTTGACCAAAGGAGCGTAATGAAACTCTGAAATTTATCAACCACTAAATCTTAAAAATTGCATTATAATGAACGTCTAGCTTTACAAACCTAACCTAAAAATTGAGAGATCATTTCAAAGAGAAAAGTAAGTGCATTATCTGCATGATTACGTTTCTTTATTTCTTTACAATAAGACCGTTTAATTAAAAAAAAAAAAAGTTAACTTGGCTATTTGTCACTTGTAGGTATCTGTGATTTGAAATGTACATTTTATAATATAATATCCTTCAATATTACGGCCTACCTCTGTAAATAGTCTCAGGTTTATAGATTTCTGCATAAAATCGTCAGTTATTTTTCCGGTTAGATAACACGGTAACAAAAACAAAATTGCGGCAAAAACAACATTCTTCATTTAGTTCAAAACAAACAAGACGTTTTTCTCGCCATGAGGCCAGTTATAGATATAGCACAAAATCAATATAATTTCTTCATTAAATCACTTTGAAATGGTGACGTTGTATGTAAAGGTACGTTTTCAATTCAACGAGATGCAGACACATGTGGCAGACGATGTTGCATGCAGCTTGTTCAACCGCTGGGGTCTTCTGGGATGGACACCAATTCAGTCAATCATATTTTTTGACCATTGGGTTCAAAAGAAATGGAATCCAGAGCCGCCAACTTGGAAAAAATATACCACGCGCAATATTCGAGGCATTCTCGAGTCGAATTATGTAATCATAAGTTTATAGATTTCTGCATGAAATCGTTAATTATTTCTCCGGTAACAAAAACAAAATCGCGGCGAAAACAAGATTCATTTAGTTCAAAATAAACTAGACATTATTCTTACCATGAAGCTGGTTATAGATATAGCACAAACAAAGCTTTTTCGTCCTTGGCAATGGCAGAAATCTTGTGTGAAAATATATCTCGCGATTACAATACTTCCTCGCTAGTAAGCGTGGGAAGTAAAAGGCACATTTACTTCTGCTAGAATATAATTTCGTTTAATATTTGGGCAATAAGCCACACCCCCCCTCCCCCAACCAACCAGGAGCCCTTTATCAAATAGGGTAAACAACAACATGTTGCAGCGACTTCTTGCATTGGAAACGTACCTTAAGAGATTAGAATATTCATCGACACTTTCCATCTACCCCAACCCGGATAAAATTAATTAAAAAGTAGTTCTTACCGCACAGCCTTCTTGTAGATACACACGTACAGAACGCAATAACAACAATATATTCTTAAATCATAATTAAAATCACTATCTCCCAAGAAAACGACCGAGTCTTATGGCAACAGGAATTCATACTGAACTGGCTAGTCAAATGCCCACGTTTTGTCCCTCAATATGATCAGCATAATGTGGCAAAAACAGAATCGCTACAGGGTGGCCTAGAATAATGCGTCAACATATGCATATAGAACAAATAATGCCATAAGTTCTCACAAAAATCTATTACGGATCTACTACGGAGCTACCTATAGGACCCTAAAGTTCATAAAAAAATTCTGCTCAAGTTTTTAAAATAACAAAGATTTGGAAATGAATGTAGATTAAACAAATTTTCCATTGTAAAAAATATATGTCCAGTCTCTAATTGGAAAAGGTAAATACATATGTATGAAATTGTGACAGTTCTTAAACCTCCATTCTTTCCTTTCATAATGTTCAAGATGTGACTAATTTGTGTGAATCTTTTCGCTTATATATATAGAATTTATTTGTACCTACTCATTTACATTATATCAAAGAAACAAATATGAAATTCCATATTTGTATCACCAACATAAAGACAAGCACATTTACCTCCTTTTTAACTACTAAATATTTATTTTCACAATAAAATGTAGCCTATGCCTGTTTTCGCTCTTAAAAAATCAATTTTATTATTGATACATACTAACTTAATTTTTTTTATATAACGAAGCAGCCCGGTTGACAATCCTAAATACCGGGGCACAGCGGCTGCTATAAGAAGCTTAAAGACACATTCTTAATACGATTGTTGCCTAATGTTAATAGAACTAGGAAAAGCCTCCTCAGGTAGATTGTTGCACAATATCGGAACGCTAGAGACAAAGGAGCAATCGTACCGACCAGTTTACTACCCTAATGTTTGTTACGGAAGTTTTCGTATTCAGTATACATCTTCTCCCCGTTCAAGTGATTGTACACGCGTTAAGGAATACCTCAGTACCGATTGCTGGGTGGCGGTACAAGTCCGCCAACGGGCTACTTGGTGTATTTAACATCATTAACACACCAAAAGAAGGTGGTGTTTCCCGAACATCTGCGGGATTAACAGCAACATTGACGCTGTTCATCACTACCTGCAATCCAATCGGCCCGCCGTGCTTTTCTTGGCGGAAACCAAAATCCCTCAAAGTTGTTGAATTTTGGAAAAAACGGTAAAATAGCGAAATATTTAAATGCAACGGTTTCCAAGATGTGATCAAGTTTAAATTTTTAGGCCCTGATCCTCTTGTGTGTTGCAGCATAGAAATTTGATTATCATATCAGAAGTTATTTTTGCTAAAAAGTGCAACAGAATTACTGTGATATATAGGATCATCAATCAATTGAGATTAACCGCGTAATCACACTGTTCAAGATTTAACCTGTCGAGATGTAAGCAAACATTGTGAATCACATTTATTAATATTTCAAGTTCCACCTTTAGCACGTAAAGTTCCGTCATCCATAAAAAATTACAATCTTTGCTGGTGCTTAGAACATTAAGTGGGCACATTTTGAGTCATGCAGTGTACACAGTAAGACGGAGCCATGAGCGTCCGTACAGATTTTTGGCGGGGAAAGTGACATATAACTAAACTGAAAATCAAGATCAAAATGCCGTTCCTAAAAAGTCATAGGACTTTCTCAAAGTGCCGAGTATTAGGGCATTGGAGAAAAAGTTAGCCAAGGCAGTTGTATCAACTGACTATTCAAAAGCATCGACCGAATTAATCATAAACTTTTATGTCAAAGTTGAGGTATCTAGGCCTTGATGATACTTCAGTAGATTTTTTCCAGAGCTACTTATCAGGTCGCACGCAATGTGTGTCTAATAATAACATTAAATCTAATATTGCGACTATACCCTCCGGTGTTCCACGAGGCTCAATTTTGGGACCTGTCCTTTTTTTAATATATATATATATATATATATATATATATATATATATATTAATCCCGATAAAACCACAAGTTCTATCGTTTTTTTCTGATCAGAAGAGAAAAATCGTCGAAGAATCTTTTCACTCAACTACTGATGTTATAACTTTGCGGCATACTCAAACAGCAAAGATTCTAGGCGTTAAAATTGACAACAAGTTAATATTTCGTAGCTATATACCTAATTTGATGCAAAAGACTCACGATTTAGAGCTCTTTACTACATTAGATACTTGCTAAACTTCAAGCGGAGGAAAAAACTGTGTGAATCTTTGGTTAAGTCAATTCTCAGTTACTGTGTGTCGTTTATAACATGTGTTTGGATCAAAAATCTTGACAAAACTATGTTGTTTGTTACTTAGGTATATGTGTTTATGTTATTATTGCCATGGCTTAACTTCGCATGTTTGTTAACGAATGAAGACGTTACTATTATTATTATTTTCTTCAAATAAAGAATAGCTCATCAATATTTTGTGGGGATTTCGATAAAAAGATTACCGAATGCCAATATTATGAAAAAGTTAGGATCAAAGATAAATACAACTGGCAAATCTTTCTGATTTCGTCGCAAGGATCAGTTAGGATACAACGTAACTTCAGCATGAGTGATAAACGTAAATCGACCAACAGAAGAACAAAACGTCGATCCTCGAGATATAGGATTGCTTCAAAATGAAGCTTCTTCCTTGAAATTGAGGAAAGATCTTTCCTACTCGCGAATACAAAATATAAAGACAATTATTACTAAAAGTGTTATTGTAACTAAAGATCAAAAAGTAATAAAAACATGTTTTGTTTCAAATGAAGGAGGGCTGGTCAATCTTTTCGATTTCTTCGTGAGGATATGAGTAGAAAATGTAGCTTAGCTGAAAATAAAGGTAAATGGCACAAACTTGTGACAGGAGCTTTAAGTTTAAAGCAAGAGTAACAAATGTGACAACTAAAAAACGTAGGTTGTTTCCTGACATGAAATTCAACAGACAACTGGCAAATATTTCGGAGTTTTGTATACGAAAGTTCAAAACAATGATGATAAAAGACAACATTATTGAATGTTAGTATTAAAGATGACTAGCATGACTAAAAAAAGTAGATACGGAGTCGTGTCTGTGAAGTTACAACAAACATCTGCATTGTCCTTTACTCCAAAACAAAGAAATTACCTTAAAAGTAGTTCTTACCGCACAGCCTTCTTGTAGTTTCAACACGTACAAAATGCACTAACAACAATATATTCTCAAATCATAATTAAAATCACTATCTCCCGAGTTCGAACGTGTCTTACGGTAACAGAAATTCATACTGAACCGGCCAGTCAAATACCCACGTTTCGTCTCTCAATATGATCAACATATGGCAAAAATAAATCGCTACTTTTGTTTTGATTGTGCGCTGCGATACCGCTATTCGCTTTTGTCATATCTTTTCATTTGTTTATTATAGCACCCTCATATCTGATTGATGCTGATGTCAAGGTCAAGATGCGAGAAACAAAGCACGAAGCGTCTTTCTCATTAACGAAAACAAACTTCTGAAGCTTAAAAATAGCCGGCACAAGAACGCGAATATTTCGAACAAAAGCACAAAGCACACGAAACCGGCCACTTTCGACGCAAAACTGGGTCCAGTTCAACTGTATCCGAAATCATAACCACATTCGATCTGCATGGCGATTTTTAGATAGAAATGTACCGAAAACTGAATGCAGCCTCGGTAGCGGATAAAGTTGATATTACCTCGAATTTAGAGAGTGCAGAATTGGCAAACATAGCACAGAACACAAGCATCAGGTCAGTGGACCTGGAGTCAAGGACATCCTCGCTGGCTCTCGGGTTACGAGGGAAGCGGCAAAGTAACTTTGCAGACAAAGATGCAAGCTGGCGGTCTACAACGCTCTTAGGCCAAGAAATTGCGAGATTTTTATAAGGAAATCCCACAATTTATTATTATTATTTTATATATATACCAAAAAGTAGGAAAATAATGCGCAAAAAGGAGGAAAGTTGATTCGAGCAGAAAATAGGATAGGTAACCCGAGCGATACGTATTTCTGCTGGTTAGCTTCATCAGGCCCGAAATGAATGCACATATGCTACTACAAAAGTAGATACACATGCCCACACATCCGGATACGGGTCTAACCTGAGGAAACGACGGTGGAGAGGGAAAAAAACGAGACACGAAGTCCACAACAAGAGCCAACCTTTTGCCCATTATTTTCCTACTTTTTGTTATATACCTTTCTCCGCATGATCATTTTCTTTTTGCATATCCTTTGGGCTTGAAGTACCACAGCAAGTGGCTATAACCGGCCGCGTGGTTGTCGTTAGATGTCGCCTTGAAAATTCGAGGTCTTCTAGCTATTTTATTCTACAATGTGTAGGTTGGCTCTTGTTGTGGACTTCGTGTGTGTTTTTCCCCTCTCCATCTTTGTTTCCTCAGGTTACACCCGTATCCGGATGTGTGGGCATGTGTATCTACTTTTGTAGTAGCTTATGTGCATTCATTTCTGGCCTGATGAAGCCAACCAGCAGAAATACGTATCGCTCGGGTTACTTATCCTATTTTCTGCTCGAATCCACTTTCCTCCATTTTGCCCATTATTTTCCTACTTTTTGTTATATACCTTTCTCCGCATGATCATTTGCTATATATACATATATATATATAGAGAAAATTATCATGCGGAGAAAGGTATATAACAAAAATAGGAAAATAATGGGCAAAATCCGCAAAAAGTGGATTCGAGCAGAAAATAGGATAGGTAACCCGAGCGATACGTATTTCTGCTGGTTGGCTTCATCAGGCCCGAAATGAATGCACATATGCAACTACAAAAGTTGAAAATTCAAGGTCTTCTAGCCATTTTATACTACAATGTGTAGGTTGGCTCTTGTTGTGGACTTCGTGTGTCTTTTTTTTCCTCTCCATCTTCGTTTCCTCAGGTTACACCCGTATCCGGATGTGTGGGCATGTGTATCTACTTTTGTAGTTGCATATGTGCATTCATTTCGGGCCTGATGAAGCCATCCAGCAGAAATACGTATCGCTCGGGTTACCTATCCTATTTTCTGCTCGAATCCACTTTTTGCGGATTTTGCCCATTATTTTCCTATTTTTGTTATATATATATATATATATATATATATATATATATATATATATATGACTGATTGATTATGAGGTCTTTCAGACATTCTAGATCCTGATGATTTCCATTTAAAAAGTAGAGCTATCCACACAACAAATTGCATTTTTCCGACCATAAGAAATTTGAGAATACAATATTGAATCACAAAATGAGTTCAGATGATAATCAACTCTTACATCTCTGAAACAATATAATCACTTTATTCCAAGTACACATAATCTTGAACCAATCATGGCTTATGCAAACTTCCATTCTATGGCGTCCCTTATGGGGGTTGACTTCCTCTCTGGCCGCAAGATACCATCGTAGTTGTCGGGTTCTCCTCCTTCATCACACAATGTCAACGCGGGCGTTCCCCAGGGATCGGTCTTAGGTCCGACACTGTACCTCACTCTTATCAACGACCTCCTTGACAGCACTCTACATGCAGGAATTCAGCTGGACGAAAGAAGACTAGCAGCGGCTTCCTCTCTGATAACAGTCCTCGCAACAACCTGGCACAGTTTATTGTTTCCAAAACACAGTGCTGTATCTTGACTGACAAGCTAGTAAAAAGCCGGGCTATTTGTTAAGGGCTGAACAGTACTTTCCTCCACATAACTTCCTCACTGTGTACAAGGCCGAGATAAGACCTAGCCTCGAGTACTGCTCACATGCTTTGTTGCTGCCCCGACTACATTATCTATGGAGACCACTCTGTACCGGGTGCGCCATCTTTTATGTCGGTATTGAAACGCCGAATGACTTTGATATTTACCAACCGAGTGATTTGGTTATACGTGTTTCTGAAACGTCAATTTACTACAATTTTAGTCATGAATCGGTTTACACCGAAACAACGCGCCGAAATAGTCACAATGTACACTGAAAATCGTCGTTCAGTTGTGTTAACGCAACGTGCATATCGTCGAATATATCGTGGCAAACAGGCACCGTCTGACAATACTATCCGTCGTTTGGTTTCGAATTTTCTTGAGTACGGGACAGTGGGAGATCGTCAACATACCGTTCATCAACGACCAAGATGTTCCAATGAATTGGTTGAAGCGTTCAGAGACAGCGTTGCCCAGAACCCAAAAGTGTAGTATCGTCACCGCGCTCAGCATTTTGGCATCAGTGGAACCACGTTGCGGCACATTTTGAAGGATCTGTTTCCTTATAAGGTGCAGTTAACACAAAAAATATTGACAACTGGCCGTCCGCGTCGCTTGGAATCCGCCCAAACAGTCGCTCGCATGGTTGATGATGAACCTGATTTTTGGAAGCAAATTGTGACGACGAGGCCCATTTCACGCTCTCTGGCGGCGTTAATAAACAAAAATGCCGCATTTGGGGGGCGTAAAATCCACATGAGATCCACGAAATGCCGTAAAGTGACTGTTTGGACCGTCGTTTGCGCCAAAACCATCATTGGACCATTTTTTTTCAACGAAAACGAAACAGTCGATGGAAATCGATATCGGTGGATGTGGGCACATTATGTCTGCCCACAAATGCGTGAAAAAGGTCTTGATAGTTACTGGTTTCAACAAGATGGTGCGCCATGCCACACTGCAAATGAAACAATCCCGTTTCTGCCAACGAAAATTCCCTGGACGTCTGATGTCAAAAAGAGGTGACATTGACTGGCCACCCAGGTCTCCAGATTTAACCCCACCGGACTTCTTCTTGTGGGGTTATTTGAAAAGTCAAGTGTACCTACGCCAGCAAGCCTCAGACCACTGAAGAACTCAAGGCAAACATTCGTATCGCAATCGCCGCTATACCACCAGAGATGCTCGAAAAAGTAATGGAAAACGCAGCAAAACGGGCATATTTTGTTTTGGCCAATAAAGGTGGCCACTTGATAGAAGTTGTGTTCAAAAACTAGTCCCAACAAATTGTAAAGGATCATATTTAATGAAAATACCCGATATATAGAAATCAGTTTTTCGTTTTCAAAGTTATTTCATGTTGACATACCGAAGATGGCGCACCCTGTAGATACTTGCACTATCCTTCCAAATTCATTTCGCTGGTCCAACGACACATGAAAAGACATTACATACCACCATAGGATTACACAATTTGCTCCAAATCGTGGAATAATTCGACAGTTAGCAAGTATTTGCATGCATACCAACTATATTACTCACCACAATAGCGAATGTCGTGAATCCTTAATAAGGATTGGCAAGAGTAGTATGGATAGCATGTCTGCTTAAGCATATGTATAATACGACGCAACATGTATTTCAATGATGCTATAGTGCTATTTGTGGAGTCGAGCACAGAATCTCCATTTTCCATTATTTTTTTAAATTGTTGAAAATTATGCTCAAAGATTCCATTACATACATACAGGCCAAGCATATGAAAGCCACGCCTATTACAAAAAGAAAAAGAAACGTATTTTAATGTCAAACTGAGGGGAAAGCGCCGGAAAAACTAGCTGACATGTGGCAACAAACACGTGATTTGCATGGTCCCTTTTATTAGTCGAATCAGGACCGGCAACGGCAGAAATATAAAGTTTCGTCAAGTCTAGCGTCACCGCTGCGGACTAAAGTTGCGGTATTCCTGTTTATAAACAGTTTAACATCAAGCGCATGATTCAAAATCTGCGTTACAACAAAGGTACGGCGGGTAAATCGACCATTAACATTCTAGACGCATTTTAATGAAAACTGTGGAACACTACCCACACTAACACTAAATAATTGCTGCTGAACCAAACTAATGCTATACTGGCGCGTCCAAAAAATCATCCGAGATAAAAAAGAGACCGTAGCGTCATCTAAGAGAATTTGTTGCAGCCCTTTAATCTATACATTTCGTAAACAGAGCATTCTAGAAAAAGCTGTATGGCTGTTTTCCATTTTCAGTATAAAAATGAGAGGTTTACTTTGAAAATTACGACTTGACCTTGAAGGTTATCTCTGAGTAATCCCGGCACACCTCACGACTGTGCTGTCGAATATTTTTGATGAAGCAAATTGTTTTCGATGTCTTGATTTGACCTTGAGACGGACTTGAAGGGATTGAACAAGGTCACGGCCAAGGTGATATTCGGAAGGAAAATTTGCTCATCTTTTCAATTACGTTGTGAAAAAGAGGGATTTCCATTTGAAAATATTCACTTCGCCGCGAAAGGCCCTTGAAGGTCGTACTCAAGGTCATCATCATTTTGCTCAATCGAAACCGGAACGCCTTCAGCATTTTATCAGCAGATACCATAATAGCAAATATGTTTACAAGTTTTTATCAAAATTCAATAAATAATTCTGGGTGTTCATTTTATATGTCACTTAGTATACAGGGTGTAAACGTTATGATAGTCATTATTTAAATGGGTGATAGACATGGGGGTCAAACCGGCATTTTTTAGAGAAAAGCGACTTTAAAATAAAATTAAATCTGACAACGCCGCAACGCCAGACGCAAATTACGACGAACGCAGTGTAAATAAAGATGGAGTTTGTTATTTTTGGCTCTTAGGTATTATTTCATTATTTGATAATGTACTCGTAAAATGCAAACAATTAAAGAAAACGGACGTACCACTAAATGTCTCAGTGCTGTTACCGTTTGCGATCGATTGCCGGTTCGATAAGGGTGACGAAAGGCCGACGCGCTGATGTCATGTGTGTTTTAAATATTTAGTTTAATGAAACTTACTTACTGACTACAAATTTTGGCTTAACTTAATGCCATTTATTTGTTAATTACCCAATTTAAAAACGTTTTAGATTAGATTATAAAAATTAGTAAGATTGTGGTGATTGAGGTCGATATAAAGCAGTTAAAGTTGTAAACTATAAAGCCATTTACACAAAAATCTATTGACTTTTGGACCATGGGTCATACGAACTTTTTGACTTGTTTTGACCCCCCTGTATAATAGATAGAGAAACAGCTGCTACAAATTTCCATAGATGACGCTACGGTATCTCATTTTATCTCGAATAATTTTCTGGATGTGCGAATATAGCATGAGGTTGGCTATCTTTAGGTAAAGTGCGTTAATCAATAACGAAACTGAAACTTCGGACGGTCACTGTAGTTCCAATATGCTGAAGAATTCATTTCGATATGCCCTCGTAAAAGAATCGGTGAAGAAACAGTGCATTACAGCTGTTGGTTATGCAGTAGTCATCTGGCACCGCCAGTTTCTCGATACAAAGATTTGTAACAACAAAGTACTGCACATTTTAATTATAGTCCTGTTTTAGTACTGTACTACTGTGTATATACGTTCTTTAGGCGTTTATCAGTGATGTCCGCATATATTTTTAACCGACGATTATTTCCCAATGTATAAAATGGGGTCAAGTAGACTGACTTAGTACTCAGTACGTATTGATATTTTTTTCACGTTCTATTTGTCAGTAGAGCTAAAACTAGCACTCCTAGTCGGTGTTGGATTCTCTATGTCATTTAGTATACAATTTTGCCATTTTTTTCCAAAATTCACCCATTTTCCAACATACGTTCCATTGATCGATGTCTCTTCTCTAACGGACAGTATCGGGAACCTTTCACATCGAAAGGCCGTCAGAAACCTGGCTCTCTTGTGCAGCTATGTCAAAGGGCTTTGCTCCTTAGAGCGTTCCTCCATGATGCCGCCTCGCGATGTTCCTGCCAGACAGACCTGCCTAACTTTGCCCTCCCATCGAACTTCGTACATCCAGAACTGGGCGGTACGACCGCTCCTTTGTCGCTTCGATATCGAGATAGTGTCTTTAAGCTCGCGGTGCGCCGGTCCACAAGCTTCTGACTACGAAGCAGATTCGGCATACAACATATTTGTGACACCCTGTAGATACGATATTAGTCATATTTCCCCTACAGTTTTTAGTTCATCGGCATATTCATAATCCCGGATAGGGAAATATACACAAAGGAAGCTGAATATTTATATCCGCTTTCCACCATCTGATTTCTTTGCGTGCCGTTGCGCATTTCAAATAAAAACCACTGAATGGAAACGTCGGTTCTCCTATGGTTGTCAAGTTAAAATTAAAATCGGTAATTTGTGAATGAAACGCTATATTAACAGACACCACATCGAAATAATGGAATAATCGACCGGTAACATTTGAAAACGATTTTTTGCCCCTGGCGAAAATACAGCCACGCGCCACTGACCATCATTGGCGTCACAGAGGCGAAAGCCTGTCAAAAATCAGATTATATCAACGCCAACTTGAGTTCTATGCATTTCGTAGGATTTCCGTTGCTGTCAACTGTTACTATGACATTTGACTTGACGCCAGTGGTGTTTTGACAGTGTTTTCATATTGGGGGATTTTCCCTAAAATTTGAGGGATTTTCACATGGGGGAATTTTTTGGGGATATATAAAATATCCCCCTACTCGGGATTGAAACCTACCAAAAAGTGATGGAGAATGTAATCAAGACGGCTCAGGTAGCGCGGCTTCTAGAGGCGGACACTTGTCTGATATTATTTTTTATACATAATTTCTAAGTTTCAATAAAAAAATGGACGTATTTTGTTATATTTCACAAATATTCAAGATACAAACCAGTCATTTACCGGCCACCCTGTATAACTATGATTTGAAGCTGTTTTTTTTTTTGAAAAAGTAGTAATTCTGTTGCTTGTTCTTGGGAAATTTTGTCCGACCCATCTGGCAACGATGTGCTTTAACAAATCCGCCATAACACTTTCCTGATAGTCTAAGATCCCGCTGCTTGAATATACAGGTACATGTTTTTTGATACAACTTAATTTTTATGAATCATAAATAATTGTAGAACAGATTATAGCAGGGTTGCCATGTGGACAAATGATACATTTCTCGATTCTGTAGTTCGACGTATGACATTCGTGACGTCAAACTATTGCAGAGTAGCCAACTCTGGGAAAAATTACTCCGTATAATGATAGAATCAGATAGTGGGCACAAAGATCAAAGGGACTGTATAACCTGTTGGCCCCTGATAGGGGCAACGGCAAGAAACTGGATATCTACCTTCTAATCTAATCAACCTTAAATAGCTAATTTGGGCCGCTGAATGTCGGTAGGACCATGAAAAAAGTTTTACTTTCGTGGAGCCAAGTTTTTGAGAAAGAAAATAGTCATTTGGGTTCACTCCGCACCCAGTTTGCTTATGCTAAACGTATTCTTCCTGAAGATGGCCAACCTTATACTGTATTCCGGTGTAATTATGTTCAGTTCACACGAAACAGAAGTCTGTGGTTGGCTGTCTTTTGTTGTAGGGATGAAAGCAGCATGCTCCTCTGAGAAAAAAGTTATTTACGAACGGATCAAGTCCGTCAAACAATACATATCATTCTTTCCCTACCCTACGCGCATTACCGTCTATCTGGCAACGTTGCATCGCCTCTCCCCAATATCTGAATGCACGATGCATCAGACGCGGAAGAGGGTCTCAGGGTTGCCATATTAGGTGATTTTTACGTCGCTTGGAGAATTTTTAGGTGACAAAATGTTCTGAGGTAGTTTATGGGGGGAAAATAAAATCGTTCGGTGTTTTAGGCTAAACAACAATTTTATCTTTCTGCAACTTTTTCTTTTCCCATGTTGCATCTCCACAAAACACCTACGCTGACCCATCTTTACATCATTATGGCATTTGAAGACTGGTAGACATGCATCTATAGTCACAGAACACAGAAATAGAGAATTGTAAATTGTGAACTGGCCGGTTGATTTAGATATCTTTGCCCCACACGCGTGCTTTGGGAGAACAAACTAGACGATTACCCATCTTACCCTTGTACGGATTTGCTCGACTTATATGTAGATCGAAGGATCTGCGATTTCCCAATCCCTAAATGACGAAGTGATTGCGAATGCTCGTGTAGTACTCCAACCACTAAACGCCCTCCCGTAGGTCTACCAACTAGTTAACATGTCCAACTTCTACCCCTCCCCCTCCCGCCGCCACTACTGAAATGCGATTTTGGGGATTTTTGTAAAAAAGTTGCAACTACAGGTAATTTTTGTGCCTATGGGGAAATTATGTTTGATACATCTGGCAACCCTGCCAGTCATGCGAGGACACATACGTCTGCCTACCAAAGTGACAGCAGTGACCTTCATTAGGCTTGTGCTGATCTTTGAAAATCATGTAAGAATCGTCTAACGCCACAATTATTTGCAAATTCAGATTTTTTGGACATAAACGACTTCTGTACTGGTGTGGCAACATAATCACATGGTATTGAATATCGGCACTTGGAAATCATCACCTTGTATACTGTTCAATGTATTGTCTGTAAGTGAAATAAATCGTATGCATCTTCAACCAACTTTCACATTTCCCGATTCAGGAGAAAAGTAGAAAATACAATTAATTTTCGTATGTCAGGAATGATAAATGGTGTAATGCATATACGGAATGTGACAGAGAAGTATATTGATTTATAATGGCGCGCAACCAACGAAAAAAATGGCGTCAAGTAGGTTGACTAACCACTTCCCACGAAACGCTGTCATTAGTTCATAAATGATTATGGTCGGCACAGGTAAGCCGATGAAAATGGTTAGGAACGTTTGAATGATTTGTATTTTCAATCGAAGGAATCATATTTTTTGATTTTTTCTAAAAAACGTGTTTTTTGCAACACTAAATAGGTGAGAAAGATTTCTAGCTCGAAATAAAAATCGACGAGTCCAAGCGAATTTTTTCCAGTGCACTTATCGGCAGAAAGAATTAGTCACCAATACGATTATCGTTTGCAAAATATAGCTGCAAAATGCAAATAAATGAGAAACATACTAACTCCACCAATACGAATCGAAGAGTTCATTTCTGCCCACTTCTCTCGCAAAACAGAAAAAACTCGTTGGAATGCTCTTATCAGTAAAGAGAAATAGTCCCACAAAAAATGTTTGACGCTGATTGGTCAACCAACACGATTATCGTCTGAAAAATATTCCACGGACGCTCTGTTAGGAGGTGTATGGCTAGTAGGCGGGTCTTTCGTAGTTTTTTATCTCTCACAGGATATCATTGGTTATTTAGAATTCCCTTTGCTTGCTATCATGCAGGAAACGTTGCGATGGGATTTTCAAAATACGCTGACCGTGGAGATTTTGGTACTCGTCGCGACAGTTGATTATCAATTAGTATGTGTACCATTTTTTCTTCTTTCTGCATTGTGGTTCATAGGTGATGCTGAGAGACTGGACATATGTATATTCACATTCGTATATACACAATTTGAAAATGTGTACGCTCAAAATAAAAGCATTATTTGAGCGCAGAGAATAAACTAACGCATATTTTCAAGGAACGATGTAACATGTTGGCAACGCGGCAGAGTGTCGCGTCATCATTGCTAGGCAACATAATATATGTGGCTATATACACTTCTCTACATATATATATATATATATTAAAGCTTCCGCCTTTTGTTGGGTACTTCGACAAAATTTAAGCAAAGAGGACTCTTTATACTTTTTTTAATTCTCTCTAGCTTTCAATGGACTTTGCCATCATCATCAGGAGCTGCAATTACAATGATAATAGTAGCAACAAAAATGTAAAATGAATTTAAATTGACTCAACTTACAGTAGTATGTGAGGATGTTGCTAATTGTTGTTTACGTATAGGATGAGGGAAACGTCCAGTAACAAGGTGAGAGCTGGATAGATGGTACAATGGTCAAAATTATATAAAATATGACAAGAACAAGTTAAAAACAGATTAAAAATTATTTAAAAAAAAACATTAGAGCATTACATCGTGAAGCCACTTGATGATTGCACAAAATGGTGGTCATGGAATAATGAGTGAGATGAACCCTTTGACAGAAGGCCGAAGGTAGTCAATGTCTGTGTTGAAAGATGGAACGAATTGTGGGCGTGTGCCAAACGTTGCCAAATCACTTCAGATGATGTGATTTTCAGAATGTTATGTAAGAAATTGTTAATCCGACCAGAGGCAGTTGAATAAACTATATTTTAATTAATGGGAATTTAAATTAACAATTATTAATAAATCGACGACAATGACCACGTCTCAAGTTATATATATATATATATATATATATATATATATATATATATATATAACGGCGTGAAATACATTAGTTTCGTGTTGAAATCATATTGAATTTCTATGCGAACAAAACGAATCAGTGCAATTGCAAAATTAGTGTTGGATTTGTTTAATAAAATAATTAAACTAGTAAGGAAAAATCAAATGATGGAATTTTTCAATTAATACTCGATTTGACACACATTCCTAGTGATACGCAGACCCGAGCTTTTGCAACCATTTTATGAATATCTTGCAAAACTATTTGTGATCTTGTCTATAATTTTCTGCTTCGATTAATGTAAAATATTTTATGTTACATTGAGGATCATATATGCAGTTTATGGCCATAAAATATACTCTTCTATAAAATTCGAGTCGAAATAATTTTATCGTGTGTAAAATAACAGTGAAAACGTATAAAAAAATTTTCATTTTTTTGTATGTTTTTTGTCAAACAAATCCGAGCAGTACTTTCTAAGGTATAGACGATCCAAGGATTTGTGGACAGACCGAAAAACAGCCGGAAATAATTGACATGGTTTTTCGTGATGTAGATGTCATATAACTTCCATAACAAGCAAAGGCTTGTATTCGATGCAATATCCAAAATAATGAAAAAGCATAACCGAGTATTTCAAAAGAAATGTTATCACCCAAAAGCATTAATTTTATCAATACCATTAAAGTACTGCTTCTCAATCGCGAGATTAAGATTTCTATTTACTGGCGATATAACATTGCAAATTGCAATGTTATGAAATTTATATACCGGTGAAATTAGTATGCAACAGTTATCTGCACATGGCATTTCACTGCGTGTATTTGTTATGCAACTCGCCTACATGCTAGCACAGGCTGAAGCCTTATCATAACGTTATCTAATTTTAATCTAAAATCAATAAATTTGGTCAGGTATTACAGTTTCGCCTGCTTTCTAAATTCTGCTTTCGATGAATATAAATAGAATTAGACAATGTGCGAAACATTATGCGTTTTCTTAAATGTCAATTATGTGATATCAAAAGCTAGTAACGGACAGCAAAAAACGGCGTCAAGTAGGTTGACTCGAAACCAATATCATCCAAATCGGTGCTGCCAAACATAAGTTGCGATTTTTTCTGAAATTACTTTCAACTCTTCATACACCTTAAACTAACCAAATACGAGAATGAATGGGTTAATTATGGATTTTTGCAAAATAATAGCGCTTGAATTTTTGAAAATGGAATATCGCCACCCAGCGGCCATTTTAGGAATTTCTCAAGTTTGATAAAAAAAGATCCCAAATGTGATTGCTTGCAATGTCTAAAATGCCATGATTGGGTTCACGATATATGTACTTCTTCAGACATAATATATTGTAGCGATTGTGTCCCACTAAATCAACTGGCAAGTACCTCCAGAGCTCTGGAGATATGAGATGAATTAGCCTCGTTGTAATACTTAATAATACATGTTATGTTGTAAGGATTATATATTTTTTCGGTACTGTTGCGTCTTGTAGAACTGTTTTTTCACTTGAAACTTATAGAGGGTAGTCTGATCATTTATTTTACATCATAAAAAGTGTGGATGAAGCACGCTTTTCATGAAATTGTTTTCCCAAAACATTATATTTTTTTGAAGTTACTTCCCCCATTATTTCGACCGCCATCTACCATATGACGCTGACGTCTGTGGATATGTCATATATGAGAGGCGCTTGCCTGCGGTGTTGCCGGATTGGGCTCCGTATTTAGGGAAACATATATATTATATTAATGAAACACAAAAACAAAAACCTGAAACAAACAACAGTAGTAAAATTAAAAGTGATTCTTACTAAGTATAAAACAAAAAATAACAAACAGCAGTAAAAAAAATCCAGTCTAAGTGATTATAAAAAAAAATTAAAACAGTAGTAAAACAAAAAACAATTCCATTTAATTATAAACAAACAAAAAATAACAAACAGTAAAATAAAAAGCAATTTGGATGGATTGAAATTGTTCTTCGTTTTACTGCTGTTTTAACTTTATTTTTTGTGTTGTCACTTAGAATTGCTTTTTATTCAACATGGAATTGTTTTTTTTGTTTTACTACTTTTTATTTTACTGCCGTTTGTTATTTTTTGATTTTTATAATTACATGGAATTAGTTTTTGTTTTACTATCGTTTCTATTTTTTTTAAATCATTTTTAATTTATCATTTTTGAGCTTACTACTTTTATTTTTTGATTTATACTTATCAGTTTTTCGTTTTTGTGATTCATTAATTAATATAAATAAATTTTCAACTTTTCATATGTTTCCCTAAATGCGGAGACCAATCCGGCAACACCGCAGGCAAGCGCCTCTCATATATGACATAAGGCATTTTTGCTTCTAACCATTCTTCAGTCTGGGATTATGTCAACGAGCATTTCACGTCACATACTCAAATATACACGGTCTAAGATGCCGCCTTCTCTTTGCAGTTAGGTTGGTTGCTTGTTATAATGTGTATGTTGCCATATTCCCCCCAAATAAAATAAACAAACCGAACCATGAGAATGACAAGTGACAGAACTCGTATTCCCAAGGTTTTGAGCTAGGGAAGAAAAGCATACTTTTGATGTTCCAGAAGGATTACTTTTTTTCCGAACGCATGTAACAGGTACGTCAAACAACTACGAACGCTAAAATTGTTACAGAGTAGTACAAAGCACACTCTGTAACAATTTACGAACGCAGCCCTGGCTGACCATTTTGTCCGCTATCATTTCGTTATTGGCTGAATCATAGGCAACCAGTAATTATCGTAGTAACGTCAGAACACCAAGTAAATCGACTGATAGGCCGTAAAGGGTTAAAATAACCTGATTCACATTCTGCAGTACATCAGTGGGAACACGCTGTATAGAAAAAAGTCAAGTATATCAAGTGTGGGCATCCTTCACTCTCAACTTTTGCAATTGCTATTGTATCACCGCTTTTATATCACAGTGAATGTAATTATTGTTGTATGCCATACCCTGTTCTGCTTGTACATATAGTTATTTTTAACTCTTTTCATGATTTACAGCAGCCGCTCTGAAACGTTATGCATTTTTCATAAGGTATTTAATAACAGGTTAATTATGTTTATACAATGATAATACCATATTTACGTGCAAACTAGATTTTTTAAATTTACTTTACACGATATTGGGTTATTAGGATGTTATAGTTACTCGCGTGAGGTTTAAAATATAGGTAGTACTTGTACGGAAATTTTCTATATAGGGCGAGTTTTTAGTGTAGGCTCGCTAGATAACTACGATATTATATTTTTATTTCTACGGGGTGATTCATAATTACATGGTGACCCAAACATAATTGCGAACAAGTACGAGATTTCTCGTACGTTTGGCAACCCTGGTTTGGGCCCCAAAGCCCCCCTAAATACGCCCTGAGCTGCTTTCCAGCCAACAACGCGATTGGGTTTGAAGACACGGATGCTTCACACCCGAGATGACGGCTGGAACGTAATAAACGGTTACTCGGACTTGTATTTGTCATTTTTTTTGTCGCAGCAGAGGGCAATTTTCCTTGCTGATATATTTTTAGTTTCCATCTTGCCGTCTCATTCATATTTGTTACATAGAAGACCCCCCCCTTTCAAATGTGGTCCTGTGTCTGATGTGTCATTTTTGGTCACGATTTTTGAATCACCCTGTATAATCAGTATTACCTAAATTACAAAATATGTGAAAGAAGTAAGCCATTAACCGAACAGGTATCTGTATATCTATAATAAACTGACAGCCTTGACTTTTCATGTTTGAAGCTACAACCAAAATTCTGGTATTTGTACATATTTCGTGCACCAAACACAAACATCAGCTTGGAATAAGAGTTTATTGGAAATAAAAACGGCTGGAAAGCAGCTTCTGGTTGGGACAGTGATCCAACTAACCGTAGCCTGTAAACGTTGATATAAATAATGTCAACAGCGTAATAGAAGAAAATAGACACAAACCTTTGTTGGCGACGCCGTTCATGGTCCCATTGTGGAATGCCTGCTTTTCGCTGTTACCATCCGCACTTTCAACTATTACCACTGGCGTGGTCTTTATCGAAGGCCTGAAAATTACACGTTCATTACGCAATTCGTAACAGATTTATAATCAGGTCACAATAGACGTTCAACTAATGCAACTTCTGAAAATTAACACGTAGGTGTTTATGTGATCCATTCTCGCTTAAACTGGCCGATAAATAAGATTGGAGATGATGATTTTCGAAATACGAAAATAATGTATATACTTCGAAGTTGAGTCATTTATTTTAACAGTGAGTAGATCTGATCAAAAGAAATGTTTTTTCCTTTACCATTTTTCTGGTAAAATTAAAGTAACAAAGTTATAGCCCTTTGGAAGTTTGAGTACCGCCCTGTCTCAATAATAATATTATGTGCTCGTGTTTGGCAACAACGAATATAATCCGCCTTATCGGTTCATCGCATGGGAAACAAAAAAGCGAAAGAATTTGGAACGATGTTTTTACAATTATTTTATTCATTTGTATACAGTCAATGTCAGTCGGTAACCCGTGAGTGAATAGTGGTATCTGTTGCGTGGCTCAAACGAAATAAAAAATGGCACATGTTTATGCGGATCGGTTTCCCAATCGAGTGCAACCAACCCCTCGTGCCTTTGTTAATGTAGTACAACGGGCTCGTGAATCAGGTGACGGCATGCCGGTGCTCCAAGACCTCACGATCAAATACAGGTCCGCACTGAAATACTTGTCGGGAGGATACTTTATAAAACAAGGTAATTTTTTTTTTATTTCTACACACATATTTTGGTTTATCTTCCTTCTACAATCATTATCTGAAAATTAATTACTCAACTTCAAAGTCACCCTGTATATATATATATACAGGGTGACTTCGAAGTTGAGTCATTTATTTTAACAGTGAGTAGATCTGATCAAAAGAAATGTTTTTTTCCTTTACCATTTTTCTGGTAAAATTAAAGTAACAAAGTTATAGCCCTTTGGAAGTTTGAGTACCGCCCTGCCTATTATATGCTCGTGTTTGGCGACAACGGATATAATCCGCCTGACCGGTTCATCGCATCGGAAACAAAAAAGCGAAAGAATTTGAAACGTTTATCACGATGTTTTTCGTCAGTCGATAAATCCTGAGTGAATAGTAGTGTGTTGCGTGGCTCAAACGAAATCAAAAATGGCACATGTTTACGAAAATGCTGAACTTGTGGACATGATTCTTATTTACGGGGGGGCAGTCTTTACAAAATGCTCCCGGATGCATCACGGATTTATGCGAATCGGTTTCCCAATCGAGTGCAACCAACCCCTCGTGCCTTTGTCAATGTAGTGCAAAGGGCTCGTGAATCAGGTGACTTAAGACCTCACAGGTGAGGGCATGCTGCTCCGAGACCGCACGATCAAATACAGGTCCGCACTGAAATACTTGTCGGGAGGATACTTTATTAAACAAGGTAACATTTTTTTTTTATTTTTTTTTTATTTTTACACACATATTTTGGTTTATCTTCCTTCTACAATCATTATCTGAAAATTAATGACTCAACTTCAAAGTCACCCTGTATATATATATATATATATATATATCCTTGAATTTCTTTGGGTAGAAGGCAAAGTACTGCATAAGCACACTCTTATAACTTAAACTCGAGCTTTCGAAGGTCTATGCCCTCTTATTATTAGTTTATTTCTCGAAGGATTTTTCAATAGTTGATAGTTTTTCAAGTTCAGCCAAATCAATCAGTGTTTAATGAAAAATAATTTTTAAAGATTTCAAAAAGACATAGCTATATATATATATATATATAACTTGAGACCAGTTAGGTGAAAAAATAAAGCTTCCGCCTTTTGTTGGGTACTTCGACAAAATTCAAGCAAAGAAGGACTCTTTATACTTTATTAATATCTAGCTTTCAATAGACTTTGCCATCTTCATCAGGAGCTGCAATAATATTGAGAAGAAATAGCAACTATTGTGCAAAATGATTTTAAATTAACTTATGTATGTGAGGTTGTTGCTGGATGTTATTAACGTTTTGTCGAAGTACCCAACAAAAGACGGAAGCTTTATTTTTTCACCTATATACAGGTATACAAAGAGAGAATGATCATGCGGAGAAAGGTATGTAACAAAAATAGGAAAATAATGGGCAAAATCTGCAAAAAAAAGGAAAGTGGATTCGAGCAGAAAATAGGATAGGTAACCCGAGCAACACGTATTTCTGTTTGTTGACTTCAGCAGACCCGAAATGAACGCACATATTTCCCTCCCCATCTTCGTTTCCTCAGGTTACACTCGTATCCAGATGTATGGGCACTTTTGTGGTTGCAAGACAGACGAGACTAATATCTCGCATTCGTGATTTTTTTCTCATAATCACGTTGAATGCAGGGGCGGATCTAGGGAATATTTTGGGGGCGGGTCCATCTGATGAATTGAACATTTTTTGGGAGGTTGGGGAGGGGGTGACGGCTCAGACCAGAAGATGTCCGTCTCGGTGTATCAACGATTGAAAATTGAAGACGTTGAAATTGTTTTGTAACTCGGATATTTAGTGGGGGTCCCAGGACACCCCCCTGGATCCGCCACTGGTTGAATGCCCTTAAATATGAATCAAGAGGTTGCCAGTGCAAATTTGTCTAAACACTTCTTTTGAAACAGTCTTTTGGAACATTCTGAACAAAAAAGTAGTGATTTTAAAAAAAAAATCCGTCAAGTAGGTTGACTCTGCATTTCCGACGCAACGCCATCATGAGTTCACGTTCAGCAGAATTTAAGCCGTCTGAGAAAAAAATTGATTACAACAGAGCAATTAAACGGATCAATTCAGTCAAACAGGCCCATACGATTGGTCAATGGACATTCTTTCCCTGTCCTACCGGTGGTTAGCATCCATCTGGCAACCTTGCTCTTTCCCATATCGTCAGACGCTGCAGCACCCATCGAAGCACCGCCGCAGTACAAGCAGAACGATCAAGCAAACCGTTACGCCGGACGCCGAGAAACATCAGCAAAGTCGTTAATTCATGTTTCGGTTGATGGAAATATTGAGGAACATAGACGCTGGATATCTCATCAGACCAGCCTTGCGGTAAAAGTTACTAGGTCTAGGTTATTTTCATCATAGGGACAACGCAGGTATAATTTCTTTTGTCAATAGTTCAGCAATTATAGAAAGTTCGGAAGAAAATTTGTGAGAAGGGTGAAATCTGGGGTAAGAGTGTAAAAATTCGGATATTGGAAAATTCTTTGAAAAATTCCTGTTGGCGCATATCATTGGGAAGCTAGGATGCCACAAACACACGGATACAAAACCCCTCGTTTTGCGTCTGGGTTAAAAAAACTCGAAGAAGCAAAAAACATAAATATGATAAATAGGCACGGATTTGGGACACCATGTACTGACGCACAGTACCGAATCCCTACCACAGAGCTAACAGGGCGTCTCACCCTTCGATCTTACTATCTGCTTGGCTTTATATATACAAATAAACTAATCTTTATCGTTAATATTCATTACTCCATCATAGGCGGAGGTGTCGATAACAGTACAAAAATTTAAATGTTCAAACGTGTGTCTATTGTGACCAGGCTATAACTAAAACGGCCTACTTACTTGTTGCTTGGATCAGCGCCACTTTCTTCCTCTACTTCGCCAATGGTAGTCAACTGAAAGGACAAACTCCACTTAGAACAGTACATATCAATCCCGTTGCGATAATTATCATTTTCGGTCGGATTAAAATCGATAGCGTTTGTTTTGTGGCGTTCGTTTTCTAAAAATAGTCTCATAATCTCCGCCGAGTTTTCCGGGCTGTCCCTGGGACTGTTCGCTGATTTCGGGACGAAATCCACCAATCTGGGCAGGTTCTCGCTTTTCTTGTCTTTGCTGGCAGTGTCGACTGTGGTTAGGACGGTGGTTCGGGCTCTCGGTGGAACAGGGGGTTTCTTTGAATGTTTTTCTTCTTTGATAGGTTCTTCTGTCACGCCGTCTGATTCGTTTATGCACAGTACTGACGTGCTTTCATTGCCGTAGCTCAGTGGCGCGTCTTGGAAACACAAGGGGTCCACCTGGAATAAGTAGATCTTCATACACCCCATGAAACAGTCAGACGAAAAGTATTAAAAATAGTCCTCCAGACAGGCTGTCGAAGAAAGGGATTCACGGCATTACGACAAATAGCGTGGAAACAGAAGATATGACTTACCCCATCGACGACGTTGTTGTTCTCCTCCTTATTCTGCACCACAGGCTTGGCAGGCAACCTAGGCGGGGCGACGCATTCCTCATCATCATAGACTGCCAAATTCGAGACATCCAATTTCTTCTGAATCGAGGTAGGTGTGGAGGGTAGACTGCCAGCGAAGCTAGAGGTCGTGGTGTTGGGGACTGACCCAAACTTATCAATAACTGTGGATATTGTACTTTCTGTGTCATCAGATTCGCTCAGGCTCTGTGTGGATTCTTGGGATATGAGGTCTGTGTAGACGCCTGCCTCAGGAGGTCCGAGGTTGCCGTCCGAGAACCTCCTCACCCTTCTGTGGACGTCGGGTGATGAGTAGTAGGCTCTCATGCTTCGGCTGTGCTGGAGTTTTTTTGGGGGCTTTGCCGATATCATTGGGTGACTCGTCACCTCGAGTTCTTGGGATGTCTCTGTTGCTAGAAGAAAACGAATGTTGACGTGATGGGTGTGATCACATTCAGAGGTACCTCCTTCAAATACACAAAAATGAGAAGTGTTGGCAATTCTTTTTACAAATGTTGACTATCCATACGGTTAACGAGGTCTATTTTGCTATATCAACTTTCAGTGGAGTAATACTGATCTTGATTATATAGTGAGTGACAAAAAAAAGCGAACACCTACGTATGTTTATTAGAATTCAAAAAATTTTTACACATCGATTTATCTTACCATGAACAACAAGTGATAAAATGGTCAGGTTTTTCTGTTAAGTTTTTGTGGTGGCTGCGTGTATTGTTTGGGGATGCACGATGGTCGGGGCAAGACTGAGAAGGCGACGTGGTGAAAGACGTGACCCACAATTTGACAGAGAGCGTGACGTTCACCACACCGTGGGAGTTATTGTATGGGGTGCTACTGGTTATGGTGGCAGATCGCCACTAATTTTCATCAGAGGCTATATTTATTTATTTTATTTAATTTATTTATTTATTTAATTTTGTCTAATTTATTTAATTTATTTTATTTTAATCATTTTATTCATTTTATTCATTTTATTCATTTATTCATTTTATTCATTTTATTCATTTTATTCATTTTATTCATTTTATTCATTTTATTCATTTTATTCATTTTATTCATTTAATTTATTTAATTTATTAAATTATTTAATCTATTTTATTTATTTATTTACTTTATTTAATTTATTTATTTTATTTATTTATTTTATTTATTTTATTTATTTATTTATTTTATTTATTTAATTTATTTAGTTATTTATTTTATTTATTTTATTTATTTTTATTTATTTTAGTTATTTATTTATTTTATTATTTTATTTATTTTATTTATTTTATTTATTTTATTTATTTTATTTATTTTATTATTTTATTTATTTTATTTATTTTATTTATTTTATTTATTTATTTATTTTATTTATTTTATTTATTTTATTTATTTTATTTATTTTATTTTATTTATTTAATTTATTTTATTTATTCTATTTAATTTATTTATTTAATTTATTTAATTTATTTTATTTAATCATTGATTCATTTAATTTAGTTAATTATTTAATTTATTAATTTATTCATTTAATTATTTCATTTATTTCATTTATTACATTTATTTTATTTATTTTACTATTGATTTATTTATGTATTTATTTATTTTATCATTTATTTATTTTATTTATTTTATTATTTATTTTTTATTTATTTTTTATTTATTTATTTATTTTATTTATTTATTTATTTATTTATTTATTTATTTTATTTATTTATTTATTTATTTATTTATTTATTTTATTTATTTTATTTATTTTATTTATTTATTTATTTTATTTATTTATTATTTTATTCATTTTATTCATTTTATTCATTTTATTCATTTTATTCATTTTATTCATTTTATTCATTTTATTCATTTTATTCATTTTATTCATTTTATTCATTTATTCATTTTATTCATTTTATTCATTTTATTCATTTATTCATTTTATTCATTTTATTCATTTTATTCATTTTATTCATTTTATTCATTTTATTCATTTATTCATTTTATTCATTTTATTCATTTTATTCATTTTATTCATTTTATTCATTTTATTCATTTTATCATTTTATTCATTTTATTCATTTATTCATTTTATTTCATTTTTAGTCATTTTATTCATTTTATTCATTTTATTATTTATTTATTTTATTTATTATTTATTTTATTTATTTTATTTATTTTATTTATTTTATTTATTTTATTTATTTTATTTAATTTATTTTAATCATTTTATTTATTTTATTCATTTTATTTAATTTATTTATTTTATTTATTTACTAGTGTATATACACTATCCGAACGGTTATTACACCATTTAACGGATAGAGACACAGGAATCAATTTTAAGACAAAATTGTCCTTAAATAACTTAAAATTGCCAAATGACTTAACCTACTGTTAAAATCTTTTTAAGCCCGATGTCATATTCAGGAAGTAGTGGAGCCTCATCTTATTCCATACCTAAACCTCATCCAAAACCCGATTTTTCAACAAGACGATGCCAGACGGCATCGTTAGCCTTCTGGATCAACCTCGCATCAACCATTTACCTTGGCCAGCACGATCGCCTGACCTATCTCCAATTGAACATGTCTGGGACATGACAGGTCGCAGGCTCTTGAAATTGCAACACCCTCCACAGACTTTAGCAGCTCTTACTCACGAAGCTGCAGTAGCCTGGAATGAGGATATCGACCACCTTATCAGCACGATGCCCAGGCGTGTCGATGAGTGTATAAAAAATCGTGGATCCTTAACACATTATTGAACCAGCTTCTGCAGTCAGTGGACGAATCCAGCTAAAAATTTAATCATTTTACAAGTAATGGACACTGAACATATATGCCAAAAATTATTAAAATCGGATAAACATACGTAGGTGTGTACCTTTTTTTGTCACTTGATAAATCTATCTTTAAATTTTCCTGATACCATTCTATGAACCTAAATGTCCGCTGCATTTAATACTAATCATCTTACTTACTGCTTGTTTCCTTCTGGATGTTCTTCAACATCTTCCTATGTATCTTCCTTGGTGGAACAGGCGGGGGCACAGGAGGCAACCTTTTTTCCTCGCCTTCAGACTGCTTACTTTCCAATGTATTCTCACACAAATGTCGCACCAACAACTTGATAGCTACGTTAGAGTCCTTGAGACACCTAACGCAATCTATCCTGGTCATAGTATTGACAGGAATGCTGTCTATCTCCAGCACCTCATCGCCTTCTGTAAGTTTGCCCCAGGAACTCTGGACTCGCGAGGCAGGACTGTCGGCCGCGCAAGACTGAATGAACAAGCGTTTCACGAATTCATTGGCTTTGGTACCTCCCTCGAACTTTAGGCCGAAACCTAGCTTTTCACCGGGCAATCTGTACACGATCACTTCTTCGGTGATCCCCTTTAGGGTTTTGTTGTTGTTTTCGGCATCACTGATAGTCAAAACAGTCACATATCCTTGGCTGTTCGCGTCGAAATTGATGTTTTCTTTGTTGCCCTCTCGTTCCCCGGTTCTCACAGCCACGACGGTTACGAAATTTGTTGATTGTGACATAATTGTGTTAGTTTAGCGTCCTCCCGTATCGTGTATCTAGAATGAAGAATGAAAGAATTTTCATTGTTTTCTTTTGCAGTTTACGATATCGTTAATTAGTGGTAGTAGATAGTCAGGGTCGTACTCAGCGCAATGTGCAAGAAACGGTGTCAAGCAGGTTGACTCCGAGTTCACACGAACTACGCTTATACAGGATGATTCAGAAAAACGTGGCAATATCTCTAGGCAGCACATTCAAAAATAACAAAAGCAAGTTCGTTCTCGGCCCTGGTTGTGGGCTACTACCTACGCGGTTGCTTTGGTATACAGGGTGTTTCAGTTTATTGTTGCATAACTTTAAGATTCGATAGAACTTTTAAAATTAATATATATATATATATACATATATATATATATATACATATATATATACGTATATATATATATAGGTGAAAAATTAAAGCTTCCGCCTTTTGTTGGGTACTTCGACAAAATTTAAGCAAAGAGGGCTCTTTATACTTCTTTAATTCTCTCTAGCTTTCAATGGACTTTGCATCTATCCAGCTCTCACCATGTTACTGGACGTTTCCCTCATCCTATACGTAAACAACAATTAGCAACATCCTCACATACTACTGTAAGTTGAGTCAATTTAAATTCATTTTACACTTTTGTTGCTACTGTTATCATTATAATTGCAGCTCCTGATGATGATGGCAAAGTCCATTGAAAGCTACAGAGAATTAAAAAAAGTATAAAGAGTCCTCTTTGCTTAAATTTTGTCGAAGTACCCAACAAAAGGTGGAAGCTTTAATTTTTCACCTAACTGGTCTAGACGACAATGACCACGTCTCAAAAAAAAAAAAATATATATACATATATATATTGGGATCGGTATAAACATGGGTCGAAAAATGCGTGGCTTCCGAAATACAGGATGTTTAAATTTACTTTTTAAATATTTCGAACAATATTTGATGTATAAACAGTGAAAATTGGTATACAAGGGTTTTTTGGTACGAAAAAACGAACCATGGGCATAGTTTTACTGTAGCCGCTAGAGGGCGCTCTCTACTGTACCTGTAGTGTATTAAAATGACCGAAAAATTTTTCTTAGTGCAAATTTTTGCTTTTTGAATAAAAAAACTGATTCTTCTTGTGGTCGGATCTCTATCAAACTCACGCAGAATCATACGGGTAAATCTGCGCTGACGAACATTTATGTTTTGATCCATTTGGAGATTTCCAAAACCATTTTCAATTATTTGGCGATGCACTCTTACAAATACTGAGCGAGTTGGATGTCGTCTGTTTGGAAATCTTCGTGCGTATTCTCTGGCTGCTTCTGCTGCGTTTCCATTTACAAATCCATACACAAAATGAATATCCGCTAGCTCTTGATTGGAGAATAAAAATGGCATTTTTATAAAACTTACAAAAAAAAACAGGTAAAAGAAACTAAATTTCGTGCATTCACAATTGCAAAAAAACGTTTCAGGTTTCAACAGACAACAAAACTAACTGTCAACTAATTGACGTTTAACCTTATTCTGCTTTCAATTTCAAAAATATTTGCAGGCACAGCCTACTTCTAAAAATTATCGAGATACTGACTTAATAACGTTATTTTATCATAAATAATTAAAAATGCATCGAACCTTAAAAATCGAGATATCTCAAAAACGGCTAACTATCACGAAAATTCACAAGAGAGCTTTTTTATGTTGAAAAGTGCGAAGAATCAGTTTTTTTATTCAAGAAGCAAAAAATCGCACTAAGAAAAATTTGTCGGTCATTTTAATACGCTACAGGTACAGTAGAGAGCGCCCTCTAGCGGTTACAGTAAAACTATGCTCATGGTTCGTTTTGTCGTACCAAAAAACCCTTGTATACCAATTTTCACTGTTATACATCAAATATTGTTCGAAATATTTAAAAAAAACTATTTTAGAAAGTAAATTTAAACACCCTGTATTTCGGAAGCCGCCCATTAGCAAAATGCATGTACGTCACTAATGAGACTAAATAAGCACAAAACATGAATATTATTTAATTAGCGCTATGATAAGACACACTAAATACAATTCTCAAATTTTTAAACTCAACAGGCTTATTATCAAGTTGATATCACTGCATGTGTGGTAGTGTAGAATCAACCTACTTGATGCCATTTTGCGAAATCGTGGGGTAGTGAACGTGGCAACCCGGTAGAGCTTTTCCATGGACATGCCGTACTGTAATAGAACATTTTTCATCGTTTCGATCTAAATTATTTCTCACTGAACTTATTTCCAAAAATGAGGTTTTCAAAATTTCATCATAATGCGAGTGGTACTTTACAACCTCTGGACAAGAATTAGATGGTCGACAGACAGACTGGAGGATGGTCTAGGTCGAGAACATTAATATGTGGAAGAATAACTACAATTTTGTCATTCTCACAATACTTCGGTCGCCTATAAGAAAGGCAGTAAGCATGAAATTAAAGGATTCACTCGATATTTATCTCAGTTAGATTACGAAATTTATTAATTAATAACATATCTGGGTTAATTTAACTTCCTTGAATATCTGGTTTCCACGATGAAGAATTTTCATTGTTTTCCTTTGCTTGTAAATTAATGGTAAATCAGGGACGTACTTAGCACAATGCACAGTTGCTTTTGATATCAGTACACATCGAAGAAAAAATGTATTTTTTACGACTAAGATAAGAGAGCGCCATTCCTATAAGGAGAAGTTACATTTCCCCCTAGATAAATAACGATAATGGAAAAGCGTATTATCCATTTATGAATATTACTAATAAGTATTGTGTACTCGTAAATAGTCAAACGCAGAATTAAGAATTAAGACACAATTATTTCACTCATAGTGAAAATAACTAGACACTGCCAAATTATAAATGGAGGATTGACCATCAATCGCCATTGTAACCTGGGTATTAAAATGTTTAACACGTTGAATGATGAAAAAGTGCTCTGAAAGTCTAAATTTGCTTGAAATAAAACTCAAGAATTTCCTACTAAAAAAATGTTATAGCATTGAAGAATTTTTAGCATAAGTGCTGCATTCTTGTTTTAACTACTACTAATAACTTTTAACAATGTATTCGTCTTTGCTTAGTAATGCTTTTATATTCTTTAAAATTATCAAAAGTATGTATACATTTATATACTGATTTTGTGCATCTACTTCTGAGTACCAATGACGTTTTCCATAATATTATACATTCCTGTCTAGATAAAGATTATTTTTGTTATTTTATACGTGAAATTGTTGTTGATTGCATCTACTTATCGCATCACTTTGACAGCTGGAAAGTTCCAGGATACTTGATAGCGTCCATCCCCTACGCACCTTTCTGTAATGTAGATATCGCGTTGGATTCATTTTGACAGCGTTGCCGGACGTTAAAGAAATTCTCAGATATGCTAAATTTCAAAGCATGGCAATATATCATAGGTTAGTAGTGAAAAAAATAACGATAATGGAAAACCGTATTTGGCTTATTAGGCGCACAATTGTCGTGGCTATTATGCGCTTAATCCATTTTTGAATATTACTAATAAGTAAATAGTCAAACGCAGAATTAAGACAATTATTTCACTCATAGTGAAAATAACTAGACAGTGGCAAATTATAAATGAAGGATTGGTCATCAATCGCCATTGTACCTGGGTATTAAAATGTTCAACACGTTGAATGATGAAAAAGTAACAATGTATTATAATATATATAATTTAATTATAATTAAAAGAGCCGCAATCTTAAAATAGAGTATTCATGTTTCAAAAATAAGTGGGGGGGAGGTTAAAAAGCACTGACTATCAGCCATGTTCGCACCAACAACTCACCATGTATATTTTAAAAGGATACGCCTGAATCGTATGTTATTCGCATTCCCTGGAGCGTATCTCGTTCGATTTGTGCTTCCTTGATACTTTTCTATATGTATGCAACATGTGTGTGTAATTGAAACCATCTATACCATATATGTTATGCCACGAAGGTTACATCTGAGAGTAGCAATGATTGGAATTCTCTTGTAATGCCCTTCAATTATTTTTTATGAGAGGCAACTTCGGTTTTCAGATGTACAAATTTGCTACACAGTGTACAGAATAATTGGTTTATTGACGAGCCCTTTGGTTTTCAAAAAGACTGCTGAACATATTTGATGTTCATCACTACAAAGGATATACTGAAATAAACTGAAAAAATGAACCCGAAAGTAGGCGACATTGGAAACTGTACATATTTATAAGATCTCATTTTGGAGGTTTCTCTCAATTTTGACGTTTAATAAACAACAGTTTCTGCTCGTCTGGGTCAGGAGCCCTCTCGTTTACTGACAGAATATAAAGCCATATAAAATTTCAAAGCATTTTTTTCTTGAGATTGAGATGTCCTGGTCCAAAATGTGTGTATGTCGTTGAGAATGTTATCGCCTAGTCGGCCTTTGTACCAACCCTAACATAATTTACACGGGAGAGAGAAACGGTAATTGAAATAAAAAACAATTAAACATTTAACAAAAAGAGCCTTCTAACTTGGCCACCAGTGTTATACTGTATTTATTAGAGTTATAAACATGTCGAAAAGTGCGAAACGTGCATTCACTTTACACGAAAAGTTCACAATAATTGGAAAATGATAGACTATTTGTCAGTACCGCCGAGTCGATTACAAGCGGGTTGCAATGTATTTTTTTCTGAGAGGTCCCAATTTGTGCCGAACAAGATCCTTTATAAACTGATGACGGCGTTGCGTGGGAAGAGCAGTCAACTTACTCGACGCCATTTTTTAAGTACCCTAACTGGATCTTCAAATAAGGAAAAACCTTCATAATATGAGGTCCATTCAGTGACACACCTCTGTAGACTGTTAACATTCAAGTGGACCGGTTCATTGCAGGTGGTATAAGAAAGGTGCGTGTCCAAATAAAACACAAATTTAAATGCTTTTGAGTTGAAGCTCAACAGATCAAGCCGCAAGCAGAACATACAGCGTGGACGTGAAGTTAATAAAAAACGTCGACAAGTATGTTGAGTCTGCGCTTACCACGCAATTCCGTCATCAGTTAGATTCTGATTAGTTTCTTTTCGAAACTAACGCCATATTATATGGGCATTACGATTTTATATTAAATGAACTAAAATTTAAACATGTATGTTTGTATAAGTATAAACTTAAACATTATTAGGCAATTGTCACAAATCACATGTATTTATTATTTTACGACTCTATTCTTATTCATGTTTGTAATTTTATTTTATGGCTGCGTTAAATAAATACCATTAGGTAACACCCCGGCATTTTGATTCTTTTATTTCAAATTTTTAGTACCCAAAATATGTATTTGTCAAATAATCGAATAAAGGCATGTTATTATTATTACTAGCTGACCCGACAAACGTTGTCTTGTCTTAGATATGAACAATGAATAATAAAAATAAAGGGGTAAATATATGGAATGTAGGTAATTGTATAGCGAAGTGTTTGTACCGCCATGTGGCTGGCAAAATACGTTGGAAGCGCTGTCAACTTACCTTGAAAGTAGGCATAAAATAATGTGGAATGAATTTTGTTGTGCCAGATGACGTCATTTGGAAGCAATTATTGTGTTGCTGGATATGAATAAAAAAATGTGAATCTGGCCCATTTCTGTAAACCGATGATTGTAGTGACTCTGGTGGTGGTCAATTTGATCTTTCCACTGACGCAATGGTTTTATTCCATGCTTAAGCTAACTGTGATTTCCTAATTTTCTGCGGAATTTTCTTGACTTTTCTTTCCGTAAGAACCTTCTATACAGCATTAAAAAACTTAAAAAAAGATGAATGAAATCGGTAAAGTCGTTCACAAGCTATGGCGTGACCACCCGAAATAGGGATTCATTTTTATATATACAGGATGTTCCTTAATGATATGCGAATATTTAAGTCTGAATCTACATGAAAAACTAATGTTAGCTTGCTTTATAAACTGTGGTCCAAAAATGTTTCCTTACAGAAACTCGGGGTGTTTTTGTAAGGAAACATTTTTGGACCATAGTTGATAAAGCAAACTAACATTACTTTTTCACGTAGGTTCACACACTTAAATATTCGCATATCATTAAGGAACACCCTGTATACATATACAGGGTGTCCGCAAAGTTTGGGTTTTCCTTTTCAGAAACAACTACCCTTGAAATAACAAAGGTAATGTGTAGTGAAACGAGGGCGACCAAGTAAAAAAAAAATAAAGGAAAAAGTACTCACTCTCCAGTTGACGAGAAGGGCTAAGTACGTCTCTGCCCGAAATCATACCGCTCCAACAGAAAGTGAAATCAGCTACCGAGCAGACGCAGGCAAACAAGGAAGGCAAAATGTTGCGTAAAAAGTCTAGGTATTGCATCCCGTCCAATCGATTTGGGAGAATAAATGGTCCAATGAGCATACCGTTCACCATGCCAGCCCAAACATTCACCGAAAATTTTTGTTGAAAATGTGCCCGACGGACAGCGTGCGGATTTTCTACTGACCAAACATGAGTGTTGCGAAAGTTATTCACCCCATTACGCGTGAACGTAGATTCGTCTGTCACCAATATGCACTTCAGAAAGTCCGGATTATTGTCATGTTGATGCAACAACCACTCACAAAACCGCACTCTTGCTGGAAAATCGTCAGGTTGAAGGGCTTGTACACGTTGGACGTGAAACGGATACAGCCCCTTTTCACGCAGCGTTTGCCACACTTTAGTTTTTGATACTTGCACTTCTCTAGCCACGTCTCTAGTGCTTGTTGAGGGATTCTCGTCTACGCGATTACCTCTTCACGCGTAACCGTAACCGTCGGTTGAACGTTGCATACTGACCTGACACACTGACCCCGACCCAGTTCTGTCGTCGGGTTGAGCTAGTGTCCTAGTACCACTGGGGGATGTCGCGGCTACAGGACGGTATTCAGATATTTTTGATGTTGCAGAGCCCTTTATCTCGGTTCCCTTAAGACATTGGTGTATATGGTACTAAGAAAAATTGCTTATGTTTTCAAGATCTACACGTCGTGTAAAGGAAAACCCTAACTTTGCGGACACTCTGTAGATTGCCATTGCAAAAATCCTCAAATGGACCCGGATCTGCGAAATCATTAATCCAGTATCTATGTTACCATTATTTCTCAGTCCAGCTGAGTCTTCCAAGCCATGAAATAACGGAGAAACAAACATTATAAGTTCCATAGGAATACGTATGCAGAACTGAATGAAAGAACTGATCGGAAAACTAACCCTGTTCCATATAATTTTCTGGTAGAATGATCTGAATGACTACAACGGAAAGTGATTGCATGATGGAATGATATAACTTCCTAATTTTCTTCCATATTCATTGAGAAAGTTGTATAGCGTGAAGGATGCATGTATGAAGTAAATAGACAATATTTATTAAAGATCGTTTTTCATTCAAGCATACTCTTTTATATTTGTTTATATCATGGATATTATGTATAAAAATTTTGTTATATCTACATTTTCAGTTAGCTTAACGACTATTTTTCGCTTACATAACAAACAGGGAGTTTCGAAATAAGTACCCGGTCTCTCTCTCGGTGTCAAAAGTCCTCTGCCGACTAGGCCATTAGTAAGAATTATCAGCCTCAATAAGAAAGTTGTGTCCACAAACGAACAAACCTAACTTTTTTTATTATACAGTGTATTCGATGATCAAAAGAAATAAACCGGGAATTAAGAACGAAGCCGCAAATATTATGTATAAAAATATTGTTGAATCTACATTTTCAGTTGGCCTAACGACTATTTTCCGTTTACATAACAAACAGGGCGTTTCGGAATAAGTACCCGGTCTCTCTCGGTGTCAAAAGTCCTCTGCCGACTAGGCCATTAGTAAGAATTACCAGCCTCAATCAGAAAGTTGTGTCCACAAACGAATAAACCTAACTTTTTTATTATACAGTGTATTCGACCATCAAAGAAAAATAAACCGGGAATTAAAAACGAAGCCGCAAATATTATGTATAAAAATATTGTTATATCTACATTTTCAGTTGGCTTAACGACTATTTTCCGTTTACATAACAAACAGGGTGTTTCACAATAAGTACTCGATCTCTTGGATAGTTCAGTCATTAATATAGGGTGTCAATAATAATGATAATAATAATACATAAAACTCATCTATGGTATAAGGCTCTAACTGTGTTTTATGTTTTTAATTTCATTTGGTAGATCATTGAAAAATTTTAAACACATGTGAACTTTTTTCTGTGGAGGATAATCTATGTATTGGATAAGTAACATTAACTGTTCGAGTACCTATCGTAAACAGTTTACACTTCCGGGTCAAATTAAATATAAGACACGCATACGTATAAATGGCATATACAGGGTGTTCCTTAATGATATGCGAATATTTAAGGGTGTGCACCTACATGAAACATTAATGTTAGTTTGCTCTATAAACTATGGTCCAAAAATGTTTCTTTACTTAAACAAAACATTAAAACCAACGAAATGGTTACAAAAATTGTTGAAAATGGCCCCCTTCACTCAGTATGCATGCTTCCGCCCTCCTTCTCATGGAATTGCGCGCTCGCTGAAATATCCCTTGAGTGTTTTTTATTCTATCACAAGCTGCAACTATTCTTTCTCTTAATTCCTCTACAGTGTTAATGGGACTTCTGTACACTAGTGTCTTAAGATAGCCCCACAAAAAGAAATCTAAACTGTTGAGGTCTGGGGACCTTGGTGGCCATTCTTGGGGCCCACCGCGGCCAATCCAACGATTTGGATAAACAGTTTGGAAATAATTACGATCCGCTACACTGAAATGCACTGCTGCACCATCATGCATGTACCAGATATTGTTTCTTATTACTAACGGAACATCATCAAGCAGCAAAGGCAACACTTGTTGAAGAAAATTGAGGTAAGTATGGCCGTCAAACTAGAATTGTTAGATATATTGATGTTACTCTAAAACCAAAGCAAATGGAATTAATTAAGCCTCTTCAGCAGTTCGAATACGTGTTTGTCCTAAGCGAAAAATCATCAATATAGATGCCTAAGCACTTTACACTTTCACTCAACTGCAGTTGATGATCATGTACAGGGTTTGTCCGGAAAGTAATAGGACTGAGTCGATTTAAAAAAAATTATCGAGCCAATCGTTACAATTCTTTAAAAACATTCAAAATAGGCTCCTTCTGCGTCGATGTAGCGCTGCCAGCGCGATTTCCAAGCATCGAAGGCGTCACGGAAGGCATTCGATGCCTTTGATGTCAAAAAAGACAATGAGCATCGTTTTCACTTTGGATTTGCTCATTCTTCCCTTTTTTGGGCGAGGAGATGCCGTCGTGTACCACTCGGAAGATTGCCTCTTTGTCTCGGGATCATACTCAAAGATCCACGACTCGTCACCTGTGATTACGTTATTCAAAAATTGGGAGTCACTTTCACACATGTTCAAATTTTCTTGGCACACTTCCACTCGCCGCAATTTCGGGTCGTCAGTGAGTACTTTTGGCACCATCTTCGCGCACACCTTGCGCATGTTCAAATGCTGGGTCACAATGTCATGAACCACAGATTTTGGTAAATTTAACCCTGTATATCGATACATTGTGGCCTTAACAACGTTACTCTGTTTAGTTCTGAATAATGTTGCATCAGTTTTGGATTTAAACTGCAAATAAAATGGGCCCAACTACACTGTACTATACTGGTTGAAGTCAACTCCATCTTTGACTTGTAAGTTTAAATATTGTGTTATATTCCGCTGTCGACTAGACCATTGGTAAGAATCACAAAGTTGTGTCCACAAACGAATAACCCTAACTTTTATAATAACCTTAATTTTTGTTTTTATTTCACAGTACACTCGAACATCAAAAGAAATGAACCGGGAATCAAGAACGAACCCCTGTGGTGCCACTACCTAACAACCTGACCCTTTATACAATACCGTTACTAGATTTCAAGGTAGCTTCTGAAAAAGGCATATTTCGAACAGGTTCATCAGTGTGAAGAACTTGGATAGTGTTTTAGATGAGGATACATTGCAGAAAACAAGATTTTTATACCGAGGCAGCCGCGTAGACAGAAGCCTGAATACGAGGGCACCGCGGCTGCGATGAGGAGTTTAAGGAAACTTTGTTAATCCGAAGGTTAGTAGAACTGGAAAAAGCCTCCTGTTAGATGGTTCCACAATATCGTTACGGGACAAAGGAACGGTCGTATCGGCCGGTTCTGGAATTAAGAATTTCGACACGGTTAGGATAACAGAGGCCGAAGTCAGACTGGTCTGTTTGGCAGGCACATCGCGCGGCGGCATCATGGAGGAGAGCACTGGCGGTAGAAGAGTGCCCGTCGGTGCCGAAATAAACAGCCCTTTGGTGCAACCTATCTATATATACTAAGTGACATATAAATCCGAACACCGAGTTTAAATGGTTTTATTTTAATAAAATTTTGTATAAGTACTTAATGAAGCATAATAAGTAAATGATAAAAATTTCAAAATGATTGCACTGCTTTAAAGCCCTTTGACCTTTAATAATGTGTGGATGCACCCTGATGTGCTACGCATTCTCCAACGCGCCTAGGCATGCTTCTGATCAGGTGGTCAATGTCCTCCTGTGGTATCTCATTCCAGGCAACCACCAACTCCTCTCGAAGTGCTTCTAGAGTCTGAGGAGGACGTTGCAAATTGAGCAATCTCCTACCCATCATATCCCACACGTGCTCAATTGGGGATAAGTCGGGAGATCTTGGTGGCCATGGTAACAATGTGACATCATTACGTTGAAAGAAGTCTATTGTGACTCTTGCAACATGTGGTCGGGCATTATCTTGTTGGAAAGTTGGATCTGCCAGGGTGTCAAGATAGGGTAAAAGATGGGGTTCTAGAACTTCGTGGATATAACGCTGCGCGTTCATGTTACCTCTGATGAAGATTAAAGGTGACCTGGAACCATAAGCTATAGCACCCCAAACCATAACTCCAACAGTGTGATGAACATGTCTTTCAACAAAAAACTGTGGATTCCTCCTTTCACCACGTCGCCTTCTAACCCTGGCTCGACCATCGTGCATGCCTAAACAAAATCGAGACTAGTCACTAAAGACAATACTGTCCCATTCCTGATCCCAGAGTGACTGTTGTCTGCACCACTCAAGGCGATTACGTCGGTGTTCTCGAGTTAAAGGGAGGACCCAGTGTGGCCGGTATGAAAACAAGCCAAAACTTCTCATTCGTCGGTAAACACTTCGCATGCCAATAGGTCTTCCGTGTTCTGCAAACCATTCATTTGCAATGGACCTGGTAGTGGAGAAACGGTCCCTTAAGGCCAATAAATCTTAGGCGGCGATCTTCACGGTCTGTTGTTCTACGGCGGCGTCCAGTGCCCCTTGCTCTTTGCGTACGGCCTTCTCGAAGCCATGTCTGACAACACCTAACCGCAGTGTCTACACTTCTTTGCACTTTAACCGCAATTGCCCGAAAAGAAAGTCCAGCTTCCCGAAGTCCCACTATACGGCCCCTATCAAAATCACTAAGTTGACGAAATCGTACAGGTCTCCGCACTCTAGGCATCGTAACCGATCGTAAAGGATGTCAAGAACCAAAATCCGCCAACGTTGATTCTTTACTGCGGCTGAAATATTCAGTTTTAGAGCGTTAGTGAATTAAAAAAAAGCAGTATAAAAACCGGAATGTCCAACTGAAAAATTTTTCACTAGTTACTTACAGTAAGATAAATACATTCACCAACTTTTATTAAAATAAAACCATTTAAACTGGGTGTTCGGATTTATATGTCACTTAGTATAGATATAGCATCTAAAATAAATCGATCAAAAATAAAATAGCATGTCTCTAATTGATAAGTTTATTGAATTTTACTCATTTTAAGCGCTTTCACTTTTATTTGTTTACCAGAACAAATGCGTACTAGTGTGTAAGCTTTATTACAGCGAGTGTTTTCGCTTCAAAATTTAATAACAACTTCATCTTGCTCATGTCCGACTATAAACAGAATTTCATTCAAATAAAATCCTTTTTACCCGGTGTTCTATTTTCTTTGCCACTAAGTATGAATCCACAAGATTTCTGATTCAATACCAGATGTATGAAAAGAGTATGAACCGTATCCATGCACACCTCATTTCTTTAGAGTTCTGCTTGGAGTAAAACTACTTGCCAACAATGTTTGATAAGTGATTATAATAGCTCTTGATATAGTTCTATACTATTTTGTATAATATTACGACACGAAACAAAATAATCAAATATGTACTTATCGACTAGACTATATCAATTCATAATGAGGACGGTGCGATGTTCGATTAATCAGTTACTGTAGATATCTGCCTATACCACCATTGCTCTCGAGCGTATGTCTTCCAGCGGTTTGCAGCTTTCTTCAGAATTATCTCTCTTATTATAATGGTTGATGGAAATGGGCACACTACATATTTTTTAATTAGCAGATACGGTAATTTTTACACATAGGAAACAATGAACTGGAAATTGGAAAATTAATCAGTAGCTGTGTACCAATATGAAATGCTTCTGTAACGAAATTTGTATTTTCTCACTATAAAGTGGGTTCAGCACGATAGGAGTGAAGTGTTAATGGGTGACAAATATAATTTTTTATAGCAAGCAGCCTCGTAAGCAGAAGCTTGAATATCAGGGTACCGCGGCTTCTTTTATAAACTGCCTGAAGTTAGTATAATTAGAAAAAGCCCTCTCAGGTCGATTTTTCTGCAATCTCAATATCGATTAGGATGTCTGACGGCACATCGAGCGGTGGCATCATGGAGGACAACTCTGAGGAGCAAAGCTTGTAAACATATCGGTAGAAGAGAGATACATCCGTGCAAAAGGGTGCCGACACTGTCCGTTAGACATGTGAGCAGTACTCGAGGCTGGGTCTCTGACAAATGGAGACAAAAATTGAAATTTTGAATTGAGGGACCCTAAAGTTTCAAACGTGCGTAGATGCAATTTCAACCAAAGGCATTCAACGTTAATTTACCCTGACCTGATTCTTTAAATACATTATGTTAAAAATAATAGACGTCAAATAACTTTTAAGCTTGCGTACAAAATTATCGTAATTAATTATTTAAATGGTTCAATTTTTTCGCCGATGTTAAATGTTACTGTACGTTCCAACCGGATCAGTAGAATGTTGTATAAACAGACGTTGTTTATGAAAACTAGGAAATGAAGTACTATGCTCACTTACTTTTTCATATTCACAACTGACACAACAGAAGACAACTGGTAGCAGCCAGCATCAACTAAAAACTACTTTCCCATTGTTTTATTACCGGTACAGCAATTTTTCCGGCGATCCAACTGATTATCTACCAATAATAACGAAATTAATTGGACAGTAACGCTTAATAAACGGAAATACATTAATTTTAATAATCGATATATACAGGGTGATTCACAAGTAGTGACCAAAAATGAAACATCACACACAGGATCGCATTTTAAGGGTGTTTTTCCTAGAGTTTTCGTAAAATAAAAATAAAACAAATTAGTAATTATTTGTACCAGATTGAAGGTAAAATTCGAAAAATTGCGCATTAGAATAACATTTCTACCCCTAGGTACATAATGATAATGAACAAACCGTAGGTAAATAACACAGCTCTACAGAATAGATAGAGATACACGTAGACTATCACATTCCTATGCATTTTTCGACAATGAATCCGAATCCGGGATCAGAAAAGTTCCCAAACCTGTGGAGGGAAAAACTACCCCTACGAGGGGTTAAAGTTGAGTTTCGGGTGCCAGATGCTGGAGCATGGCATTCCCATTTTTTTATTGACGCCAAATCCGGAAAAAGCCACTACGCTCCAAGATCATCACTGGGCTCAAAAACTATCCATGGAAGGGGTAAAAACCCAGAAACTACCCCTAGGAGGGGTAACAGTTGAGTTTCGGATGCCAGATGCTGGTATTCCTATGTATTTTTCGACGCTGAATCCGAATTTATTAACTCCAAGACGTATCACCCTGTAGGTTTGTTTGCAGTTCATATCTTATGTGAATTTCGTATCATTATCAAAAATTAGTCAGGCGACATAGCTATTTGGAAACGTGATGAATCAGTCTAATCCATGACAGGAGTGGCCAAAATGGGAAAATCAAATTCATTCACAGTACAGATAAGCTCTTGATAAGCTGAACGAATAATTATTTTTACAACCGGAATATAGTTTCGCCCAAATTTCATCTGTAAGCTATTTAATTGTGGAAAAAACGAAAAAGATTTGTAATTTTTGGAATTCAGTGGCGGTGGTTTTTGGAATATTTGTCGTTTTTTACATTTTTTCCACGGTTGGACTTTTCTGAAAACTTAATCAATTACTTACCTAACGCTTAAGATACACGTATACAAAAAACTGTAATAAATTCGTAGGTGTTCATATTTCTATGCCTCTTAGTGTATTTTTGTATACTGTTTATATTAAAACCGTCTCCAATAAGAAAATTGGAATGCTCAGCATATTTGTGAACTAATGCTAGAGGACAAATCGTGATACACTACCGATTACCAATATAGTAAACTATGTGGTTTCGTGTTTCGTTTCCTTGAGAGAAAATTTTTTACAAATTTCTACCGAAGAATTTACCGCATTAGTACAGATTCACATGGTGCTGACACTACTATAAATGCAACAAACGAGTGAAAAATTTGTAATTCTAGACAGACTTAATGAATTCTGTATATGTATTATGGTGTTTTTATGCTTGGTTTTTGGTCAAAAATAATTTGATACGAGTCGGTCATTTCCCCGGTCAATAAACCTGTTTTTTGAACACTTGTTTAGCATGCTATACAGGGTGTTATAGAATGTAACAATTTGTCAAGTGGTAATTCGATGTAAATTTGAATAAATTTAATCGAATCCAAAAAAAAATGTGTATATTTCCTCCAGATTTTTTAGGTTTTTTGGATCAATCTGAGCAAAAACGGTCTTTAGCAACTTTTCGTTAACGTTGACCTTGACCATTGTGAATGCTCACAATTCGGTCAAAAATCATAAACTTCTTGGCTAGGATTGGTCTCTCTGATAACGAAAGAAAGCATAGCAACTATACACCATCAAAAGTGGGAAGTCTACCGACAGCAGAAATATAAGATGTAAGGATCAGATTCATCTCTAATAATCCCTGCTAATATTACGAGGGATGTCTTTTAAGTTTTGCATATAGAAACATAGTAGGCCGCGCGGATCGAACGTCAGTACTGAATCTTAACCACACTCTTTAGTAAACTTAAATTCAAAGTTTCACAACAATACGTGCAGTGTCTCTTTTGCATTATGTTTAACTACTACCGTTAGATGAAAATTCAGTTGTACATTCAATAATATGTTTGTACTTTCACAAGAATTATTAATAAGTTCCAAAATATATGCATGCCTTCAATAAAAATAAATTTCGACGTGCTAGAAAAAACAACAAGTTGTATTTTAACATAAAATACATAGGTGTTTAAAAAGTAATACAACCATTTGGGAACGAGTAGAATCGGAGACTGCGAAACAGTCGACCAGACTAAATCTGCTAACTACAATCTGTTAGCGCATAGATGAACTAGTTACATTTCCTCGTAAATAAACAATTGCATAGCATATGCGCACCTTTTATAATAAAAACTATGTGCTTTAACAAATAGGAATCATCTTAATTTACCAATGAGTGATGAATGTATATCCCTGGGCAGCATTTCAAATTTCTACTAAAGAATTTGCCGCACTACACAATGTGGAACTGAAAACAATTTTTGCCAGATGACACCCGAAGTTATCATATGGCGGAGGGCAACCACGACCTATGGCACAGATACGCGTGTAGGACCGTAACTTTGTAACAAAATAAAGTAGTACACCAGCCGCACAAACTTAGAGGCCACAATATTTTAACGGTACCTATATCTGCTGCCGGGCAGGTACTTTCCGATGACAGCGCCAATATCACAATATTTTCATCCTCGGTAACTAATGACAGGTTGTGAATGGGGTTGGTGAGTTTACCTTTAAAATTCCCGAGCACATTTTTCAGCACGTATGGTGATTTTTAACAAAAGATACCCCGGCGATAGCGGTGAACAACTGTTTTCAGTTTTCACCTTGCGAGAGTAGAGTCTAAGCGTGTGACCTCGTACGGTTTCGTATCACTTCGGCGAGGCATAGTGGCATTCACGTCTTGAGAGAGCGAGCTCATTTTGGATCGGATTGCAAAAGAACCGTTCGGTGAGAACCCTTAGAATTTCAGGCGGATTTACGGGATAACATTTATTCGACTTAAATACTTAATTGCGTTACAACGAAACATCATCTAATGAAGTTTTATATATTTATTTAGGAACTTTTTTAACTGGGTGGTCAGATGCAAGGCAGTAAAATAGCTTTCGTCCGTCCGACCAAGGGCAGCTGTTTCGTCCTTTCTGACAGCTCATCACGATGGTCTAGGCTTGGTCTCAGAAGTAGGACAACGAACGAAATCTGAGCAACTATCTTCTATCCACGATATAAGATCTGTCAAAATAAGAGTACAAAGTCCTATCTATTACCAGAATCGACCACTATGAATGTGAAACATCAAGCTGTCTGTTGGAACTGTATCCCAGTTCAAAAACATAAAACTTCTTTTGTTGAAGTTTCAGAGGCTCGTGCTCACTTTCAGAAAATTTATTGGAGAATCTGAAAATCGGGGTTGGGATTTATAGGGTCCGAGGATGGTATAGACCACCTCAATTTTTTTATGTTAGTGCAGTCGCTTTCGCTTCCAACCGCGAGAGGGGTGGATCCAGTATATATTTTGGGGGAGGGTCCATCTGATGAAAATGAATTATTATATAAGCTTTCTCCAAGATTAAATACTGAAGAAGGGTAGCTAATTTTATACGTATTATTAGATATTTTTATAAATAAAGTTAGCAGAATACAATTTTATATGACATTACTTATCTGAATGTTCCCTGATTCTCAGTGTGGCATTGCGGTCAATAATAGTGAATCCTTCGGTTAGCATAAATTTTGTAAATGCCTGATCCGCTCATCTGTTTTTAGGTTAAAATTTATAAGTTATATATCAACCTGACTTAAGGTGGGAATACTCTCCATTCTCTGTGTCTGGTATGGGTATGAAGGGGGTTAAGACCCTTTGCAAAGATGATAATAGATTCATTCAACTTCACGAAGCAAAAATAATAGTGATTATTTGCCAACGATGGAATTTATTGTCTCAAATCACGTATAAATACATAGAATACGTTCGTGCCGAATTAGGTATACCTACAAGTTTGAAACTGGTTCGACCATCTAAAGCATCCTATAATCAAGTCTTTACAACCCCTATTTGAGAAATTATGGACACAGCTCTCAGTCTCCCGCTTGGCTCAGGTCACTCAGGTAAATGGTCAGATCAGTGGCACACGCAAAAGTGAAAAAAGGCGCTAAAAAGTTATTAGTTCATTATTATTTATTATACAAGGTGTTAATCCTAAACCAAATTTAAGTAGAAAAGTTCATATAAACGTGTGTGCTAGATACAGTGAATCAAAGTTTCAAAAGACGTTAAGTTACCGCACTCACTAAACGACTGTGGTGACCCTCTTGATAACGACATCTTTGTCGTTGCTATTAATAGTTCTGGAGCATTCCGCCCTCGGCGGTTCCTAGTACTTCAACTCCTGCCAGCCAGTTCCGACACACTAAAACGATAATTATACATTCCCGTAGCATCTTAGAGCATTTTCGGGAATGATACTGACAAAAAAATGTACGCCACTTACTCTATTTTTTTGTCTCTTGATATCTGTTCATACATCTTACTAAGTTTTCGATCGAAAAATGGGGGGCTCAGACATTCTTTTTTGAAAATTCGTTTCATTTTTGGGCATATCGGGGCCCCATTGAACCGGGCACGTGCCTCATAGGGTAAAGACGGAATAGAGTTCCTCTACTGTTGCTTAAGCGAAGTAGAGAAAGCTGTTAATGGTGATATTTTATTAACCCAGCAATTTGTTGATAATACATATAACCCACATTCATAGTTCATGGGGTTAATGCAATGCAAGAGATTATTGGGATTCCATGGATTTTTGTACGCCACTGACATTTTACATTACAAGGTTTGCAGTGCGTTGCAGATGCAGGCCTTGGCCGCATAACAGTTGAAACTTGAAACTCTGAATAGTATTGCTGCTGCCATCTTATATCAAAGTATTGAACTACGCTGCAGAATCTGCGACGATTACATAGAGAACTGCTAGAGTTCGCCAGAAGGCGTGCTAGATGGCATTAAAACACTTTTTGAAGCATGATTACAACAGGTCACTCACGAGTTTGAATTTAAAATTTAACACACAACGATTTCAAATAATTTTACTGAGCGTCCAACGACCAATAGCCATATAGCTTAAAGTGTCACTTCTCAGATCATCTAGAGGCAGGCTTGACAAAAGCAAAAAATTTTTCATTTAAGAGCATATATGCAGAAATTTGTTTCTTGTGAATTACAAAAAACCAGGGTCATACATCTTCGTGCCTCAAAAACCTTCTTAAGAGCAGATGGTAGCAAAGCTTTCTCAGGAGAGACAAATGCCTAAGAATCCTCACATCATAATCACAGACTGAACCATATAGTTTTTTAAACGTATTTTGGTTGGTAGACTATTGAAGATAATCTAGTAAAAAGCAACTTTGGAGGGGTAATCAATTTTGTCAGATAGATTAAATGACAGTCTGCTAGTGTTTATTGGCAAAATGTGATCTTTGACGAATTTCTTTAACAGTACTTTTGTTGATGTTATTCTTTTAAGTCAAAGCCCAAGAATACAAAAATATATTTATTACATAATATACATGCTAATAAATAAAAATACAGTTCAACTACTTGAAGAGTTGGTAGCTTTTGACATCATATGTTCCACTCTATTTGCAGTTTCTCTCACCACATCGGACAAATCTGTCAATTCAGACAAATCTAAGGTTATATGTGCTGATAAACGTTTGTAAACGGAATTAGTATCCGATTTCTTCCTCCTATTTTCTTCATACTTCAGCTGCTGCTTTAAAAATATTGCATTTTTCAAATTATCTTGGATGTTCTTCAGACTGTCTTCTGCTTGATTGATAGATTTCAAAGCACTGCAAAATTAAAAATATATAATAAATGAATTCCACAGATAGTCATTTATGTACAAATAGGTGATAAAATAATTATTTTTTTACTTGATAAACATACCCAACAGCATATTCAATGTCATAACATCTCCCTTGAAGTTCAGTATGAATCTTCTCTACATCTACTCTTCTATCTACCATTGGATTCAAAGCCTTCCTTACATGTTCTTGTAGCCGATAAAATGCAAGTGAGGGTTCATTTGCTACTATATGCATGTTTTCAGATATCCTTTCTGTTGCTGGAATGAAAAACATACCTTTTTTCAGCTTCTTATTCTTGTTGTGCATAGAATTGTTACTGATATTAAGCCCTTTTTTGAGTATAAGTGTGTGAATAACTGTTTACTATAAGTAAATATAGAGTCCGAGTCTGAAGTTATTGTTGTTGTTGCCAGATTGACAACAGCTAATATAAGTTAGAATCAGCTTTATCTAATGTTGTTGCTGGACATCAAGGAAATTATGACATATTTATACTATATTTCAATAATCAAACCAAACGTGTTAATATATCATAGTTGGTAGTAGAAAATATTCTATACATATTTCAGTGGAGGAGACCTTTATTGCTTGTCCAGCAAGATATGTATATATACTATTAGTAATTACAACAAAGCTTCAGATTTTCCTTACTTTTTCTAACCTTCACCTCTAAGTCCGAGTCTGCGTTGAAAGACATGATTCCAGGATTATTTCATTCAAGGTATACCTAGGAATACAGCAGTAAAATGATTCCTTTTGCCTCACATAATGTTACAACAATTTCCAGGTCAGAGCCCAAACACTATGTGCACCACATTGCATTTTAGACCTTTTATTTCAGCAAAAGTATAAAGCGTTAAACAAACATGTGTAGTAGTGAATGAATTGAAAGGCTTCCATATCGTTCCATCGCTTATCAAACAAAATTCTACTATTTATATTTATAATTATGAAATCATTCACCCAAGCACAGTTCAACAATCGATCAAAACACAAGACAGACGACAGACGACAGACCTCACAACACAGAGCTTGCACAGAGCAGATAATCAGAATCACACAAGAGACAGTGTTGCCAGATAGACTAGATAGAATTCCCTCAGTACCGGTGGTTTGCACCGGTTCGGGTTAAGTGAGGGTTAGCGCTAACTTCGAGTTAGTCTTTGCATTGTCATAGTTATCTCGGAGTTAAGGCCTAACTCAGGGATAAATTTACCTCTCACTTGAACTAGGTAGAGAAAATGTAGAGTAATACCTGCGCATCGCAATGCATACTGACAATAAAAAGAGGTTAAGACTTAAATGTCAAATGACGCTTACGGAACCAAATTTGTGACTGCTAAAACTCTCTAATGTTGGTTCTTGTAACTGTTTGTTGGGCTATTTAGATTTCATTCCACAGGAATAAGGTCATCCTCGTCGAATTCTTAATTATTTATTGTTACGTCCATAATTACCAGGGTGCTTTGTGGACAATGCTTTTTTTTTTATATCGAAACAGCCGCGCAGGCAGAAGCCTAAATGCCGGAACACCGCGGCTGCTATGGTGATCCCAAAGAAATTTTGTTAATACGGTTTTTGAACTGCCTAAGGTTAGTAGAACTGGGAAAAGCTTCCTCCCGTAGATTGTTCCACAATCTAGACACCCTCGGGACAAAGGAGCGGTCGTATCGACCAGTTCTGGATGTACGAAGTTTGACCCGGTTAGGATGGGACGCCGAAGTCTGGCGGGTCTGTCTGGCAGGCACATCGCGCGGCGGCATCATGGAAGAGAGCTCTGAGGAGCAAAGCCCGTTGGTGTAGCGATAGAAAAGAGCTAGATCGCCGACGGCCCGCCGGTGCGAAAGAGTCCCGAGACTGTCTGTTAGAGAAGAGTCATCGATCAGTCGGACCGCCCTCCTCTGGACAGCATCGAGCATGGACAATGTAGTCGGGGCGGCAGCACCCCAAATGTGTGAGCAATACTCGAGGCTAGGCCTTATCTGGGCCTTGTATAGAGTGAGAAGGTCATGCGGAGAAAAGTACTTCTTAGCCCTAAACAAATAGCCTAGCTTTTTCCCAGCAGCTGCAGCTATTGAAGAGATGTGTTCGTGCCAGATCAGGTCCTCGGTGATCTGGACTCCGACCAGCCGAAATGAATGGCTCTTTGGTAGAACTCGACCGTCCATCGAAACTGTATGAGCGCTAGGACGCTTTTTGTTCGTCAAAGTACAGTACTGTGTTTTGGAAGCATTGAACTGTACAAGATTGCTGCGTCCCCAAGCAGTGATAGCCTCCAGGTCTCTTGTCAGAGAAGAAGTCGTCGCTAGTCTTCTTTTTTCCAGCTCAGCGGCAGAGATCGGCTTGTCACTCTGAATTCCTGCATGTAGAGTGCTGTCATCAGCGAAGCTGTGGATTGGGTTGAACGTGCAGGAAAGGAGGTCGTTGATATGTAAGAGAAACAGTGTTGGAGCCAAGACCGATCCCTGGGGAACACCCGCGTTGACGTTGTGGGATGAAGAGGAGAATCCGTCAATTACGACGGATATCTTGCGGTCAGAGATAAAGTCAGCCACCCATCTGCAAAGCTTTTCTGGGAGGCCGTAGGATGGAAGTTTGCTTAAGAGGGCAGCGTGCCACAGCTGATCGAACGCTTTCGTGATGTCAAGAGCAACGACATGAGCCTCACCATGAGACTGGATGAGTTTACTCCACAGTTGCGTGACGTGAGCTAGGAGGTCCCCTGTGGATCGTTGGTGCCGGAAACCGTACTGCCTGTCGCTAATCAAGCTGTGACGTTCGAGGTAGTCCAGAAGCTCGCGATTTATGCACCTCTCCATCACTTTACTTATAACAGAAAGCAGAGCTATAGGCCTGTAGTTGTAAGGGTCGGTTTTAGATCCTTTTTTTGGGATGGGTTGTACATGAGCAAATTTCCAGTTTTCTGGGAAGGTGCCGGATTCATAAGATATCTGGAAGAGACGCGAAAGAACTGGAGCAAGCTCCGCTGCACATCTCTTCAGTACAATGGCAGGAATCAAGTCCGGACCAGAAGCTTTGTTGATGTCGAGCGACAAGAGCACTCGTCTTACGGTCTTATGCCTGAATGTTACCTCCCGCATAGTGTGGGGAACCCTTTGAATTGACGGCACTTGGGCGTTGGTGGGGACGTCCATGGTGGAGTTGGCAGCAAAGATCTTGGCTAGCACTTCCGCCTTGGCCTTTGAGTCGAATACAATAGTTCCATCCTGACACGTAAGTGGTGGAAGGCTACTGTGTGAAAAGTTCTTTTCAATCTGCTTGGCCAGCGTCCAGAATGACCGACTGTCATTGCGCTGCGACATTACCCTGTGCCTAACTTTTATATCATGCTGGTTTTTGGCATTGCGAACCGCTTCGTTGTATTTGTTTCTGGACTCGACGTCGGCTTGTCTGTTCTCTACAGTGGGGTTTTGTAAGTAGGTTCTGTGGGCCTTGATCTTCTGCTGGCGAGCAGTGTCACACGATCTGTTGAACCAGCCGTTGGACCCTGGTTTAGGAACTTTCACTGTGTGAGGGATGTATTCCTCCATTCCGACGTGGATAATTTCGGTTATTGAAGAACAGACAGTCGACGCATCCGCGTCAGTGAAACAGACATCTCTCCAAGGAAAGCTAGAGAAGAAGTCTCTGAGCCCCTCCCAGTCGGCATGTCCGTAATGCCAAGTTTTGCGGCCTGTGCGAGTTTCTGCTGCCACAGCGGCTTCTGACCGAAACCTAACCTCCACAACACCGTGATCTGAGTTACCCAGGGGGGACAGGACAGCAGTGCTGTAAGGGGCAGGATGCGTGGTCAGAAAGAGATCCAGCAGGCTACTGGCGTGTGACGAGACGCGGGGGAAAAAAGTAGGGCTCGTTACCAGCTGGGTCAGCCCTTGAGTAAGAGAGAACGCTTCGACTGCACGACCTGCTGCATCGGTCTTATTTGAGCCCAACCAAAGCTCATTATGGGCATTGAAATCACCGAGAAGAACTACCTCTGAAGCGGGGTGATTGATGTTCAGGAAGTCGATCTGGACGGCGAGGTATTCGAGTAGGTCATCCCAGTTATGGTTCGAGGGAGAGCGATAAAGGCAGCAAATAAATTTGGGTGATGTTTTGCTGTCGGCTGTATGATGCGACTGGTCGATCCACAGCGAAAAATATTTTCAAATTCCCAAATTCCAAACAGAATCACAAATATATATATATATATATATATATATATATATATATAACAAAAAGTAGGAAAATAATGGGCAAAATCCGCAAAAAGGAGGAAAGTGGATTCGAGCAGAAAATAGGATAGGTAACCCGAGCGATACGTATTTCTGCTGCTGCTCACAACATACATTTAAGATCTTCCTGAATAATAGAGATCACAAGAGAGCCCAAGAAGGCAAGTTCATAGCAGCTTGTAGTTCGCTTCACCTATAATTAGACACTTTGGAAATAATTATGAATGTCTACACTAAAATATGAATTCGACACATCTACCCAGAATAAGCTTTACGATAAAACTGCAGACCTCTGACAATGCTTCTGAAGATAAAGGCAAAATGTGCTTACATTATTTTTCATTGCTTGGCAGTGTGACACAAATTGTCAACGTCAAAGCAAAACTTCAAAAAAAAGGTTAGGTTTTTATCATCGCGTTCCCGTGCACATTTGTTAGAGCAGTTCGGGAGCGTCACACTCCGGGCTCTTGCTCGCTGCTTTGCATGGATTTACCGATAAAACATGTAGCGTGATCGAAAGCTGTTTGTTTTTTCGCAGCGGAAATGCGATTAAAATGCCGAAAGGTTTTATTTTCTCCCCAGATAATTTCGTAGAAAATCATGCCTAGAACCTTCCCCGAAAGGTATGAAAGTCCGCGAAATTTGGGGGAAAATCCCACAATATTGCATCGCTGGGCACAAAATTAGTGCTATAAAGGTGTCAAATGTCAATTTGTCAACACATGTCAATCTGTCAGTTCAGTGTTCTGTGCTGTTGTAGATGTTTAGGCGTATTCTTTAATTTTGAGCCACCGGTGCAATCCAGGGCCGTATGCTCCGCTGTTCGATTTTCGTCCGCCAGCGCGCATGACGTCACGCGGAGAGTGATTGTCATTTGGGTTGATATGGATAACGTGCATATTTTCACCTACAGGCCAAACGGCTGGACGGATTTTCCAGTCCGTCGTACTCGAGTTCATCTATTTCTTCCACTAAAACTTGCTCGGTATAGTCAGCTGATACTTCAGGTGCATTCAGTTTATTCTCGTTAATGATGCGGTTTGTGGAATGTCTGGAGTATCCTCCGACTCTACGCTGCAATAGGTACTCTGAGTATGCGCCTTCGTTTCGCCCCAACATGTATGACCTTATTCTATACTTAAACTCTAGAGGTCATGAAGACCATCTTTTGCCCTAATTACTCCGAAAAAGTTTTCTATCACATCTTGATTAAGACGTCTTGTTAACAGGTATTGGACGATGAAGCGTTGTTTCAGATCCTCTAGAGCATTTTCTAGCAAACCCTAGCGCTTTTTATATTGACTTTGTCTTATCTTTTTGTGAGATGTAGCCATTTTTTGCTAAAGTTTGGGACTTGAGGAAAACTGTGGAACTTTATGTATTTGCAAAGATTCCGCTTAGATTGATTGGCGGAATTTCATCCCACAACAGCATACTGCATTTTTATCAATTTATCAACCACACAGGGTATATAAGGTATGTATAACTAATACACCAAGTCACAAAACCACCAAAAAACACCAACAAATCGCACTATATAGGATTTTTTTTTTTATACTCCAACTACCACGAAGGCCTAAGGCCTAAGCACCCATTGGGTACCGTGGGGCTATGGGGGATACATGGGAAAGGGGGGACGCCACACGGACTCTGGCGAGGGAACACGTGTGCATGCAACATGCACACATTCTGGCTCCACCTACGAGAACCGCCGGGTGGTACCTCCGCGTTCGACAGTCAGAGACCATCTACCACCTACGGACAATCACAACATCCATGGCCAAGAGAAACATTTCTCCTGGGACGGGAATCGAACCCGCACAGCGCACGGCGACTGATCAGGAGACCGAAGAGTCTACTACTGCGGCCACCGCTGCTGCCTAAAACAAACACACAACATCCATGGCGAAGGCGAGATTCGAACTCGCGGCTCGGCTGCCCGGCTGATCAGTAGCACGACACTCTGACCCACGCGGCCAACCGAGGTCCCGAATTAACCACGATACACGTGAACTGCAGTAACGTTACGACAATCCTGCCGCTGGTAACCACGAGCCGATAACTCTCCGGGTGACGTCACGAAGCTGCGCCCACATGCGCAATATCCCTATCTTCAGTGCATGTGTATCGTGCGCGCAATCAGTTAGCCAATTTTACTTCCTTTAATTTCCGTCTGAACGACCGGTTGTACTCCAACTTGTCTATAAACTATATCGACAAGTTTGGAGTACAACCGGTCGTTCAGACGGTAATTAAAGGAAGTCAAATTGGCTAAATGGTTGCACCGGTGGCTCAACCGGTGAATTAAAGAATACGCCTTTTATGTCAAGCATTTCAGTGTACATGTTTTGTGACTTCTTATCTTTTTGTTGTATGAACAATTTATAATTTATGAATACATAAATTTTGTCGGTGTTTACAATACACTGAAAATCGGTAGCAGTTTTGAAAATTATTATTTATTAAAGTACATGTATTCATGTGCACAAATATAGCGAATTGATAGTGAAGATATGTACATATTATGTCGATAAGTAATTATAGGAAGAATATAAAACTAATGGCATCGATAAAAAGCTAACCCTGATAAATAGGAGATTCAAAACAAAATCCTGAAACATCTGAATAAACGTAAGAAGAATGTAAAAAATGACGACTGTAAACAAGTATTTATGAAGTGCTGCAACTGTGAAATCCTTTATTTGTCGGAGAATAATGGACTACAGTGAAGACAGTGAAATCCCAGGAAGCAGTTGTCAAAATAATCAAAATGAAGAGAGTGGCAGGGGTTGCAGAAACAGAAAAAAACAAAACGAGCAGACTTCCTGTCCTGTATGCAGTGTAACCTTAAGACAAAACGAAGTTGATATGCATCTTCATTCAGAGATTGAAAAGCTCAACAAACTGCCAGCATCAAAACACAAACTCAATGGCAAATGCAATCCATCTAGCTCGAGCTGTTCAGACTCTAATCCAGACAAGAATTGGGAGACTTTTCAGAAGGTACGATCTAACAGGCAGACACGGCAAAGAACCAAAACGAGAAAAAGAAGACCTGAAGATGCTTGTCCAATTTGTAATAAAGAAGTTACTGAAGATCTCTCTACTCATGTAGAGAAATGTTTGAGAAGGTCTGAAGCAAATGGTAGCTCAAGTGATGAGAACATTGATGTAGAAGCATTTGAAGTAGAAGAGTATGAATGGGCTGGACAGTCCAGAGTAAGAGCTACTAGCCTTTTGCAAGGAGGTGTCTCAAACTTGGGAACGACGATCACCATGGCAGACGAAGATGAAGACTTGAATGTTGATGGGGATGATACACAAATGTACGGGTCTCCTCAATACTCAGAAAATGATGTGATACTACCTTGTGAAGACCCAGCTCCAGAGGATGTGGCTCTTCGCAAGGCTGTGATTGGTAGTGATCCTAAGAGATTGTGTACTGAAAAAGATAAAAATTCTGAAGCTAACGCTTCAGAAGATCCAGTTGTGGAAGTTCTAAAAAATAGAATTAGGGAGTTAGAAAGTAAGGAACAAAATAGAGAAATTTATAAATGTTTAATTTGTATGGAAAGGTACCACACACCTGTCATCTCAGTTTGTTGCTGGCACGTACATTGTGAAGAATGTTGGTTACAAACACTAGGTGCTAAGAAATTGTGTCCCCAGTGTAATATGATTACTTCACCTGCTGACTTGAGACGAATCTATATGTGAACTGACCTATATTTAATTTTGTATCACCCTGTAATTTTGAGAAGAGTCATTTATTGTTATTCTTTTAATATGAACAATAAATATATTTTTAATATCTGGTAAGACTACACTTTAGCGCATAAAGGCAGAAATTCTTTTTTTTTTTAGAAAAAAATGAAGAAATCTGTAGAAATGATCATTTTCTAAAGAAAATGTGTAGCGGTCTTGTGTTGTGATATTTCAACATCTTTTTGAAGTTCTCAACCATATTTTCGCGTACAATCAATAAATCAAAGTTTTTGCATTTATAAGAAATATCTGAAAGAAATAATTCTCAATGTCATCCCTTAAAAATTTTAAATGACAAGGGGTATCGAGTAATAAGGTCTTTGAAGTCCTTTATTTTGATTTTTTAAAATCGGTCGTTCCATTTTCAAGAAAATTAGAAAAATTTTTATCTTAATTTGTTCGGATAAAAAACAAAAACACACTTATTAACAAATCCATTTAGATAAAATGTGCATTCATCACTGAAGCAGATATTCTTTACATATTATCAATAATCGCTGCAGTCATTTGTTCACAAAACTCCACTTGCGTATTGAAATCATCTTCAGTAAAATCTTGCAATATCTTCATTTTGAATGGATGAAACTTCTGGAGTTTAGTCACTGTGTGTACAGAGCCATCGACATACCAGTCGCAGCAACAATTTTGCGTAATGTATTAGGATTTATTCCAAAATGACCCAAAACTTCAACTTAAGGGGCTTCATCCAAAAATAAAAACGAATTGTAGATGTTTCAAACCCTAAATGGCAACATTTTGAATTCTTATTGAAATAAAAATGATACTTTTGTGTGTTTTTGCTTGCTTTTTAAGATAAATACAGATTTTACTAATCTTCTCGAAAACGAATCGACTGATTTTGAAAACTCAAACGTCAAAACAAAGGACTTGAAAAGACTTTTCAAACAAGCTAGTACTCATTTAAAATTTTTAAAGGATTGACCCTGGGGAGGCCGAGGGTGAAGTAGTTTTTGGTTAAAAAGTTGTCCCCCTTGACAAATATTTTGACATGTCTTGGTGTTTTTTCTTTTAATCAATGGTTTTCGATAAACTCGTGGTGGGAAGTTTTCTTATGTGTAAACAAGAAAAAACGGCTTATGGAATTCTATACCTCAGTTTTACCCAAAGTGCAACTTGTTTTATACAATAGCACGCAGAGGCGTCCTTAAAGAAAAAAATGATTGTTTCGTACATGTTACATTCTAATCTTTCATTTTAAAATAAGAAATGAAATATTTGCAATTTGCGCTAAAGTAGAGTTCAGCCGCTGTGTTTTATTTACTGATAAGTTCTCTTAAAATAATGAATGCACTCATTGTATTATAATTCAAATACCTAAATCAGATACCGAGTAGAGTCTTTACATTTATCAGGGGCGGCTGGCCCTTAAGTTCTGCAGAACTGCCAAAACTTTTGTCTTAACAGAAAAAAGCAGTAGTAATTTGATCATTATTTATTTTCCATGTTATCACACAAATAGAAACAATACCGGCAGCGCTGCCCCCGCAAGACACAGCGTGGAGTCCGTTTTGTATTGAGAAAGCAGTATAATCGACCAATTGTGTACTTGTCATTTTCATCGCGACCGCAGCGTAACATTATTCATGGGCCACTTGAAAAGGGTATGTGCACTTCGACACAAGCCGCACGCGCTTGCTTTTGTCTCTTTCTACAAAATCAAATGCGCCATTTAAGCATAAGCATGTGCTGCACGTTGTACAGATCTAATGCGAAGTACGATATCTGATTGGTCGCTCGGTGCTCGATATAAAATTTTGCGGAGAATTTGAATTGGGGCCACGACGAAACCGAGCGCTCCCAAAACCCGGAAATACTTCGTGGACTGATTAATTTTCTGCTGAGCTTGATACAGCCTCAAGCGAACACATAAAAAATGCTTCAATATTTAAAGGAACTTGGAAAGAAATACAAAACGATCTACTGGATTGTATTCTTGAAATTTGTCATGAAGAAATAATAAAACAGATTAACAGAGCCTCGTATTTGGCAATAATATCGGATGAAACAACGGACATTTCCTTCCAGTATCAGTAATGCTTTTTAGACTGGCATCAGTTGCCATGCTAATTGATAATTGTAACCTGTATAGACTCTAAGATCTTTGACGCTTCTCCTTCTAAAGGACTAATTAGATAATAGAATTTTCGCACCTCATCGATTGAATCATCGTTGTGTATAAGTGTGAGATATAAGTCTCGAAACTGCGGCCATTTATCGTAATCGATTAGGTGAATGGTCGGAAACCCCCTTCCGCCACCACTGGCGTGAGAATGAAATTTCGTCTGGTCACTGTCAGCACGAGGTGCCACCAGTCTTTGGTTGTCCTATCAATTGTTTAGCACTGGAAATTGCCTTGAAAAACCTATCTTCAAAGTTTTCACGTTCATCTGTCTCTATTTCGGACTCATCTAGAACCTCCAAAGACGACTGAACTTTATTGAACTGATCTAGTAATTTTTCAACGTGTTCCAAACGCGATTTTAACACCTTAATTTCTCGTTCTACGTACGTTATGAACCTTGTTAACGCCGCTTTGATCTGTCTCCGCTCGAGGATCAAATGTCTGAGTCTAGACAGTGGTACGTCTTCAGTCATTTTACTGATTGCATTAGCGATACAATTGATTATTGATACGATTGAAGAAATTCCCCCCGATTCCTCTCGAGGTGAACCAACGCCGAATGTGCGTCTATTCTTTTTTACGGGAATGGTAGGAAAATAGGAAACTTACTGCCCTAGACTGCTGGAGGGTGTCATGTTGTCCTTGAGTTGTCATGGTTGCGGTTATGTTCTGGCGCCTCGCATTTACGATTCTTTAAGTTCCGTATCCACAGTTCTAGTCCAAAATCCGCTCGAGAAGGACCATTAAGTTGTGTATGCTCGTCTTGTCGCACATAACACTTTATTTTCTTGAAACGTTTATTGGGTTTGGACTGGATATAAACTTATAATGTATACGCGATACATTCAACAGGTTAGTAATGTCTCTATTCGACCGCGCGATCGATTGGTAGATCCGGGAGCCGACTTGTTGTGTCCAGAGGTTCAAGCGTTTGTTTTTTCATTCCTGGTTCACGATTTCACCCACGGGATTCCCGGGCGACATGCAACCAAAACTTAGCACCAGAATGTCTGTCTGCACATGCGCACACGCTGGCGTCACTTTGGATTGAGTTACAGGGTGGTGTGAATGTGCATGTACGAGGGATGTCTTTTAAGTTTTGCATATAGAAACATAGTAGGCCACGCGGATCGAACGTCAGTACTGAATCTTAACCTCACTCTTTAGTAAACTTAAATTCAAAGTTTCACAACAATACGTGCAGTGTTCACACTACAGCGAATTTTTAAGTGTCACCAAGTGATTAGAAAAATGGAACTCAACCGAGAACATTTTCGCGCCATAATTTATTACAACTTTCGGAGACAATTATCGCAACAAGAATGCCCCAGGAAAACGTCGATGCTGTGCGCAAACTGATCATTGAAGATAGACATGTGACATATCGCGAGATTGAGGCGTCCTTGAAGATCTCAAAGACCTCAATTCAAAAAATTTTACATGAAGAATTAGGAGTAAGAAAATTAGTTTCTCGTTGACTGAAGAGCAGAAAGCAGCCAGGGTTAATTGGTGCCAAAAAACGCTTGACCGTTTCAATTTCAGAAACTCAAAAAATGTGTACAGCATTATTAGTGGTGATGAGTCGTGGATTTACTGTTATGAACCAGAAAATAAACGACAGTCGGCTGTTTGGGTGTTCCAAGGTGAAGAAAAGCCAACAAAAGTCATCCGTTCCGAAGTGTTTCGAAAAAGTTAGTCGCGACATTTGTGTCAATAGCGGGTCATATTGCAACAATTCCTCTTAATGAGCAAAGAACTGTTACTGCGGATTGGTATACCACCATTTGTTTGCCAAAAGTCATCACCGAGCTTCAAAAAGTCAACCCCGAAAGACGAATTATCCTCTACCAAGACAATGCAAGCTCGCACACAGCCCAAAAAACAAGGCAGTATTTAATGGAAGAAAACGTGGAATTATTGGACCATCCTCCATATACTCCCGATCTAAGTCCTAACGATTCCTTTACTGCCCGAAAATTAAAAACAGACTACGTGGTCAAAGGTTCCAGTCACCGGAAGAAGCAGTTGACGCATTCAAAAATGCCGTTTTGGATCTGCCAGCAAACGAGTGGAATAAGTGCTTCGAAAATTGGTTCGCGCGCATGCACATGTGTATTAATCTTCGTGGAGAATACTTCGAAAAACAATAGAGTCATTTAAAACTACCTACCGTGTTGTTTTATTTGCATATGCAAAACTTAAATGACATCCCTCGTACAGAGTATCGGCTGATTGTACCGGGATGTACAACAGTGAATTCTTAATCTCATTCTGCAGGTTTAGAAATGTCTATGATCATGTTTTGTCTGATGAATATCACATGCAACGTTTATCTGATAGCGAGAAACCAGAGGAAAAGCTATAATAAAAATGAGAGGATTTTATTTTGGGATTGGTGATTGTAGGTACAGGGTCCGTCAGAAAGAACGCATGCTTTTCGACTGGGTACTGCATCGAGTGGGCTGGTCCCGTGTCGGTAGCGAAAGGCGTGTTAGATAGTGGGAGAATTGCCGTTTCAGTTGGCAAGATGGTTTGTAACGTTGAGCATCGTGTGTTCACTGTACGTCGGTACTTTCAAAATGGCGAGTCTGTCGTGGGACAGTACCACCATTTTTCCCATACTTATTTTGAGTGCAACACTCATTTGAAAAACATGCGCTCTTTCTGACGGACCCCGTATATGAAATTAAAGCACAGGGTATATAATGTAGAATTTTATTGTTAACATATCAATCACTCTGCACTCAGCACCATATTTGCTATTTAGGATTGAAGTAAGGTGGCTGTTGCATATGCGGGGGCCCGGGGCCAGGGCCCATCGCTTGACTGCCCATCTGACTGCGGGTACCTGTCGCGTACAACTGCTGCTGGAAGTTGTGGAACTGCTGCGCGTAGTTCGGATCAGCCGTAGACGGGCCGACGAAGGGCGAACCCTTAAAGCTGCTATTCTGGCCCATCGAAGGGGGCAGTGGCTGAGTGGCATCGGGGGTGGGCATGCCCATGGGGCTGCCTTTCGGACCACTGACGAACATCTGCCCGCCCGGGCCTTGAGGAGCGCCACCCGGTCCGAACATCGGGTCTCCTCCGGGGCCTGGGGGACCGTTGAACACCATCTGGGGCATGCGCATTCCCATGGGGCCGCGCATGGGACCGCCACGCATCATCGGCATCATGCCACCTGGACCGGGCACGGGGCCAGGCATGCCCATGTTCCCGCCCATCGGACCCATGGGACCAGAGCCGTTGCCTAGATGGCCTCCCATGCCCATGGGTCCCATGCCTCCGTCTTGGGACATCGGCCCGTCCATAGGCCCCATGTGAGGCGGCATGGGTCCGCCCTGCATCGGGCCATTATTGGGACCGCACGCTGCGAAGTATTGCATATTTTGGGGCTGCATTTTGGGGTCCATCATGTTCATCGGCGTTGCTAATCGAGTTAGAAATTCTAAACTAGGCGGACCTCTCGGACCCGGAGGTTGACCTACTTGAGATTTAGCCGGCAAGTACTGTATCGTGTTTGGTGCGTTTGGCTTCACTTGAACGTTGGCTCCATTGTAATGGTTTGGTCCTGGAGGACGTCCCATCATCCTGGGCATAGGCATGGGATTCGGGAAGGCACCTGGCAGTTTAGGAGAAAGGGAGCGGATCGGGCCCATGGGAGAATTGGGATGGAAACCGTGTGGGGGTCCTTGCATGGGCATACCCATCATGTTACCGGTACCTTGGTCCATATCGCCCATACCGTGACACCCGCCCATGTCCATCATATGCATGGAAGGAGATCCAAAATTCATCATCGATGGACCTTGATTGCTTTGTCCATTCAAGGAACTCGCCACGCTATTCGTCAACTGTTGACTCATCTGAGCCAAAGAGGATATGGGGTCGAAATGGGACACCTTGGGGTTGTTTGTCATCGCGCTCGTGCAGTTGGGGTTCAAAGGGATATTGTCGCCTCTAGCGCAACCGTAGCTAGGCATATCCATAGGCTTTCCTTGAGGAGATACATTCACGAACCCCCCTCCCATCTTAGCACCAGGGGAGGCGTTTGGTCCTGCGAAACGAGGTACGTCCATCATGTGTGGACTGGGAGTAGGGAAGAGATCAGTTTTTAAAGGATCAGAGGACGCTCCAGGTACCGCGGTTTGAGGACTCAGACCAGGAGCTCCAGCTGTATTAGGAAGTCTTGTAGGCTTATCCCCTGTAATAAAAATAATCCTCATGTAAATCCTGAAATGGCAGGAAAGTATATCTCTCTAAAAGGGGATTATTTAGAAAAATAAAAAGATTTTTTTTTGGAAAAAATTGTGTCTTCATTTCTAACACGGTTACTTATTGAACCGCCCTCGTATAGGTCCAATTTAAAAAAAAGGATATTTTTCATTTTTAATACGAAACGGTGAAAAAACTGTCAGCTATGATGTGACGCCATACAAATTGTAGACAAAGAAACGTCATCCGTATGTTGCTCGTCGCTTAAAATTGTCTTCGTCTAGTATTTCTCAAAAACTGCTAAAAAGTTATCGTGTTCTCGTTGTACTGAAAAAACATGTACTATGGATTTCCAAAAGCAGACAGCACAAAATTTGCCACAGCTGAGGGACATTAAGATTTGTATGTCAGTACAGTACATCTGAAGAATAAGTAATACACTTATATAATCTTTCTTTTCAGAAGTCATTCAAGACTAAGCTCGTGCGTCATAACAAAGAACTCGTAGAAGTCATGTTTATATGTTTGAAAGGTTATGCTGCTGTCAGCTGCTGCTTACAAATGGTATGACGTCGAACAAATTAATAAGGGCCAAAGATGGTGGATAGCGTTTCCGCCTGCATAATAAAAATATGTATGATATAGCCACAAGGTTTATCTTATCACTATTCGAATTCTCCGAAAATAAAATCACGCATTTTTTTAAATAGCACAGTTTTTGTAACGACAAAAGTATGGAAACATTTCAGTTTTGCCGTATATATTCGTTCTGCGATGCTCTCATATTGCGTGGCAAAAGTAAATGAATTTTCAAAAGATTTAAGAGACAAAGTAATTTAATTATTTAGAAGTGGTGTCAGAAATGTTGAAATTTCTCAAAGATTAAAAATGAACACGGGGACGATTTCAAAAATGATTAGAATATGTTAATATTCTTAGATGGCCTTCGCAATCCCCGGATCTAAACCCTACAGAACATCTCTGGGAGCATGTTGAAAGACAACTGACAAGAAAAACTTTTAAAAATAGGAACGATTTATAAAATACGTCCTTAATAATAAACAATAAAAAATTAGCGCACTTTTTAAAAATTATTAAGAATGTTTCCAAACTTTTGTCAGCTACTGTATATGGTTTTATACGGTCGGTCAATGGAGTCCTGGAAATAATCCTATTCTGTAAAGCAGTTAAGTAATCCATAATTACTGTTTTTGCTGATTTGGTCTAACTGAAAAGATCAAGTGGAACACTCCATATATTCTTACAATTTTGGGTTCTTTTTTATACATATTTTTATAGTTATCAATTTTCGGATAAATACCATATAAAACACATGAGCAGATGTCCGAATATGTTTAAATATCATGATAATTAGTTCCGTTAAGCAATTGAGTTTACCTGTTGAAGTGGCAGTCGGAGTCTGGGGACTGGAAATTTGGAAGCGACATCCATCTGAAGGGGTAGGAGGAAACCTTGTCCCAACATCCATTGACGTTGGCGTGTTAGGCCCTGATACCTTTGCATGTGGAAGATCTGGGGTTGGGCCTGGAAAACCACTGTCCATTGATGTTGGTAAGACGCTGAAAAGAAAAGAAATTCAAAATCTAATTCGGCAAGAATAGGTGTCAATCTGCACCATTAATATTAATTTTTAAAATAGTTATCTCAAGTTTCATATGCACACGGTAGGTGGTCTTTTCGCTCTGGACGATGTTTTTTTAAGTTTCTCGGATAATTGTGAACAAAAAAGGTGGTAAGTTGACTGTTTCCGAGTTATCAGTGATTCAATGTCAGAAAGACCCATTTTCAATGCTTGAAAACTCGGTTAAAAACTACGTTTGTTAAGCTTATCAAGTGTCTAAATGAATGCTCAAATCCTCCTCTACAAGAATCCAAATAGTATTTTAGACTTAGTTTATTTTGAAGAAAGAAGAGAGTTAAAAATCTGATTCAGTAAGAATATGTGTCAATCTGCACCACTGACAGTTTTCAATTTCAAAAATATCAATTTTCAAAATAGTTACCATGATTATTTCTAGAGAAGTATTATCTCAAATTTCAGTGTGCACCCGGGTAGGAGGTCTTTTCGCTCTGGACGATGTTTTCAGGTTTCACGGATAATTATGATAAAAAAAGGTTGTAAATTGACCGTTTCCTAATTATCTGTGATTCAATGTCAGAAAGACCCTAAAAAGGGCCATTTTCAACTCGGTTAAAAATAATGTTGTTACGCTTATCAAATGTCTGAATGAATGCTCAAATCTTGTCAAGGGGAAGAGGTGGTTTCCAGCAAAATCGGCGGCAAAACAGCTACAAGGCAGCTACAAAAAAAGCTGGAGGAGCGTGAATGGCCTTTCCACTAAAAAGAATCAGATATTGAACAAACTTCTTCAGGACATGCATTAATGCACGTGGTCCGATGGAATAAAACCGCTGAAGGTTAAAATCCCATAAGAAAATGGACGGGGTAGCACCCAAACCAAAACAACTAACGTAAGGTACAAAACATAATTTTCAAAATAGTTACCATGATTATTTCTAGAGAAGTATTATCTCAAATTTCAATGTGCACCCGGGTAGGAGGTCTTTTCGCTCTGGACGATGTTTTTCAGGTTTCGCGGATAATTATTAACAAAAAAGGTGGTAAATTGACCGTTTCCTAATTATATGTGATTCAATGTCAGAAAGACCCTAAAAAGGGCCATTTTCAACTCGGTTAAAAATAATGTTGTTAAGCTTATCAAATGTCTGAATGAATGCTCAAATCTTGTCAAGGGGAAGAGGTGGCTTCCAGCAAAATCGGCGGCAAAATAGCTACAAGGCAGCTACAAAACAAAGCTGGAGAAGCGTGAATGGCCTTACCACTAAAAAGAAGCAGATATTGAACAAACTTCTTCAGGACATGTATTAATGCCCGTGGTCCGATGGTATAAAACCGCTGAAGGTTAAAATCCCATAAGAAAATGGACGGGGTAGCACCCAAACCAAAACAACTAACGTAAGGTACAAAATATAATTTTCAAAATAGTTACCATGATTATTTCTAGAGAAGTATTATCTCAAATTTCAATGTGCACCAGGGTAAGAGGTCTTTTCGCTCTGGACGATGTTTTTTAGGTTTCACGGATAATTATTAACAAAAAAGGTGGTAAATTGACCGTTTCCTAATTATCTGTGATTCAATGTCAGAAAGACCCTAAAAAGGGCCATTTTCAACTCGGTTAAAAATAATGTTGTTAAGCTTATCAAATGTCTGAATGAATGCTCAAATCTTGTCAAGGGGAAGAAGTGGCTTCCAGCAAAATCGGCGGCAAAAAAGCTACAAGGCAGCTACAAAAAAAGCTGGAGAAGCGTGAATGGCCTTCCCACTAAAAAGAAGCAGATATTGAACAAACTTCCTCAGGACATGCATTAATGCACGTGGTCCGATGGTATAAAACCACTGAAGGTTAAAATCTCATTAGAAAATGGACCGGGTAGCACCCAAACCAAAACAACTAACTTAAGGTACAAAACATAACTCGTATTTGGGGGTCTAATTGCGACTCTGTTCCTTCTGAAAATGCCTTAAACCACAAAGAAACCTTGGCTCTTGACAAAACACAAAAAAACAACAACAAAAATCGCTACAAACAAGCCCAGCGCCTCTAGTGTTTACTGTCGACTGTACGAACAGTGAATCTACTTACGGCGGCGAGATGATATTTCCATCTTTCAAACTTGTATTCGGCTGTTTCTGTATGATCAACTCTTGCCCTTCGAAGGTGTTGAGATATTGGATCTGCTGCGGAGAAGGTACCGGCATCAAGTTAGGCTCTTTAACCGCTCCGCTGGTCGGGGTTGTTGTACATGTGGCCGTTGATGTGCTGATTTGTTGCTTCTGTTGTGCCATGGATTGCAATGTCCGGCCGAATATGCCGTCTACTGTAAATAAAAGAGAACACATTAAATATGTAGCAAGGATAAGGTATACCAGGATGGAACACCGCGCAGAAAAATATTCAGATTTATACAACAGGTTGTAAGTTTTGAAAAAAGGAAGTTACGCTGCCGCACCCTGTATATTGTGCACTTGTTTATTGTTCGTAGTAAGACAAATGTCACGGCAAAATCCCAAAGAGTTGTTGTTTTTTTTTTTATCTGAAAGTTTTGATATTGGAAAATACTTACCTGAAGACTGATGAGTAGAAGTGGGCTCAGTGGTACTACTCGTTACACTTGGGGAGAGGTGCGAAGACAGTGGCGTGCCAGGATTACTGTGGTTATGTCTCGAAGACGCTGTAGGCGAGTCCTGGATGAAGAAAGAATTATTTAAACCTGATAAGCAATTGTTTTATAAAGTATCCTCCCGACAAGTATTTCAGTGCGGACCTGTATTTGATCAAGCGGTCTTGGAGCACCGGCATGCCCTCCCCTGTGAGGTCTCAAGTCACCTGATTCACGAGCCCTTTGTACTACATTAACAAAGGCACGAGGGGTTGGTTGCACTCGATTGGGAAACCGATCCGCATAAATCCGTGAAGCAGCGGCAGCATTTTGTAAAGACTCCCCCCCCCGTAAATAAGAATCATGTTACAAGTTCAGCATTTTTGTAAACATGTGCAATTTTTTATTTCGTTTGAGGCACGCAACAAACACCACTATTCACTCACGCGTTACCGACTGACACATTGACTGAATAAAATTGTAGTAAAAACATCGCGATAAGCGTTTCAAATTCTTTCGCTTTTTGTTTCCGATGCGATGAACCGATAAGGCGGATTATATCCGTTGTTGCCATACACGAGCACATAATATTATTATTGAGACAGGGCGGTACTCAAACTTCTATACGGCTATAACTTTGTTACTTTAATTTTACCAGAACAATGTTAAAGGAAAAAACATTTCTTTTGATCAGATCTACTCACTGTTAAAATAAATGACTCAACTTCGAAGTCACCCTGAATACAGGTAGGTAAACTTGACAAACGAACTTCTTCGAAATTTTTATTTTAGACAACCATTTTACTTAATTTTGGTATTCAGCAGTGAAATAAAAATGTACAAGACTGCTACTGCATAATCAGCAACAAATGATAGATCAAACAAGAACATTTTTCTTAAAAGACAAAATAAAATTAATATGTCAAAAACAGTGAAACTTTTACTAGGGTCAGCTTTTAGTATGTTGTAGATCTGCCTTTCGCCTATCTTCCTCATTCAATACGTAAATTGTAATTGTTTTCTTAGCAACAAATGGGTATTTACCTGTGACGTCGGACTCTGTCCTGTGCTGACATGCCTTTGCAGACCAAAGGGCGGTGGTCTGTTGGGATCTGCAGGGGAGTTGAGAGCCGAAGAAGACGATGCTCTTGGGGATGGCAACGAAAGATTCGACGTGGGGTTGTTCGGCGACGCGGGGTTCGGACTCTGTTTATTAAAGGAGGAAATTAAATAAATTCAGTACATTTAATTTTAAATATGTTTCTAAAAAATGAGGCAAAACTTTCAGGGATGGTTTTTATAAATTCCAAATTAATTTCCACCATATTCAATATACACTTCTCCATCCGCCAAAACCAGTCCTTAGAGCAAAGTTTCCTTACGTGTTAACAGTCATACAGAATTGACTGAATTGCTGGTGCATGAAGATGTAAGGTCTCCTCTATCTGTTGGTATGTCACTCTCCGGTCTTCGTCAAGCATTTTCCTCAAAGCAGTAATGTTTTCCTCTGGTACTGAAGTTCGCGGTGTTACTTCCATCCCAGCAACCTCCAGCGTGAAATTGCCTCTTTGGAATTATATGTACCACCTGACTTTAGTCGTACGATGAGGACAATCATTCTTTAATGCATCATTTCATTGGTCTACGCCTAAACCACGCGTAAAGTTATACCGTAAAAACTGCCCTTATCTCACTACGTGACCACGATGCCATAGTCCGCATTTTACACTGTCAATACGAATGAACAACTAAATCAACAGACGTACTGCTGGCGGCTACTATGCACTCATGGACATGTCTCAACAAGCAGTAAAATCATATTACAAAACTTTTATCCTTTGTATCTAAGGCTACTTTGCCCACTGACGATTTTCAAAATACCGATTCAGTTGCTTTAAGGGACTTAACTGAAAAACTAGTCAGCATCGTAATCAGTTTAGGTCTGATGATGGCAGAATGGTGGCCATAGAAAACAATCAAAAACTGTTTAAATCGCCCTACGGAGTCTTGATATTTTTTGAAAACTGGACTGAGTAGATGTATTGTTTGATTTCGACAAAAATGAGCCGTTTTTGATGAAAACAGTCTTGATTTTCATGATTCGTCATCAGCGATCCGGTAAACCTCTGGAAAATCATAATTGTTGGAAGTGCAATGGAAGAAGACTGTTTTTCACAAAAACCGTCAGTTGTATCTCTATCAAACCAAAGCACATTTGTTCAGCTAATGGAATAGGCTTTCCAAAAATATTTTCGAACAATCATTAAGCATAGATGTAAGCAAAATTAACAATACGGCTGGTCCATCCCTGGCGATCCGGGAAGTTGCTAGGCTTATGTTTAACTTCTCCTGCGGACCTTATGTTGTTGTCTCCTCTATTGCGTTGTAATTTCCTATTTACAACAAATGGGTATTTACCTGTGACGTCGGACTCTGTCCGGTGCTGACGTGCCTTTGTAGACCAAAGGGCGGTGGTCTGTTGGGGTCTGCAGGAGAGTTGAGTGCCGAAGAAGACGATGCTCTTGGGGAAGGCAACGACAGATTCGACGTGGGGTTGTTCGGCGACGCGGGATTCGGGCTCTGTTCATCGATAAAGGAAAAAATTAAATGAGTTAAGTATATTCAAAAAACCAACTTATGAAAAATGGCTTTAGGCTAAATTTGTTAAAATTTCATGGCGGTCAAAGGTCTCAATCGAAACCCAGAAACCCAGGGGTTATTAAATTACGTGGAAGGACAACATAAGTCTTAAAATACCGTTACCAGAGAAAAAGTAAAACACTGTTGCTATGATTTCTCCCAGACTGGCCAATGGTGAACACGGATCTTGAAAGTAATGGTCAATATTTAAAAGTCGTATATCCTACTTTTCACCGGGAAAATGGACAAAGCGAAACATCTACTTTCACGTAGTCTTTGAGCGTTTCGAAAACGCAACATCAGAACATTTTCTGCCTTGATCATGGCAAACTTGGAGGGTGTTAGTTATAAGGATTTGTAAAGTAATGACTAAAAGGTTGTGGTTTTTTTTTAAGTTACTGGGAACGGGGGATATGGGGAAATGTTATCAATACGAGAGGAGTCCGGCCTTCTGTCTGTGCATAGTACATGGATATGTAGAGGAGGATTTCTGCCCAACCAGTTACAGCAAGGCCCATTACAGCTCAGTCAGCCAAAATAAACCATATATGTTTCACTTAAAAATGGCTTGACTTTGGCTATAACCTTCAAGGTCACTGTCAAGATCAAATCCATGTTCACCATTGGCGACCATGAACGAGTTAACATTACAAGTTATAATAATATCCTACATCTATCAATACGCCTTAAATGGTGGCTTCTGGGTTCTATAGGAAGTTAGGGAGGGATTTCCTGATGACAACCTTCAAATTTTGTCAAGAAATCAAGTTGAAGAAATAATATTTTCGTTGTGTAACCTGTTCGGAATTATAAATAAATGAAGATGTGAAGAATCGAACCAAAAACTAACCTGTAACGCTATCGGAACGCTAGCTGATCGTTGTGTCTGATGATAGGGGGGAGGAGGCCCTTGCAAGCGGTTACCCCCTGGGGCATTACCAGAAGCAGCACCACTGCCTCCACGTCCTGGAGGCATATTTGAACCAGGACCGTTGCCTCCAACACTACCACCGCTTATCTGAAATAGATCACAAGAATGTAACTCCTGAAACTCATCGAGAAGTCGTCAAGCCGGAAACAGGGGATAGGCAAAATCATAATAATTGTCAAAAAAATATAAGTCGTGTACTTTTCAAATGATAGGCTTTAAAAAAAATCAAAAAAAATCTACACCGTGTGATTATCTTTTAGCTCCCTTTTAATAAAAAAATCGAGTGGATTTAAGTCGGGTGAACGGGCTGGTCACGAAATTGTACCAGACTGCAGCGACAACAAAAAAACATTAAAACCAATTACTACTTTGCGTTATTAGTAAAAACTCAGGCAAGCGAATAAAATGCCTTTGCGGATAAGTACTCAAATATTCCATTTTTCACACGGACCAATGGTAGGTTCCGAAAAGTTTCAGGGAACACGCTATACATCTTTAAAATCATATACCGTACATTCTTTATATCAAAATCAACATTTTGCTCCACAACTTTCATTTCGTATCAACTCACCGGCCCGACTGGAACTAAAGGTGGCCCTCCTCCAGGCGGGGGCGGGGGTCCCCCAGGTTGCTGGAGTCCTTGCTTCCCTTGTTTATCGTAGAACTGGTGCAGTTTCTGCCAGTCAACATTGCCTGCGGGAGGAGGTCCGCTACCGGGTGGCCCGCCTCCCGGATCTCCGATTGCACTGCCCGGGCCCGCGGGGTTCTGCCCCTGGCCGGTACCGGGACCCCCCTCCATGCTCTGACTCTCGGGGAACAGCATCTGCTGCATCTTGCGTATCGTCGCCAGTTGTTCTTCGCGATGCTGCCGCTGTTGCGGGGTCAAATTCTCGTCAGGCACTTTAACGCCCTAAAACAAACAAAATAATACGAGGGATGTATTTTAAGTTTTGCATATAGAAACATAGTAGGCCGCGCGGATCGAACGTCAGTACTAAATCTTAACCTCACTCTTTAGTAAACTTATATTCAAAGTTTGACAAAAATACGTGCAGTGTTCTCACTACAGTGTCACCAAGTCATTAGAAAAATGGAACTCAACCGAGAACATTTTCGCGCCACAATTTATTACAACTTTCAGAGACTGAATAGCAGAAAGCATCCAGCGTTAATTGGTGTCAAAAAACGCTTCAATTCCGGAAACTCAAAAAATGTGTAAAGCATTGTTAGTAGTGATGAATCGTGGTTTTACTGTTATGAACCAGAAAATAAAAGACAGTCGGCTATTTGGGTGTTCCAAGGTGAAGAAAAGCCAACAAAAGTAATCCGTTCTCGAAGTGTTTCGAAGAAGATGGTCGCGACATTTGTGTCAAAAGCGGGTCATATTGCAACAATTCCTCTTAATGAGCAAAGAACTGTTACTGCGGATTGGTATACCACCATTTGTTTGCCAAAAGTCGTCACCGAGCTTCGAAAAAACAACCCCGAAAGAAGAATCATCCTCCACCAAGACAATGCAAGCTCGCACACAGCCCAAAAAACAAGGCAGTATTCAACGGAAGAAATCGTGGAATTATTGGACCATGCTCCATATAGTCCCGATCTAAGTCCTAACGATTTCTTTACTTTCCCGAAAATTAAAAACAGACTGCGTCGTCAAGGGTTCCAGTCACCAGAAGAAGCGGTTGACGCATTCAAAAATGCCGTTTTGGATCTGCCAGCAAACGAGACTATGTTTCTATATACAAAACTTAAAAGACAACCCTCGTAGGCATTCATGTATCTAAGGCAAAAAGGGATCGTTTATAAGGCCTGATTTTACGTCTATGGCTCAAAGCGTTTTTGAATTAACGGATCTAACGATTATGGTTCATTTTTTGTGAAATGCCTCTCAAACTAGAGAAAAAATATAAGATTTATTCAAGATGGGGACCTAAGTATTTCTACTTGATTTTCGCTTCGTCTAATGAATTTATACATCAAGTCTTTTCGTTTATCGACGTTTGCATCGCCGTTTTTGTCGATTTTAGGGACGGTTTGGTATGTGTTTGTGATTTACCGCATTATGAAAAATACAAACATTTCAGGAAAAAATTAGTAAAAACCAGTAGCCGAAAAAATAATAAATAAAAATAAATTCGTGGATATTTTAATGCAACAACAAATTAATATCAAATGTGCAATCAGAATCACAACAAATATGTACGTTACGTATCTCACAGCCTGTGTGGCATATCTTATCTACCCAATAACTATTTATTCACAGTATTATCCTTGATGTAAAACAAAACACCAAACAAATCTAAATCAAGACGATCATGCTGAGAAAATGAATGTGGAAATCCGGTAAATATACTAATCAAATTTATATAACCATAGTCATTTCGATCGGATCAGATCAGATGCAGAGCAAGCCACAGTAGTGAACAACTGGTGTTCACACAAAGTTACTACTATGCCAAGGATGAAAGAGCTTTGAAGTTTTTGAGAATCGGTTCTAGTGGCGTTCGTTTTTTTTTTGACCTTTGATAATAATAAATATATACGACATGTCCGCCTATAAATTGGAAAGTACTGCTCGGATTTGGATGGAATTTTCACAAAAAGTTGCTACTATGCCAAAGTTGAAGAAGCATTGAAGTGTTTGAGAATCGGTCCAGTGGCAGCGGAGCTATGGGCCAAAGCACGAAACTAATAAATATCGCTCAAACTTCGTTTTTTGACATTTCAGGGGCTCCTGATCATTTTCAGAAAAAACTGTGTAGGAGGAAAAATCGGGGGTTGAGGAGATTTATATCTCCAGTATATTTATACGCTTCCAACCTATATTTCACACATCAAAGATTTGCCCTTAGAGAAATATTTTTAAACGAGACACAACAACTTTCATACACACAACATCGCCGGCAACGCGTTATAGTATCCTGGCTGGGGTCTATGACGCGTTTGCCTAGTGTGGTCCCGCAGCGTTGCCAGATGATCGATACTTAGGGCAGGGAAGAAACTAGCGTTAGCATTGCCAAATGGATGGGGACTATAGACTATGCACTAATTGTATATGGGCCTATTTGGCCGACTTGGCCCATTCATTTTTTTTAGTTATACATGTTCAGTAACTAGCTCAAAGGCGCTAAATTCGGTCGAACATAATCCTTTTTGAACTGATAATAGCGTAGCGTGGAAGTGCAGAGTACATATTTGAGTTCCGAAAATACTGATACCCGAAATGATATAACCCTTATTGGTGGTATTCAACATCCCACGTGGAAAATCATGATTTATTTGATCTTTATAATCACAAAAATCTGACAGGAACAAAAAATCATGATTTTTATCAGCCCTGGTAGAAATTCTGCCTCATATATTGAATGCTAGTGAGAAATATACTGGTTCTTTTCATGTGGCGTGCAGTGCACTTGTACTAGGGATCACTTACCTGTAAAGAGGGCTGAACATTAGCTAAAGAAGGACTACATGCGTCCATGTCAGGCACAACATCTGGAAGGCCATTCGAGATCGCGGCATCGAGGCCTTCCAAAGGATGATTATTTTTCTGATCCCATGGTATGCCAGCATCATCTAGGCCCACCATGTCGTCCAGGCTGTCAGGACCGAGAAAGTTGTCCAATGCAGGGGGAGTCGGTTTTGGACCTAGACCTGGACTGCGAGTGCAACTTTTGTGCTTCATCATCGCCAGGTTGTTCAACCATTGTCCTGGAGTTTGACGGTTGAACTGGGTCACCTAAAGCAAACGTCATAATCCGGTGAAATAAGGTGGTAAATGGGGGTAATCTCGGAACAAAAGACAAGATGAGTAGATTCTTAAGGTCCTCGTTTTATTGTTCTACAACTTGATTTAAAAGAATATAAGGCTAAAAAAGCATACAGTGACGTGAGTTCAAGTTTGAGGTAGAGGATGAATCGATTACGGCCACGCATGGATCTTAACGTCAATCTGACGTTGGACTACGAATCTAGGCACCAGAATTATCGGGATTGTTTTTAAAAAATCCATTCACAGTGAATCTGAAAAATTCCTGGTTTTTCACATAAGAATCGACACAAAGCAGCGGTATGTAGGGGAATCCATAATATTGCATTTTAACGCCGTAAGTGCCGTAAAATTTGGTTTTCAGATTTCGAAAAAAAATGACATCACAGTAATTCTTGAACTTGAAACGGCAAACTTGGTGCATGCTTTGAGAGTATCAGAGAGCATTAATCGACAGTGATTAAAGTTAAATTGGGATTGAAAAGGGATGATGCACCCAGAAAATGTGACTGAATTTTTCAATACATTAGCGGACTTGAAAAATTACCACTATATTTCTGTGTAAATTTCAATTATTTAACGTTTTTACTCTTATTTCTCTTCTTCTACACTCTTGGACAGTATGTATGATTTGGATGATGGAATTCTACTCAAGAGCAGAAGCAACCTGTTATAGAGGGCATCGAAAGTATGGCTATAAAGTGGTTCAACAACAAAGCTTGGTACACTACCAAATACCCGCTGAACCACTCACATCAGCGGAAAGATAGAACAAGGTGAATAAAAAGCTTTTGATATCTATAATAAATTATGGGCGGTATAGACACCTCTCAAAGGACCAAGTAGCATATTACAGAATATATATTCGTTCTCTACATGAGGTTTTTCTACCATTTTATTTATATGATGGTTATAAACGCATGGAATTTGTATAAAAATAACTACAAAGATGGGGAATTGCCGGAAAAGACAGAAAACCACAAGTCTTGCATTCAGTTTATGTCAGATTGAAGAAGGGATCACCAAGCAATGAGGTAGATTCAATTTGCTACAGTCATGCGTCACAGAAAAGACGATGCAATAACTGCATTTGATATAAGACGACACCAAACGGCACACTACCCCTCAATAGCCGACGTATGATTCCGCTGCTTTCCTCTACGCAACCAGCTTTCAATCAAATGTGTTAAATACGAAACAATTTATTTTAACTATGATGAAACTATTCTTTATAGTCAAATAAAAATGTGTTTCTGTCATGGATGGATTTCCTTTCAATCAAACAAAAAAGTCAGGAATAAAGAGATTGAATACATCGCTCTCATTTTAAGGGTACATCGCTCTCATTTTAAGGGTGCATCATCCGCCTTGAACCCTGTAAAATGCTTCAACTGAAATTTAATTACTGTCAATTAATGCACTCAAAATGTTTACCAAATTTTCCTTTTTTAATTTCAAGATTAACCGAGATATATTTTTTTTAATTTGACCCAGCCTATCAACTTCTCAGGGGTGTAACTTAGCATATAGGTAAGCAGCCTAAACTTACAATATTTTAGGTTTCTCTATATGACCCTGCTCTGTGTTGGATATTATAGGAAACACATTGTACATAGATATCAGTAAAAAACAAAGATTAGTAACACTTTTAGGAGGACCAATTAAAATGAAAATTTATTGTAGATCATAGTGCTAATAAAATTTGGACCAATCACCTGTGCTGAGGAGAGTTCATCATCATGGAACTCAAGTTAGAGAAACAAAAAATACAACTCAGAAATCATGACAAATTGCCTAAAATAATTCTGAAATCTGAAATGAATATGATAATAATTCTTACAAAACGTATGTAAAATAAGCACAAAAAGTCAGAAGTAACCAACCGCAGGATAAATATCAATCAGAAGTTGCATTCAATGAGTAGGTTTGCTTTGAAATCATAGGCGCTCTCAAAAGGGTCCCACCAGAACCAAGATGAAATTTGCATATTTAATACTATTTTGTATACAATATTTGAGAATTTGATGGTTGGGTCCCTCTAGTCAAATTTGCCACCAACCGCTCTTCAAAAGAAAGTTGCGCAATTGGTTCTGTATGACAGGTGACTCACTGTGTTTAAACACAAAAAATGGCGTCAAGTAGGTTGACCCTGCACTTCCCACACAAAGTCATCAGTTCATAAAGGATTAGGTTCAGCGCAATTTAAATCCTCTAAGAAAAAAATCAGTTCTTTCTCTGCACTACCAGCAATTACTATCCATCTGGCAATGTTGACTCCTTCCACATCTGCGCAGCATCGTTCATTTCGATCATGGTTCGTGTACATATTTTTTATGCTGCATTAGGCAGTACAGATAGATTATTCAGCCAGACTGGGTCGCCGGGCGGTGAGTATGCGGATCGGAAACATTTCACTATAATACTGTTTTAAAGGCAAATGTATGAACAAATCTATGATGTGTGAAATATGGCTAATTACCCGGTTTGGGAGCGTATAAATATGCTAAGATCAAAAAATGTTCGTATACTCTACTCCACCCCCTACAACCCCAAGCCCCAAATTTCAACCTGAGGATTTTTTTTCTGAAACGCCCAAAGACGATTTTAATTTTGCCATTTTTGCTTGCCACCATTACAAAGCTTTTTGTCCTTGGCACAGTAGAAACCTTGTGTGCAAATGTCAACAAAATCCAAGCAATACTTTTCAAGTTATAGATGGGCCAAGGACAGACAGACAGACCAATAGAAATGAGTGACATGGTTTTTCCTGATGTATAACATCCAAAAACACACAGTCTCATTTTTTAAATTTTTCGCGATTAAAATACTTCCTCGCCACTGGCGTGGAACGTAAAATCAGTGGAATTCTTACGCTACTTTAAGAGAGATGTTGATAAAATTAATTCAGCTAGATTTTGTTTTGGTTGTGACTGCTATGCTTGAAAATTTTATAAATAGCTGAATGCAGTTATTGTACTTGATCTTTTGACATCCACTTTGTATAATGCCAATAATACAGTTCAGCTGGTTTTCATAGATCACAATTTTTTTTAAATGATTTTTTTTGCAGAACAGTAAAATAAGACTCAGTTAAAAAGGCAACAATAACTTGCAACAGTATCACTTCGTGATATGAGTCAGTAAGTCCCTATGCTAAAATTGGAATTTCATATACTAATGCTAATTCAGCATTTATCCTTATTCATACAAGTATCTCCACAGAAGATAAAGAAAACAGATGCTTCAGAATTCCAAATTGATGCTTAAGAATTTTTTAAGCCCTATCCCTTAGTTTTAAATATAGCTGACTCAGTTTTTGTCATATTTAGAATATCCCTCAACTGGTAATGTTATTCTAAGTGACATCTATGAGACATTAGTTCTAGAATTAGTGTTTTTTGTATTTACTGAATGAAACTGGAGTCAAATGTTATTTGAGTACTTCCTGATATTTATTGCATAGACAGAAGCTAAAACACACCAACTAAAACTGAATCTGTCATTCCAAAAACATTACAAATCACACTGTTTGAATCTTTTAGGAATCAATAAAAACATTGTCATTTGAAATGTCAAAGAACCTTCACAGTTTATCAATAATATAAGTGAAAAACCTGAAAAACTGTTCTTGACTCATAAGTCCACAACATATTGTTTTAGCAAGAAATAGGATTAGCGGTATATAATATAACCCTCAACTTTTAATGTTATTCTAAGTGACATCTATGAGACATTAGTTCTAGAATTAGTGTTTTTTGTATTTACTGAATGAAACTGGAGTCAAATGTTATTTGAGTACTTCCTGATATTTATTATTGCATAGACAGAAGCTAAAATAAACCAACTAAAACTGAATCTGTCATTCCAAAAACATTACAAATCACACTATTTGAATCTTTTAGGAATCAATAAAAACACTGTCATTTAAAAATAAACGAATTTAAAAAAGAATGGTTAAGACTTAATATGGTATTTGAGTTTTGAAATGTCAAAGAACCTTTACAGTTTATCAGTAATATAAGTGAAAAACCTGATAAACTGTTCCTGACTCATAAGTCCACAACATGTTGTTTTAGCAAGAAATAGGATTAGTGGTATATAATATAACCATCAACTGGTAATGTTATGCTAAGTGACATCTATGAGACATTAGTTCTAGAATTAGTGTTTTTTGTATTTACTGAATGAAACTGGAGTCAAATGTTATTTGAGTACTTCCTGATATTTATTGCATAGACAGAGGCTAAAACACACCAACTAAAACTGAATCTGTCATTCCAAAAACATTACAAATCACAATATTTGAATCTTTTAGGAATCAATAAAAACATTGTCATTTAAAAATAAATGAATTTAAAAAAAATGGTTAAGACTTAATATGGTATTTGAGTTTTGAAATGTCAAAGAACCTTCACTGTTTATCAATAATATAAGTGAAAAACCTGATAAACTGTTCTTGACTCATAAGTCCACAACATGTTGTTTTAGCAAGAAATAGGGTTAGTGGTATATAATATAAGTTGTGGTTCATAAAAAACAATTCTAGTGAAATATCCACAAAGGAAACAACATTCAAAAGATACTTCATATTATAAAATCACAAAAGCATGCACATTACAGATTGAGTATTACAAGAAGGCTATATATAAAAATAGGGAATGGAGAACCATGGGTTTCAGGACTAGAGTCCCAGGTTGCTTAGGACAGTGCTGGTATTGAAATCAAGTTAAAACAGACTGCTGTGGGGTTAATTCTAATTCCATATCAAATTTTTGGTCAATTTAGTTTGTTTTACATAACAAACAGCATTTTATTTTACTTGTTATATTATTTATTACAAAAAATAACATTCTTGGCCAAGACTCAGTCTTCAAGAAACTAGTGAGCAGAATCCCCTGCAAAATAGGCCATAGAATGCACCAAGAATCGGATTTTTAAACATAATTCAATTTTTTATTATGAAGTTTATTTATACTTAGTCCTGAAAGTGAAGAAAGATTTTGGGGTCCCGGTTCTTCATTCTGATTCAATTTTCCCATAAATCCCTCGTCTTTCACAAATAGAACTATGAACTGGTAAAAACAACTAATGAAAAACATTAAAATGACTTACCTTGAGCGGGTTCTTTTCTAAGTACTTTTTGGTACCAGGCTGGGCACAATGGTAGGCAATTATCGAGGGGTACCTTCCTTGTAATACCTCTTCAGCCCCAGAGTTGGCCAACATGGTAGAGAACACAAATATTTGACTTTGCTGCTGCATGTAGTGCACTTCCATCGAATTAGGTTGCTTATTGATAACGTTACTGGCCAGGGGCTGCACTCCTTCGGGAGGGGCTGGATGAGGCCCTCCTCCAGGTGTTGGCAGCCCCAGGCCAAATGCATCGCCCGTTAACTCGCCATCTATACTGTCTTCTTGCTTTAGGGGTAAAGAGTTCGTATCCACACAAGTCGTAGTTACAGAGTCCTCTGTATGAGTCTCAGGCTTACATTCTAAGGCTGTCTGCATTGAGCCAGTATTAGTTGAACCAACAATGCCTCCATTTTTAGTGATGTTGCCTCCAGTGGGTTCTTTCTTAACTGTAGCTTCCTCTTCTTTCCTGGGTTTCATACTGGGCTATCACTACATCCATACACTACAACGATTTTTAGCGATATCAGAATCTTAGCCTCACTGAGATCGACACTATATGTTTACAGTCATTCCATTTATTTTAATACCACTAAATTATGTTTCACATCACATATGTTCTAATGTTTTTATTTGCATTCCATTAGTTTTTATTTTCATCTCTTAACCAAATTTGAAGAGACGCATACAGGCTATTCTTGGCTTCCAGGACATTGCACAGTTACTTCTATCGTTTACTTTTGGCCTCTTATTACAGAAATATCCGAACGGCAGCTATGTTTTTATGATTTGTACCATTATACTATTAAAAAAACTTTTTAACAAATACTCACATCACAAAATGCCAAACTGTCCACAGGCGTTGCTACCAACATATCGCTAGTATGGCTAGTATCACCAAATGACAGATCGAAAAGTCACTATGGTAAATTTAAATTTTAAATGTAACAAAGGTGCTAATTCAGTGTTTATCCATATTTATAACAATTATCTCGCATCGTATGTCAACAAAAGATAAATAAAACAGATGCTGCACGAATCATAACGAACCTGCGATAGATTGAATTTGAATTTGACATGTTGCATCTGGTTGAAAGTTCAACAAGGTCACGAAATTATAGAAATTGTTCCTGTTTATGATTTTAATGCACCGAGTAGATAATAATCAGAATTGTAAAACTTCTGGAAAATAAGGTGTCAAAAGGTGAATACTAGTTGCATGACAAAAGTTCAACAAACATCCTCGCTTTCAATGGTCTGAGAAACATAAATTCCATTTATGAACAAGATAAAATCTCTCCTGTGAACTTTATTTAATAAAAATATCGTCATTCTCTGTCCTTGTCTGCTTGGCCTCAGGCAAACTAGCTCTCTCCAAAAGCTTGTTGGCACGTCCACACTACGAGTACTACAGCGACCTACCGGCAGCGTTGCCATATTTGGAGATTCTTCTCTAAATATAAAGAATTTTCTGAAATTTTTGGAGGCATAATCTTTTATGGAAGGAAATAAGACCTGAGTTATACTATCAACCATTTTATTTCATTTTGAGCCACCTGAAACAAGCCACTACTAAACAAAAATTTAATGCTTTATATCTATTCAAATGGCATTCACGCTGCGACAGAACAAACAAACATGGGCTTTTCGTAAAACATACATGCAGGCATCTAAAAATCAAAACTATTTTGCTAAAATCTTTTTCATTTTTAGAAAAGTTGGCCAATTTTGGATTGCCCTGGAGAAATTCTATCCGGCTTATCTGGCAACCCTGCCGACCAGACAAGTTTTACTACAAAAGTAAAAGACATCGCAAATGGGAGTATGTTTGTTCTCATTGAGAATAAACGTGAATGTTCTCATGGAACAATCTACCTTTTTTATATATGCCAATATGAAACGTTTTTGAGGAAAAAAATACCTCAAATCAATTTAGATATGCCTTGAAATTTGAAAAAATATAGCTATTACATCCGTTCCAGAGGTAACAAAAGGTTTTGTGTACGTGACGGAACAATAGGTACATGATCAATAAATAAAATTACAATGATGAGAAACCAAAAATGAATTTAATTACATAATTGTTCAGAAATTATTTTTAATTTTACCGCTTGTCCACCATACCAGTGTCGCCAACACATAATAAAATAATTTTTAATTACCTACATCGGAATCCTGTCTGCTTAGTTGCCAGTTGTACATTTCGTAGCTAGAGTGCTACATGGTTCTGTATAATGAACCGAAGAATTATATCTGCCGATAACTACAATAGCCGCTTTATGCGACCCAATAAATTGAGCAGTTTTTTAACTTTGAAGAAGTTGGACCGTGAAAACATAAACATTGCTGTCAATTACTTCACAACAATAAATTGCCAAATTAGAGTTTGATCTGATTTTCCGTCAATTTATAGGGGAATTTTAGTTACTTTTGCTTCTTTTTCCTAGATACCAATCTTCGTTATTTGACGCGTTCACGCTTTGTGATTTGAGATTAAAATTACAATTCTTACAGTTTCGATTGGCGCTTTGGTTTCAATTTAATATTTCAATAGAAACATTCAAAATATACCCTATTTCGCGAATATCCATCACGCTTTGACGTCTACTGAGGTGAACAGCTGATCAGCAAGTGATATGTTTGTGTTAGTCTGCAGCGTTGGATGTAAATCTAGTGAAACTTGTTTGCAGCGTATGTTTTTTATATCCAAATTAACTTTTTTAAATAAAAGAGCTTTTAGCAAGTACAAAATGAATCTGTAGCGTAAAAAAATCAAAACAAAATACCATTATTTAAAACATTTTAATCACAAAACGGTCAAAAAATATGTTCTTTGGGTTCCTGAAACAATTCAGTTCAGAAATGCCCCATTTTACTTCCCATGCTTACGAACGGACGTTATGTGACCTGTTGATGACGAAAAGCCATGTCACTCATTTCCGTCGGACTCTCAGTCGGTCTGTCCGTTTCTCCACAAATCCTAGGCCGATCCGTAACTTGTCAGCAGAGAGAAATGCTAAACATTTTTGACGTTTTAGAGGATTCTCATGACTTTTGAAAAAGTTTTTAGGAGTGGAAAATTGGGTGGCAGATTGTAGGAAATCAAATAAGTTTTTATTTCATTCACATGTTTTATTATATACTGAAATATTCCCGAAATTTTGTATTTGCACCCATTTTTAGTTCTCTTTCTTTCATCTACAACCAGAAACTTGGGTCCAAAACCGTTTTTTCATTAAAGACGGCTGGTCCGGAGTTATTTGACATCTCTGCCAAATCGCTTGCGGCAGTAGTCTGTTTCCGAAACCCTAGGCAAAAATGTAGAGGACTCTGCTATATATATATATTTTGGTTCTTTATACACTCCCAAGACTCTTTGGAGAGCTGACAACATTGTATGGAAATTGAGGCCATTCCAGGGTCGCAAGACAAGCGCTATCTACTGGAGAAAATTTAACTTGTGAACCACTAAGGTGAATTTTTTCCGGGAGATGGCCCTACAATCGAATAAAGCAAATGACAATGACCTTTCTTCTTCCTGGGAAAAGGGATAGATTTTTAGACTGTTTTTGTTTGAAAACTCAAATAATTATGATATTACCGTAAATTTGATATTGAGACTGGAGGAGAAAATTTTGTTGTCTACGGAATTCTTTTTTTTAAGCTGTCAAGGTGATTTATGATATGACATTACCGAAATGTTTGCTATTGAATTGATAGATGGCGCGACTAGTTTTTAAAGTCAACTGAAACTTGAGAGCTGGGCGATGTGATTATTTTTTGTGATGGGAATGAGAAAATGCATAAAATTAAATTCAGTGTTTTCATTTGATAATCTGGAAATGAGATCTTGTTATTCAGGTTAACTGAATTGCAGAAAGAACAAAGGTGGTGAAGAACATATATATGTGCACTAGACGAAGTATTGTGTGGAGAGAAGCATAAAGAAAACAAAAACGCCTCTTAATGTTGCTTACAATGAGATATTTCCCAAAACACATAAAAAAGTTCATATTCAAATGTAGGTGATGTTCACCGAGAACTGGTAACGTGGAATGCTCATCAAAAGCATGCAAAATGAGTCATACTAGTGAACAAACACCTCTATCACAGCCTTTGAGGGTCGAGACTGATGATAGTGTTCCAGACAGTAGTACATATTTTGAGGAGGAAAAAGATAACTTCAGTCACTCAAATAACAATGATAATGAAGATTCCCTTGGTCCCTTGCCTCCAAAATGGGAAAAAGCTTACACAGAAAGTGGAGAGGTGTATTTTATCGAGTAAGTACTTATGCTTGATTGGTAGCAGTACATGTAATTCATTTATATTTACCAGATGCTCATATGATTGAATAGTACGATTTGATGTGCAAGTGTAACAGTAAAACAAAAGTCATGTTTAGCTTTTTTCAGACGGATGTTAATTAACATTAATCAGTATGTACTGTTCTGGCATTAGTTGCCAGTTGGATTTTTCTTTCTGCCTCTCTTCAAAATCGTATTTTTCTTTATTAGGGAATATATTTTTCTTTTAACGACTGCATTCTCACTTTCTAGGAGTTTTCGATGTTTACTAAATATTTAACAGTCTTGCAACTGCTGGGAATACGTTTTTCAGTGTAGAATTCAGCAGCTGAGTTAAAATTATAACCTATTTTGGTATTTTTAGAACATTTGGTCTTAATACAATTTTTAGCCCTTATTACAAGAGACGAACATTTGTAAGGCATTCAAAAGCTATATTTCTTGAAATATTTAACTTATCTTACCTAATAAAATTGCTACCATGTTATGACCATCCTGAACATTGAATTTTGGAAGTAACAAAAGAAGTACAAATAAAAACTGCTTGGTGGGATCAATTTTGGTTTGGGAAGAAGTAAATGAAATCTCCCTTACACAAGAGGTTTTCTTTGCAGAACTGCCAAAAGCTCATTATTGACATTTCTTTCTGACTTTTTCTGCATTTTGTTTACTTTGTCTTGAGGTTTTTGTTTTTTAGTATTTCTCTGAAAGATAAAAGGGAAAATTAAAATATAAAAAGGCAGTATTACAATGTGGTTTTACACCACAGCTGCAATTCTTTGACTTGACTTGGTTCAGACCAAGTAATTTAATAGCTTTATAGTATGCTTTTCTCCTAAAGCAAGTTCTGGGCCATTTTGTGATGATCCTTTTTATGCCAGCTCCTCTGGCCTTTTTATAATCAAATCTCTAAGTTTGATTTTGAAGGGATGGATCTTTGTTCTAGAATATTAATAGAATTTATAATTTAATTGTAGTTTTCATTCTGCTATAAGAATTTAACAAACAGCAAAAAGCAGCATAAATTTCTTGCACTTTCAGGATCATGCTACTAATTAAACACCTATTTATATTACACATTTATACAAACCAAAAATTAAAAAAGGGTATTATTCTGTATTCAAAATATGATAATTTGAATAATGATTATTATTATTATTATTAATCATCTGTAATAGTAGCAGTCCAACATTTTGTGGAAGTCTCCATAAATATGCATTCCTTTTTGTTCATAAATATGTAGTTGCATTGAATTTGATTTTGTATATTTGCTGTACACAAACACACACACTGATTATAAACAGTCATTGATGCTATAAATAGATTACATTGTTTGTGTGAACAGTATTTGGAAGAGCATTTAGTGTAATAATTGGTGGATAGTTTTTAACTCATAGTGTAAATTCCATTCTTGTTCACAAATAAATCTTGTACTGTTATTCAATATTTTTGCAGTTCTACTGATTAGTAGTCAGTATTGTGATCCTTAATAAATGTCCAGTATTTCATTTTTTGAGATACAGGATGTTGCTGTTACAATTTTGATATAGGAAAGAATAAATGTTCAGAGTGGATTAAGGTACTAACTTGAAATTTTGTACATGCATCACAATGTATATGAAATTTTCGCGCCTGAAACTACCCATTGGCAGACGAACTGGGAAATTTTGGCTATTACAGAGGAACATATTTTTTGTACACCAAAGATTTTTTGAACCTTTCTCATATTTTCGAATAGGCTATTGAATCTTGCATGAGTCATCTCTCTTGAACAATTTTTGTCAGACTATTCCTTCTGGAGAAAAAATCGTTTGAATAATTGACGTGAAATTCAGAGATTCTATATTGAAAATTTGATGAAGTTAGTCGACATTGAAAATTGTATGTGGTGTACCAGGAGAGTAATTCTATCCCTCAGTAACATTATTTGAACAATATTCATGTCTTGTCCTTATTATAGAAATATTCAAGACCCTGTATCTCAAAAATGAAAACTACATGAATCTAGGCTTATATGAACTTTTTGCCTTAGAAATACCTAAAGTATCAACCTGTGAAATATTGGTTCATCATCAGAGACTTTATGAACAAACAGCGAAAAGTCTTCATGCCTACACTTTTTCTGCATTGTATAACATTTTTGAATTTGGCGAGTCCCATCTTTATGACTAGCATGTATAACGAATTAGTGTATTGAGGTCTTCATCTTGTCAAATAGACATAGATGAATGCATGGCAGTACAAAATCAATCTGCTTGATGCAATTTTTTTATAGCCATTCTACAGGAACATCTCACTGGTTAGACCCGCGCTTATCGAAGTTCCAAAAGAAAACCCTGGAAGATTGCATGGATGATGAACTGCCTTATGGCTGGGAGAAAATAAGTGACCCTCACTATGGCACTTATTTCATAGATCATGTGAACCGCAGGACGCAGTATGAAAATCCGGTTATACAAGCCAAAAGGGCTGCTTCTCAAGCGTCAGGTAAACATTCTTCCAGAATATATTTTTTGTTTAGCTAAAATTTCTCAAACTAAATTTTAGACAATTTTTTTCCCCATTTTCCAGCTTGTGTGAGTAGAACATCATTTACAAAGGATCCTTCTGAGCTGTGTGGTCAACGTTTGAAGACATCACTTGTCAAATCTTCAAGAGGTAACTTGATCAATCAATTCGAGTATTCGATTTATTTTATTACGATCGTGTGGAACCAAAGTTTCTTCTTTTACTATAATTACTCTTTGGTATTAGCTTGGGGTAGAATACTTTTTGACGCATATTTCAGGACTGGGATTCACAATAGTCGGAGGAGACGATGGGATCGACGAGTTCCTCCAAATAAAATCCGTGGTTCCAAAAGGCCCAGCATGGTTAGACGGGCAGCTCCAGACAGGAGACGTAATTGTATACGTGAATGATACTTGCGTACTAGGCTATACCCACAATCAAATTGTCAGGCTCTTCCAATCCATTAGCGTAGGATCAACAGTATCTTTAGAAGTATGCAGAGGATATCCATTGCCGTTTGACCCAAACGATCCAAACACAGAAGTGGTGACTACGATAGCAGTTGACGGTCATCTGCAACCTATGGCTGACGATAAATGCATGCTAGATACCAATTATAATTTCCTAGATGGAGATGATATGTTGAGAGGTGACAAAGAACCGAATAATGATATAGATGACTTGCTCAACGGTATTAGCAATATGTCGGTGCAAAAAATGGAAGTTAGAGTCAGGATAGTTAAAGGTATGTTAATAAATAGGTAGATTGTAGGTTAACATAGAAATTTAATAGTTTGCAGTTTGAATTAAAAAAGGTGACGATCTCCAACGTGTAACCTACTCAAAGGCTAAGGCTGAAGTTCTTGCCAAGCTCTTTGTTGCACTCCCCAACGCCCATAAGGTGGGTGCTCAACAAAGCTGGATTTTGCGTCTCTTCCAGATATATTACGAAACCGACTCTTTACCAGAAAACTGGAAATTTGCTCATGTCCAGTACATGCAGGAATTCAGCGTGACAATCCGATCTTTTTCGGTGCGCTGAAGAAAAGAAAACTGGTAACAACTTCCTCTCTGACGAGAGACCTGGAGGTTATCACTGCTTGGGGACACAACTATCACGGCGCTCATCTGGTATCGATGAATCGCCGACTTCTACCAAAGAGCCGTCAATTTTGGCTGGTCTGAGCCCAGATCCCCGAGGAATTGATCTGACACGAATACACCTCGTCAAGGCTAGGCTATTTGTTTAGGGCTAAAAAAAACTTTCCTCCTCACCCTAACTTTGGCCTCCCATTCCAACCGTATCGAACTTCGAACGTCTATAACTGGTCCTAGGGTATCAAGATTGTGGAACAATGTACCTGAGGACGATTTCCTAGTTCTACTAAGCTTAGGCAGTCCAAAAATCGGATCAACAAGCTTTATTTAAGCTTCTCATAGCAGCCGCAGTGCACTGGTATTTAGGCTTTTGCCTACGCGGTTGCTTCTGTATAAAAACTGCAACACTGCAATTCAATTTGATACTTACTTGTTTTGATATAGATAGATAGCTAATGATGTACTGGTTTTCGGTGTCCAAATTATCCCAGATTAAGTGAGGCATCTACATTGTGAGAATTTGTCAGGGCAGTGTTTTCCTCTCTACAATAATTAGAAATCTACTTTTAAAAGGTTAGTGTGTCCACGGTGGACAGTCGACTCCTGTCATATTCCAAACAAATTCCCATACAATAGAATTTCAAATGAAGAGAAATCTCGTTAATACATCTTACCCAGCCAGGATACATGTGTTGATGAAAATAATGCGGAAAAAATTCGGGTTGTTATTTGGTTGTCTAATCTTCCGAATTCCTGTTCATGTTGGTACTTTCCGTTTTAAATTATAAACGAATTGTAGATTTGGAAAACCCTGTTGGGCAACATTTTGAATAATTGTTGAAATAAAAAGTGATATTTTCGCGAAAACGAATCCACTGATTTTATAAAATCAAACGTCAGAAATAAACGACGTCGAAAGACCTTTCAAACAAGCTATTACTCGATACCCCTTGTCATTTAAAATTTTGAATAACCCTGGGGGGCCGAGGATGAAGTAGTTTTTGGTTAAAAAGTTATCCCCCTTGACAAATCTTTTGACGTATCTCGTTTTTTCGTTTAATGAACACCCTGTATAGTTGTCTCATTGAGGAGTTGGGAAATCTATCTGCGACAAATTCTCATAGATGGCGTCAGAATATCTAATTTCAACTCGGATAATTTATTGGTTGGCTATTTTCACTCAGAATACGTTAATCAGTTCAATTATCTTCCCGTCCATTCAGGTAATTTAGGTTTTGGGTTCACCATAGCAGACAGCGCATGTGGCCAAAGGGTAAAGAAGATCCTCGATCATCAGCGTTGCAAAAACTTGATGGAAGGAGATATATTGTTGGAGATCAACGACATCTCCTTGCAAAACATGTCTCACGACGACGTAGTTCAAGTTTTGAAAAATTGCCCTTACAACAGTGAAGCAACCATATGTGTCCAAAGAGGATGCTCAAGCAAAACACCAAATATTAGAAATAAGCCTAGAAAGTTAGATATTCGATTTAATGGTAAAGATTCCGGCAGCGCGTACCGTAGCAAAACGCCTACCGCAGATATTTACAGCACACAACCCAGGGAGGTGCTACCCAGCAGACCCAAAACACCCTTGGTTGATACAAGGAGCATGTCGAAAACACCTGTGAAGGATATGAACTCAAATTCTAATCACGAGTTATTCAAGCACGAATATTCCAATGACAGCATCAACCCTGACAGGTCTCGTTTACGTCTGTCACTGATAGACAATCCAGATGAGGATCTGGATGAAATTGACATATCTGACAACCAGAACAAGCCACCCTGCGAGTACCCTCCTCCCTTGGACACTAAGTATGGTCTATATATGCCGATTCCCCATCGGTATGACTGCGCATGTGTATACTGCGCCAATCCGAGGCCTGGAACCTTGGAGGTAGCGGACGCTTATGACAATGCTAAGAAGTACAATGGGAACGATTGGTGGTACCCTTCGCGAAATGTTGAATATATTACCACAGCGGTCACCTTGCAAAGGCAGGAAAATGGATTCGGTTTCAGGATTATCGGAGGCATTGAAGATAAATCTCAGGTGAGTTGCGTGATCTATTTTTTATTGTGCGTTAGTATCTTAACCTGGGCATCGCGCGCCGTATAGGCAAACCGAACTGCTTGCTTATGAATTGGAAAAGAAGATTTAAGAACGTTTTTAAATATTGTTTTTTTCGTCGCTATTGTAATCGCGATACATTTCGAAAATAAGATTGTTTTGTCCGGCCTATCCGCTAATCCTTGGCCTGTCTATTAACTTAGAAAGTACCGCTCGGATTTTGATGAAATTTTCACACAAGGTTACTACTGTACCAATGATGAAAATGCCTTGTAGTATTCAAAAATCCGTCCACTGGTGAGAGGCAAAAAAACAAAGAAAAAATTGTATAACATCGCCAAAACTTTGTTTTTTTGACATTTCATGCTCATCTCAAATGTTTGGCCTTGGGATATTTATACGCTTCCAAACTAGTCAGTTCTACCCACCTTTTAGCATATAGCAGTGAGTAGATCTGATCAAAAGAAATATTTTTTCCTTTAACATTTTTCTGGTAAAATTAAAGTAACAAAGTTATTGCCCTTTGGAAGTTTTGAGTACCGCCCTGTCCTAATAATAATATCATGTGCTCGTGTTTGGCAACAACGGATATAATCCGCCTTATCGGTTCATCGCATCGGAAACAAAAAAGCGAAAGAATTTGAAACGCTTATCACGATGTTTTTACTACAATTTTATTCAGTTGTATTCAGTCAATGTGTCAGTCGGTAAGGCGTGAGTGAATAGTGGTGTTTGTTGCGAGGCTCAAACGAAATAAAAAATGGCACATGTTTACGAAAATGCTGAACTTGTGGACATGATTCTTATTTACGGGGGGGGGGGAGTCTTTACTGCATCACGGATTCATGCGAATCGGTTTCCCAATCGAGTGCAACCAACCCCTCGTGCCTTTGTTAATGTAGTACAAAGGGCTCGTGAATCAGGTGACTTAAGACCTCACAGGGGAGAGCATGCCGGTGCTCCAAATACAGGTCCGCACTGAAATACTTGTCGGGAGGATACTTTATAAAACAAAATTTGAAATGTGAACTTTACCACTGGACACCCAGGTGGTGTTCAATAGTGTTGCCTGATGGTCCATTCCTTTGTTGGGCAGGGAAGAAATTTCTAGCATTACCAAATGACTAATTGCATGGTCCTGTTTGCCTGACTTCATCAGTTTAGTTTTTTCCTATACGTGTACGTATCTTTTTCTTCAGAGGGGTTAACTTGTGCTGAACGTAATCCTTTATGAACTGTTCAGTGGAAACTGCAGAGTCAACTTACATAATGCGATTTTTGTTGTAGGTGGCGGTGGGTCATATTGTCGCAGGCGGTGCTGCTGATTTGGACGGTCGAATTCGTACAGGGGATGAAATTGTCAGCGTAGAAGGGTATTCAGTATTGAAAGCTTCGCATCGCCAAGTAGTTCAACTGATTAATGCAGCCGCCGCTAGAGGTCAAGTCAGCTTGGTGTTGAGAAGAAGGATGCATCCGCCTCCTATGCCGATCAGCACTGGATATTCTATGGGTAAGTTTCACGAGACGTGGCAACTGGCACGTTAACTGCGTTGTGCGATATGTGGCCGCATTACGCTGATCTTTAAGCGTGAGATTTTCCAAAATTTGATACACTCAATGAAACCCCGCATCCCTAAACTCTATGGCCCACCTTTTATTACCACCGCAGTTTTTTCAGGAGTTCGCTTCAAGCCGTTTTTCTTCATCAATATGCCTTTTTAATATATCTTCTTCTATCAAGTGGATTCCGGGCCTAATATCAAGCCTTAACTCAACGTGCGTGGGTGGCGAAATATTTTTTGTACAATCCTTTTGCCCGCCATAGTTCCCGAGTTATCGAAATTATTCCTACAGGCTTGAATAATTGGCCGCCAGATGGCCACCCAAACATGGGAAACGTCAGTGCGCCACTTGTTGTTGCTACTCCACATCCAGGGCCTACATATGATGTAACAGTGCAACGGACAGAAAACGAAGGCTTTGGGTTTGTTATAATATCTTCAGCAAACAAGATGGGATCTACGATTGGTGAGTGATACATGATATATTTTTTACAGGGCGTCCAGAAAATGAATGCAGCTACAAGCATCATTTTATTTTATTTTTAAAGTGAAGAAGTTGAATATGGTCGATTTCTTGTAAAGTGTCTCGCAAACGGGAGAAAAATTGTACGATTTTTGTATATGTTTTATTGGGACAAAGATTACTACTTTTATTCTCTTAAGCATTATATTATTTATATCTAGTATTTAGGGTAGATATTTTTTTAGGCCAAATTTTGTTGTATTTTATTGGTCAGAGTTTGAACGTTATGATTTATTTTTATTATGAACTGAACTGTTGAAGAGTTTAAATGGTTGCTGCAACTTTGCACAATGGTACCAATTGAAGAGATTTATTTTCAACAATTCTTCCTTATAGATCTAGCTGAATTTGAGCTATTGTCTGGAATTATGATGTGCTAAATCTGAAGATCGATGAAAAAAAGTGAATAAGGGTAGATCGTCAGATTTTTTGACTACCTTCGCACAGTATTTTGAGTTTTTCAAACAACCATAACTGAGTTTCTATGTAGTCATCTATTGTTTTTTAGCAGAATTCAAAAAGTGTTAGTATCACAGTATTTACTTTATTTAAATTATATTTATAATCACAACATATATACACTGACACGTCGCCGCCATATTGGATTGGATATACGTCACGTCAATTGACATCAATGTCACTGTCATATATAATGTTTATTTTCTTTGAATATCTTTCCTAATGGTAAAATTAACTTTTTACGATCAGGAAAAATCTTCACAAACGTATATAACTGGATTCGTTCCATAGTGGTAAATAAACAAAGATATATCGGTCCGAGTAAAGGTAACATGGCCACGCAAGACCAACTGTTGAAATGTATTCTACTAGACTCTAGAAGACTATCCGTAGCGAACTTTTTGCCGAAATCGTTGCGCAAAAGTGCAAATGAAAATTGTCGCTTTGACGTTCTAAATGACTGCGTCGACACCCCGAGATAGACATCCGTCTTGTCAGATAACCTTGTCATTCTTGCCACCTGGATTGCGGCGTTGCCAGCTCATCGGACGATTTTAATGCCTGTTGATAGAATGTTATTGAATCCAACTTATAACTCGTCGATCATGTGGAATTACAGGCATACGCATATTTAGTAAACATAGTGCCAAGGGCTTATTGTCAAAGCACGATACTGTCAATTATAGACTATCACGAATTCCTTGGACTAAAACTAGAATTTGGTTCGAGGCTTTGCTAATAAGTACATAAGAATACTTACAAGAACGTTTGATTAGTACACGTTTCTGTCAATTCCTTTTTATAATAATGTATTACAGTGTGGCCAAGATAAGGATCAGACTAGTTTAAATTCAGTAATCACACAATCTTACATCAAGCATTTGATTGCAACTTTAAAAAAACAAATGTAACGTGATACATCGTTGAAGTCGTAGAAAAAGATGCTATCAGATGCAGGGTCGTACTTTTTTAAATGTTGTGCACTTCGGGCACATGTAAAAACACCATCATGTAGTCCCATTAGTTTTTTGACATTTCTTAAAATAAAGTCAGACAAAAATAAAAACGATTTGGCCAAATTTTAGTTTTTCCCAAATACCAATTAATTTAAAAAACGTAGGATGTCAACCCTAACAGACAAGTAGATGGGTATGCAAGGCTCACCTTCTTTGCTGCACATGTATCCTGTTTCCCTCAGAAGGGTTGGAAGTAAACCTAATTTCCACTTTGGAGACACTTGACACCCACGTTACAACACTAAAACACCACTGAGAGACAATCGAGAACTCTTATAGTGAACACCACTATTAAAAAAATAGCTTAACCGAACACGGAGATGTGCACGCGTGGACATCCTGCTGCACCGACGATTGCTGAGAGACTGAAGCGTGTGCTGTACATCGCTGCGGGGATACAGCACGGCCGGGTAGTACAGCCCCCCCCTTTCCAGCTCCCACTCCGCGCGTCTGCGTTTTCTTATCTGACAGTATCACGAAGCGACTCGATGGAAAGGGGCGTGGCTGTAGTACCCGGCCGTACCGTATCGCCGCAGCGAGGTACAGCACTCACGCCTCACACGCTTCAGTTTCTCGGCAACCGCCGGCGCAGCGGAATGTCTATGCGTTTACAGCTCCGTGGAGAGCTCTATTCCGTTTAGCTACTTTTTTTAGTAGTGGTGTTCACTATAGGGTTCTTGATTGTGTCTCAGTGGTGCTTTAGTGCTGTGACATGGGTGTCAAGTGTCTGTAAAGTGGAAATTAGGTCTACTTCCAACTCTTCTGAGCGATATCTGTGCAGAAAACTGGGTGAGTCTTGCATCACTTGTGTGTTGGGTTTGACATCCTATGTTTTTTAAAATAAATGAGAATTTTAATAACGTTGTATAGTAGACGAAAAGGATATTGTATAAAACCGAGAACCGGAGGCATGAGGACAGAGACGGATCTGAAAATTTTCAAACATTTTCTCTTGCAAGTCTGGATGAGATGACTGAATCAAGTTGTTGAAGTAACGTTGATTGCTATTGTAATTAATTATCTAGACATTAGTTTTCATACTATTAACCAAAATATACATATGTATATGATGGTAGCGATGTCAAAGATGTAAAGTTACTTACCTTCTTCATAGCGCAGTCACATTATGTGAACTTGTTGCTAGTGCGATTTTTTAGATTCGATACATTCAAACCATTTATATCGAACTATTAGAGCGTTTTATGTTATTGAAATGAGCCTCGTATGAACCGTTACTTCAATGCTCCTTTTTGTTAGGTTAATAACTGTGGCATGCTGGCGATTTTCGATTGTACAAATGAAGCCAGAATTTTGGAACGACTTAATTTTTCTTCAGCTGATACAATTAATCTTAACGGTTGAGGTTTTCTAGGAGTCTTCCTCGCCCAAGTGCGAATGCAGTCACTAGAAAACCATATTACTAATAAAGAACAGAGAAAATGAAAATCGTAGTTAATAAATATATTTATATAGTAAAACATTTTTTTTTCCAATTGTATTCAAAAAATATTTTATCCTATAAAACTGGGCATTTATAAAAGTGTTCAGAGACATTAACGTTCCGCCGCATAGACGCCAGTCGACGCAAAATGTAAATAACAGCTTTTTTTAGTTTTTTGGCAAACATTGCTACGCCTCAAATTTTATATATCTCCATTGGTATCCCCCAATATCTTACCCTAAGCTTCTTTTTTGTTTATAACATTCTAGCAAAATAGCAGAGGTAGCAAAATTGTCCGATGAGCTGGCAACGCTGCAGTCTAGGTGACAAGAATGACAATATCGTATGTCTATCGCGGGGTAACAACGGAGTCATTTAGTTTTCCAATCTTCATTTGCATTTTTCAAGCGGCTTGCAACGATTTCGAGAAAAATTTCGCTACAGATAGTCTTCTAGAGTGTAGTAGAGTATATTTCAATAGTTGTCTTGCGTGGCCATGATATCTTTACTTGGACCGATATATCACCTAAAAACCATTTATTCTGCTTGATAATGGTAGATGTATCATCTACATTATAATGGAATGAAAAATCTGATATCTGAAAGGTACTTTCAAAATATCATCTTGAGGAAACCAGTAAAAACTTATACCATCCAAAAAACAACCAAAACACTGGTAATGAATAATGTCAAGCGAAATATTTACTTCTATGATTGTGCGGTTGTGTGGAATCCAATGCAAAACGCAACGTTGCCATTTAACGCGTGTTCCAGGCAGTAGCTGATCCCATATGTTTATAATCATTGACGTTGCATGTTCTCAGTTCAGTATTTTGTATTAGAAGGGCAAACGACGGAATAATTAATTGATTATAGTACTTTCAACTATTGGGAACCCTTAATTTTGTTTCAATAACCAAATTTGATTGCAGGGCGATTGATAGAAGACAGTCCAGCCGAAAGGTGTGGAAGACTTAGAGTCGGTGACTACATAGTAGCAGTCAATCACATCGACATAATGCATTTGAGTCATCCCGACATCGTTAACTTGATCAAAGAATCTGGTTTATCTGTTACACTAACCATAGCCTCGAATCCAGATCTATGATCAAAGTTTTAGCGGACCTCGTTTCGCGTACAAACTAAATCAGAGAATATTCATTAAAAATCAAGATTAAAAGTTGGAATCATGAATTACGTACTTCATGAACAGACAAATACGCCAATTTTATTATCATTAGTTATTGTATTACAATTCCGGGTTTTACACTTTAAGACAGATTATTACGTGAAAATCTCACTTCTGACAAAATAATCTTTGCGAGCTGATGATTCAACATTAAGGATTTTTTCCCGAGTCCATCGTGCACAGTGCTGTACCGGGAACTGACTCACATTTTCGCGAAGAACGGGAATAGGGGAAGACAGATGTGACGTCATTCAGGTCTTATATCAATGCCATTTAAAAACAGACATCTCAACTCAAAATTTGTCTTCGCAGCGCCGAAAATTGAGTGAATCTTTTTGAGTGTTATTTGGGTTCCTCAAAATTGATGCTAATAAGTCTTAATAAGGTGTTGTCGTGAACTTTGTCCAACCATTCGTCTCTCCGGGGAGCATCAACTTTGAAATAAGTATCTCTGAAGGATGGTACTATTGTAGAGACTAAATCCGTTGAATCGAAGAAGAATTCGTGAAAGAGAAATAGTAAATCCTTTTAAAACGGACACGAGTTTAACAAATTCAACAAGGTTATGTTTGTATCCGCCAACAGAACTGTCAGTGCGCTTTGCCGAGCATGCGCCATCTAACCACTCCCGGTGTAACTTGGAACCGTCAAAACTTCGAGGAGAGGGGGTAATTCTATCTGTCCCCGCTTCCTGCTTTACGGGATCTTGCGAAAAAATCTTTTCTGTTTGAGTAACAAATCACAGGTAACTTACGACTGTTGAATAAAAATGTTATTCTTGATTTAGTTTGTATATATAACTAGTGAGATCTCTGTTGTATGTTGTATTTGTCATTTTAACAAATTTTATTGCATTTTATCCAAAATATTCATGTTTTGTATCACTGGCAGTTAGTTCCGGAGCATTGTTTATTGTATCTGTTCATTTTAATCTCATTTCGGTATTTTGTAGGAAAAAGCATGTCTGTGATTGGCGATATATTTTAATTTTCATGGTACATTTTTTAATGCTGCTAGTGCTAAATTTTATTTTTAGTTATATTATGGATAATTCAGTATGCCCAATATATATCGTGAACAAGTAAATATGAATAGTGTTACTGCCATATTAACACATAATGATACAAATAGTCGACAGCCTCGAATAATTATTGTTTAAATTTTTATATGTATAATCTATTCGTTAGATTTTATTATGTATATTTACTGTAATATTCGTGATATATACGTTGTTTTAGCTACTGCTGAATAAAAATAGCTCAAATATGGCTCTTATACGCAGTTATGAAGTAATTTTATATAGACAAGGAGAAAACCTCGCAATCCTGAGAAATTTTCCGGCTTGATGCAACTGAATAAAATTTTAGTAAAAACATCGTGATAAGCGTTTCAAATTCTTTCGCTTTTTTGTTTCCGATGCGATGAACCGATAAGGCGGATTATATCCGTTGTTGCCAAACACGAGCACGTAATATTATTATTGAGACAGGGCGGTACTCAAACATCTAACTGGCTATAACTTTGTTACTTTAATTTTACCAGAAAATGTTAAAATAAATGACTCAACTTCGACAACCCTGTATATATATATATATATATATATTCAAAAACAGATATTTAATGACAGCTCGATACACGATTTTGTCCATTTTCACAAAAAGTCACTCAAACGACTGTTCCATAACAACTGCGCGACCAAAATTTCTGGTGAGTATCGTATTCAATTCTTGATTATTTCATATTGAGAAAAATTTTTAAGCAGCTTGTGTAGGATATATGCCCTTATTAGTCCAGTCAATATTGATGACTAAAAAGTCAGTCATTCTAATGTTTTTTTCAAGTATTCATTGAAGTATTAGAGCTATCGTATCATTTCACATCATTGTTTTATCTCAAGTTATGTGAGAATTCCCTTATTTTATGCCATCTTATGTGCATTCTTTACCATTGCATAGTTTACGACAATTTTTATATTTATATTTCAATAAAATATCGCATTTGTGATATTTGAAATCTAGCAGCTATTTTTCTTTTCCCTATAAAAAAACTCTAAGGCTATAAAGTTATAACATCAGCGTCATAGAAACTTGTGATATTTACCGATGGGAAAAGTAAACATTATTTATGCCACTGAGTTCTCGCATGTTTAGATATTATATTCAGTTTCACATTCACTTTTTGCCAGACCATTTCGTTTGAAGAAAAATTGGTTTGAATATTTTAGATACCGTTATATAGAAAGTGGAATCTATTATACTTTGAAAATATACTGAACTTAGTGGCATTGAAAATGTTGAGGGTGTAATTTTAGCTCCCTGTAGCAGCATGTTCTGTTTGTTCAGTGGCAAGTAGACCACTTTTACTACACAGCTAAATCATCGTGGTGACTGGGCCTCCAGCTCTTTACAGTCTCAACCGGTAGATTCACCGTTTGCAGTGGTCGGTTCTAGTGGCAGATGCCTTTTCGACCTATCTTGATAATGGGACATTTTTTTCTACTTGGATTGTTTTTCAAAATCACCCTGTACGAATTGAGTTGTTTTCCAAGTGCATGTTTTTTTTGTAAAGTATGTATAGCTGTATCTTCCTGAAAGCATGTTATACGGGAATTTAAAAAACTTGAGTTACATATGTTTTTCCTATTTAACAAGCTTGACTGTGTCCGCTGATTTTGTACTATTTGTGATTTGTGGAGCAGTCAAGTCCGACACTGTATACAATAAACTTGAAACATTTACAGTATATGCTAGGAAATGTAATCTCATTTTTCTTTTCTGTGTAATGTACCATACTTGCATGTAATATTACGATAGACCTTTTTATATTTTATAATATTGTAAATTTATAATTTTATTATATTTATATTGAATATTTTTAAAGTAACCTGTATGTTAAAGACAAATAAACGCAAGAAATATTTAGGTTGTATTATTGAACGACTTCCAAAGATCATAGGACTTAAATAATCAGGAGGGGGCCAACTTTTTAACAAAAAACCACTGGTTTTCGACAAATCCGTGGTGGGGAATTTTCAAATGAACACCCTGTATAACATCTATGTTTACACTGCTTTCAAGCTATTTTTGTTACCTTAACCACATTAAATGAACTTGAAGATCTGAAAAACGTACTTACGTTTCCATTGTTACAAAATCAAAGAAAATACAGAAAACGAAAATACACCTTCCGCATATTTTCATTTTTTTTTTGTTGCCCATCCAATCACTTTTGTAAAATAAAACAGTTATTAGAATACAACCTTTTTATTTAAAGCAATAATAACATAAAAATAAAAGCCAATAAATTGTTTTAATATTTATTTATGGATTAAAACAATTTTTACAATTAAAAATAATACCTTTAGGTAAATAAATATATAAATATGAGCAAAAATAGATCAATCTAGACATATAAATATTTTTATCACTTATATAAAATCTATACAGGATATCTCTAAAACCACTGGAAAAATAATGCCATGAAATGTAGCAGATCTATCTCAAACCAATTCTCAAAAAATTGGTAGTTTACACTCAAGATAAATCTGTTTGAAGGTTGTAGCATTGGAATCCTTGTATAAATTTCACACTATGAAAAAAGATATTGAGAAGCTACATATTTATTCTCATTATATGCGATATAAAAAATTATAATGTTTCAACAAAAGAATTTGAAAGGTCATAATGCTACAACAAAATATATGAAGACATGTTACTGTCAATAGTTACAACTGCAAACTCAGAATACTGGATAGCTGAACTGTTGAAATACATACAAATCCATCACAAAATTGATCAATGCAGTTTTTCTTCCGGTGGATAACAAAGCAACCGTTTTACATTGGTGGTCAAAGTATTTTTCCCTTTTAGATTTCCACGTGTACTACAGAGAGAGAAGCGTGTTAGGAAGAGTACAAATAAGCCTCGGAGGAGCCACAGCCTCGCTCCGCGCCTGTTGTTGCGAGGCAACGTGGTGACGTCGCTTCCTAACACGCGTCTCTCTCTCAAACACATGGGGATCTAAAAGGGAAAACGAGTGAAACTATTTTACCCATCAAAAGAAGCGAATGGACTGTAGCACAGGATGGTAACAAATACCCTGTATATATTAAAAAGATATTCATATTAGAAATTCACCTAGAGAAGCCCCAAGGTCCACAAAGAACCTGAAGAGGCTTGTAGTTTATACTTCCTTAACCACCCAGCAATATAGTGGGCTATATCACTCAAGAGGTTGTTAAAAAGGGAATGTTTCAGGTAGATTCATGTAAATATAAGTTTAACCTTTGTCTCAACAGGTTGCATCCCCACGATGATATCAGTATTACAAAATTATTATATCAACAATAAAAATAATCGAGTATATGGTGTGGATACGACCTGTTCCAAGTACAGTGCTGAAAATAGTAAAGGCATTAAGTGAGTAAGCACCAAAATGTTATCAACACTTCGGATACCAAAGTATACCTTACATTATCACAGCATAGGAATCCATCCTTTTTTGTGTTAGAAATCCTAATTTATGTAAAACATTAATACTGAAATATTAATTTGTCAACATCAACAATTTCAACGATCCAATCATTAAAAGTACAAAATGTTTAATCAATATTACAAGTGTTAAGATTCTAACATCTATAGTATTTAACAGCTCTTACGCGTATTTTCAGTGTTTTATAAAGATTTTGTACAAATAAACCCATTCATTTATATTAAATTTGTCTTTGGTCACATATCTACTGCATACAATTTCGAACCAAGCGCCAATAAATGCATATCTGGTTGCCTACCTGGCAGACTTGAAAAAACCAAGAAGACTGGAAACAGGAGCGCAGGCTGTCTAAGGCAACACAATCGTATCGAGCCAATACTGTCAGACAGAGCGTGGCTCTCGGAAATGCAGTGCACGTAGAGCTTCCTTGCAAGTAACCTAAAATACGTTTAGCTGTAGTAGATAGCCAGATAGCCACTTTTGGCTTCACCCTCATTCTATGAGGTCACCCTCCAGTTTCTAGTCTTCTTAGACAAATCCTGCTATGAACAGAGCCGGCTTCAGGGCATCAACCAACACAAGAATTTTGAACCGCATATTTTTATACATCCCATGATTGAGTTTTAGTACCAGTAGGCTCTGGAATGATTCAGTAATTGAATTTATTGACCTAAAAATTCCGAAAAGATGCATTAGCGCTTGGTTCATTTTCTGTGTTAGCAGAATTATTAATGAACTAATTTTGATAGCGTTTTACACAAATCTACACTTAAGGCAAATGAAATAACCCTTTTCGAACTTTGGCAGTTCCAATCTCGAGATATATCTGTGAATTTTATTACAGTTCAATTTTTTCCACTCACATCGTGGATCTTTTAAATTCTGCGTGAAAAATTGATGAAGTCGAGATTAGAGCTTATGAAAGTATTACGGAATTGACAAAAATCGCTGGGTAAAGTTGAAAGCTAAATCAACAATTTGACACATGATTTGTATTAGGTGCTACAGAATTTTGTAAGGAAAATTTAAGAGTAGATCCGGTACGGGAATATACGAACAAAAATGTATAAAAAAAAGGAGCCTGGAAATTTACCGTTTTTTTAATACAGAGTGGTTAATGTTCAGTGAATAGAGTTCTTCAATATAACCATTAAAAAACTCCCAGTTCGATTACGATTTTTCAAACAGACATTTAGGCGAGATAATTTTTGGAGAGCGTTTTATATTAAATATAACCACCAACAAAAGTAACAGTAAGCAATGGAAATCCCAGCAAACGCATAGGACTCGAATACTTTGTGTCCTGGGACAAGAGATTCTGTTCTGTCAAGCAAATTTTGTCAATTCCGTAACAGTGCGCTAGCCGCTACCTGGTAGGAGATGGAAGTCAGACAGCCTATTGACCTAGAGCGATTTCTAGAGATAAAGTGGTACCCTAGACAGGCCCACCGATGTCGTACTGATAGCGCCATGTCAGGTAGTGTGCGGCCTCGGTCATCTGCGTGAGAGAGGAAGTTAGGTCGTGCAGATGTTTGCGGAAGTCCTGAGCGATTTGCTGGACCTTATCTTCCTTCACTGACGGTTCTTCAATGCCAGAATCATTGCTGCCGGACTCTGAGTCTGTGGAGTCGCCGTCACTCAGAGTTGAAGTTGAAGAGTTCGATGCTACGCTTATCGATGACGGTCTGCGGATATGACCTGCAAAGAAAACATAAAATAACTATTCAAGCCCAAACCCGCGGCTCCCCCGCGAAATGCAGAAAATACACATGTGTGGTTTTTCAGTAGAACTGGCTACTTGACTCTTATCTAATTTCTTAGAGTAAATGAATATTTCTTACAGTGTTTGCCTTAGGGAAACAAAATATATCGATTTTAATTTCTAAAAGCGCAGGATGGATATATGGGTCCAATTTAAAAAAGAATATTTTTTCATTTTTATTACGAAACGGTGAAAACACTATCGGCCATGATGTGACGTCATACAAAGTGTAAACAAAGAAACGTCATCCGTTCGTCACTCGTGGACAAAAGTTGTCTTGTTTAAAAGTTTTCAAAAAAGTCCTAGTCAACGTAAAAAGTTATCGTTTTCGCGTTTTATTGAAAAAAAAACAATTATGAGCGCTGGATTTCTAAAAGCAGGAAGGACAAATTTGCCGAAAATTGACACATTGATGGTTTGTAGTTTTTTTGCCGTCAACTCAGATTTCTGCTCTACTGAGCTGAGGAACATCAAGAAGTGTATGAAAGTTTCTGTGGCGGCTGCGTGTTTTGTTTGGTGATAAAGAAGCATCCAGTTTTCGTACATTTACGGTATCAGTTTAATGTTAAATTTCGTGATTGCTCAGAATACTTAGAGAAAACACATTTTCAAATTACGTTTTATGCTTTTTTTGGTCTGGAAAATATATAGTATTAATTTTTTTTGGTTTGATAGAAAAAATATTGACTATTCAAGTCCTACTTAACAAAGTGTCAACTAGCCTATTGACACTTGTTTCGATACATATAACAAACAAATTGGAAAATCATCCTATTTTTTGTTATATACCTTTTTCTGCATGATCATTTTCTCTTTGTATATATATATATATATATATATATATATATATATATATATATTGTTTTGAAACACCATTTGACTGCAACCTCAACGACGAGTAAGTTGTTTAACAATTAAATCTTTCCCGTATTGGTTGCTAGCATCATAATTATGTTTTCAGCTCCTGATGAAGGCTCCATAGAGAGTTGCCGAAAGCTCGAGATTACAGTTAAAAGAGTTAACTAATCTAGCAAAACTTGATTGTAGCGTTTTGTTTTTTGTATGCAAACGAACTTTTCTAAATAAAAGAGCCTTTAGCACAAACTGAATCTGTAGCGTACAAAGAAACAAAACAAAATATTATTCTGTCAACTTGGCATTGACGGATCCGTCAGAATTGTGTGTCCTTTGCCGATATGGGGAATTTTGAAATATTACTAGATAATCAGCTGTCATTCTACCATTATTTATACTCGTGAAACAGACTACGTATATATAAATGGTACCACGCAAAACTTGCATAGCCCAGGACCACCTGAGGTAGACATTCCCGCTCTCAAAAGGACATCCAGTCCTCCAGAACAACAAGAGAGTATGAGGTTATCTGTCGTTTCTTAAGTACGGGAAAAAAGCGAAAACCCACCCAGAACGGTTGCCGTAACACACCGATCAATTGATGTGAAATCTTCGACTAAAATATTGAAAATGCATTGTTATGGACCTGAAACGCGAGGAAAGTAAGTTTAGTAGAGATACATGTGAAGACTTGATGGAATACAACATGCATATTCAACACATAAATTAGTCATAGATGAGATAAGAATGCATCGTCATCAAGAGATTCAAGTGATTGTGTTTATTTATTTAACAGCTCGACATCAGGCCAGTAGCAAGTAGTACTCGTACTATGTATATTTCACAATGCAACGAACCCACTTTCTGCATGAAAAGAAAAATCTGCTATAACCGAAAATGGGCAGAAACATTATAGTAGAGTCTTTGTAGTGTTCCAAATTCGACCCTGACGATTGGGATTTCGGAAGTTCTGTATTGCAAAATATTTGGAGATATAAAACCGAATATTCACAAACCCGTTCTTATTATTTGTAGCGTTATTTGAGGTGTGGTTTCAAAATAAATTACACTAATATTGTCACTTGTTCTTTTTTACCAGGTGGCATAATTAGAATTACAAAGTGACGTTTCTTGTCGATTTTTTGAAAACATGTTTTTACTACCCACGCCTACTGGCATTATTATGTTTCTTTACTCATATGGCGAAGCCTATTGGTACTCATGATATCATATTACTGCTAAGCACCAAATCTCAAAAACGGAAAAAAAATCGCCCAATCATCTCATGTTCGATGATTTTCGAGATTACAATATTTCCTCGCCCAGTGACGTAGGAAGTAAAAGGCAAAGCGAGTATTGCATTTTTTGCCTGAATATTATTTTTGAGCATTCCTGAAGTAATGCTCTGACAATGACTGGACTATATCTAATGATATATCCAGAGGCAATAATTTCATAGGCACCCGGTATAACGCATGGTACTTTCTAACGGATATAGCAAGTGACTAAACGTTGAATTTAACAACACGACATACTTGTTAAGTATCAATAGCAAGTTTCATTATTTTATAACTTGTTGATGATATTTTAATATACCATGTTCATGTGTTTGTTAATTCTTGGGCGTTGTCAAAATCCATGGCCACCTCACAATTTGGAAAGTACTGTTCGGATTTGGAGGAAATTTTCACACAAGATTACTGCTAAGCCAAATTTTAGCACCAAATCTCAAAAACGAAAAAAAAAAAATAATCGTTCAAACATCCCATGTTCGATGATTTTCGCGATTACAATATTTCCTCGCCCAGTGACGTAGGAAGTAAAAAGCAAAGCGAGTATTGCATTTTTTTGCCTGAATATTATTTTTGAGCATTCCTGAAGTAATGCGCTGACAGCGACTGGACTATATCTAATGATATATCCAGAGGCAATAATTTCATCGGCACCCGGTATAACGCATGATACTTTCTAACGGATATAGCAAGTGTCTAAACAATACGACATACTTTTTAAATATCAATAACAAGTTTCATTATTTTACAACTTGTTAATGATATTTTAATATAGCATGTTCATGTTTTTGTTAATTCTTGGGCGTTGTCACATAAGCATTTTTATTGAATATATTAAAAAGCAACATCCAAAATCATCTCAGCCTCTTGCTGTTTTACCTGCTTTTCCGACTCTCCCACCCCCATCTCTGGAAAGTTCCCAAAAAAAAAAAAAATAACTAATGTGAAACAATCCCGGAAATTAGGGGGAACTTAAAACTCGTAAAGTGTCGAACATCAAAGTCATTAGATTTTGGGGTCGTTACAAGAGCTAAATAGGGGCATTTTTTTAATAATTTTAGAAGGAAAAAATTATACTTCTTGATTTTTCAAAACAGTTGAATAAACTGCTTTTTTGGGGTCACTCTTTTGCATTGAGATAATTTTTAATTTAATCTTAGGTGAAATTGAAAGTGTGTCCAAAGTTCCATTTTTTTACTCTATTACGAATGTTTCCAAGAACAGTAGACAACGAAATTATTCAAGCGCGGTAATTAAAATGATTTATACATTCCTGAATTTTCGACTGGGTAAAAGTCACGGCCAATTTTAAGAGTATTCTGTAAATTTTTTGAAAGTATAATGACGTGATTAACGGACAATGAGAACGATGTCTCGGCAATTTTAATATAATTCAATTGGAGTGGAAGGCGTCAAGTACATCAACTCGGCATTTCCTACGGATTTCCAAGTTAATATTAGATGATGTTGTCTGAGTAAGACAAAAGTGCAAAATGGAAGCCTACGAAACCCAAGATGTATCACGAATTGGCGAACTATTTGTAAGAGGTAGTTGACTAGTTGATGCTTGCTGACAAACAAAACAACGTTGTATGCGGTTGGTCATGGTTACAGAGAGGAAAGCAAGCAGTTCAACTTAAGCTGATGGAAGAATCTTTTCTACTAGTTTCATTGCTAATATATGATATTACGTATACGATAATGAATGACCTTAAATTAGGCATCTGCCTAAGCGGCTGTTTAGATATAAAAAACTTATTTGACCATTTTTTTTTCCATTTTGACATCTAGACCTACCATCACTGACCTCATTCGAGATCAATCACCCGTGTTTATGTTCGCACCGCCGTTGTTGTTACCTACTTCATCCTTAACCTTTATTTTGTCTAATGTGAGGAATAATTGGAACAATATCCTCGTTTAATAATAACCAAAAGTTCACTAGCACCAATTATTGCGTTGATCATAACAATCGATGTTTAAACCTCGACAAGGCTGGGTAAATTTATTTTGTTCCAAAATTTGTAAACATAGACAGTAAGATGATTATTATTCAGAATAATTGGAGTTGGTGAGTTTGAAAAAATTATTCAAGTATGTAGGTAGCCAGTCAAATCGTATTGGTCTGTTGCATGGGGTTTTTCCTGTTAACTTAGAGCAATGAAGTTCTTCAATCCGAATACGGTCTAAAGATCGTACACGACTAAGTGCTACATAAGCTTGTCAAGCAGCAAACAGTCGCGATCCTTGATAAATGACTGCATGATCGACTGCACAACCTTGCATCCTGTGGACGGTCAAAGCCCAACTCAGGATTAATGACAACATTCACAATGGACAAGGTGCAAATGCACTGCCTTGAAAAAGTATCTGCCTGCGTTGTGCGGTGCCAAGGACCCAAACCAACAAAGAGTAAGTCCGAAACTGCACGCATGCGTAGACCGCGCGCTAGCTCTATCTCTCTTACTCCCCTATAGAGGATCTATAAAAGAATTTATCAATCCTGGCGGTCCTTATAAGGAACTGTTATCAAATTATTGGATTGTCATCGGTCCTTGATACGTATGCGAAGTTTCGAATTAATCAAACTTCTGGAAATTGGTGAAAATTATGCTCAAAGATTCCATTACATACATACAGGCCAAGCTGATAAAAGCGTTTTAAAAATGACACATTTTTGTTTAGGCGTGGTATGAGCCTTTTGTCTGTCTGCCTTTGGATTGCGATAAACTTTGAAGAGCTGTAGCGCATTTTCAGTAAGGTTTACGAAGAAATGTTTTTCCTGGAGACTTGTAAAGAATGCAATAATAAATATTACGAAATGACAACGAACTGACTGAAGGTTGCAAACTTGAATTATGATATACCATACAACAAAACAATAAAAACAAGTACGACAACTCATAGCACGTAGTGACCCTCAAATATTGATGAGTTATCATCACTTTGGGCTCAGTATAAGCAATTCTCCAAGTAATGGGTTGTCCAATAGGGACGCGGGAAAGTAAACGTCAATTTGACATAGACGCCATCTTTGTTTTCTGTCACCGACATGTCATTTTGTTAGTTGAATGTTTACCATTGATCGCTATGGAGTCGTATTCGATTGAAGACCGCATTAAAGTTATTCAAGAGCACTACAAAAATGGTGCAAAAATAAAAAACACGTTTCGCGTGCTTCGTGAACATTTCGGTCGCAACAACCGCCCAAACGAAACAACCATCGGTCGTCTGGTGCGTAAATTCGAGGCAACAGGTTCTGTGGCAAATCTGCCAGGCTCTGGCCGGCCAAGCAGCGTTCACACACCGGAAAATATTGCTGTTGTGAAGGAGAGTGTGAGAGACGATCCGAAACAATCAACAACGCGTCGATCCCAAGAATTGGGCATTTCGAGAACCAGTTTGCTCCGCATTCTCCACAAGGATTTGAATGTACATACCTACAAGATCCAATTGACGCAAGAGCTGCGTCGGGCCGACCATTTTTCGCGCCGAACGTTCTCAGATTGGCTCCTTGAACACCGCCAAATTGATGCCAATTTTTCATCAAAAATCATGTTCAGCGACGAAGCGCATTTCACTTTGAATGGGAAGGTAAACAAGCAAAACTGCCGCATCTGGGCGAACGAAAATCTCCGTGAGTATCAAGAGCAGCCGATGCATCCTCAAAAAGTGACTGTGTGGTGTGCATTGTGGTCAAAAGGCATCATCGGACCTTACTTTTTCGAAAATGCGGCCGGGGACGCCGTTACCGTCAATTCTGAGCGATATCACGTGATGATAGAGGACTATTTTTTGCCGCAACTTGAAGGAATGGATATGGACGATGTTTATTTCCAACAAGACGGTGCAACATGCCACACAACCAACGTCAATATCCATCGATTGCAGTCCTTCTTCGGTGATCGCGTGATTTCGCGCAGAGGAAATGTGCCATGGCCACCAAGATCGTGCGATTTGACTCCCTTGGACTTCTTTTTATGGGGATATTTGGAAAGCAAAGTCCAGCCACCCTCCAAGAACTCAAAAACAACATCATTGCCGAGATAAATGCCATAGAACCGACCATGTTGCAAAATGTCATTGAAAATTTCGACCATCGCGTGGACGTCTGTAAATCCAGTCGTGGTGAACATTTGAGCGATATTATTTTTCGTACATAAATGGTATAAATGAACCTTCAAAATAAAGTACCCAACTTGATTTGAATATCAATCTTTCTTGTTTTAATATGCGTTTACTTTCCTGCATCCGTTTTGGACAACCCCATATAATTGATTAACTTTCTACGCATATCGTAGTAATGCAATTTTTCCGAGGTTTTTTTTTGTTCTATTATGCTTGAAAAGGAAGACAGTCGAATCAAAACATTTAATTAAAAAAACCGCACTGAAACGCACATACAGATACAAATAAACACATGTTAAACTCATGACACCTTTCGTTTTTGAATCGGGAATTACAAAAAAATGAGGCTGAGGATGAGACCATTTGAATCCAATTTCACCGGGCTATACATACGAGTGTATCATGTCCCGTTTTGGGTGACAGTATAATTAGCGTGTTCCAAAATCGAAGTAATGCTTCTTTCTGCCCGTGAAATTTCCAGTGAGGAGACAGGTTAAGCACCTTATTATTACTTTCTTTTCACTTTCATCTACTGTCCTCTATATACAACTGTAGATTAAGCACTTTGAATATTGGCGACATATCGACATCGTGCAAAAGATGAATGGAACACTCACTATCTTATCTCAAATAGTTTGTCAACTGTCCTGAAGCAGTGGCTTACGCATAGTCTTTTTAGAAGAGAGACAATGTGCAGGATTATGAATTTATTTCACTTTAAATAACTATTATAAGTTTAAACTAAACATGCTGTTCTCGTCCGTCCGACCACGGACAGCTGTGTCGTACTTTTTGGCTACTCATCAGAGCGGTCTCGGCTTGGTCTCTCGGACAACGAACGAAATCTTAGCAACCATACACTATCATAAGTGCGAGATCTAACTAATATAATATCTAACTAATTATCTGGATAAAAAACATGTGTACTACACATTTCTGCCCCTAGAGGCGTACAGCGCAACTCATCACCTGTTCAGTGCCACTTGAGTTGTCGATCTGGCGTGTTTCGTTCCTCTGTAATCATTATTTTTGCTAGAGCTGTTTCGTTTTTTACGATTTCAAGTTCCAGTGAGCAACGTGCAGCTGTGAAATAGCTAAATAGCTTTTAAAAAATACTTCCGTTTTTTTTGAAGTTGAGTCATTAATTTTCAGATAATGATTGTAGAAGGAAGATAAACCAAAATATGTGTTTTTTACCTTGTTTTATAAAGTATCCTCCCGACAAGTATTTCAGTGCGGACCTGTATTTGATCGTGAGGTCTTGGAGCACCGGAATGCAGTCCTCTGTGAGGTCTTAAGTCACCTGATTCACGAGCCCGTTGTACTACATTAACAAAGGCACGAGGGGTTGGTTGCACTCGATTGGGAAACCGATCCGCATAAATATGTGCCATTTTTTATTTCGTTTGAGCCACGCAGCAATCACCACTATTCACTCACGCGTTACCGACTGTCACGGACTGAATAAAAACATCGTGATCAGCGTTTCAAATTCTTTCGCTTTTTTGTTTCCGATGCGATGAACCGATAAGGCGGAGTATATCCGTTGTCGCCAAACACGAGCACATAATATTATTATTGAGACAGGGCGGTACCCAAACTTCTAAAGGGCTATAACTTTGTTACTTTAATTTTATCACAAAAATGTTAAAGGAAAAAAACATTTCTTTTGATCAGATCTACTCACTGTTAAAATAAATGACTCAACTTCGAAGTGTATAGTGCTTTTCAAAAGAGACTACTACTACTTATTTTTTGAGAGATCAAGTCAGAAAGCTGAAATTTAGGATAATGAAAATGATGAATGAATACCATATTTAAGCGTAAACGTTGCAGTTACAAATTTCAAGAAGGCTTTGAAAAGATATGAAGTTCAAGTCAAAAATATATACCCAAAAGGGATGTGCTATAATAATAAAATACCCTTTCTACAAATTATTTCTCTGGGCAAAATCCGCATCGGAGAAAAGCATAATGATTCTGCTAAAGATAACGATTGTTTGATTCAAAATAAAATGAATTGAATATAAAATTATTTGTATGGAGCAACCATCTAATGACTGGACTATATACTAAATGAATTCAATGAAATGCAATCAATGAGAACAGCTTAATATATTTACGATAACGATAATGATGGACATCGTGCGATCATATCATACAATAGATTATTAACTTGATCGATTCAGAAAATTATCATGCTATTTCAACATTTTCTCGAGAACTGTTAAGTTAAATTGAATATTTTAAGAATCATGTCAAGTAAAAACAATCACAGCCTATATTACAAATTAAATATGAAATTCAAATACGTTAGGTATTTGTCATTCTAGCGGCCTATTCTCTAGAAAATTCTTAGTTATGCTATACGTGTATGATATAAGGTCGGAAAATGGCGTCAAGTAGGTTGAATCTGCACTGTCAAAGGATTACGTTCAAGTCAGTCAAACAGGCCCATGAAATTAGTCCATACACATTCTTTCTAGTACGAGCAGAACAACCAAGCAGACAGTTAAGCCCAGATCATTTTGTTTTATTGTGATTACAATACTTCCTCGCCGGTAGGAGTGAGAGGTAAAATGACAGAAAGACCCCTACGTCTTCTTTCTTATAAATGATCGATAATTAAAGCTAAACTTTTAACCCTAGCATATTAACTAGATTGTCGTATCTCTATTAGTTTTCGTACGTTTAGTGCCGGACCTCTATACACTTCCTACGGTAACGTCAATTACAGAACTAAAAATTTGGCAACAAAATAGTATTTAGATGTTTGGTGGTAGCATTTTTGCAATCAAAACAATATCGACACGTCAAGTAGCCGAGATGCAAAGTATTCACAAAATCAATTATAAATAAACATATTGTTACACCCTGTATAGTGTGTTAGGCCATAGTTTGAGTTGTTGCGTCCTAAAACAGTCATAGCCTGCTGGTCTTCTTCTCTCAAGCCCATCCACAGAGATCGGTTTGTCACTGAATTCCTGCATGTAGAGTACTGTGATCAGCAAAGCTGTGAATCGGATTCATCCTATAGGAAAGGAGGGCAGTAGATGTTCTACGCGGGAACCTGACCGCACGCGAACACAACAACACCGATAAGGTCGACCCGTGTTAACATGAAGAGGAGAACCCGTCAATTACGACGGACATCTTGCAGCCATATGCAAAGCTTCTCCAGGCCTTAGGATGGAAGTTTGCATAAGAGGGCAGCATGCCGCAGCTGATCCAACGCTTTCGTGATATCAAGAGCACAGACATGAGCCCTAGCACATTCAGTTCAACTAAGATCTTACCTTTAACCTGAGTGGATTCTGTAGTTGCAGTAGTTTTAGGTGCAGGTTTCGGTGTGTCCTCGATCTGTCCCCATAGCAAGTTGTCCTTGGCACTGTTGAGCATGTTGTAGATATGGAACAAATCCGACGAATGAAACGTGGGAAGCACCATGGGATGTTTGCACTTTGTGTTCTGTGTCTTCTGTGCTGGGTCATGTTCATCTCCGACCTTTTGATCCATCAGACGGCACGGCACCAGGATGGTCTCGTCCATTTTGTTCACCGATTTCACGAAACGCTCCATCACTGTTAGAATGCTTTGCTGGGAGAACTCTGCATCCTCATTCAACGCGATGCGTCGAATGCTGGTCCTGAAACAAAAAGAGACAGCACTTAAGTTGCATCCAAAAATATACTGAAACAGTGCTTCTCCAAAAAGTTCTGACTATTTCTTCAAACGGATGAATGGCAGAATAAAGGAACTATTAATAAAAATTATCTTGTATTCACACTCTAGACATAATGAATATACAGGGTGGTCCATAAGTCCTTTGAAATTTCAAATTTGAATAAAATTTAACGGGTGAGCGTGAGCGGCGCGGGCGAGGTGGGGGCAGTATCTTCAGTGTCTGGGAATTCAGTTGCCATGGAGTGTTTCACTGGAGCGGATCGTGCTTTTTGTGTGCGCGCGTTTTATCAAAATAATGATTCGGCAACCATTGCGCGGCGTAAATATCGAGAATACCACAATTTACACAATTTTACAAAGTGTCCAACAGCTCAAACGATTAAGAACTGGGTTGCTAAGTTCGAAGAGACTGGTTCGACGTTAGATAAACAGCGGTGGGGTCGACCAAGGACAACTCGTATTGAAGAAAACAACATTGTGGCACAGTCTGTTCGTCAAAATCCTACCCAGTCTACTCGTAAGCGTTCCAGTGCACTAAACGTACCCAAAACATCTTTACAGCGGATTTTAAGGAAAGATTTACGTCTGCACGCTTACAAAATTCAGTTAGTGCAGGAATTAAAAGATAATGACGCTATTCAGAGACTAAACTTTGCGAATGAAATATTAAATCGATTTTCTTCGCTCAATAATGTGTTGTTCTCGGACGAGGCTCACTTCCATTCAAACGGACATGTAAATAAACAAAATTGCAGTTATTGGAGCCCCCAAAATCCAAGGCGTAAGCATCAGAAGCCCTTACACAGCCCTAAAGTTACAGTTTGGGCTGCTATGTCAGCGCATGGCATCGTAGGCCCTTATTTTTTTGAGGACGACAGAGGTCGCGCATTAACTGTTACTTCGGAGCGGTATGTAGCAATGATAGAAGAGTTTTTGACACCAGCGTTGCAGAATTTTCCAGGCTATAATACGCTGACCTGGTTTCAACAGGACGGAGCAACTGCCCACACCTCCAACACTTCTATGCCCATCGTCTGTCAACTTTTTCCCAGCAAAGTAATTTCTCGAAGAGGATACATTTCCTGGCCACCACGTAGTCCAGATTTGACCCCAATGGACTTCTTTTTATAGGGCTACCTCAAGAGTAAAGTGTACGACACCACTCCGCGATCAGTTGATGTCCTGAAAGAAAATATCCGAAGAGAAAAGGCAATCATTACAGTGTTGACTTGCCGCGCAGTCATCGACAATTTTAGACGTCGTTTATATGAGTGCCGTGATCGTAATGGATTATATTTAGACGATGTGATTTTTAAAACATAATTCCCATTCAATAAAGATGATAACAAAATATAATAATTCTTCATAATGTAACTAGTTTGGTTTTATTCCTTTTTTCCAGCTCAAAGGACTTATGGGCCACCCTGTATTAGATCAGTTCTTCACAACGTATTAAATGCCAATTGTAGCTACAAGAAAAATCACTTTTAGTCATATTAGACGAAAAGTTTGCGAAATAACTGTAAAGTCTGGTTTTATTGCTGCAAGTTGTTCAAGGGGGTATTCAAAACATGGACGCATAAAATGGGTACACTAAGTTTTGTGGGAAAACTTTTTATTTGACAACAAAGAATGAGAAAACGTTTTTCCTTATATACGATTTTTAGGTATTTATGAGACCACACGTAAAAAGATCCAACTAAAAGCAAAAAAGTTATGGCTGAAAACCAAGACAAACTGCAGGTTTTCGCAGTTGTTGGTAATGCGACGATGGTTTCTCGCAGATATTTGAAATTCTTCATAATCGTAGGATTCGTACTTCTAAATAACCACAACAAAATTAAGAGTTTTTGAGAATTTCTAATTATTTATCCCACGACACCTGTTTTCCGGCCATCACTACTACTTTATTGATCAATATACACTAGTTTACCTTGCCTATATGAATCGCAAACCATTCCGGAAGATGAATGTTATTTTTATGCAAAAAAGGACGGATTACGTTTTTTCTTCTAAAAAATTAAAACATTTCGTATTTGTGAGTACTTCGCAACAAAAGATGTTAGACACATCCATAACCTTTGTTTTTCGCATAAAAATAAGATTTATCTATCCGGAATGGGTTGCGATGCATATCGGCAAGGTAAACTACTGTATTTTGCAATAAAACGCCCTTTAAACTAACCCTGTATATTGTTCAATAAACTAGTAGAGATGGCCGGAAAGCAGGTGTTTCGGGATAAGCAATTAGGAAATCTCAAAAAACTACTTGACCAATAAACTCCAGTTTTGTTGTTATTTAGAAGTATGAATTCTACGGATTTGAAGAAAACCAGACTTTACCATTATTTCGGGGAACAGAATTTTTGTAGTACATTTATTATCACTGGGTGCTTTTTTTCTATGTTAGAAAATATTTTAACGTACGAGTGACAGTTATTTCAAACGTAGTTGTTTCTGAAAAGAAGACTTCCATATTTTAGGACACCCTGTATAATTAATTGTATGGAATGGGCACACCTAATAGGACACTTCAGTCATTTAAGAGGTTGTATAAGGGCTGCAGGTAACAGTTATAAAACAAAAGTGTAAGCCTCTTGCAGCCGCTATAGGACATTTGCGTCAGTGAAAGATTCAGTTTTTGTCAACTATACAACTATTCTGTTACGTGATTCTACTTAATTGCAACCAAACTATTTCTTATGTATTGTATAGACGAAGTGAAGAATATATAACTAACACATTACAGTCATCTTGTTTACTTACATATCGGCCATTGTGAATTTCATACACAGGTATATGATAAACTTCTACACTGTGATATAGGGCTATTGAATTACTTGCGCAGCAAATTTTATTGTGACTATCGTGCAAATTAGTTGCCCAATTTCTACGGGCTTCGTATTTGATTCATATTTTGACAATGATCAAAAGCGTGTCTAGATTTTTAAGATGGAAAACTGAACTTATCTGCGTTAAATCTTCCACAAATCCTATATTTAGACACAATTACACTAATGTTTATCACGTTATATCTGTAATTTCGAACTGAAACATAATTATTTAATATTAAATAGAGGAATAAATGTTTGCCCAATATGGCGGGTGGTTGTGTACAATCATGGCATCGTCCATGTTGTCTTTAGGTTATTAGAATATTTTGGTGTTGCCAGCAGGTGTTATACAACAATTTGACAAATGTCTGAAATGAAATACCGACAGAGTCGAATGATTTACCCAGAATTTGTACCAGATCTATATCTTCTGTTTGAACAGTTGATAAAACCTTTTGAACCAATATGCATGCGTTGTTTGTCTTAAAACATTGGTTATGGCATTTTAACAAAAATATGACGGCAGAAAGTTAGGTTATGGTGAAGTTGTTTACCAACATATTTAGCATAATATGTACAGTCTTTAACAGTTACTAAACAACAGTTGTATAAGTGCTTCCGTTGGGAGCAATTTGTTGGCTAACGTAGTAAATTGCACAGCAAAACAACAAGGCTCGGGTTTGTTTTATAAACGTTACCATGGATGCCACAACACAAACATTTTGACTAACTTGCAAATATGCCGTATAAAATAGTTGTATAAACGTTTATGCAACAGTTAAAAATTTGCCGTATAAGGTGTTGTATAACTATGCTATAAGAATATTTTAAACAGCTCATTTTAGAGCTAATATGTTGCAGAAAGCAAATTTGCATTTCCACAAAACATTAAACGAGCATTTTGGTGTTCAGGCAACAACAATAGAGAGCTTTATGGCTTAACAGTTCTTTTACCAAAAGCTTATACCACTACTTTGCTAGTTGGGTGATAAAGAGTAGCTCATTTTTTTGTGAATCGGTCACCGGACGCCTATGAGTGGATGTTATTAATATTCCTTCACCTAGTGATTGCAAAAGCGACGTGTGCCGAAGTGATGAATTAAATTTGTTGTTGTATATGACGAGAGTTAAAACATTTTTTTTTCAACATTCACCTTGAAACTAAACCGTAGTGTGTCTACTTTACATAGAAGTCCGAGTAATGCTTTGCGTAATTTGACCATTGCATTAAAATCAGTACGTTTGTTTTCACATTCAACCTCATGCGACTTATTGGTTATGGAGGTCTTCAGTTACCTCTTAGTCACTTTGGTCCAAAAGAACATACCTCGATGTCACGTCATTCAATTTTTATTTCATCACCCGCGACTTCGTATGTTTAAAAAAAAAACCATTTAAACTGGGTGTTCGGATTTATGTCACTTAGTATACAACTACAAATAAAGTCAGGGAAAAATTAAAACAATTTCAGAAAAATTTGGGTTTTTCCGTCTCTAGCAGTTCTTTGAATTATTTAAGCGGCATTTAGTTGGTTACTTGAATACGCCACTTTGATCCCATTTAAGCGACTCCGTATCCGAATTTACGTAAGTTTTTTAATGATTTCAGCATGACTAATCAAAATTAATAGGAGAAATATGGATGGCAACATCGAGCATGTTTTAGAAAGCGACTAGTGAAGTATTATGAAGCATTGGAAATATCAACTACAAAACTTCATCAAAAGTATCGCGGTTATTGTTTTGTTAAAAGAACATTTACAAAATGTTTAAGTTTAAATCACCTACCCAATAGTATCGGTGACATCTTGCAAGTACCGCATGATTTATCTGTATACCTCTCACGACGAACCACTTATCACTCACTCTCAAGCACCAAGCTTAAAATAGGCAGAAGTCTGCCTCTACCCATTCATTTATACCTGATGACTCCAATAAAAATAATAATAATGCTTTTTACAACGTACCCGATAAGCAAATTGTCTATTGAACGAAAATGTTATGGCTATGTTCAGTGCTAAGTTGGCTATTGATGAATTACGTTTTCGCATTGTTCACTTTAAAAAATCCACGAAGCTATTTTTGTCGATTTTTATCAACGCGTTATCGCAGACCTGCGTAAAGGTACAATGAAAACCTAGCATTAGCTAGCACTAGCACTAGTGTACACAAGTCCCATTAACACTGTAGAGGAATTAAGAGAAGGAATAGTTGCAGCTTGTGATAGAATAAAAAACACTCCAGGGATATTTCAACGAGCGCGCAATTCCATGAGACGGAGGGCGGAAGCATGCATACTAAGTGAAGGGGGCCATTTTCAACAAATTTTCATTACCCCTAATGTGCTTAATTTTTCCAATTAAATTAGTTAAAAAGTTAGACAATACAAGGGTTTTTATTTTTTTATTCAAAAATGGCGCATCGAAGGAAAGCAACTCAAGAGAGATCATTTGTTTTAAATTGAACGGGGAATTCAAAAATAATTTTTATTTGGAAAAAAATATCGAAGTCAATACCCGTACGCATGCCACTGTTAAAGTTAAAAATTATTTTTGCATTGAAAAATATGCAACTTTATTAACTTTCACTACGTACTAAATATAAATTAATTAATTTCCATTTTTTCCTAAAACTTCAACACGCCGAGTTTTTGTAAGGAAACATTTTTGGACCATAGTTTATAAAGCAAACTAACATTAATTTATCATGTAGATTCACACCCTCAAATATTCGCATATCATTAAGGAACACCCTGTATACTTGAAATAAGATAAAACTTTGAACTCCTCAGCACTACATAACTTTGAAGGGGAGGAAAATCTAGAATAAAAAGACAGCTATCACGCGTGGAAATGCTTATGTGTATGCATAATTACAATTTACTTTTTCGACATTTAAATCTAAACATTTAACCCTAGCATATTAACGCCAAAAAAGTAAAAAGATTGTCGTATCTCTAATAATTTTCGTACGCTTAGTGAAAACGTTGCCGGGCCTCTATACACTTCCTGCGGCAATGTCAAATACAAAATTAAAAATTTTTGCAACAAAATAGTATTTAGATGTTCTGTGGTAGCATTTCTCAATAAAAACAATATCACTTATCAGGTAAACGAAATTAGAAAAACTGGGAATCTCAAGATAATCGTTTTTTTATACCGAAGCAGCTGCGCGTGCAAAAGCCTAAAAACCAGGGCACCGCGGGAGTTACGAGAAGCTCAACCTCTTCTTCAGGCGCCACAAATTATATTTCAACAGTTTTTGCAATATTTCTCCTAGCAATCAAAATCAATGTTACTCCAAGAAAGTTTTTGAGGGGATGTAAATTTTTTGAAATTTAGAGAATACTTTTGCTTTTCAAGTACAGAAAAAGCGTTTATTATTATATGGTTGAAGCATATCGTGTTAAATGTTGTTCAAACGTACCCGATATCGGTGGTGACGTCCTCCAAATATCGCATTTTGATAAGAGTATCCACAAAAATGAGCACTTGTAACACACTCAAGCACGTCAGACGACTTAATAGGCAGAAACCAAGCAAACACCAAATTATTTATACCTGATCCACCGGCTAAAAAAATCCCACTCTTCAGAACACCGCTAAATTGCTAATTTTCATAATGAACCAACATTAACCACTCGATAAATGCTAAATTAACAAACACCTTCTTAATGACGTAGATAAGCTAGTTTTGCTTAGAAGGTTGTTAAAAAAATCGGGGGATTCCATTTGTCCGGTACGGTCAAAGTTTCAAGACATTTCTAGATAATGGGATGACTAGATTTATGAATATCTCTTTATATGAATTTTAGATCTTCAGGAGTCATCGTCTTTTGAATATCAATGGAAGAAAAATACTATATGTTTATGCGGTAGTTACGGAGATTTTTTGTATAAACTGATATGTACTGTATCATTAGTAGTCATGGCATACTACCGTATAATTTTATCTATCTATTCTAATAGTATCAGGTCCCGTCCATTTTTTTTCTAATGAAGTCTGTTGGGATTTTTTCATACCTAAGCAGCCGCATAGGCAAAAGCATAAATTTCAAGGCCCCGCAGCTGCTATGAGGAGCTTTAAGACGAGTTTTGAACTGCCTAAGAGAACTAGGAAAACCCTTCTCTACTGGTAGCTCGCAAAGGCAATTCTGGTGGCTCACAACATATACTAAGTGACATATAAATCCGAACACCCAGTTTAAATAGTTTTATTTTAATAAAATTTTGTATAAGTACTTAATGAAGCGTAATAAGTAAATGATAAAAATTTCAAAATGATTGCACTGCTTTAAAGCCCTTTGACCTTTAATAATGTGTGGATGCACCCTGATGTGCTACGCATTCTCCAACGCGCCTAGGCATGATTCTGTTCAGGTGGTCAATGTCCTCCTGTGGTATCTCATTCCAGGCAACCACCAACTCCTCTCGAAGTGCTTCTAGAGTCTGAGGAGGACGTTGCAAATTGAGCAATCTCCTACCCATCATATCCCACACGTGCTCAATTGGGGATAAGTCGGGAGATCTTGGTGGCCATGGTAACAATGTGACATCATTATGTTAAAAGAAGTCTATTGTGACTCTTGCAACATGTGGTCGGGCATTATCTTGTTGGAAAGTTGGATCTGCCAGGGTGTCAAGATAGGGTAAAAGATGGGGTTCTAGAACTTCGTGGATATAACGCTGCGCGTTCATGTTACCTCTGATGAAGATTAAAGGTGACCTGGAACCATAAGCTATAGCACCCCATACCATAACTACAACAGTGTGATGAACATGTCTTTCAACAAAAAACTGTGGATTCCTCCTTTCACCACGTCGCCTTCTAATCCTGGCACGACCATCGTGCATGCCTAAACAAAATCGAGACTCGTCACTAAAGACAATACTGTTCCATTCCTGATCCCAGAGTGACCGTTGTCTGCACCACTCAAGGCGATTACGTCGGTGTTCTCGAGTTAAAGGGAGGACCCAGTGTGGCCGGTATGAAAACAAGCCAAAACTTCTCATTCGTCGGTAAACACTTCGCATGCCAATAGGTCTTCCGTGTTCTGCAAACCATTCATTTGCAATGGACCTGGTAGTGGAGAAACGGCCCCTTAAGGCCAATAATCTTAGGCGGCGATCTTCACGGTCTGTTGTTCTACGGCGGCGTCCAGTGCCCCTTGCTCTTTGCGTACGGCCTTCTCGAAGCCATGCCTGACAACACCTAACCACAGTGTCTACACTTCTTTGCAGTCTAACTGCAATTGCCCGAAAAGAAAGTCCAGCTTCCCGAAGTCCCACTATACGGCCCCTATCAAACTCACTAAGTTGACGAAATCGTACAGGTCTCCGTACTCTAGGCATCGTAACCGATCGTAAAGGATGTCAAGAACCAAAATCCGCCAACGTTGATTCTTTACTGCGGCTGAATTATTCATTTTTAGAGCGTTAGTGAATTAAAAAAAGCAGTATAAAAACCGGAATGTCCAACTGATAAGGCTGAAATTTTTTTCACTTGTTATTTACAGTAAGATAAATACATTCACCAACTTTTATTAAAATAAAACTATTTAAACTGGGTGTTCGGATGTATATGTCACTTAGTATATTTTGAAAAGGTATAAAAATCATAGAAGCTTTCGTAAATATTTTAATTCTCATAATAAACACAAGCAGCGGCAACACCGCGGTGAGTGATCTGTTCGAGAACGATCTCGATTTGAACGGAATAAATACGCAAGGTTTGAAACTGAACGACACAAGGTCCAGCGATTGGGATAGAGTTGGCCTGCAATTAAAAACATTACGAGCAGTAGTAAGAAGATAAATCATACCAATTCCATTCGGAATGGAAAAAACAATATTTCTTTCCAGAAGTTAAAGGTAAAAATGTATGTTGAATGTTTTCTGATATAAAAACGTTTATCAAAAAGCTGGAGTTTTGGGAACAAAACTTAATCGATGGCGATACCAGGCATTTTCCTGTTCTTTCAGAAAAGATATCTCAAAGTCCATGACTGTAAATATCATGTAGAAATAGTCTCTAATTTGAAGGATAACTTCAAAAATCTTTTCAAGGATTTCAACGAAATTGCTAGAGTTTCACCCTTCATGGAAATTGATATCCAACAGTTTGCAACTTCTGTTACGCAGGATTTTAGCGAAGGCATCGCTGCGACAGAAATGTAAGTGATTGCGTTTCAAAATGATTTAGCTTTAAAATCATTAATCGCAAATACAAAATGTTGCCTTCAAAGTGAAAGCCTTATTTAGTTCAACCTATTTGTGTGATTTTTTATAATTATATTCCAAACATTAGAAAAGATCATCATTTAGTTAGTATATTTTTGCAGCTAGAGGAAGGCAATAAATACAGGGTGACTTCGAAGTTGAGTCATTTATTTTAACAGTGAGTAGATCTGATCAAAAGAAATGTTTTTTCCTTTAACATTTTTCTGGTAAAATTAAAGTAACAAAGTTATAGCCCTTTAGAAGTTTGAGTACCGTCCTGTCTCAATAATAATATTATGTGCTCGTGTTTGGCAACAACGGATATAATCCGCCGTATCGGTTCATCGCATCGGAAACAAAAAAGCGAAAGAATTTGGAACGATGTTTTTACAATTATTTCATTCATTTGTATACAGTCAGTGTCAGTGAATAGTGGTATCTGTTGCGTGGCTCAAACGAAATAAAAAATGGCACATGTTTATGCGGATCGGTTTCCCAATCGAGTGCAACCAACCCCTCGTGTCTTTGTTAATGTAGTACAACGGGCTCGTGAATCACGTGACTTAAGACCTCACAGGGGACCTCACGATCAAATACAGGTCCGCACTGAAATACTTGTCGGGAGGATACTTTATAAAACAAGGCAAACATTTTTTTTTATTTTTACACACATATTTTGGTTTATCTTCCTTCTACAATCATTATCTGAAAATTAATGACTCAACTTCAAAGTCATAAGTAAAGTATATAGTCCGGATTGATATCAGTTTAACAAAATCAGTACTGGGATAGCGTTGAGATTCTGAACTACTGACCAACCGAAACAACTGAAAAGATGACGATATATCGATGTTTTTAAAACATCGATTTGCCACCGGTGGTCATATTTGTATGCATTATTATACTTTACCACAGAATGTTTAGAATTTTTAGAATCTCGTACAAATGTGTACGAGATTTGTGCTAATCTAGTACCTCGTACAGAAACTTATAATCTCGCAAATGTAAAAGATTTCACAACATCCATAGCAAGAGAAAAATTCTCTTGGGATGGGATTCGAATCCGCGCAGCTGATTAGTACATCCATAACGTATAGCGCTACGTCACCACCGAGGGTCTATCTTCAATCCTTTCTTCCAGTCTCCTGGAGTTCTAAGTTACGTGTATATGACATCCAATATTCTACAAATTTCGTATCTATCGAACTGAATAAATTTTAATTCATGCATATTTTATTAAACTCATGGTTATTGGTTAGCCTTGCTCTCAAAAAATCTTCATTGTTTTCGTATATGTGCTGAATAACAACGTCAGATATCTGTCTCAAAAAGCCAATTTTTGCTTATTGTAACATCAAAACAATGTGTTATATTCTGAAAAAATGGGTTATTGAGCAACGTATTTACCATTTGAAGTTGTTTAGTATAGGTGTACTTCACCTTGAGTTTATGAAATCAGTGCATTTCTATTCCAATCGAGTTTTGACTCTTTATACTGAACGTATTCCATGGTTATTTTATTTGGCATTTGAAGGCTCCTCCATTTTTTTACAAACTTTTACTTGACTTCACGTGTTTGTTGGTGTGGTGTGTGAAATTTTTTACGACCATTTGGTTTGAATGACAATACAAAACTAATTGACTGCCGCCATTTTGAATCCAATATAGGGGATGCTACAAAATGGCGATCTACATTTTTCATAGTCACCCTTGTGATATGGGTATCAAGTTAAAGGGCTGCATGAGAGAAAAGCAATAAGCAAAGTGACGTAATTCGAAATCCAGTAATAGGCGGGTTTGCCATTTTTTGATTTTTACTCAAATCGAGAGATTTTGTTATTAAAAAACGCGAGCAAAAAATATTGATATTTGCGTCACGCGTCGATCCCTGATTTTAAAATGCTTCCAGTCGACGTAAATATTAATATTTTGCACTCAAATTTCTTTGACCGTTTTTTAATAACAAAATCCCTCGATTTTAATTAAAATAAGAGAAATACGAAAAATGTCGAACCTTCCTATTGTTTTTGCAAAAATTCACATCGCACTTTTTGCAAAAACAGTTTATATCGCCCATATCCTTATGGTTGATGTTTTTGAGTGAAATTTGCATCAAATTATAATTTTCATCTAAATTTTCCGTGATCTGGTAAATAAACATTTAATTATGAGGACAGTTTCGGAAAATATTTCATATATCAAATCATCGCTTTTTCAGGATTTGCTTATTTTTCTCAAGAAATGGGAATTCCAGCACATTGAAACGAACTACTTTTGCTAGAATGGTAAGCATGTTTGATACTTGTTATGATATTTTAAGCGGAATTTAATAACCAGTAATGATCTGGTAATATTATGGAAAGCTACCGTCGATATGGAATTGGAACAAAGACGATTTACCAGTGGAAATAGTCATCGTGGTGGAATATTACTAGGATCAAAAATTTCCTAAATTCTAGAGCGATGCACTCAGGTCTATTCAAGGAATATTGTGAATTAAACCGAAATACATTTTCTGGAAGATACATAAGTATCAAAATGTTTCACTTGGGGCGTTCAGAGTTTCTCGTACAACCCACAATAGCCAATTTTTAATCCCTGCATTTTTTTCCTGAAAATAATCAGGATCATCCAAAAAATATAATCTTTAATATTATACAGGGTGTTTCAGTTTATTGTTGCATAACTTTAAGATTCGATAGAACTTTTAAAATTATTGCATAAAGTCTAAATAAACATGGGTCGAAAAATGCGTGGCTTCCGAAATATAGGGTGTTTAAATTTACTTTTTAAAATAGTTTTTTTAAATATTTCGAACAATATTTGATGTATAACAGTGAAAATGGGTATACAAGGGTTTTTTGGTACGACAAAACGAACAATGGGCATAGTTTTACTGTAGCCGCTAGAGGGCGCTCTCTACTGTAGCTGTAGTGTATTAAAATGATCGAAAATTTTTTCTTAGTGCAATTTTTTGCTTTTTGAATAAAAAAACTGATATGAACTGATTCAGTCCGGAAATGCCCCATTTCCGAGATATTGCCAGAAATTCTATTCATTAAAAAACTACTAATGGAATATTTTCAAAAGTTATTTCCCGTCTGTGATGTGGTAAATTGGGTGCAGAGATTCCAAATCCGATGTCGACTTTTCACCATAAATCCTGTCCGATAGAATTTTTTCACTGTTGTACTCATATTCAGCGTCCCAAATTACCTTCGTTCACATATTGGCATCGATAATAAAAATGGATTTTTAGCTCCAAAACTTGCGACGCTTTGGAATTTTTCACTAAATAATAAGATCTACATGGTAAGATCCCGTATGCCATCTAGAATAACTTCGGATTGGGTATCTGGATGCTATTTGCCCAAGAGAGTGACTAAGGCGTGTCTGTTGTCTGTCCCCGTAACCTTTAGCCCCTTTACAACCCGGAAAGTACACCCTTGATGATGTTGGGCACAAGGTGACTACTATGCTAGGAACGAACATTGTAGCTCTTGAAAATAGAATCAGTGACAACGAAGCTACGCAGGAAAAACAAAAATCGCTGACACATCGCATCCCTGCTCATGTTCGGAAATTTGGTTGTAGGAGGTGAATGGTTGTAAACGTTGCATTTGTATCACTGAAAGTCGTTCTTTTATCAAGGTGGTACTAATATCACACATATTTTCCATACATCTAGAATTGAAGCAGAACATACGATTTATTTTATATCGTTTGAGATGTACAGGTTCACGATACATCGTACTTAAGTAAACATGCCTCAAGTTTTTGGAAATTTGCGAATTTGGACGTGGGACGTATACAGTCAATCTACTTGATGTCATTTTTTCTTTTTTTTAATTTACCTTGACGAGATCATATGGCTATTTATTTATATTACTGCAAAAATGTGCTGCGTACATAACGCATGTGTTGTTGTACCCGAGTTCAGGATATCATAAACATAAAGAACTAAAAAATATGAAATATGGAAGGACTAATTGCCCTAAATTATTCTATTACGTTAACAGGATGATTCCTATGTTTACAAATAATGGAAAATTTCAGATTCCACGGATCCCAGCTAACATGTTAACAACTCGTTTATAGCCTGATTGACGAGTTTGTCGGTTCTTTCCATTCGTATTTTTCTAGACACTAACTTTTGTTTCTGACCTAGCCAACCAAGTATTTGCCTGCTGCCCGGTTTGTTCCAAAAGCATGCTGTGGAACATTGGCGTACAAAGAGCTTTTTCTTTCGGTCTATGTCAGACAATCCTTGACTTGTTCATACCACGGAAAGTACAGGTCTGGTAATCTTTTGGTTTCAAAAATCATTTGAAAATTCCTTTGATAACCATATTGTTTCGATAAAATTTGTTGAAATTTATTGGGTACAGACGTATGCCCGACAATTTAGTTTACGTCAAATAAGAAAATCTAGTTCGCATGTTTGCCCGAAATTCAACCATTTTCGAATATTAACTAACAATTTATACACGGACCCATGCTCGCAACAGTTTCGACTCCAATTCCATAATAAAACACACTAAGACAGAAAGCCGCACCGCTTTCAATGTGTACGAGAGAAAGAGTGCGCCCCATGGGCCTGCAACAGTGGGGAGGGCGCGGAGCGCGGCTGTGATTTGCCGCGTTGCCAGACGTTACGCCATTTTCTAGAATTATGATGCATAGACGAAATAAGCTTTAGTTTGTTTTATACGCCCAAATAATGGTTTTATTTTGAGCATACACATTTCTGAATTGCGAACTGTGTCTAGAATCGATTACGCACCAGTCTTTAACGGTACTTTTAGGTTGCACGATGCCTAGGCGTGTCAAATCAGACGAGTTATCGGTTATTTGAAGCCGGACATTACATCAGGAAAATTGAACATACACCTTTGTTTTCCTTGGGAATGAATTTCGAAGAAAACTCTACTAAATTAATTTACAATATTCTTTCCGAATAAATGTTGTTTCAAGTAAATGGTCTGAAATACGCGAGAAAGTATTATTTTTGATGGAAAGTACTGCGTTAGTTCCACAGCGAGAACAATAATGCATATGGAACTTACTTACTGACAATGCTATAATATAGTATATACAGGGTGACTTCGAAGTTGAGTCATTTATTTTAGCAGTGAGTAGATCTGATCAAAAGAAATGTTTTTTTCCTTTACCATTTTTCTGGTAAAATTAAAGTAACAAAGTTATAGCCCTTTGGAAGTTTGAGTACCGCCCTGTCTCAATAATAATATTATGTGCTCGTGTTTGGCAACAACGGATATAATCCGCCTTATCGGTTCATCGCATCGGAAACAAAAAAGCGAAAGAATTTGGAACGATGTTTTTACAATTATTTTATTCAGTTGTATACAGTCAGTGTCAGTCGGTAAGGCGTGAGTGAATAGTGGTGTCTGTTGCGTGGCTCAAACGAAATAAAAAATGGCACATGTTTACGAAAATGCTGAACTTGTGGACATGATTCTTATTTACGCGGCATCACGGATTTATGCGGATCGGTTTCCCAATCGAGTGCAACCAACCCCTCGTGCCTTTGTTAATGTAGTACAAAGGGCTCGTGAATCAGGTGACTTAAGACCTCACAGTGGAGGGCATGCCGGTGCTCCAAGACCGCACGATCAAATACAGGTCCGCACTGAAATACTTGTCGGGAGGATACTTTATAAAACAAGGTAAAATTTTTTTTTATTTTTTTTTTATTTTTATACACATATTTTGGTTTATCTTCCTTCTACAATCATTATCTGAAAATTAATGACTCAACTTCAAAGTCACCCTGTATATTATGCTATCGTATGTTTGCATTTTTCTAAAAAAAAATAAAAAAAAGCTCCTGTAAATATAGGTTGTAAGATGACCCATTACCGAAATATAAAGCGTTGACTTTTTTTTTCAACGGATGAGGCCCATCAAGAACAAAACATGAATATCATGAATAGGGGAATAGCAAGTAAGGGAAAAAGCTTTATCAAAAATTACTTCTTCATATAACGCTGTGGTGAGGTGCGATGTTTCGTTTTTTGATGTTTCAGAGGCTGCTGATCATTTTCAGAGAAACATTTGTATGGGTTGAAAATCGCGGGTTTTAGGGGGCGAGGAAGGCTATATCTCATTGCATCGCCGGTTCTTTCGAGTTACAGTATCGCGGCAGGCGCTAATGGCTGATTGGTGTGGTTCAGCACTGTTGCCAGATGGTCAAAATCAAAATCACCAAAACTTCGTTTTTTGATGTTTCAGAGGCTGCTGATCATTTTCAGAAAAACATTTGTATGGGTTGAAAATCGCGGGTTTCAGGGGGCGAGGGAGGCTATATCTCATTGCATCGCCGGTTCTTTCGAGTTACAGTATCGCGGCAGGCGCTAATGGCTGATTGGTGTGGTTCAGCACTGTTGCCAGATGGTCGGTACCAATGGATTACTACGGACTATTCGTATAGGCCTGTTTGGCTGGCTTGATCTATTTATTTTATTGTTATACATGTTTGTAGCGAGTTCTGAGCGGCTAACTAAATCGTTTATGAACTGATGATAATGTTGTTTGTATACAACTATAAGCAGTGAATATTAATGTTTAGCAAAAAAAAAAGAGAAAGTTTAAACGAACCTAAAAAAGCAAAAAAGAGACATCCAACTATATTACATATGTTTACTTGATAAATAATAATATGAACTGGTTCTAATTGCATTTTATATAATTTGTAATTGATGTTTTTTCTGTTGATTATCATTAACGTACAGGTCAATCGAGGAGATGCGTCGCGTACACGGGATCTGGGGTAATTTTTTTTTATAATCAATAATCATCGTTTACAAAAAAAAATAATTTCTGACACAATTTCTTAAATTCCTTCAACAAATAAGCTAATTAGCTTATGGGTACATCATATACCCTAGTTTGAGAAGGGAACCATTAGTGGTAATGACGTCAAGTAGGTGGACTTTGTACTTCCCACGCAACACCGTAATTAATTCATGAAGGAGTGAGGTCAGCATAAATTGGACACTCTGAGAAAAAAGTAGCACCTTGTTTTTTATCATTCTTTCACCTAAAATCCGGTCCGATGATATACTAGAATTTTTTCACTATGACAACTTCGAAGTTGAGTAATTTATTTTAACAGTGAGTAGATCTGATCAAAAGAAATGTTTTTTTCCTTTAACATTTTTGTGGTAAAATTAAAGTTACAAAGTTATAGCCCTTTAGAAGTTTGAGTACCGCCCTGTCTCAATAATAATATTATGTGCTCGTGTTTGGCAACAACGGATATAATCCGCCTTATCGGTTCATCGCATCGGAAACAAAAAAGCGAAATAATTTGAAACGCTTATCACGATGTTTTTGCTACAATTTTATTCAGTTGTATTCAGTCAATGTGTCAGTCGGTAACGCGTGAGTGAATAGTGGTGTTTGTTGCGTGGCTCAAACGAAATAAAAAATGACTCATGTTTACGAAAATGCTGAACTTGTAGACATGATTCTTATTTACAAAATGCTGCCGCGGCATCACGGATTTATGCGGATCGGTTTCCCAATCGAGTGAAACCAACCCCTCGTGCCTTTGTTAGTGTAGTACAAAGGGCTCGTGAATCAGGTGACTTAAGACCTCACAGGGGAGGGCATGCCGGTGCTCCAAGACCGCACGATCAAATACAGGTCCGCACTGAAATACTTGTCGGGAGGATACTTTATAAAACAAGGCAACATTTTTTTTATTCATATTCCGCCCCAAATTATGTCATAAAAAGGCCCAACACTGGGTCAGTCGGAAACGTCAGCCTAACTATCTTTATAATACGTTTTTTGGGTAGGGACCATTCATTCCGGAATTGCCCCATTTTCGAGATTTCTGCAAAAAAAACGACCATTTTTCAAAAAATTAGTGCCAGCATTCTTTAGCAATTTTTCACCATGATACTCATATTCAACGCCCCAAATTACCTTCCAATTTTCACTAAATAATTAGATCTACAAAATCCGCATTTCCGAGATATCTGCAAGAATTCTATTTATTAAAAAATGACGTCAAGTAGGTTGACCCTATACTTCCATACCTTTGTTCAAATTCGAAAAATTGAGTACGATGTATCGCGAACATTTACATCTCAAACTATAATATTTATGTTTCAATGGTGGATGTATGAAAAGTATGTCGTATTAATGCCTTCTTAATGTCAGAACGTCTGTCACAAAAAATGCAAAATTTACAATCATTCACAACCTAAAACTCTAAATCATACCCAGTTGGTTCTCGTCGGTTTATCTGTAAGACTAGACCTATACCGTACTGAGAAGTTTCTAATGAGCACGGAACATCGCTGTCTACGGAAAGCAGTACGACCTTTTTCAGCCTGTTTCAATTGTTCTTAAATTCACTGACCAAGAATATGAGCATTTCTATTTCACTGGTACTCGATATTTTCGTGAGTAGAGATATTTCTAAGCCATCGGTCTTTGACCAAAAATTCGGCATTTATGGTAGGACTGCTTCTCTACTCATCAATAGTAGGTCCAACGACACTGGTGGTCACGTCATCATTATTATAGTCCAATGAACTAATAGCGCATCGTTATTTGACAAATGATTGTAGACTAACACATGTAAATAGAAAAGGAAAAAAACCAAAAGCGACAGGTGGAATATTAACAAAACTTGTTGTTTTTTTTTTCAACTAACTTGAAACTCTACCTGCGTCATAGAACTAATAAGTCTGAGAGATTAGACAAAGCGGATTCTATCGTATATATTGTTATTGAAAATTACTTTTCATATAGTTACTCAGGCTTAAAATTTTATGGATAAATGTCGAAAAATGTAACTCGACTAATACACAGGGTATTAATAAAGTATGTAGACAAAGTTTAACCATCGAATCGTTGGTCAATTTGAAGACTAAATGTTCATATGGAAATTTCGTCTTCAAATTGACCAAGGACTCGATGGTTAAAGTTTGTCTACATACTTTATTAACACCCTGTATACAGGGTGTCCGCAAAGTTGGGGTTTTAATTTACACGACGTGTAGATCTTGAAAACATAAGCAATTTTTCTTAGTACCATATACACAAATGTCTTAAGGGAACCAAGATAAAGGGCTCTGCAACATCAAAAATATCTGAATACTGTCCTGTAGCCGCGACATCCCCGAGTGGTACTACGACACTAGCTCAACCCGACGACAGAACTGGGTCGGGGTCAGTGTGTCAGGTCAGTATGCAACCTTCAACCGACGGTTACGGTCACGCGTGTAGAGGTAATCGCGTAGACGAGAATCCCTCAACAAGCACTAGAGACGTGGCTAGAGAAGTGCAAGTATCAAAAACTAAAGTGTGGCAAACGCTGCGTGAAGAGGGGCTGTATCTGTTTCACGTCCAACGTGTATTAGCCCTTCAACCTGACGATTTTCCAGCAAGAGTGCGGTTTTGTGAGTGGTTGTTGCATCAATATGACAATAATCCGGACTTTTTGAAGTGCATATTGGTGACAGACGAATCTACGTCTCATTGGAACATTTATTCTCCCAAATCGATTGGACGGGATGCAATACCTAGACTTTTTACGCAACATTTTGCCTTCCTTGTTAGAAGATGTGCCATTAAGTGTAAGACAATCAATGTGGTTTCTGCGTCTGCTCGGTAGCGCATCAGCTGATTTCATTTTCTGTTGGAGCGGTATGATTTCGGGCAGAGACGTACTTAGCCCTTCTCGTCAACTGGAGAGTGAGTACTTTTTCCTTTATTTTTTTTTACTTGGTCGCCCTCTTTTCACTATACATTACCTTTGTTATTTCAAGGGTAGTTGTTTCTGAAAAGGAAAACCCCAACTTTGCGGACACCCTGTATAATTCAAAAAGATGTTTGAGCTTCAGCCACCCCAACAAATCTTGGATCTAACACGGCTGTTCCTACGAAGACCGAAAATAAATCTTTGCATTTTCTGGAATCTGGGTTTTATTATAGAGTCAAGACAGGACGAAATACAGGTAGTAAAGCAATTTAGACATAAGCAAACTATCTTTCTTGTCGTGATATTGAGGATAGAACCACTGGAATATAGAAGCCTCAATCATGGTGACGACAAGATTTACGTTATTCACCTTCAAATCATCCTTTCAAAACTTTCATAGTTGGTTTTATTACAGTTGCTTGGGCGAATCGGGTGCAAGACTCCAAAAAGATAATTTTTTAACCTAAACAGGACTTCGTAATATCTGGTGGCCTGGACGCCAGTAAAAAAGCGATTCACATATACATACATCACAGGACAGGTTTCAGTAAGAAAATAAATTTGACAAAATTCAAAATAGTTAAAGTTAAGTACGGTGATTATCTGGATTTCATTCCAGTATCAACGCTGCAACTGATTACTAAATTGCCATGTAAAAAAGCACTACTCAAAAAAGTCTAAAGCAGCAATTATTCATTTTTATCATTAACATTTTACAAGAAACACATGTTAACATGAACGCACATTAAAACATGTAGCTTGCAGTAAAAAAAGTAATTTATATACATACACAAATCACCACATAGTTAACAAAATTGCAATGACGGCATAATGACTTAAATATCCCATAAAACGTAGTTCGAGTTCCTGCTTATTTAATGTTTGAACCTTTTTTACTTGGGGGTTAGGTTTCAGTTTTTTTATTGGTTCACTAGCCCAAAAGAAAATCTCATCTATACCATATTTCATGAGTATCCAGCACGCTTTGACGTCTACTGAGGTGAACAGCTGATCAGCAAGCAACATTCTTGTCTGAGTCTGCAACGTTGGCAATGATGGATCGGGTATAAATCTAGTGAAACCTTGTGGCGTTTTGTTTTTTGCATGCAAGTAACTTTTCTAAATAAAAGAGATGTTAGCAAGTATAAAATGAATCTGGAGCGAACAAAAATCAAAACAAAATACGGCTCTGACTACCTAACGTTGACGGATCGGTCAGAATTATGTGTCCTGTGCCGATATGGGGAATTTCGAGATATTACTAGATAATCAGCTGTCATTCTACCGTTATGGATACTCGTGGAATAGGGTATAACCTGTTAGCTTCAAAATATCCCCGATGATTCTACGCACCAGCCACTTTTTCACATATTTCCCGTGGATTTGACTTCAAAATTGAAAAAGACAAAAATGTTGTTGACTGACTTGATCCGTTTAATTTCTCTGTAGTAACTGTTTTTTATGAATTTTATAAGTTATTCGTAATTTCTTACGCAATGAATAGTAATACTGTAGATTTGCTTAGTCTTTTCGAGAATTCAAACTTAAGAAAGATTTATTGGATATTGTCCACGTTTACTATAGAGGCTATAGAAAATTTCACACACGAAAATGGGGAGAAAGAAAAGCAAGTTTTCTCAAGACGCACAAACAGTATTGGCGTCCAATAATTGCTGAGTCATCATAAAGCTTGAACAGTTATTTTTCTACATAATCGCCATCCAATTAAAGATAGATTCGTCTAGAAAAAGCAATGCAGAATTAGTAACTTTAATGATTTTAAATCAGTATTGGCATTGATAATGGTCATCATCATTTTGTTTTCTTCATACTGTCGGAAATTTGAAAAAGTGTTTTTTATATAAAGCATCACAATGAGAAGTTAATTAATCTTTCTCGTGAATTTATCCTAGGTTCATGGCTAAGGCCAACGTTAGACATTAATTTAAATACTAATATTGAGGACAACCTATGAAAGTTTTTCCGGCAAGATATATATATATATATATATCTTGAGAAGGAACAACTATCAAAACGTCTATTTTTAGAAATGTCCCACATTTTCATGATAGATCATTGCATGAATAAAAAGGCTGATGTTAAGCAGCTTAGTGTCATTTATTTTTACTTGTTGAATTGCGAAAAGTTAGTCTACATATCCCAGTTGACATAACGTCCTCCCAAAATTAAAACAAAATGCCAATTATTTATTCTGTTATTTGAAACATTGCCCTCACGGTAATAATAAATTTTAATATATTTTCAAACAACCCATCTTTTCAAGTATCACCATCTTACACTCGTACACTTTTTCCAGAACAAATTTAATCCAGCGTTTTGGGAATTAGGATGAGGTTTTACCGAGCGTCCCTCGTATACACTATACCTGAAGTTTGGCAATGATGTTTACATTCCCACATTCCTTCGTGACAATCACCTGTCATCTGTCGACGCATCATTCTTTCGGTTCGCTCATTTTCTCCACGTGAAACAGATGTAGGAGGTTAGAAGGGACTTTGCCAGCAACATTGGAAAATTAAACAAATTAATATTCTGTTTTTTTGTGTTTATTTGGAGTTATGAATTATTGCTGTGTTTAAAAACACAATCTAAACGATCATCTTAATTACTTGTAATGCCCAAATCAACAATGTAAAAAAAAATATTATTTTCCCATAAATAATTAAAAATGCATCGAACCTTAAAAATCGAAATATCTCAAAAACGGCTAACTATAACGAAAAGTCACAGGAGAGCTTTTTTATGTTGAAAAATGCGAAGAATCAGTCTTTTCGATTCAAAAAGCAAACAATTGCACTAAGAAAATTTTTTCGGTCATTTTAATACACTACAGGTACAGTAGAGCGCCCTCTAGCGGCTACAGTAAAACTATGCCCATGGTTCGTTTTGTCGTACCAAAAAACCCTTGTATACCAATTTTCACTGTTATACATCAAATATTGTTCGAAATATTTAAAAAAAACTATTTTAGAAAGTAAACTTAAACACCCTGTATTTCGGAAGCCACGCATTTTTCGACTCATGTTTATATAGACTTTATGCATTAATTTTAAAAGTTCTATCGAATCTTAAAGTTATGCAACAACCAGTTCCTTGAGTTAAGATGTATGTTGAAAATATGCGTTGGTTTATTCTCTATGTCCAAATAATGGTTTTATTTTGATCGTACACATTTTTGAATTGTGATTTTTTTCGAATCTGTTCATGATCGATCTGTCAGTTGATAGCTCAATCGAAGGACATTTCATAGCAATGTACAATTTTCGTACACAATACGTTTAAAGATATTAGCAATATCTATACATCATATTACGATACTTAAAACTAATGACATGCTATTAAGCGCGTAGACATTTGCAGTTATTCCACAAAAATGCCTATTAGTGGTGAAACGTTATCAAACCATGCTTATGACAATTCGGAACAGTTTTCCTATTTACAAGAAACCACTAAAGTAAATTGAACGGCTGAGTGGGCGAAAATATAACATTCAATTAGTCGTTTCAGTGATTTCATGGCCTTGACAGATCGAGAGGAAAATGATATCAACCCCTTCTTTATCTATACAGTGCGTATCAAAAACATATCTCAATCATTCCAAGTTCTAAGGGCAAATCTATGATGTGTGAAATATGTCTAATAGGTAGTCCTTGTGTGGACATTTCATCCAAATCCAAGCAGTACTTCCCAAGTTATATTTTCGCAACTAGTAGCGTAGGAAAGCAAAATAAATTGGGAGGGGGGCTTTTTGGAGGAGGAGACTGTATGTCTTACAAAATAAAAAAAGCCGCTATGAAGATAGGATTTTTCAAGTCCCAAAACTTTATTTCAAGGGTAAAGTCATAAATAATAGTTTATAAAAACTAAAAAGAAAACACGCTTTTATAGCTAACCGAACTCAAAAGTAGAAAATAATTTTTAATTGGGTTTGTTAAACTATTATTTATTGTTAATTTTTTAGTTCGATTTATCATTTAGTTTTTTGTGGACATGTGGTATCGAAATGTCTTACGAATCATTTCGTAAGGATTAATGGCAACATTCGCAATGTACAACATGAGAACGCACTACCTTGAAAAAGTATCTGCCTCCGTTGTGGTGTGCCGAGTACCCAAACCAACAAAGAGTAAGTCCGAAACTGAACGCATGCGCAGATCGCGCGCTAGCTCTATCTCTCTTACTCCCTACAGAGGATCTATAAAAGTGTTTATCATTCCTGGGGGTCGTAAATTATTGTTTTGTCATCGGTCCTTGATACGTGTGCGAAGTGTCAAATTAATCAAACTTCTGGAAATCGGTGCTCAAAGACTCCCTTACATCCATACAGGCCAAGCGAATATAAGCGTGTTAATTAAAAACGGAGATTTCATAACTTTATTCTCAGTAGAGAGGATTTACTTTCATAATTGCTGATTCTCAAAACGCCATATTGTAGATAAAAAGCAGAAGCAGAATATTAATTTTAATTTTCACCTTTTTTAAACTTTGTACTATACCTTTATATGTATATCTCGAGACGTCCGAAATTTCAGCATTTTTGATTTTCTGACAAATGTACGGTTTTACTGCAAGTTAGTCAGTAATCAAGATAAGAAAGATGGAGACATACCTATTTATAATATGCCGATATTCCAAGTCACAAATATAACAAGATGCTATGATGTTTGGTGAAATCACTGATCAAATAAACATAGTTGTCCACGGTTCATAAAATAACATCGTGGTTTCGGTTTCAATATCACGACCAAAGTACTTCCTTATCTGCCTGGGACAAGGTCTTTTATCTTTAGAAAGTAACTATTTGATAGAATATTATAATCATATTATTTATATGTATAGGTAGTACATTGTAGGTTCTTAATTTTGCAGATCTCAGAATGAATCAATCAATGGTTGGACTTTTTTAGAACGTATAAGTATGAATAAAAATATTTTTACTACTAGGGTAATCCTGAAAGAAGCACCTTTTAGAATTTTGGATTAATTGTACATTATTGGGCTGTTACTAGTGAGAAAGCATTGCAAAAAATTAGAAATTGAAATATTAGGTTTTTTGGGTGTTATATGACGAAATCGGTTCAATGGCAGCTGAGTAAAGTGCTAACTACAGAAGCTGAAAAATCTTTCTCGGGTAAAATATTGGAGGGTGAGAGGTGGTAGGGGGGAGAGCACCTATATCGCATTTTTTTCATGTTTTTATATTAATACACTTCCAACCCTGGTAATTTTACGCACGTATCAGACATATACTAAGTGACATATAAATCCGAACACCCAGTTTAAATGGTTTTATTTTAATAAAAGTTGGTGAATGTATTTATCTTACTGTAAATAACAAGTGAAGAAATTTTCAGCCTTATCAGTTGGACATTCCGGTTTTTATACTGCTTTTTTTTTTAATTCACTAACGCTCTAAAAATGAATATTTCAGCCGCAGTAAAGAATCAACGTTGGCGGATTTTGGTTCTTGACATCCTTTACGATCGGTTACGATGCCTACAGTATATTCAGATAAGAGATAGACCGGACATAATCAAGACCACGTGATCATCGAACGCTGTAACATTCGGCAGGGACGTATTAAGAGTCACGCAGTACATATTTTAGATAGTAGATGCTGCTTTGCGTAACTTTGTAGTAAATTAGCACAATTCGATGTGTATACGATTGATGATGGATATAGGATCATGTGGGGGTGGGGTAAGAAATATATAATGATGTAAATATACATAAGGGTTTCAAAATTTTCGCTTCGATTTCCAGCTTCGGATGCCGCATGCTTATCAGCTTCATCCAATGATTTAACAATACTTTTGCGATGTTTACTGGTCATTGGCGCAGAAAAGGTGTGGTTTTTTTTGTATTGTCTTAACACATTAAACACTGATGCGCGACACACCCCAACTTTGTAAGAAACCTTCACAACAATTTTTTTGATGGTTGATGCCTCGTTCTCCTCGCGCTCGATCTTATATATATTCAAAATGACCTCTTTCATTTTTGCACTCAGGTGTCTTTTTTTAGAGCGTTTCCTAGGTGGACTACAGGAGTTTACAACTTCATCGGCAGTATCTGTACTACTGGGCATTTTGCGCAAGCAGTTGAGAACAATAACAATCAATAACAAGGTATAACAATAACAACGACAAACTCAACAACTTAATAAGATAACAAACGAAAACGTCCAAAGAAATATCAAATTGCAATGATGCACACGACATACGTAACACGTCTGAACCTGAATGTGACTCTGCCTTGATACGACTGCTCTGCCGCTCGGCATAGGCATTTAATTGCGAATTGACCAATGAGGGCTCCTGTTTTACGTCGAGACGGCGGCGTTAGCGTGAAAATCACCCGAACCTTTTGTTTACATCCGGTCTATCTTTTATCTGAATATACTGTAGAGTACGGAGACCTGTACGATTTCGTCAACTTGGTGAGTTTGATAGGGGCCGTATAGTGGGACTTCGGGAAGCTGGACTTTCTTTTCGGGCAATTGCAGTTAGAGTGCAAAGAAGTGTAGACACTGTGGTTAGGTGTTGTCAGGCATGGCTTCGAGAAGGCCGTACGCAAAGAGCAAGGGGCACTGGACGCCGCCGTAGAACAACAGACCGTGAAGATCGCCGCCTAAGATTATTGGCCTTAAGGGACCGTTTCTCCACTACCAGGTCCATTGCAAATGAATGGTTTGCAGAACACGGAAGACCTATTGGCATGCGAAGTGTTTACCGACGAATGAGAAGTTTTGCCTTGTTTTCATACCGGCCACACTGGGTCCTCCCGACGTAATCGCCTTGAGTGGTGCAGACAATGGTCACTCTGGGATCAGGAATGGAACAGTATTGTCTTTAGTGACGAGTCTCGATTTTGTTTAGGCATGCACGATGGTCGTGCCAGGGTTAGAACGCGACGTGGTGAAAGGAGGAATCCACAGTTTTTTGTTGAAAGACATGTTCATCACACTGTTGGAGTGATGGTTTGAGGTGCTATAGCTTATGGTTCCAGGTCACCTTTAATCTTCATCAGAGGTAACATGAACGCGCAGCGTTATATCCACGAAGTTCTAGAACCCTATCTTGACACCCTGGAAGATCCAACTTTCCAACAAGATAATGCCCGACCACATGCTGCAAGAGTCACAATAGACTTCTTCCAACATAATGATGTCACATTGTTACCATGGCCACCAAGATCTCCCGACTTATCCCCAATTGAGCACGTGAGGGATATGATGGGTAGGAGATTGCTCAATTTGCAACGCCCTCCTCAGACTCTAGAAGCACTTCGAGAGGAGTTGGTGGTTGCCTGGAATGAGATACCACAGGAGGACATTGACCACCTGATCTGAAGCATGCCTAGGCGCGTTGGAGAATGCGTAGCACATCAGGGTGCATCCACACATTATTAAAGGTCAAAGGGCTTTAAAGCAGAGCAATCATTTTGAAATTTTTATCATTTACTTATTATGCTTCATTAAGTACTTATACAAAATTTCATTAAAATAAAACCATTTAAACTGGGTGTTCGGATTTATATGTCACTTAGTATATTTTGGAGGTTGCATGGAAGCGCAACGGTGTTGAATGCCGCCTCCCTCTTCAAATGACTTTTTCGTGTGTTTGTACATTTAATCGAAAAATAAACACATTATAGGTTTTATTTTCAGCAGACGGATCGCCTACCTATCGGTCCCACTTGTTGTGCGCCACATCTTTAGTAATGGATCCGAGGACATAAAAGCAGGTAGGTGACCGCCCGGTGACGCGATATGCACATACGAGGTTGGCGATATTATTTATATATACATTTCATCGACATAAGATTTCGTTTATGCAATAATATTTTACCAGCACGACTGAGGTAGTTGCTAAATTAATTTATTTTGATGTTATGTGGAAAATTACACAATATTCAAGCACAAAATATTGCAGAATCTATTTTTGTAATTCAGCATGAATTATAATCAAAATTTATTAAAAAGTATGTTATGTCTTTATTTGACCGTTGATGAAACATTATGTACTTTCTAGCATTGCCTGATATATACAGGGTTACTTCAAAAACAGTGGCAATATTTCTATCGCAAAAATATTATATACTCAAAATATTATTGTTCCTTTTACATATCACCGACTTTGCTGATGACAGCACTCTACATGCAGGAATTCAGATTGATTCCTGCATGTAGAGTGCTATCATCATAACGAAAGAACTGGAGCGAGCTCCGCTGAACATTCTCCTATTTGGTTGAAGATTAAAGACCTAGTAATTCGCAAATATAGTATTTAAATGACAGACTTACTGTGTAGTTTCTGCTGTACTTCCGTGAAGTGTGATATCAAAGCATAAAAAATATGCAATTTCTAATACAAGCACATATTTTAGGATCTCGTGTAATAGGCAGGTATAATATTTTAACCTTATCATTCATAATAAATGCTATTAAAAGTGCTGATAAATCAATGTTTATGTTTTGGTTCCACCCATTCAGAAGAATGTTGTTACTATTTCTAATTAATAAATTGGATCAAAAACATTGTTATTTCATAATTGAATAACTAATATTAATAGACGAGACGATCGTGGGAGGAATGTTCCAAGCCAATTTTTTTTTCATTTTAAAATTTGTTGGATGCGTCTTGACATGGAAAAAACAATTTTTTAAACAAAGCTCTAACATGCTTATTTTGCTCTTTTTAGTTTTTTTTTTAACAAAAAAGGTCCTTCTCTTTAAAGTAGCTCGTTTCGAGTTATTAACAAATGCTTTAAAACTCGGTTAAAAGTATTCGTACGTCATCATATCGCTTTATTAACAATTAAATGATAACCCTTAAGCCTTAAATACTTTTCGGGGAAGGTTTGGACATTAATACAGACACATGGAAAACTAAAAATGATGATTTTTAACAGAGTTTTCAAGCAATGAAGATTGTCATTTTTAGGTTTTTATAAATATATAATTGCTTCTAACTCGAAACGTTAATAAATACCCTTTTTTGCTCGAAATGATCCGAAAAAACCTGAAATAGCGAAAATAAAAAACAATTTTATATAATTTGTCTATAATAAAAATAAATGTACGAGTAGGTGCCTAGATACCACTGTTCTTGAACATATTTCGCGTATGTTGCAATTTCACTAGTTATTGGCTAATTCGAAATTGTATACGTTGTATAATACATACTAGATTTTTCAATTTGCAAATTGGTATAAAAATAAACATTTATTCACACCTATTTATAAGAATGAAAAATCAGTATTAAAAATGTTTCACCGAATTCTCTGAAAGATGATCACATGTCAGTGGGTGATATTCCTGAATATTTCTGAAATTCTTGGAATTCCAAAGATGACAGGCCTTGAATGACAAAAATCTAACCTAACTTTATGTCATGTGTGTTGCCGATCTTTGCACAGTATCGAAAAAATCGCGGTAACTTTCACTTGTACGCGATTGATTAAGAAACATGTGCAGTTTCTAGACTAATATAAACAAATAAGAATTGGACGTCTTACCTATTCCCGTCTAAACTATTGCTGATATTTTCGAGGTAGTTTGTGTTCATAGCTGCAAGTTATCACACCCTTTATCACTGACTCGAACCCGATCAGCTATAGCCACTGTCGAAAACGAAACCGTATGAAAATCAGCACTGGTTTAACGTAAGTGGTTCACAACGAACAGACCAGACAGACACCGAATAAACGTGCGGACAGCGACTACAGAAATTGTAAATTGCTCCTTCAATTTTGACTCGATGACGAGACGATCGGCTGAGCGCAACGGACGAATCGCAGCCTTGGCCAGGGAGGGACTCGGATATTTTTACGCCCTTACGCCGCATCGACAGACGCGGATCGTCGCGACGCGACGGGAAACCAGTGGCGGAACAGGGCCGGGGAGCAGAGTGTTGGCGCGGTTGAAATTAAAAATATCAATATTTTAAGTGGTTTTATTCACATGGGCTGAAAAGGGGCTGGGGAGGAGTCGGGCTGTATCGAATTCTTATTACTGCGAGTAGAATTAAACGATTGAAGTACGGATGACTACGAAATTCGTAAATTCATTTTTTCATAGTTATGGTCATGTTTTGAGTTATCTATCAGTTGATTTTTTAAGACGGTATTATTTTGACAGTTCCATGCTCAACATATTGACAAAACTTTCGCTGTAAGCAATGGATCGTTTTAATCTTGAACAAAGGTGGGAAATATTGAAAAACTGTTTTCAAAGTGAGTAACTGTGTTGCATAAACTTTGCGAAAATTGAGAAGACTATTTGGTCGGAATGAAGCTCCGTGCGCGACTGGTATACGAAAATTTGTGAAGAAGGTTGACCATCCACTTCTATATCGTTTCTCTGTGTGGGCTCTAAATCAGTTGGAAACGGACGTCAATTTTGGTCGCCAAGTCATTTTTTCGGACAAGCCCATTTCCATCTGGGAGGTTACGTTAACAAGCAGAACTGTACGATTTGGGTATCTGTCATCATAAAAAAACTAATGCATCCGGAAAGAGCAACTGTTTGGTGTGGCTTTTGGAGTGGTGGGATTATTGGAACGCTATAGAGACATGTTGAGGAGTTTTTTGTAGCCACTATTAGATGACATGCACTTGCACAATCTCTGGTTCCAGCAAGATGGCGCAATGACATGGCACACCAGCCGTGAAACAATCGATCTACACATTAAGTTCGGTCATCGCGTTATCAGCCGTTTCAGAGACGTTCATTGGCCAGCCAGCAGCTGTGATTTGACGCCCATGGATTACTTCCTATGGGGTATGCTAAGGACCGCTGTTACACTAACGATCCTCAAACAATTGATGTTCTTAAGGAAAATATCCGTCGAACTATTGATGAAATAGACCCACAAACCATCAAAAATGTGTTTCAAAATTGGGTAAAGAGGATGGACTACTGCCAGACCAATTGTTTTTCATCAATAATCGGAAGGTGTATTCTTTTGAATAAAGCGTCGAGTGTTACATATTATTGAAGAGTGTTGATTTAATACCAATTTCAAAAAGAAACCTAGGGATGGCCCACCCTTTATAATAAATAAATAAACGCACCAATGGCCTGATTATGTGGTAAATTCAAATGTTTCCAATGAAATAAATTTATATTATTGATGTATATGTCGGCGTCAAGCGCTGAAATCTGTCATTCCCTGAAATGCCTAGTCAGTCCCCGAATTGCTGGCAAACACCGTAACAGTTTGATTATTACAACGTTTGACTAGGCATTTCAGTCATTCCCTGTAATGACAATTTCAAACATCATCAACCACATTAACTTCGTTACTGCATTTGCCTGATTCAGTCATTCATTGTATCAGTTTTGTGTTCATTTGCTTGCATATACACATCGTCTTTTCTGTGTTTGTGAAAATGTCGCAGCATTCAGAATTGTTTTACAAGAAACTAAGTGAATACTATGACAGTGTGAAAAGAAAATAACATCGAATGAGTTAAAGAGGTAAGTTAATTTTTATAATTTTGTGAACCTAACCTAAATTATACGTACATAGGCTTGCTCAACAGTAGCATCCATTGTTGCCGGATTTCGTTTGAAGTTGAGTCATTAATTTTCAGATAATGATTGTAGAAGGAAGATAAACCAAAATATGTGTGTAAAAATAAAAAAAAAATAAAAAAAAAATTTACCTTGTTTTATAAAGTATCCTCCCGACAAGTATTTCAGTGCGGACCTGTGCGCCCAAAAGCATGTCACAAAAACTGTTCGAAATGATTTCCGTTCTGCTCGACGCAGAGCTGGGCTTGTTGCCAAACACGAGCACATAATATTATTATTGAGACAGGGCCGTACTCAAACTTCTAAAGAGCTATAACTTTGTTGCTTTAATTTTACCAGAAAAATGTTAAAGGAAAAAAACATTTCTTTTGATCAGATCTACTCACTGTTAAAATAAATGACTCAACTTCGAAGTCACCCTGTATAAATACTTGATTAAAAAATGTAATAATAGGGACAACGTTTTAATCTATTCTTCTTTCTTTTTAGATTAATTCATGTTTGATTATATTTCTTTCAATATTCTTGATAAAGTAGTAACTTGTTATATAATGTACTTCATTGGAGCAACACTGTATTTATTATAGCGTTTGACTAAAATAGGCGAATGCAGTAACGAAGTTAATGTGGTTGTTAAGGTGTTTGACTAAAATTGTTCAGTCATTACAGGGATGCTTAGTCAAACGTTGTAATAATCAAACTGTTACGGTGTTTGCCGGCGATACGCGGACTGACTAGGCATTTAAGGGAATGCCGGATTTCAGCGTTTGACGCCGACATATACAGGGTGACTTTGAAGTTGAGTCATCAATTTTCAGATAATGATTGTAGAAGGAAGATAAACCAAAATATGTGTGTAAAAATAAAAAAAAAATGAAAAAAAATGATACCTTGTTTTATAAAGTATCCTCCCGACAAGTATTTCAGTGCGGACCTGTATTTGATCGTGCGGTCCTGGAGCACCGGCATGCCCTCCCCTGTGAGGTCTTAAGTCACCTGTACTACATTAACAAAGGCACGAGGGGTTGGTTGCACTCGATTGGGAAACCGATCCGCATAAATCCGTGATGCCGCGACAGAATTTTGTAAAGACTCCCTCCTCCGTAAATAAGAATCATGTCCACAAGTTCAACATTTTCGTAAACATGCCATTTTTTATTTCGTTTGAGCCACGCAACAAACACCACTATTCACTCACACGTTACCGACTAACACATTGACTGAATACAACTGAATAAAATTGTAGTAAAAACATCGTGATAAGCGTTTCAAATTCTTTCGCTTTTTTGTTTCCGATGCGATGAACCGATAAGGCGGATTATATCCGTTGTCGCCAAACACGAGCACATAATATTATTATTGAGACAGGGCGGTACTCAAACTTCTAAAGGGCTATAACTTTGTTACTTTAATTTTACCACAAAAATGTTAAAGGAAAAAACATTTCTTTTGATCAGATCTACTCACTGTTAAAATAAATGACTCAACTTCGAAGTCACCCTGTATATGTATAAATAGAACAGATGCACACCAACAATCGACTTGATGTTATTATAATATAAGCTAAGTAGGCATTTTATTTATTCACTTGATCATACATTGATCTCAGTGCATCGATCACGCTGGGATCACACGTTGGACACATCTTAAGCTGAAGGACTAGGCGATAAGAGTTTTTATTCTAATTATCAAATTATCATTATCATGTTATGACTGTGTATTCTATTCCAGTTGGAGACAGATGGTTAAAACATGTGCATTTGATTACGAGCATGCTATCGAAGAAAACAGTCTAGCGGTTTTTACAATCTCAACCCAAACCTGTTTCTTGGTGAAATGGCGCGCGAATTTGTTGTCAGTGTTTTGCTGAAATTATAATAGTGACAACAATGGTAATAAAACGTCTTTATTGGGCGAAGTTTAGCATAAGCAATAAAAAATATACAGGGTGTCTGCGATGGGTTGTAAAATAAGATTTTTCGGTCAGTTGTTGTATACAGGGTAGCACAAAAAGTTATTGTGCCATCTAGAAGCTTGGCCATAAAAAATAACGGATTCCTGTTTCCTATTTCGCAAACTATCAACTCTTGGACTAAAGTATGTTTAGGTCAATTCACATATTTTGGTCTGTAGTATCCAGTTTCGAGATTTCCCAACCTTTCACAGACTAAAAATGCAAAGGTTTCAACATACGAACGAATTAATTGAGTACAATAAATCACTGAATTGGATAAAACGTAAAAAGTATAACATTATATTTGTACATAGTTATAGAATTCTGTCCATGCATATCATATAAAACAGGTATACACATGCATAATACGAGTATACACAGATACGATAACTTTTGAAATTCTCGAAATTTAAGACTCTGGTATTAGATAGTAGCATTATAAGTAAAACATTTACTAAAAATTAAGTTCTGTGAGGAGGCATTGGTGGGTATTGTAGATATAAATAAAGTGAATACCTCGTCAGCGCGTATAACCACGAGCTTAAAAACTTTGGCAAAAGTCGGGAATTTCGAGGATGCCAAGTGTTTAAATTAATTTCCTTAAAAAAAAATCGGGAAATTTCTCCCTCGGATGCGGAATTTTCACGTTGTCAAGGATCTCTGAAATGAGCTGCTATGTTCAAAGACGTACCGAAGTGTTTTTCTTTGAAAACTGGAAAACGTGTAATGCATCAAGTTAATGTAATGCATTAATCATGAAATAAGGTTAACTAAAACAACATTAAAAAAGAAATAAATATTTACTGATCCAAAAGTTACACAGCACAGAATCTGTACAACCTCTGAAAAGGTGAAAGTGCAGTGGAGACATTGCCTTTTCCAAACTACAGGGTGGGCCATTTAAAGTGGAAGCATTTGTTTATAAAAATATGTTTAGTTGTTCATTTAAAAAATCTTTTATTTTCATCCAAGGAGATTTGTTGTAATTACTTTTCGAAAATGATATCGCGCAAATGGCCACCTCTGGCCTTGAAAACCAGATGTTCCCTTTTTCATGTCCACAAGTTCAGCATTTTCGTAAACATGTGCCATTTTTTATTTTGTTTGACGGACGCAACAAACACCACTATTCACTCACGCGTTACCGACTGACACATTGACCGAATACAACTGAATAAAATTGTAGTAAAAACATCGTGATAAGCGTTTCAAATTCTTTCGCTTTTTTGTTTCCGATGCGATGAACCGATAAGGCGGATTATATCCGTTGTTGCCAAACACGAGCACATAATATTATTATTGAGACAGGGCGGTACTCAAACTTCTAAAGGGCTATAACTTTGTTACTTTAATTTTACCAGAAAAATGATAAAGGAAAAAACATTTCTTTTGATCAGATCTACTGACTGTTAAAATAAATGACTCAACTTCGAAGTCACCCTGTATACATATGGACGTGATCGTTTTCAAATTCTACCACACAGTTACTTGTATTGCCAAACGATTAAACATGTCTTGCCAATAAAGATAAGCCGAATTTTCGTTATTGCCGTTAGGTATCCATACTGTAATTTTAAAGAAGTAATTTCAACCAATCAAGTGAGTGTCTTTCGTTCAAATTTTGGTGACAGGACCGGTTTTAAGCATATCAGTCATTTTCTTGTACATGACAGACAAATGAGAATGAAGTATTATTTATAGACAAATATACTCTGTTCGACTGTTCTCAGGTGATAAATCTGATTATAGGCGTTTTATTGAATACGTAATATAATAAAACAAATTTGACGTCCTTGATGACACTTTAAAACAATTTTTCGATCACTTTCTAGTTATTAATCTCTGATAAACATTGTATTTTTATGAGCTTAGAATAAATTATCTTTTATGATGGAAGGTGAAAGGTGGAATTTGGATCGGTTAACTGACTAGTTGAGTGAAGGGTGCGGATATCATCAGGGGCGGATCTGGGAGATATTTCTAAGATTATTTTCATATAATTAATTCGAAATCACCTGCTCAAAAAAGTGGTGGGGAGTATTGGCCATTTAAAAATGAAGAACGCTGAAGAGGAAGTCGTCTGCAAATTGAAGTCGTTCGCCAAGTAAAAAAATCGAGATTGAGAAAAGCATCTGCCCTATTATTTTCAACTATTCTTTAGTATATTATTTACATAATGTTAGATCACGTTTACTATTTGGATTCCAAATGACATTCCATGTGTGTACGTTCATTGCCATATAGTCATACCATTAAAAATATAAGTGGTATTAAAGTTTGATGTTTGCATTTTTTAAAATGATTATTATAAATGGAATGTTTTTATGGGTATTCTGGAACTGTTTCAGTACCTATAATATAAGTTGATTCAGAACTATGTTATGTCATTTATTGTCATTGTATTTATTACAATGCTATACATATAACAATATATTAATCTCTAATTCAACTTGTGATACAATTGAATAATAACCGAGGAATCCACCACTGTCTGGCACCTTGGAAAAATGTCAATATTGTTATTGTATACAAAAATGACGCTTATCTATAATAACAACTATCTCCTCTACATGTATTACGAAAACCTATTTGTACCTATAAAAATTGTAACAAGCTGATGGGACAATACAAGGCGTCCCAGGATAAAATGACAACTTATCGGATACGTATATATCACAAAAAGCAATTCAAGTTCCTACAAAAAATACTCGGGAAATCGGTTAAGCCGCGTACAGACCTAGATTCCAATGCAAGCCAAGGCATATGTGGTTACAGATTTGGTTTGGTTTCCAATGTCGGCGTAGGTGTTCGATTGCGTTCGCTCCTTGATCGGTACATCAAAGGGAGGTTTGATTTAGTCTGGACAGGATTTGTTGCGCTTTACAGTCTAGTCGTTTGTCTTGTTAGCACCGAACTTACCCCAACGTGGTCCAATACCTTCCAACAACAAACGCCAACGTCACAAGTGCTTGCATTCGTTTGCTTGATGTTAAATTTTCGGTCTGTACACGGCTGTATAATTTAAAGAAATTTGGACACAGGCTTTGAGATACTATTTATTGTGATTCTGATTACACATTTGGTATTAATTTTTTGTTGCACTAAAATGTTGAATAAGAAATGTCAAATTTTGCTTATCCTTCTTCAAAACCGGTCTCCTTCACACTAGTGCAGAACGGTTCACCTTTTTTACAATAAATGTTTGCAAAATATAAATTATTCAAAACATCAGCTAGAGTAAACCGACAGCTTGTTTCAATTTTCAGCTTCTCAATAAGTAGTTAGTTGCCCTGGGGCATACTCAGTCCTATCTAAAATGGATACTCCGATACCACAATGATGATATACACAACAGCGTTCCCAAGAACGGCGTTTCCTTTGTACAATCTCATTTCAATCTGGAGTTTGATCTCTTGTGGCCCTTGAATGGACCTAACCAAGTACAGAGACATAGTGTGCTGATCTGTCATTTTGTGGAAAAACACGTCATTTACTTTCTCAACTCCAAAGGGGCAGATGACGTCTAGTAGCTTCATCGAAAATTCGGCTCTTGTAAAGTTCCACTGGGGTCCTTTGATTTGGAAGAGTTGGATCTTTCCGTGTGTCAGTGGAAGATTCGACACCAAGGTTATGTATTGGTAGGTGTACTGTTCTGGCATTAGCTGGCAGTTCCACTCTCTCGGGTCACAAGCCGTTTGCATTCTTTTGCACCTCCTGAAAAATAATCTCCATGTTATATACTGAGTGACAAGAAAAGGTAAACAAGGCCAGGAAAAAAATCCTGTTTTTCTCTTTCTATCTCCGGAAATGTAAAATGTATGAAACAACCAGTACAGGTCTCTGAAGGACACTATCAAGTGGCACATCGGTACTTACGCTTTGTGTTCAACGTCTTTGATATAGTTTTCTGGGCATTTAATGGAGTAACACTTGAAGCTTCCTCTAGTATTGAGACATACTTCTTCTGAAAGACATACGTTGCTCTGCTCACATTCGTCAATATCTGTAATATGAACATGTTGTTCAAGCCGCGCACAGACCGAGATTCAACATACAATATGATAATTAAGTGCAGTGGCTGTCAACGTGTTAACAAGTCACATAAATTTTACTAAGGCTTGTTTGACTTGGTATTATTGTTCTCACAAATTTATTCTATGATTACTTTTTGCAGACCACCCTGTATATGAGGTGTACATACTGACCTAAGCAAACCCTGTTGTCACTTCCGAGCTTGTAGCCTTTGGGACACTGGCATTTATAGCTACCAGGAATGTTGACACATGTTCCAATGCATAGCCGCTTGTCTTTGAACCTTTCGCATTCATCCACATCTGTGCAGGTTCTAAAATTCATCAATACATGAGTACCTAGCACAACATAGTCCTATTCACTATGAATAAACAAGGTAGTAACTTCTATACAGGATGTCCGCAAAGTTGGGGTTTTCCTTTTTAGACACAACTACGCTTGATATAACAAAGCGGATGTGTGGTGAAACGTGAGCGAACAAGTAAAAAAAAAATAAATGAAAAAGTACTCACTGTCCAGTTGAATTGAAATTCGAAGTACGGATCTGTTGTAAAATCCGTATTTACATCGTAATCGTATCTCGTATAACTGTACTTTTGCGCTGGCGCTGTGGACGTGACCGAGGGATAGGACAGGACCGGCTTCAGTTTGGTTCAGGTTTGACTGAATCTGCGAAGCCCAATATCTCGGTTCTCTTAAGAAATTGGTGTATATGCTACTAACAAAATCTGCTTATTTTCTCGTGTAAAGGAAAACCCCAACTTTGCGGACACTCTGTATAAAGTCGACCTAATTATAAGCAATTTGAGGTCTGAAATACGTGAGAAGGGACTCTGCGGCCAGTTAGTAGTTGTGCAAAACGATAGTACCGACCCCTGTGCAGATGAATCAAACAATCGCGATTACGCTGCTTTCTGCATTTAGGCTTCTGCCTACATGGCCGCGTCGGTATAAAAACGAACCAGAACATTTCTTCCACGAATGCGAGGTTCTCGCATTAGCTAAAGTGATTTCTCAAGTACCTGTTGTCTGCATTCAAGGTGAAACCTGGACTGCAACTGCACCTATAGGAACCCCATGTGTTCACGCACTTGTGCTCGCACAAGCCAAAATCTGCTGCACATTCGTCAATATCTTCACAACTGTTGTTAGTCTCTCTAAATCCTTCCTTACATTCACATTTGTATGAGCCCTTAGTGTTGATGCAGTTCGCATATGTGCCACATGGCTGGAAATGAAAAATAGAGAAGTCAGTAGTAGTACTGGTGGGGAGGCGAAATCTGGCAACTAAGCCAGCTTTGAGCCTTTTTGCCGACACCGTAGTATCAACATTACTACTCCACAAGCCACCTACTGGTAACTGTTTTTTGAACAAACCAGCTCCAGCGATGATATGTACCTATCGTTAATTTTGCACCCGTGTGCGTTATGTAGACAACATACAACACGACATTCATGGCTCGAAATTGAACATCCAAGGCGGAGCCCCACGCTGCTAGCTTGATGTGCTCACCACCGTTGCCGATATTCAAAAAAAAGTCAAGTAGGCTAAATTATTCTGCAAGGTCATGAGAATGTTCTGAGGGCACACTCGGTTCGTGCATGATTTAGGACGGTTCTGCAGATACCCAAAAAAGCCTGGATAAAAACTAATGATCCCTTAGTTAAGTTGCAGAATATGAATTAGATCTTTCCTTCAAGAATATTCGACCAAATTGGGTCACAGTCCATAGACGAACTTGAAAGAGAATTGTTGTTTAATTTTATATAAGCTGACACCTTAACCTTCCTTTTGTAATTTTTATCCCCTTTGTGTTGTAATGAGACTTTTTCCCATTTTGCCCTATACCTTGTTTCCCATAGATGTTCGCTTAGCGCTGTTTTTGAGGTGTTTCCCTTCGAAGTTGAGTCATTTATTTTAACAGTGAGTAGATCTGATCAAAAGAAATGTTTTTTTCCTTCACCATTTTTCTGGTAAAATTAAAGTAACAAAGTTATAGCCCTTTGGAAGTTTGAGTACCGTCCTGTCTCAATAATAATATTATGTGCTCGTGTTTGGCAACAACGGATATAATCCGCCTTATCGGTTCATCGCATCGGAAACAAAAAAGCGAAAGAATTTGGAACGATGTTTTTACAATTTTATTCAGTTGTATTCAGTCAGTATCAGTCGGTAACGCGTGAGTGAATAGTGGTGTTTCTTGCGTGGCTCAAACGAAGTAAAAAATGGCACATGTTTACGAAAATGCTGAACTTGTGGACATGATTCTTATTTACGCGGCATCACGGATTTATGCGGATCGGTTTCCCAATCGAGTGCAACCAACCCCTCGTGCCTTTGTTAATGTAGTACAAAGGGCTCGAGAATCAGGTGACTTAAGACCTCACAGGGGAGGGCATGCCGGTGCTCCAAGACCGCACGATCAAATACAGGTCCGCACTGAAATACTTGTCGGGAGGATACTTTATAAAACAAGGTAACATTTTTTTTTATTTTTACACACATATTTTGGTTTATCTTCCTTCTACAATCATTATCTGAAAATTAATGACTCAACTTCAAAGTCATATAGCCTGTACGTGCTTTAGTCCTACATGTAACAGTCATGTTAGTAGTACTAGTTGGTAGTTGACTACTTACTCTGAAAATTTTGCATTCGTCAATATCCTCACATCTATCTCCTTTCAGGTGATGCCCTGGTGGACACTCACAGGTGTAGTATCCTGGGTAGTTCTTGCAAATTTGAGATGGGTTGCATTTGTGCAGATTTCTTGTGCATTCGTTAATATCTAAAATCAATTTTATTGCACGACGCTGTTCTGACCAAAATATGATCTTTGAATGATTTTTTAATAGTAACGTATGACCTAAAAGTTTTGGTACAAAATATTTATCGGATCGGAATTTATTTAAACACTAACTAGTTATCATAAATTACAGCTCAACACTTAACCAAACTATACTATCGAATGAAAACATGATATGGTCATTAGCATGGTCTTCGTAAATAAACTGAAGCAATTTGGGAAGGCAGTTATCAATATCGCTCTGACTATTCAAAGCTTCCGCCTCACTCTTCCCACAAAAGGTTGGGATACGCCCCTGTTAGAAATTGCGCACCAGACAAGGATTTTATCTGCAAATTTCGCTTAATGTTTGTATCTAACATCAGGGCATTCCTCAATGAATGTCAACTGACAGTAAAGTAAGTAAACATACTTTTTGTCCAAAGACAACTTGATATTATTTTGTGTTTGTTAAAATCAAAGCCAATTAATTCTGTGTCAACACTTCTAGGACATACGTTAATGTGCCCTCTCCTAAAATGGGCCCTTAGTCTCATTATCTCTGCGTTTATGAACTCTATTATTGCCAATTGCAAATAGTAGTTTTTTCCTGACCCCTTTTAGTTGCCGAAATATATTATCTACTTTTTTGAAATCCCTTTTCAACCCAAAAGAATAATGGGTGAAACCCAGGAGATGAAAACATACGATTTGAGAGACTGTCTAAAGTTATTGATGCCATTTGGAATGGGAAGATGTTTGACAATTTTAACAAGGGGTCCAGTTTGGGCACCTATACCAATATGAGTTATGTTTAGAAGGAAATAATTGACAATAGAAAATAGAAAAAGTGTATTTACCAACACATTGGTCTCCTGCTTCGTTCAACTCCATGCCTCTCTTACATTGGATTATTGGAGGGGCACATTGGAACCCACCGTTGAAGTTGATGCATTTTTCATGTTTACTGCATGGATTACTGTCACATTCGTTGATATCTAATATAATTCAAGCAAATCATCAGTTGCAGTACATAATTTCGCCAGGTAGCACAAGCATGTCAAAACAACGTTACAAGGTTGAATGACGTAAAAGTAACGTGAAAATGACCCCTAATGTCACATACCAATGACGTTGATCGCAGACGTCAATTATACGTCACTTGCTGATGACCTATTACTGCTCTCCATCATCCCTAACGTTACCAGTTTACACGAAGCTTGGGGTGGGAACACTACGTTAATGTTGTCATTTTTACACCCCATGAATTGTGTAACACACACACTAAATGCTAGAGCAGTGGTAGCCAACCTGTCGATAGCCTCGCAAAGGCAATTCTGGTGGCTCACAACATATTCTAAAAAAGTGTAAAAATAGAAGCTTCCGTAAATTTTGTAAATCCTCATAATAAACACATACGGCGGCAACACTGCGGTGAGCGATCTATTCGAGAACGATCTCGATTACTTTGAAAACAATTATGAGCAGTAGTAAGAAGATGAAGACATACCATTTCCATTCTGAATGGGAAGAACAATATTTCTTCACTGAAGTTAGAGGTATGTATGTTTTTTATGTAATACATCTGTTTCCGTTGCTAAAAAAAGGAATATCGAATTTCGAAAAATCATTACGTTCTGCAACGGAAATGAGAAAACAGGCGTTTTTAGAAGCTGCAGATTCATTATTTGCCAACTTTAGGTTTATTCCAAAATTATCAAAGTAGCCCAACACACTGAAAAGGTTGGCGACCTCCGTGCTGAGAATTAAGGTCACGTTAGCCTGAAACTATTTTCAAAATGGTCTATTTTTCTATAGTTTTGGGAATGCTCAGTACCTGGATCGGTCTACTAATCAGTCGTGCGCTACGCGGATCCGAATCCAGGCTCCAGAGAATTTTTCTCTTGACTATGGATACTGTGATTCCCGTATGTGGTAGGCGGTATCTGACTGTCGAACGCGGAGGTACCACCCGGCGGATCTCGAAGGCGGGGCCAGAATGTGTGCATGTTGCATGCACGCGTGTTCCCTCGCTAGAGTCTGTGGGGCGACCCCCCTTTCCCCTATAGCCCGACGATGGTTCAAGTACAAAAAAACCTAGAACTTGAAGCAACAGGAAGAAATTACGTCGATTGCAGCGTTCCGCGATGGTAATTCACTGTTAATAATCACAGCGTTGCCAGATTGATCGTAAAAATATTTTCAAGAATACATTGAATAACTATAATGTGCTATGTGCTTTTTTGTTTTTGCCGAAGTAATGTGTACGAGACATCTATAATTTATTCACTCAAACAAAGCAGTTACTTCATATTTAATAACTTTGAATGCCAACCTTAATGCAAAATAGATCCTAAATTCGTGCGTATAGTTTGAATTTCCCGGGTACATTTATGTTGGTAACAGTTTTCTGTGTTGTGCCTGTCAGGAAACTACGCTAACGGCTGTGGTTTATTTGTGGTTTATTTCCGTTCTTTTTGCCTTAATATTTGCATTGTTATTTTATAAAAACAGCTTTTCTCAAAACTTTGAGGTTTCCTTCTAAGCATGTCGAAACCTCTAGGATGACAAGCAAAAGAATTCGTCATGTCTTGGACGAAATATTTTGAGACCGAACGAGATCATGGAGCTCCATTATTGCCTTTACAGTCCCTAAGAGGGATATTAGGTAGTAAATAGAATGTATACTAGCTCTAGCGTTTACAAAACATACGCTCCGTAATGTTGGTTGCGGTAAGGCATCGTCCTAGGATCTGGTAGTTTTAATAAATGTGGCAACCATGTGCGTCACTGTCATTATTTGATGTTGTGAAGTAACTGCTTTGATTTAGTGAATAAACTATACGTACGTGGCTTCATGACACGGGTTGCTAGGCAACGTGGCGCTTCTCTCTCTTTCTAACATATGTATTGCACTATTTTCGCGCTTTTCTCTCATACACATTACAACGTCAGTTGGCATCTTAATAATTTGTCATTCCAGTCAATTTTGAGATACTTTGAGTGAACGTCGATGAGGGTTGGAATGTGATGATTATCTCTCTGCCCGCTGACTTGATCCGTTTTGAATCGGAGACATTGATTCTAAACATCCTACACTTAAAAATATAGTATATAATACACGTACACAACTGGACATTTAGTAGACGTCATTACGACGTCGATATTCGGAGCAATCACGCCAGTTGACGAGTCATCACCAAATTTCGACGTCATTATGACGTGCTAGCTGGGTAATCCTTCTGTTTCTGTTCCTTTTGCTTGCTTTATTGTGGACATGTCCACGACTGTCCTTTGTTTTTCTTAAACAGTTTAGATTATTACCGGAGTTAGACGATTAAAACCGATTGTTCACAAACTTGTTATTTTTTGTGATTTGAGCGTATCGACTGAAGATGTATCAAGCCTTGGCTAACTATTTATGGGTGTTACAATAGAAATATTGTACGACTATGCATACCTTCACATTCTCCCTTCAAATTCATCCGGTATCCTCGGAGACACTTCTTCAGTTGTCCACTGATCACGCTTTGGCCACTGATCACATTATAGTATGGAGTAACTGGATGAGGAGAAGCTGGCCTACTGGGAATGGGCACTGGCACCGACTGTCTTGGAACGTACTTTGGAAGTACGGAGGGCGTACTTGGAGGAGGTTGAAAAACTATCGACGGAAACGTCTGTGAAGAAGACCGGGTTGTACTCGGATATGTAGAAGGTGTAGATTGAGGGTAGACGGGCCTTTGAGGAGTGACCACAGGGGTCGGGTGGTAAACCGGTCTGGGGGGTATTGGAGGAACTGGTTGTGGGTACTGCGGGTAAACTGGCCTAGGAGGTATCTGGGGGTATTGTCTGAAGACAGAAGGTTGGAAGTGAGCTTTGGAGGAAGTCATTCCTATGCTCTCTGTTGTGGTTGTAGTGCTTGTTGTTGATGGTGTTGGATTTGTGGTGCTTCTGTAAGTTGGAAAAATAATTTATCGCAGAAAAATTATATTTAAATAGTCGTGCTTCAATGAAGTAGTTTATAAAAAACTGAATAGCAATTCCTTTGGTAAATATGTGTAGGTACTTCGCAGATGTCATGTATGAAAATTGACTAACATTTAGAATTTCGTGCTGATTACGAATCAGGTGTCAATAATGGTGGTTGCATTTACGGATCTGGCCTCTCAATGACTTCTAAGTCTATGTCATATGAATTCCTTTTTTGATTTCCCGAAACCCGGAACCATTTTTTTGGTAAAAACTGCGTGATTGTCGAGCTTTTTGGATGGATATTCAGCAGAAACGTATTTTGTATACAGGATGATTCAGAAGTCGTGACCAAAAATGAAACATCATACACAGAACCGCATTTTAAGGGGGGTCGTCTATGTAACATTTTTTCCTCGAAGGCCTCATTAAAAAGATACAGGGTGTTGAAGTTTGAAAATAAAAAACATTTTTTCAATATCTTCAAAACCGTCAACTGGAATGAACTAGAATTCGGTATGTGGATAGAACCAAGTATTGTCCACATTCAAAAGTATTTACTCAAAATTAAAGTGCACCAGTGGCGGAGATACAGGGGATTAGTGGCATTACTTTTCCAAATAAAAATAGCACGCCACTGTTTTTTTATCGACTTTTCGTGAATGATCTAAATTCTTTTATTTTTACGAAAACAGTGCACTCACAATTTTTTCTAGCAAATTGAAGGTAGAATTCGAAAACTAACGCGTTCCGAAAAAAAGTGGCGTACTATTTTTATATGGGAAAATAATGGCACTAATCCCCTGTATCTCCGTCACTGGTGCACGTTACTTTTTAGTAAAGACTTTTGAATGTGGACAATACTTAAGTAAATCCACATACCAAATTTTAGTTCATTCTAGTGGACGGTTTTGGAGATATTAAAAAACGTTTTTTATTTTTAAACTTCAATACCCCGTATCTTTTTAATTAAGCCCTCGAGGGAATAATTTTACATAGAAGGCCCCCCTTAAAATACGGTCCTGTGTACGATATTTCATTTTTGGTCACGACTTGTGAATCACCCTGTATATCCTTCCCAATGTGCAAATACGTTGAAATTAAAACTCGTTCCATTATAACGTTTTCAGCTATAACATCAGCAGACATCTACAGGGTGTTGGGGAAATAATATTCGTAACTTTAAGAGGTGATTCCTTGCATTATTCTAAGCAAAAAAGTGTATTATAACCTATGTCCGAAAATCAACCGTTTCGGACATAATTTTGCACCGTAATAATTTGAATGCATATGCCTAATAGCGTAAAATGTATATCAATACTATTCCGAAGAAAAACAAACAAACAAAATCCCTCACACAACTGACAACGTCGTTCTCCGCCTGCACTGCCATGTGTCATCGCAACCGACGTCGTGCCGGTAGGCAAAAAATAAATACCTACATCGGGGAAAAAACTATTTGATAGTTTCTTGGACACGTTAATGCCAGTAGTGTTTACCCGAATTGAAATCACATTTTATTATTCAGTATGTATTACTGAATCAGTGCGTGAATTTTGATACGAAAGAGATGTTTTCGGTACGCGAGTATCACGATATGCTTATTATTTACCGAGATGCTCATTGCAACTGAGAAGAGGTTAGGCGCATTTACAAAGAACGTTTTCCTGATCGAAGGCTACAAGGTAGAAGAACATTCGTAGAAGTATCCCAAAGACTTATGGACACAGGGAACGTAGTGCCTAATTTTAACAATCGCGGAAGACATCGTGAAGTTGGAGTGGAAACCGAAGAACATCTATTGTGATTACTAATACATTTAACTGTAATTTTATGTGATTTACGGATGTTTTTTTCTTTTTTCGTGCATCGCATCGTTTCAAACAAGTGACTGATAATCGTGGGAATTGGCGGTGTGTATCGCTACGTACCGGTAAGTTCTGTCATTTTTTTAAAGTAAATGTACTGTACTGAAAGCATTATTACATAAAAAATAGCCACAAAAAATTGCTTAAAAGTAGTCAATAATTCAAGGCATATTTTCAACAAAAATATCATATAAACGTAAATAATTCGATGGATCAGTTGCGGTACGTCGTGCGCTCGTATCGCGGTTGCGTTGCAGCGTTGCCAAATGTCTGAGAAAATTTAATTATTTACGACTCGCTTCCCTCGAAAACGATTGATTTTCGGACATAAGTTATAATGAACTTTTTGCTTAGAATAATAATGCAAGGAATAACCTCTTAAAGTGACGAATATTATTTCCCTAACACCCTGTATATTGCTGATCGCTAATCAAACTCCCTTATTTCAAAAACTGTGGGAGCTCTTAATCAGGAGATCATAGTATATTGCAAATTCCACTGCCGTTTTTTCTAGGATACCTGCAAATAAAACATGAGCATTGTCTTCCTTATCCCACTGATCCATTGGATATAAGATAGCTCGCTGATCCCAGGTAGCACAAGCACGTGAAAATGACGTTACAAACCGGTCATGGAATGACAAGAAATATTGAGTTGAATGACGTAAAAGTAATGTGATAATGACCTCAATAACGTCAATAATACGTCACTTGCTGGACGTGAAAATGACGTCTATTATTTATAATGATAACCAGTTTCAGCCGCTTCAAACAGTAATATGCTGTGTGTTATTAGCAGTATTACACAGACGGAGCACCATAGAGCATTGTAACACTGGCTACATACAAGATATATATAAAAAACACGTCATAACAACGTCCTCCAGTACACGTACATAATTGGAGATTTAGTAGACGTCATTACAACGTCGATATTTGGAACAATCACGTCGGTTGACGGTTTATCATCAAACTTCGACGTCATTGTGACGTGCTTGCGCTAGCTGGGATAATAATGTGACATAAATTAACCTTACGTGGTTATCTTTGTAGTGGGTTTGGTAGATGTAGATGTTGTAGTTGTGTTACCCGAAGGCCTTAACCTGACTGGTTCGCATCTGTAGGATCCAGCGATGTTTCTGCATCTGAAGTTGGGGCCCAAATTATTGCAGTTGTGGGTACCCAACTGACACTCATCGTGATCTTCGCAAAGACCGTTATGGAGGTTCAAAGTATAGCCTGTTCCACATCCGTATATTCTTGAGCAGTGATAGGAACCAATGGTGTTGTCGCATCTTTCTGCCACATCACAAGTATGCATTCCGGTTGAGCATTCGTTTATATCTGGAACAATTTTAGTTATTGGTTTGATAACTCCACGCCCTCCCTCGATGTCGCATTTTGAATATAGATAGATAAATAGATGCGATCGACTTGAAATTTGAGTTATTTTCATGGCCCAAAAGCTAGTTAATAGTCCCTGATCCTTTTCAGAATTGCATAAATTGGATTCGAAAGGAATAGCAGTTAAAAGACAGTTATGTATCTATATAATTTACCTTCACAAGCGTATCTCTCCTCCACGAATTTGTATCCCACAGGGCACTTAACTGGAGGCCTCTTTGTCGTGGTCGTGGTGGCCTGGGTTGTTGTTGTTGGAGCCTCAGTGGTTGTTGTTATCTTGATACACGTATAGCCTCCAGGTTGATTCAGACATTTCTCGTTTTCTTTGCACAATTGTTCATCTCCTTTGCATTCGTCGATATCTGGATTAAGATATTATGAGTTAACTTAAGCCGGACTTTTCTTTAAAATAACAATTATAATAATACATTTATTTCATTTGTTAAATAGACACAGACTATAATAAGTCACAAGGAAAAACATTCATCTGTTAGGAATGATTTCAACTGATTTTTGAAACCGCTTAATGTCGGTGCTTTTTGAATATCTCCTTTTAAATTATTGAATATTTTATATCCCATGTAAATCAAAGGTTTCAGATATGTTGCAGTACGATGTTGAGGGGGTATCAGCAGATCTTTAGATCAAGTTTGATAATAGTGTTCTTCTCTGCTATTGAAGAATCAATTTATTTTATTACACAAATATTGATAATTTATAAATGTAAATAAATGTTACAATTCTGACGGATTGAATATAATCCCTACAAAATTCACGGCAATTAAGATTTGCAATGATTCTAATATTTCTGGAGACGAAAACTCTATCGATCAGCTGCATCTCCAACTTTGAGTCCCATACCATAAGCACTTTTACGTAACTTATGACAGCAATTTCACATGTGGCTTCCAAGTTATCAATGGTAACACCCAGCAAGAGATGTTTTCATTCATTTCAATAATTGGGTCTTATCTGTATTTACCGACTATTTTTGAGCGGCTCTGCATGCTGCTCCACTATTAGGAAAGAGTTCTGTCTTTTTTATGAGCGCATGGTCTCAAATCTTGAATATCAAAATTGCGAAACTTGGTAAGCACTAATATAAAAAGAGGAAAAAAAGTTTAAAATATACAGGGTGTCCGCAAAGTTGGGGTTTTCCTTTACACGACGTGTAGATCTTGAAAACATGAGCAATTTTTCTTAGTACCATATACACCAATGTCTTAAGGGAACCGAGATAAAGGGCTCTGCAACATTAAAAATATCTGAATACCGTCCTGTAGCCGCGACCCGGGACATCACCGATTGGTACAAGGTCTCAACCCGACGGCAGAACTGGGTCGGGGTCAGTGTGTCAGGCAAGTATGCAACCTTCAACCGACGGTTACGGTCACGCATGTAGAGGTAATCGCGTAGACGAGAATCTCTCAACAAGCACTAGAGACGTGGCTAGAGAAGTGCAAGTATCAAAAACTAAAGTGTGGCAAGCCCTTCAACCTGACGATTTTCCAGCAAGAGTGCGGTTTTGTGAGTGGTTGTTGCATCAACATGACAATAATCCGGACTTTTTGCAGTGCATATTGGTGACAGACGAATCTACGTTCACGCGTAATGGGGTGAATAACTTTCGCAACACTCATGTTTGGTCAGTAGAAAATCCGCACGCTGTCCTTCGGGCACATTTTCAACAAACATTTTCGGTGAATGTTTGGGCTCGCATGGTGAACGGTATGCTCATTGGACCATTTATTCTCCCAAATAGATTGGACGGGATGCAATACCTAGACTTTTTACGCAACATTTTGCCTTCCTTGTTAGAAGATGTGCCATTAAGTGTAAGACAATCAATGTGGTTTCTGCGTCTGCTCGGTAGCGCATCAGCTGATTTCATTTTTCTGTTGGAGCGGTATGATTTCGGGCAGAGACGTACTTAGCCCTTCTCGTCAACTGGAGAGTGAGTACTTTTTCCTTTATTTTTTTTTACTTGGTCGCCCTCGTTTCACTACACATTACCTTTGTTATTTCAAGGGTAGTTGTTTCTGAAAAGGAAAACCCCAACATTGCGGACACCCTGTATACTCGTGATTATTCAAATGCAAACATTGGGATGCGATTGAGATCTGTCAATAAACCTTCGTAAATAAAATAAAAATATTCTCGTACCTTCACAGTGCTTCGTTTCTGTTTTGTAGTAAAATCCTGGAGGACATTGGGGCGTATCCTCTTCGCAAATGAAGGAGCCTATCGTGTTTTTACAAGATTTTGGTTGCACACACATAAGTTCAAATTGACATTCATTGATATCTAAAAATCGGAAACAGGAAAAATTTAATATACGGGAAGACAGAAAAGATACAAAACAATGAAAGAAGACAGCGCGAAGCGCCATCTACAAGTAACATCGACAACTGCGAACAGTGAATAGTAGCTAGTTGTGTAGATGGCGCTTCGCAGAGATGATTCTTATGAGTAGCGCCAAAAAGCACGAAACAGCACAGCATCGTTAGTTTGACCAAAAACGAGTTCCTATTGGAATTAAGAAATATTTAATGATCAGATTGTTATTGAAAACGAGGGAGTAGTTTCACTGAGAGCAAGTGGACGTGGTTCTCTTCCCTGGTGGTCCCTTCACATACTTAGCTTCGCCTTTAGGGCTTCCGCACCACACGATCGGTCACAGCTGTTTGGTCTTTATTTACATCCTTATCTCATCCTAATGAGTACATTTAACAACATTTCAATTCTGTAAGATATATAGAGTGGCCAAAACTCTCATGGACGAAGTATCAGTCCCAATTGAACACATCTTTTCAAAAGCTTGCAGCGACAATATGATTTCAAAACTCCCTCGTTCGATTTGGTCTGTCATCAGAAGAGCTGTGGATTGGCTTGATCGCACACCATGTTCTTTGTCGGTAACATACCATCACACGTTTCCTTTTCCAAGTCAAACTTGTAGCCAGGTGGACACTTTTTGTCGAAATCGGTGTCTTCGTTCTCTCCTAAAACTTCAGAAGCATCGTAGCACGAGTATGAGCCGACTTCGTTGATACATTCTTCTGCGGCCGTACATTCGTGGATATGCATAGCACATTCATCGATATCTGAAACATTAATATAATCGGAAGGTAAATTAATACAGAATATCAAATTATTTGAGCATTCTTAAACTCTACACACTGTACATTTTTATGATTTAATGGGTCACCCTTTGTTTTGGTGTAACTACTACTATATACTCTGTTCAGGTTGCTCACACGCTATCAATACCACCTACGGAGGAATCACCCAATGTCAGTGTTTCTGTCTACCTAAATTTCTGCAACCCGCCTTTCACTAGCGTTATTTGTGGGTTGCAGGCTTGAAGGTTGCTATATGGATTGCGAGTATGAGAACAACTGACACGATGGGTTATGATGGAACTACGGATATAAGTTCACATCCTTAGGACTTGAAACGACTTTATACGGCATTTGTGGTGGAAAGAACGAGTTTTACATAGAGAAATGACTTTACCTTTACATGTCCTTTCGTCTTCCCCTAATTTGTAGCCTTGTCTACAAGAGCATTTTATGGCTGTTCCTGTATCAGTACAATCATGATCGCATGGGTTGTTCTGCTCACACCTATAACAAGTACATTGTATACTGTATCATAAGACAATCCACCGGCGTATCCAGAAAAAATTTCTGGAAAGAGATCATTTTTCACTCATTATTTTTTCCGATACTCAGTTTTACGCATTCTTTCCTGAAATGGAGTCATAAAAAAGATCTATGGGTTTGTTAAGGTTTTTGCGTAATGGCAACTAGAAGAAAAAAAATTGAAGAAAGGCCACTGCAAATATAGTTGACGACAAACGTATAGTGTATGTTTACGTATTTTATCGACTGCCGCTAAAAAGCCAAGGCGGTTCCTTTGGCGGCTTGTCTGCGGCCTGCTAACTTGTGGAGGTGAGGGGCGCGGGAAGGAGGGGGGGGTAGCGGTGTCGAGTGGGTAATATGGCACAGCCAAATTATGTGAATTTGTTGCTATGTCCGTATCGAAACAAAACGATTTATTTTGCATTCGTTGAGTGCTTTTTACGTTATTGCACATTGACAAAATGTATAATTTATCTAAATGAACGAGCTTTGATCATTATTTAGACCTGTATCATATCATAAACATACTATGCGCGTGTTGGTACCTTGACGAGGTAGAAAAAAAAGTAAATAGATACTATAAGTTTGTCGTCAACTGTACATTTCCGGCCTGTGCAGATAGCTGGGGTTCAAACCCAAAACTCTGATTTTTCAACTTACCTCCCACCTTTCTTTAATGCCCTTTTTTGTGGTTTGCATGATATTCCATCTTCCATTAATATGTAACCTTTGAAGCAGCTACATTTGAAAGAATTCTCTGTTGGTTCACATACTTGAGCACATACATCCGAGTCACAAATATTCTCTACCTCTGTAAAAAATCAGGGCCTATGGATTTCTGATGATAACAGCATCAGTATAGTTGTTTAAAAATATACAGAGTGACAAAAAAGGGTAAACACCTATGTATGTTCATTAGAAAATTTTTTTTAATGAGTGTATAAGAAATCGTGGATCCTCAACACATTACTAAACCAGTTGACGAATCAAGCTGAAAATTTTATCATTTTACCAGTAAGGGACACTGAACATATATGCCAAAAATTATTAAAACCGGACAAACATAGGTAGGTGTTTACCTGTTTTTGTCACTGAGAATGAGAGATGACTGAAATGAGATTATTTGGGGAGGAATGGGTCAAGTGAGCAAGCTGAAATTTGAGGTGTTAACATTTATACTCGAACACTACACAGGGTGACTTCAAAGTTGAGTCATTTATTTTAACAGTGAGTAGATCTGATCAAAAGAAATGTTTTTTCCTTCACCATTTTTCTGGTAAAATTAAAGTAACCAAGTTATAGCCCTTTGGAAGTTTGAGTACCGTCCTGTCTCAATAATAATATTATGTGCTCGTGTTTGGCAACAACGGATATAATCCGCCTTATCGGTTCATCGCATCGGAAACAAAAAAGCGAAAGAATTTGGAACGATGTTTTTACAATTTTATTCAGTTGTATTCAGTCAGTGCCAGTCGGTAACGCGTGAGTGAATAGTGGTGTTTGTTGCGTGGCTCAAACGAAGTAAAAAATGGCACATGTTTACGAAAATGCTGAAATTGTGGACATGATTCTTATTTACGCGGCATCACGGATTTATGCGGATCGGTTTCCCAATCTAGTGCAACCCACCCCTCGTGCCTTTGTTAATGTAGTACAAAGGGCTCTTGAATCAGGTGACTTAAGACCTCACAGGGGAGGGCATGCCGGTGCTCCAAGACCGCACGATCAAATACAGGTCCGCACTGAAATACTTGTCGGGAGGATACTTTATAAAACAAGGTAACATTTTTTTTTTATTTTATTTTTTATTTTTACACACATATTTTGGTTTATCTTCCTTCTACAATCATTAACTGAAAATTAATGACTCAACTTCAAAGTATATTAGCGTAAACGTGACAGGTGAAAATTCTAGGATCGCAGACGGGCGCCATCTTGGAACATCTTTTTAATACAGCGAAGGGTCATCACTCATTTTGAAGGTTCTTATGGTTACTTTCTAACGCTGGAATTTAAAATCAATCTTTCAATATGGCGGAGCATTTGTTAAATGTGAGATCAAGTAGAAGAGATTTTCTTTTCTGGGTGTAACATTTCTAATGTCACTGGGTATATTATTGTGTCTAGTGTGTAACATGCATGTATGAGTAAACGGTATTAGATGTTATTTTTTGTTTACATGTAAATCGCAGAATTTTCTAGCTTTTACGTTTCTGGTGCATTATAACTATATATACATCCACATAATGGAAATTACCATACAATATTAAAACATCTTAAGGTCAGACATAACCTTGTTACGCAAAATATCTATACAATCATGTTTTACGATGATAATGCTTCCTTGACAAAAAATGATGCATGAGTAATTTGTAACGATTATAATATGCTAGATGACGATTATCAAAATCATTTTTTGTGACAATTGCTTGCGACAATAAGGAAGTATTGCTTTAAATTAATGATTGATATGCTAATATACAGGTCAGTTTCTCGAATAGGATACAATAAATTAATTCTGCAAATTATACCATAGATGTAAAAGTAAATTTTTACCAACGTTTCGACAACTTCGATGGCCTTTTGTGTTGGTGCCTGTTGGACGTGGGGGAGGGTGTATCCCAATTTTTTGGCGGTGGTACATTTACATGCTTCCAACCCCGATAATTCAGAAAATTTCGCCCACGTATGCGAGGCTTTCGCCTTGTTTAGTACGCTCGCTATTTATACCCTTAAGGATATGCGAATTTAAAAATAATTTTTATTTGGAAAAAAACCATTGGCGTATCATTTTTTTCTTAAAAAATATCGAAGTCAATACCCGTACGCACGCCACTGTTAAAGCTAAAAATTATTTTTGCATTGAAAAATATGCAACTTCATTCATTTTCACTACGTACTCAATATCAGTGAAATATCTGAAGCGGTTCGGAAAATATTAATTGCCGTTTTTTTCCTAAAACTTCAAGGAGATATTTTTGGACTATAGTTTATAAAGCAAACTAACATTAATTTTTCATGTAGATTCAAACCCTCAAATATTCGCATATCATTAAGGAAGATCCTGTACATTACAAAATTTAATCCAAGCAAATATCTACAGGGTGTATTGACCTATTTATTTATCTCAATTGGAGATTATCTTCATGGAATTACATTACGATGTAATAAAATTATGAAGTGTTGATTACAATTATGCATAAAGATTATGTTGTACTTGATCCGATACTGATTTAACAGCCATAAATAGTATAATAGTCGATAATCATTATTTAAAAAGTGAGAATGTACACATTTTAGATAACAACATCAGATGTTCATCATCCGATTTTACTACTAGGGAGGTTACTAAGATTGAGCTTGAAATTCTAATATGATTTAGATCATGCGTTGCAACGTAGAAGAATACAATGGCAGGCGATTACGACGCTGCCACGTGCTGGACGAGTCGAAATGTGCAACATACAGGGTGTGTCTCGAATTGACAGCAGTATCGTATAGTCCAATAAAAGTCTTGCAATACAGCAACTAATTTAGGCCTCATATGATTATGGAAATGGCGTATATGAATTCGCTTAATTGATTCACAATTCAAAAAATATTATTATTAATCATTAATGTCTTAATAGCCATTTGTATAACTTCGAAGTTGAGTCATTTATTTTAACAGTGAGTAGATCTGATCAAAAGAAATGTTTTTCTCCTTTAACATTTTTGCGGTAAAATTAAAGTAACAAAGTTATAGCCCTTTAGAAGTTTGAGTACCGCCCTGTCTCAATAATAATATTATGTGCTCGTGTTTGCCAACACCGGATATAATTCGCCTTATCGGTTCATCGCATCGGAAACAGAAAAGCGAAAGAATTTGAAACGCTTATCACGATGGTTTTACTACAATTTTATTCAGTTGTATTCAGTCAATGTGTCAGTCGGTAACGCGTGAGTGCATAGTGGTGTTTGTTGCGTGGCTCAAACGAAATAAAAAATGGCACATGTTTACGAATTTACGTCTTTACAGAATTTTTATCGTTTTTGGCCCTTTTCTCCGCCGTCGCTGGCACTGGATCAATTTTCTGGCAAAGTAACGTAGGAAGTAAAAACAGTTTTTTGTAATTCGTTCAAGGAAACTGGTTACCGCTCAGCAACCTATTGGTCCCAAGGGACATCCGACAAATGTGATTTCGAAAAAAAGTCTCTCACAAATGCGAGCTTTATCTTTATGCCCCGTCTAATTGGAGATCATGGAAAAGTTGAAATTGCCTCACTTCATTCATTAATTCGCTAGTTGTGTTCAAAATTAAAGGAGCCATGTTCCCTCTAAATAATGACCTATCAGGACACCTGAACACATTAACTTTATAAAAGTAATAAACATTGGTACTTACCCGAATTCACAGGGTACAAACTACACAGTATCAGTATGATAAAGGCCTTATGGTACATTTTAAACGATTTTAGTGTTTACTTCATTGATACAACGAATATACTGACAGCAAATAAGTATATCTGGCTCTGTTTGCCTAGTGGTTGTGAAGGGGATCTGAAATATCCCTTATCAGCGCCAAACAATTACTTTCTTGTATCCCAGACCGAGATGGCATTTACACATATGCGCGTCCTATTGGCTCGATAAAAAAGGTAAATTTGATTAATTGACAATATTTTTCGTTGGCATAATTTCGCCGGTAATCGAAACAATACATTACTGTAATTAGGGTATATGCTTATTAGCTCGATGTTTGCGCTTAAACTAACGCAGTGATTGGACTCCATTGTCTGGCCGCATATACAGGGTGTAATGTTAGTAGTGGATCAACGGAAGTCAGCCTCAAAACCTACCGAATGAACCCCTATATGTGTGGTCCGAAATTTTATAGTTCAGGAAATATTTGCAATTTTGCGAAATTTGAAAAAAGAAAACGGGTTAATGAACTAATCGCAATTACAACTAAACCATTCGATTTAGAGCTGTGATTTTTTTCTGAGATGAGCTAAATGGTTAGTTTTAGCAATGATTATGGCACTTTTTAACAGAGCTTATTAGAAATCTTAAATTCATTTTTTTTGGTGAAAAATCTTTTCCATCCCTCAACTTTGGAGGGCGTTAAAAAATTGAGGGTGTATTTTATTATTCATTTTATTATGAAAACTATTTTGATCCATGTAGAATAAACCATGAAAATTTGAGTGTGAGTGTATCATGTCACATTCGTTGTGATGATTCCACCTACAAGTAGAGAACCTATTGTGTTTATCCGCTCTTTATGCCGATTTTCTGACAAATGTGGAAGTTTAACTAAGTTTTAAAGAACGTGTTCGAAATGGCCTCCATTATTTTCTATACACAAGCGACACCTAATAAACTTGTCCTTTAGTATTTGAAATGAATTTGCGTTTTCCTTAATTTTTATGTTTGCTTCATCAATTTTCTGGCGCAGTTGGTTGACATTTGCATATTCAGATGTATAGATTATCCCCTTATAAAACCCCCGTATCAAAAAAACTAGAGGATTTAAATCGGGTGACCTTGGAGGCCATCGTTTGTGTCCATCCCTGCCTATCCAACGCCCAGGAAAGGCACTGTCTAAGTAATGCCGTACATCCCGTGCAAAGTGGCATGGGGCACCATCGCATTGAAAATACATACGGCTTAGAACCTCTAAAGGTACATCCTCTAGCAGCTCATGCAAACTGCTTCGTAGAAAAGCAAGATATGACTGACCGTTCAACCTGGCGGGCAATTCATATGGTCCACTTAATTTTTTGTTGAGCACTCCAGCCCATAAATTGACGCCGAACTGAAGTTGAAAGCTGTGTCGGCGAATAGCGTGTGGATTTTCACGCTCCATGAATGGAAATTGTGCATGTTGAGTACAGTAATACCCCGGACTTACGCGATAGGTGGGTCCGAACGGTTGCCGTGTAAGTCGAATTCGCGTAAGTCGGGGTTCAATGTTGCATATAAATACATATAAAGTTTGTTTAATCGGGACCAGAGTTTAAAGAAAACAATAATTTAGAAGAAAAATGTTTAATAAAGTGTAGGATAATAAAAAAAATTACATTGTTATGAATAAAGTAAGCTAAACCGAAGTTATTTTGATGTCGAAGGCTTTATATATTCTAACAATGTTGCCTGACGAGTTAAATTTTTCTTCTTTTCACGTAAAATTTCCTCGTAGCATACCAGTAATTTTTTTATCCCTCGTTTTGTAGTAGACACGCGTTCTTCATTAGAATCAATTTTTTCTAAAATTTGTAACCCCTTTTCAATTGAATTGAGTCCTTCTGTTAAGTTTGCAATTGTCATTTGATTTACCGATTCAACTGGGTCTAGCGAATCAGTTTGTTCAATGTCTTGCTCATACTTACGCATTTCTATAACCTCGTCAATTGTTAGCTCTTGATTGTGTGAATCTAGCAATTCTTGAACGTCATCATTATCGACCTCTAAATTTAATTGCTTGGCGATATCGACCACTTCTTCTATTATGCTATCGATTTGTTCAGGATCTGAAATGGTTTCTCCTTGAGTTTCAGAGGTGAAAAAAAATGGACACAGTTTTTTCCAGACACCATTGAGAGTTTTTTGTGAAACCTCATTCCAAGATTGTCCAATAATTCTTACAGCATCTAAAACATTGAATTGCTTCCAAAAGTCTTTAACAGAAAGCTCATTGTTTTGTCTCATAGCTTCATGTAGATGTGCAAATGACCGCCTTGTGTAGTAAGCTTTAAATGTTTTAATGACTCCCTGGTCCATTGGTTGAAGCAAGCTGGTAGTGTTTGGTGGCAAAAATACAACTTCCACACGTGGATCGAAATTAATTAGAGTTGCGGGAGGATGACCTGGTGCATTGTCAATTAGTAGCATCACTTTAAATGGGATTTCTTTTAATCGGCAGTAACGTTCGACTTCAGGAATAAAATGATGGCCAAACCAGTCTTCAAAAAGAGAAGCTGTCACCCAAGCTTTCGCATTAGACTTCCAAATGACAGGCAAACCAGCTTTGGATTTATTTTTTAAGGCCCTTGGATTTTCTGAGCGATAAACTAAGAGAGGTTTTAATTTACAATCTCCAGCTGCATTCGCACCAACCATCACTGTTAATCGATCCTTGGCGGCTTTAAAACCTGGAAAAGTTTTCTCTTCACGCGCAATAAAAGTTCTTTTAGGCATTTTCTTCCAAAAAAGACCTGTTTCATCTACGTTGAAAATAGTTTGGCTAGTGTAGCCACCTTCATCTATCATTGTTTTGAGTTTTTCTGGATAGAGAGATGCAGCTTCTTTATCAGCGCTTGCCGCTTCTCCACTCTCTGCGATGCTATGCCAATTACAACGACTCTTAAATCGGCTGAACCAGCCGTTACTAGCTTTAAACACTTCATTTTCAGCCGCCTCCCCAGCTTCTTCTTTTAGTTTTTCAAAAATCTGCTTTGCTTGAAAGCACACTGTATTTTGATCAACAGGACAATTTTTCACTCTTACTTGATTATCACACCATGACTGTAGCAATGTTTCCATCTGTGCGATAATACCGTGACGCTTACGGATGATACTTGAATTCAAAGATTGAGAGTCTTTCACAGCGTTCATAATTTTTTCTTTACCTTTTACAACCGTTCGGACTGTTGATTCCGGAAGGTCAAATTTCTTCGCCAATTCACAAATTTTCATTTTTGCTTCAAAGTCTTTAATTATATTCAGTTTACACTCCAAAGACAGTGTTTTTCTTTTCTTGTTAGGCTCAAATGACTCATTTTTTGTTCTTTTAGACGACATAATTAGAGATTATAAGTAAAACGCACTGCGCACGTAAAACAATTGCACGCGAAACACGTTTAAACCTGATGCAAATTGAACACTGAGTGGGCGGAGCGAGAGAGCCGATGCGCGCGCGGAGCGAGAGAGCCGATGCGCGCGCGGAGCGAGAGAGCCGATGCGCGCGCGGAGCGAGAGAGCCGATGCGCGCTGCGCGCGGCAATCAAAATGAAAAACCGCGTATCTCCGAATTCGCGTAAAACGGGGTAGCGTAAGTCGGGGTATTACTGTATTTCATTTCGGTTAAAGTTGGATTCATCTGTCCATAAGATGCTGTCAAAAAAAGTTTCATCCTCTTCGCATCTTCTCAACATATTCTCACAAAATTCAACCCGCTGCGCATAGCCGCTTGGAAACAATTCTTGTACTTTTTGTACATGGTAAGGATGCATGTTCTCCGAGCGTAGTATTGTGTGCACTGAAGTATGGGATATGCTTCTGCTTCGGGCAATGGAGGGATTTTTTTTTGTGAGGGGGGAATGCGTTTATGCACCTTACCATAACCCGAGCTATGGCGTGTGTGGGACTCCAGGTTGTCTTGAGGAGACCAGCTAATACCCACTAAACCCTAACCTCCGCGTGGCCCGACTCATCAGCGTCTCGGTAAGGCCATGTGTTGTGCGTGACCTGCGGTCTGCTACAACGTCTCCTCATGTGTTTCAGTCTTTGGGTACGCCGGGTTGGTTCCCTTTACCTCGCACAGTTCTATAATTGTCGTTAAGCGAGCATCGATAGAGGGTTTGCTGCGTTCTCTTGAAACTCTTGTTTTCGAAAAATCAAGAGTTTCAAGTCCTCTACTTGTCTGTTACCTGGTCCTGGTCCTGGTGGGTCCTGGTCCTGATGGGTTCTGGTCCTGGGCGTCCTGGTCCTCGTCCTCTGCTTCCACGCGAGGGGGGGGGGGGTAGCAACCGCGAGTACTCTTAGTCAAGGTTCCAGTTAGCGCCTGCCAACTATGACTTGGGTCTAGGGTACTTGGCTCTGCGGTTGCGAGACCTCTCATCCGGATCGTAGTCCATGAGGAGTCGTAGCTGCTCGTTCGGGTGGTCCTGAGCTTTCTGGAAGGTCTTCTCTGCTTTTTCATCATGTACTCGTGAATGGTGTCCCAATGCAGGTCTCTACGCAAGGTTGAGTTTCTTACGTAGGATGGTGCACTGGCAGCGATCCGGAGTAGCTTCATCTCTAGAGCAGCAAGTCGCTTGCGGTAGCTAGGAGCAGCGTACCCCCAGAGGGCGGAGGCATAAGCGAGCTGAGGTCTGGCGATGGCCTTGATCAGCCGTAGCTTGGTCGCTAGCGGCATCCAGCTGTGTCTACCCAGTAATGGGTAGAGCTGGGTCATGGCTGCTCTGGTCTTTCTATGAGATCTTTCCAGGTGAGGGACTTGTCAAATATGATCCCCAGATATTTGACTTTGTCGCTCCACTGGATATCTTCGTCGAAGATGGATGCTTCGGGAGGTCTCGCAATCCTTCTTCGTTGGATGAAGATTGCCTGCGTCTTCTGGACGTTGATGCGGATTTTCCATTTCACGCACCAGTCCTGGATGTGGTCCAGTTCATCCTTAAGTCTCCTACGGACGATCTCGGGTCGTCGATGCTTGGCGGCTATAGCAGTGTCGTCTGCATATAGGGCCAGTATTGTGTCAGCTGTCTTCGGTAAGTCGTGTGTGTAGATGTTGTAGAGCAGGGGGGCTTGTTTCCCTTTGCATCGACGGCACTCACAACTTTTTCCTGTTTTTTTTTGGGGATAGGAACTGATACTAGGGAGGAGGGGTATAAATTGAAAGCATGTTACTGGTACTATATAAAATATATTCATACTAAAAGAACTTTTTACAAAGAACATATTGAAATGAATACAAGTGCTGACTAAACATACGACGTTTAACATGTCATATTTTAAGGCATAAGTGACATTGTCACAAAAGGTGTTGATCATTACTTTTAAAACGTATTTCACGCTACACAATGGAATCTGACAATTTTCAACAGGTAAAAAATACGGATATGGATTGTAATACAATATTCTGATATTGATGAGGCGGAAAACTCGCATTTGTCGGGAAAATTTTCCAATTCGATTTCCAATAACCGTGATTATGCAGAAAATAGAATTAGAAGGAATGCGAGGTTTTTACCTGTTAGACCACTTCTAAGCAGATCAAGCACTGTCGTCAAGAGTCTACGTACTGTTTATACTTATACATTTACGATTGATTTAGAAAATGGCAAATATCCATTGTGCTAAAACAAATAACATCTACCGGTTCATATATTACATTTGTTCAATAAAATCAGAGTAGCTAAATTCTGTATGACTTAGTTACAATTATTACTCTGTTACAAAAGTAACCAAAAGCATTGTGGATCAGAGTTTTATACAATGTCTCCAGCAGAATTGTCTTAATTACAATAGGACTTAGTTTTGCAGGGTTTTACACCAGTCATTCAACTATAAAATAACCATGTTTTATTTGCAACTTTGCACTAGAACAGCAAAAACATTTACCTTAGCCAAGGATATACACAAACTATTTACTATCAGAAATTAATCCAGGTTCCGTGTCTTAACCCAAGACACTATATTCTTCAAAAATAGGAATAAAGTGTCAAAAATGCGGAGTGTTAAAACCACGACAACAACGGTTGGGTCTTTATATCAGCCAAAAACGGACTGTTCTAGAAAAAAAATGTTAAGACAGCTTTTACAAATGAATACGTGAATGCTATATTTCACAGTAAAAGTGAACACTTATTTTCAAGATTGAGGTTTGTGTCTCGGTGAAGTAATCCATCCATGCAAGTTTGGTACACCCTGTACAAGTGACAGAATTGTAATGTTGCTAAACCGGCAAGTAGGGATAATAAGGAGAACTTAAATAAATATCAAATAACTATTTTACCGGATGTTAATATCCCCACCTAAATGTTTCGAAAACTACGCTTCTAGAAACCCACTTTCAAACAAAACTTTTAGGGTCTGGGAGGAACAAAATAATGGTGACCTTGACATTTATGGTCCTTTCAAAATCAAGTACCTCCAAATGGATCATCCCCCTTTTGTCGTCGGTATTGACAAGATGAGGAAATCATACGTACCAATAGCATCTTGGCCATGACCTTGACCATCGTCTTCAAGGTCATGCCAAGGTCAAATCAATACATCGAAACCAATTTGCTTTGATAAAAATGTTCGACATCATAGTTGTGCATTTAACCTTGGCACGACCTTGATTTTGAGGTCAAGTCCCATTCGGACGTAACACTCCATGCCTTTCCAGTGTAAAAATGAGAAGTTTCCTATGTACAATTTGACCTCACATTTAAGGTGATGGTTAGGTTCATGGTCAAGGTCACATTTGGAATATCCCACAAACCTCATAACTGTTCTGTCGAACATCTTTGCTTTTCAATTTCCTGATTAGAGTTTGAAATTACCTTGCAGAAAATGGTCAAGGTCATGGCGATAGTCATATTGAGACGTACAATTCCTTCCCCTAATCAATTCTGAAGTAAAAAACGGGTTCTTTTCGAAAATGTGAAAACCTTGAAATGACGATTCAGATCGTGGTCAAAGTCATCGTCAAGGTCATTTTGCCCCCTTCTTCAAAACTGTTTTCTACTTTTTTCTAGGACAATGTACATATTTCGGAAAAGACTCGTGGAAAAACTTTAGGTCCATATACTCTTCAGTTTTACGAGTTCAGATTTACAATATACTAGATTTAAAAAAAATGCCGAAAGCCATTTTCCATAAAGTTTCTGCGGGATCTTTTGCCAGTTAATTTTTCTCTGAACTTAATTTATTTCTGGCTAGTTAGCCTCTAAAATTTTCATTAGTTTTGAGAGCTGTGAATTTCGCCAAAAAGACTCAGCAATGTCGGCTTTTATAGAATTCCATTCCCAGTTTTTAAAAATCATACAGGTGACTGAAGTGTTCTGCACTACCTTGGCTAGTGGTCGATGATTCAGCAACTTTTTAAAGTACATAATGAAAACAAAATCATAGTGTGTCAATCTCTTCCTTCACCCAGTTTTTTATACACTGCCGGCAATGATTCTGCAACACCCAAAAAAGATCTTGTATTACATCCTATACAAGGGTCATTCTTTAAGTAAGAACCGGTTTGTAATGGAGTAGGTGTTTACCGTTTTAACTCAGTATATGGTGCTTCTTTAAAAGGTTAAGGAATATGTATTTTAGTGGACAACACTATTGCTGACATTGGTTTGGTTTGTGGTTATTGAATAGTACTTTTACCTGGTTTTAGTCACGTTCAAAAATCTGTCAGTATATTCACAATATTCCATAATCCTATGTATAGTATGACACATGCTTTGGAAAAGGTATCTATTAATATTGTTGAAAATACCCCATACTTCTTTGTTACAACTATCTGAAGATATTAGTAAAGACTAGGTACTATAGAAAGAACCTTGTCGAAGCCTATGAAATGAAAAATGATATATGTTGTTTCAAGTTGTCGTTTAATAGTTGTAACAAAACTGATATGGTGGGTATTAGTTTTCTCTATAAAAATGACCGAGGAAAAGTCACCACTTCATAGACGTGATATTGGTTGAAAATTTAAGAGTTTTTTAGCTGAGAAACTCCAAGGGCTGCCAGTATTTAACACTCGTGATTTTTTTGACGGTACAGTGGACAGTCTTCCATGCATAGTACGAAATGAAGCATCAGCCTGATCTATAATAACTTGAAAACACATTTTGTAGATGCATTTTTTTACATGAGTGCTTGAAATAAGTATAAGTAATAATTTGCGTACTTGCCTTTAGAGATAGTTGGCAAAATGTTGTCGAACCACAGAACAATGTTATTCTATTTTATTGTGGATCAAAAGAATCGCGGATACAGTTTAGATTTTGTATTTCAAGCTTTGTTATTTTAAGCATTGCCACGTACGGAAGCCGCGCTGTACCAGACGCTGACGCAGCAAATAACAATGCTTTAAAATAAACCAAGCCCAAAGTAATCTTCACAGCTTCATAGGGAAATATTTGAACTTCGATTCAAATACTTTGCGACCTCAAAAATAATTGTTTTCAACTGAGTTTTTACTGGATAGGACAATTCATTGTAATTTGTTCAAAAAAGTTGTTAAATAAAATTTGCAAAAGGGGCATTCATCAAAAGAGGTTATGAAAAAGATACTGCCATGTTTTTTTTCATTTGTTTTACTTCCCACGTTTATGGCGAGGAAGAATTGCTATCGCGACGAATTTTGAAAATGAGATATTATGTTTTGTGGATGTTATAATTATGACATCGACATTACAAAAAACTATATCGCTTGTCTGTCTGTCCACTAATCTTTGGCATGTCTATAACTTGGAAAGTACCGCTCTGATTTTGATCAATTCGCACACAAGGACGAAAAAGCTTTCTTATTTTTTCAAAATCGCAGGAATTTCTCCCAGGGGGGTCATTCGTCGGCAAAACTGCAAAACTTTTTGAAGAGCATATGTTCTCAAGGGGAGCCGAATCCTAAAAAGCCCCAAAATTGTACAGACAAACTAGCTAAATATGCAAATTTTAATTGCATGAGCATGTTTGGCTGACTTGATCCATTCAAGTTCTTGTTATACGCGTTAGTAGCTATTTTATTTTCTCAGAAAGGCTAACATACTATGACTTTTGCAAAAGAAACACAATGGTCAAGTGTTGCCAGATCGTTGAATAACAATACCACATTACATAATATGCATATACTTGGGGCTATTGGCTTTGTATAACTGTGTGTAATCTTGTAGACCGGTTTCATAAAGATCCGTTTTGTAAGGATGCTATAAATTTTCTGGGTTTGTTGGTGATAGGTTTAAAATATTTGCTGAAATATCACAGCGTATCTTTTGCGATTTTGCGACTTGAATAAGTATTTAGGGTCAATGGCCTTCTAGAATTAGGTCGGTCAATCTACAACTTGAACATTGGAATAAAAAAATACACGCACATTTGGCGAACTTTTTACCGAGCTTTTGAAAATGTTTAGACTTTAAATCGCTTATTTAATTTAATCCAAAGACTACCAACTTTTCCAGCTGTTTTATTCAGAATAATCCATGAAATAAAAAAACCTTGTTACGAGCGAAAACACGACAATTTGTTTAGACATCTAACAAACATGATTATGAAAAAAGGACAAGTCTGATTTAAACAAAAAACAATAGATTAAATTCATGTACAAATAATAGTAGGTCTTGTAATGTTTTGTTTAACCCTACACCCTTAAGGGTAAAACGGGATTTTGATTATATATATATATATAGAGAGAGAGAAGATAATCATGCAGAGAAATGTATATAAGAAACAATACGAAAATAATGGGCAAAATCCGCAAAGGAAGGAAAGTGGATTCGAGCAGAAAATAGGATAGGTAACCCGAGCGATACGTATTTCTGCTGGTTGGCTTCATCAGGCCTGAAATGATTGCACATATGAAACTACAAAAGTAGATACACATGCCGACACATCCGGATACGGGTGTAACCTGAGGAAACGATGATGGAGAGGGAAAAAATGACACACGAAGTCCACAACAAGAGCCAACCTACACATTGTAGTATAAAATGGCTAGAAGACCTCGAATTTTCAAGAAGACATCTAACCATAATCACGCGGCCGGTTATAGCCACTTGCTGTGGTACTTCAAGCCTAAAGGATCTACAAAGAGAAAATGATCATGCAGAGAAAGGTATATCAAAAAAATAGAAAAATAATGGACAAAATCCGCAAAAACAAGGAAAGTGGATTCGAGCAGAAAATAGGATAGGTAACCCGAGCGATACGTATTTCTGCTGGTTGGCTTATCAGGCCCAAAATGACTGCACATATTTAACTACAAAAGTAGATACACATGCTCATACATCCGGATACGGGTGTAACCTGAGGAAACAAAGATGGAGACGGAAAAAATCACACACGAAGTCCACAACAAGAGCCAACCTACACATTGTAGCATAAAATGGCTAGAAGACCTCGAATTTTCAAGGCGACATCTAACCACAACCACGCGGTCGGTTATAGCCACTTGCTGTGGTACTTCAAGTCCAAAGGATCTACAAAGAGAAAAGAATTATGCGGAGAAAGTATATAACAAAAAATATATGATATAAAAAAATATATTTTGTATTTCGGGCCTGATGAAGCCAACCAGCAGAAATACGTATCGCTCGGGTTACCTATCCTATTTTCTGCTGCTCGAATTCACTTTCATTCTTTTTGTGGATTTTGCCCATTATTTTCGTATTTTTTGTTTATGCATATATATATATATACAAGTCTGATTTCTCCCCCAAATGCCAGGTTTTCACTTTGTCTCAATATGCTGATAATGATAATTAAGTAATCAAATATTTTAGGCAGCAGCATTCTTCAAGGTTTATTGTTGATTTTTGATGATTTATTATCTTTGGCACATGTGCGTTCAAAGCAGCCGTTTCATGAGTAATTCTAGGAACAAGACATGTCCCGAAAATATTGATAAACGCTTTCATTTTCAACCAGAAATCACCCCTGTGAAACTTTAACTTTCCAATCACTGTACGTTAAGGATGATCCAAAAAGAACATGCTAGGTTTATTTTTTGATTTCCATATGTGGAGGAGGGCGCAGAGAATTATTCGATCCGCGATTTTGACTCTTTATTGTATTGTATAAAACTACTCTACATCTTGAAAGGGAAATCATGACACAGTAATGAATATCCTACTGAATGCGACCAGAGCTATCAAAAACATTGAGGAGTGTTCAGACCTAGACGAAGACCTCGCATTCGTGGTGCATTTTTTCAACAAATTACAAAACAAAATCGTTTTTTTCTCAGCCCAAAGTTTTTTAAGTCCTTTAGGTCACTCTGAATCAAAAAGGTCAGTGTCTAAATCTAAAATCGGCCATTTTCAAGAGTTAAAAACTTTTTCACGAAAGTTGCTGAGGACCTTTTTTGTTCAGAATGATCGATGAAAGCTTTTTCTGGCGCGATTTTTTTGTAATTTGTACAAAATTTGTGAAAAAAATCGAGTCGTAAAATTTCGTCCAGGAATGCCAAGTTTCGCCTGGTCTACGAATCAGAATTGGCAAACAAATTATATAATCCGATCGATGCTCTTTTCGGATGATCCTGCATACATGAAAATGATTCAACATCACGTAATTTCTTGAATTGCAGTTTATTGTTAATTGTACGTACCTTACCACAAAAAGAAATACTTTTGTACATTTTTTATCTGTACGTATATACAGACTTTGTGCTAAAATATAAACTATAGATTTTTTACCAAAATATAGCGTATTGATATTTCACATATTTTTTAAATTCGTATTTGACCAGTAAAAGAATTTTGCGGATGCACGTAAGTTGGTATTAACAATTCAACACTATATTAAATTAAAAGCTAAGCTTACGTAAATCATATTTACTTTGGTTCAATAAATATATCTAATAAGTTAATGCAAATGATAACAAATATGTACAATATGTATAAGATCTGACTAGTTTCACAGACAACTACAGTTTACCGATCTTCAACTTTAAATTTAAAAACACTATCGTTTTTATAAATTGTACAGTACAGAAACAAATCTAGAATTTATACAGGGTGTCCTAATTCTACCGGTTCGGTATTGCATACAAGTGCAGCATATTGAAAATTATAAATTAATGACACGACTGAAAGGTAGATCCCACTACTTGCATTGGAACAATACCTCGCCCTTGAACTGTCGGAACACTCTGCAGGTGCAATTTATACCAAAGTGTCATTTCTCTAGACATATCATGCATCACTTCTGTGAAAGGAACACATCATAACTTGAAGTCAAAGTGTCAAAATATGCTGATGAAATCCAGAATATTTTTTTCAACCACTAGCCTGAAAAATTACCATTATTGACCGCATTTCTTCAATGAGTAGGTAGATTTTCCTCACTAGCTAAATAATAAATGACATTTAAAATTGTTTTAAAATTTCATTATCAATTTGACTTTGGTATTTATAAATATTTGAAAGCGAGTGTAAAGTTACTGGAGCAATGGTACAGTTGACGACAAACTTATCATCGCTATCCTCCACCTCCTTTTTAACGGCGGCTGATAAAAAATGTAAACAGACACTACAGAGTGTCCGCAAAGTTGGGGTTTTCCTTTACACGACGTGTAGATCTTGAAAACATAAGCAATTTTTCTTCGTACCATATACACCAATGTCTTAAGGGAACCGAGATAAAGGGCTCTTCAACATCAAAAATATCTGAATACCGTCCTGTAGCCGCGACATCCCCGAGTGGTACTAGGACACTAGCTCAACCCGACGACAGAACTGGGTCCGGGTCAGTATGCAACCTTCAACCGACTATTACGGTCACGCGTGTAGAGGTAATCGCGTAGACGAAAATCCCTCAACAAGCACTAGAGACGTGGCTAGAGAAGTGCAAGTATCAAAAACTAAAGTGTGGCAAACGCTGCGTGAAGAGGGGCTGTATCCGTTTCACGTCCAACGTGTACAAGCCCTTCAACCTGACGATTTTCCAGCAAGAGTGCGGTTTTGTGAGTGGTTGTTGCATCAACATGACAATAATCCGGACTTTTTGAAGTGCATATTAGTGACAGACGAATTTACGTTCACGCGTAATGGGGTGAATAACTTTCGCAACACTCATGTTTGGTCAGTAGAAAATCCGCACGCTGTCCGTCGGGCACATTTTCAACAAACATTTTCGGTGAATGTTTGGGCTGGCATGGTGAACGGTATGCTCATTGGACCATTTATTCTCCCAAATCGATTGGACGGGATGCAATACCTAGACTTTTTACGCAACATTTTGCCTTCCTTGTTTGCCTGCGTCTGCTCGGTAGCGCATCAGCTGATTTCATTTTCTGTTGGAGCGGTATGATTTCGGGCAGAGACGTACTTAGCCCTTCTCGTCAACTGGAGAGTGAGTACTTTTTCCTTTATTTTTTTTTACTTGGTCGCCCTCGTTTCACTACACATTACCTTTGTTATTTCAAGGGTAGTTGTTTCTGAAAAGGAAAACTCCAACTTTGCGGACACCCTGTATAAGTTTGTCGTAAACTATATAAACTTCAGGGCTAGCCCAATAATGGCTCACTTCTCTAGCTAGATGTTTAATGTACCATTTTAACGGATATTGGTGATTAACCACAATGTTTTTGAGTGAATGCATTTCAAAGCTCTGAGCTGTGTTTACTCAATGAAACTGATACAATTTTGAAATTGAAACTTTGATTTCATGGTAATGTTTGAATCAACTATTTCATGAAGAATTAGTGTTTTAGTGTTTCCCCCGGAAAAATATGTTAGGTGAGTCATGATTGTCAGTAGATGTCATCCAAGAACATTTATTTTCCATCCGAGGATTTCAGTTGAATTCAGCAACTTGACGTTTTTTTTTGGTATTTATATAAAACAGGAATGTAAAGAAATATGGATATAGAACGTGTAATCCTAAGTGAAAAATTTCATTTATCTAAAACTAGTATGGTTTACAGCTAGCTAGCTATTTCAAAAGTAGTCAGTGTATTTAGCATAATGACTAGAAATATATTCACATAAACAATAAGCATCTTAAACTATAAAACATAAGAGTATTTTGTAAACTTCATTTATTGCCCTTACAGACTTAATCGACAGGTACTTCCAAATTTGGTTTGAAAAAATCTTTGGGAAAGTTTGAGTAAGTACGGCGTTGTGGACCATGTTTCGAAAGAATTTTTGGAAATTGCGAAATTGTTCCAAAACTACGCACAGAGCAATACTTTTTTGGGTCTATTTCGATCATGTTGAACACTAATTGTCTACATTCAATTGTTTATAATCTACTATCACACTATAGTAGTTTACGGTGACATTTTAGCTCACAATAGAAACTGAATGAACGAACTCGTAAAACGTTGTACAAAACTACTAACAGATTTTCAGAAGTTTATTATTTAATAGCTGATATTCCGTTTTCCCTTATGTGTGGCAACCGCGCAAAAAAGGTTTCAGGGCATCAAAACAGCATTTTGTCGGTGACCTAAAATATTTGAAGATCAAGTTTAAAAATTCAAATAGCAGCCACTATTTTTGACAACATTGAGATTCTACATCAAAGTGCATTTTCATACATGAGGTAAAGTGGTTCAATCAGTATGTCCTACTGTACCATCTGAAAAGTACATGAGCACACCGAAAACTTGGCAATGATCCAGCTAGCAAAAGTACGTCATAATGACGTCGACATTTGGTGACAACTGATCAACTGACGTGATTGTTCCAAGTATCAACGTCGCAATAACGTCTACATTTGTGTACGTGTACTGTAGGAAGTTGTTATGATGTGTTTTTGAGGTTATCTTTTTTGAATCACATGATTCAATGATTTTTAAGAAGTGTGAGTGCAAAATGAACCAAAAAGACATTATATACAGCATTTGGATAGATATTATAAAACGAAAAATACATATCACCTTTTGGCTGTTCAATGTGTTAATGTATTCTTGAAAATTCGTAACGTTTAATCTGGCAACGCTGTATCGAGCGACAATTGATTAATCGACGTTATCGCTTCCGTGCTCAGTATTAGAATTCATAGCTATGGTGCTCTGTCTGTGTAATAATACTGGTAACACACAGTTCTAGCAGGTGACGTATTATTGACGTCTGTCATATGATGTAATAATAAATGTAAAAAATAGGAGGTCATTTCCACGTTACTTTTACGTCAGTAAACTCGTGACTTCTTGCCATTTCATGACCAATTTGTAACGTTATTTTCACGTGCTTGTGTTATTTGGGGACGCATTTCTTTGGAAAAAGGTTCTTACGTTACTTTTACGTCATTCAACTCGTGACTTCTTGCCATTTCATGACCAATTTGTCACGTTATTTTCACGTGCTGCTGTTATTTGGGGACGCATTTCTTCGAAAAAAGGTTCTTACGTTACTTTTACGTCATTCAACTCGTGAATTCTTGCCATTTCATGACCAACTTGTAACGTTATTTTCACGTGCTTGTGTTATTTGGGGACGCATTTCTTTAAAAAAAAGTTCTTACGTTACTTTTACGTTATTCAACTCGTGACTTCTTGCCATTTCCTGACCAATTTGTCACGTTATTTTCACGTGCTGCTGTTATTTGGGGACGCATTTCTTCGAAAAAAAGTTCAGTTCTTACGTTACTTTTACGTCATTCAACTCGTGACTTCTTGCCATTTCATGACCAATTTGTAACGTTATTTTCACGTGCTTGTGTTATTTGGGGACGCATTTCTTTGGAAAAAGGTTCTTACGTTACTTTTACCTCATTCAACTCGTGACTTCTTGCCATTTCATGACCAATTTGTCACGTTATTTTCACGTGCTGCTGTTATTTGGGGACGCATTTCTTCGAAAAAAGGTTCTTACGTTACTTTTACGTCATTCAACTCGTGAATTCTTGCCATTTCATGACCAACTTGTAACGTTATTTTCACGTGCTTGTGTTATTTGGGGACGCATTTCTTTAAAAAAAAGTTCTTACGTTACTTTTACGTTATTCAACTCGTGACTTCTTGCCATTCCCTGACCAATTTGTCACGTTATTTTCACGTGCTGCTGTTATTTGGGGACGCATTTCTTCGAAAAAAAGTTCAGTTCTTACTTTACTTTTACGTCATTCAACTCGTGACTTCTTGCCATTTCATGACCAATTTGTAACGTTATTTTCACGCGCTTGTGTTCTTTGGGGACGCATTTCTTTGAAAAAAGGTTCTTACGTTACTTTTACGTCATTCAACTCGTGACTTCTTGCCATTTCATGACCAATTTGTCACGTTATTTTCACGTGCTGCTGTTTTTTGGGGACGCATTTCTTTGAAAAAAGGTTCTTACGTTACTTTTACGTTATTCAACTCGTGACTTCTTGCCATTTCCTGACCAATTTGTCACGTTATTTTCACGTGCTGCTGTTATTTGGGGACGCATTTCTTCGAAAAAAAGTTCAGTTCTTACGTTACTTTTACGTCATTCAACTCGTGACTTCTTGCCATTTCATGACCAACTTGTAACGTTATTTTCACGTGCTTGTGTTATTTGGGGACGCATTTGTTTGAAACAAAGTTTTTACGTTATTCAACTCGTGACTTCTTGCCATTTCATGACCAATTTGTCACGTTATTTTCACGTGCTGCTGTTATTTGGGGACGCATTTCTTTGAAAAAAGGTTCTTACGTTACTTTTACGTCATTCAACTCATGAATTCTTGCCATTTCATGACCAACTTTTAACGTTATTTTCACGCGCTTGTGTTATTTGGGGACGCATTTCTTTGAAAAGAGTTCTTACGTTAATTTTACGTTATTCAACTCGTGACTTCTTGCCATTTCATGACCAATTTGTAACGTTATTTTCACGTGCTTGTGTTATTTGGGGACGCATTTCTTTGAAAAAAGTTCTTACGTTACTTTTACGTCATTCAACTCGTGACTTCTTGCCATTTCATGACCAATTTGTCACGTTATTTTCACGTGCTGCTGTTATTTGGGGACGTATTTCTTTGAGAAAAGTTCTTACGTTACATTTACGTCATTCAACTCGTGAATTCTTGCAATTTCATGACCAACTTGTAACGTTATTTTCAAGTGCTTGTGTTATTTGGGGACGCATCTCTTTGAAAAAAGGTTCTTACAATGTAGGTGTAGATGATGTAGATATTTTGCTCAGAGGTCATTTAAAGAGCAAACTTCGGTCACTGACAAACTGTTGCTTTGATATCCTGAAACTGCGTGGCTGCCGAGTATTCGACTTATTCGGATGTTAATTAGTACAGTATGAAGTTCATGACAAAATAGAGCGTGTGTTACCCTAGAAACTATAATTCAGATACTTAGTTTCTGACTTGACCTAAGTTGTCACAACGTAAACGACTTGCATTTGGATTTTAGAATAATTCCATCAATTTAGATTTGTTCTTTTGACTCTAATAAAAGAAAGAAAAAATAGAAGCTATATCTTTCTTGTATAAAGTTAAACTTATAAGTATAAATAAATAGTTGATCTCTCTCAGAGCCTCAAATACTTAAAAATAAAATCACTTGTGTAATGACAAATACAAAAATAGATAAAACAGGGACGAAAGACGTATTCGTTATCACGAAAGACTAGATAATATAATAGCTGTGGATGTACATTCCACAACAAAATGGACCAGAAATGTATATAAAAAATCGATAATTACAATTACTTAATCTAAAATAGACGAGGCAAAAATCTCGCATTCGTGAAAGATATTTTCCGACCTGTTTCTTTTTCAAAGTTTGTCAGATGCCCCTTATCATAACAAAAAAGGTCCTTTGTAAATTTTCTCTGAAAGTGACAATAAGCGATTCAAAAATAGCAGTTTTGAATCATTGAAAATGTACAAATGCGATGTTTTCGTCTCATCTGAAAATAATTCATTGATAAGCATTAGGATGAAATTGCCATTAAAAAATATGCCTGCGGAATAATTACTTATTAAGAACTGACAAATAAGCAATTTCACCATCAAGCTCAAATTGAGTGTATAAATATAAAACTATAAAAAATAAAAATATAATTAAAACATTGCACCGTGTTGACCAGATCAAAAGATATAGCTAACTTGTCTAGAGTGTTGTGAACATTTTTTATGTTACTAACGTTTATTTCTATCACCATGCGTTTCTATTGTATATATTATTTATGAATATGTTAGCGGTTGATTATGTTTGACTTTCAGTGATTCCTACACGTTACTTAAAGCAAGCTAGAGGTGAGAAGAAATGACTCTTCAAAATTGAAAAAAAAAACATGTAGTGTCTGCTGGCCAAAGTCGTTTTCCTTTTTAGATTTCCATGTTTGCGAGAGAGCCTTATATGGCGCACTCTTTCTAACAAGCTTCTCTCTCTTGTACATATGGAAATCTAAAAGAGAAAACGACTTGAGCCAGAACCGTATATGACTATCAAGCTACTGTTTTATTAGTCGACCTGACATCAGTATTTACTTATGTAATATCGAGTCCTGCAAAGAAGACTATTGAAACTATTGAGGCATTACAAGATCTTCTGATGAATTTCATTGTCAGAAAAATGATGATCTCATCAAAAATATGTTGCACATTGCAGTAATTCTTGTATATAGAAGGTTATAAATGATATTAAAATACAAATCTAACAAAAATCACAATTTTTTTTTAATAATTTTTGTTGACTTACTATAGTTTTCGTTGGATCAATTAAAGAAAATAGTGCACTTGCTCTAGTCTTAGTAGGATATTTATTGGAATATTACAGTATTTTTCAAACAAATAGTCGAAAAAGAACCTGTTTAATGTCAATCTGAGTCACTCAAATTATATTCATCTGTGTGTTCTTCACTATCATCGTTCTCAACTTCGGTATTTTCAGCACTATTAATATTATGTCCTCTTTGTATTTTTCACTTCCTTGGCTTTTAGAGAAAAATGAAAAGCGGGTAAGCCTCAGGGATGCTAGGAAGACTGTTTGCTTTTGAGTTACATCGATCTAATAAACCATTTAATTTTCTAGCATCTACTGGAAGCAAGCTTGTGTACAGCAAAGGTTGAAGCGTATTGTTTTGCAGTCTCATTGTGTTATAATCAATATTACTATCGTGAGAGCATCAGCATCTCCACAATAGTCTTTGTTCCAATTTTCAGATTTTGCCTTTTATTCAAAACTAATGGACCAACCGCAGACAGGGCTCTTTAGCCCTCACCAGTACGATATATATAGGTCTGTATCAGGTCCAGACTTGGAGATGAAAGAATAAAAAGCAAAAGCAAAACCGAGGACTGTAGTAATTGAATTCTCTGTTAAACTTTTAAATTTCACAGGCATGAGAGGAACATGAGACCGCGATGCTGCAGATCCCAATGTATAATGTGCGGTGTTTGAACATTTTTGTTGTGTTAAAAGGATTCATTACCATTTATGAACCAAACTTGCCTGAATTTAACGATTCAACAACTGCTCTTAGCTTCTTTTAGTTCGCTTTGAAAACTGCTCTTTTCGTACATACTTGAAACGTTTTCGGTTAAACTATGGCGCGAAAGTCATAGTAAGTCAGACTGTAGGTCTAACTCTGTTTTTTTTGCATCGAAGACTAAAGCAACTCAATTTGATGTGGTTTTTGCGGGAGCAACCACCACTATTATACTTACTATATGACGTAGGAGATTTACTGGTTGCCTATAGGCGCATGACTAAGATACCATATTCTACCACCAAAGAAAACCGGAAAAAGTCTATCGATACCTTATAGTAAGTCAAAAGCAAAGATATAGTCTTCGTTGCAGTGGTCGATGTGTTATTTTTTGACATGCGATTCTGAGAGTGTATGAGAAAACAATATATTTTTTTGTATAAGTCACAAACCATTTCTTCTCGTGAAGCGGAATGCGTTTTTATCAAGAAGGCACTTGTTCCAAAAGGGATACTTTACTAAAATTATATTTCTGACAGTTTGTGTAGGATGCGCTGTACTTCAATATCACCGTCAATATATTCACAAAATAACTGCAACAATGCTAAAAATCGTCGGTTGTTGATAGAAATTCTCAAAACCTTGACATCCATTTTACAACGCACTAGATTTGAATCACAATGAATCAAGCTATTTTTAGTTACATATACCATTAGAATATAAAAATGTTCAGACGATCAGTGCAAATTCTAGTATCAACAACACTGTTACAAAAAAGCTTAAAAGTATCACATTAAATCAGCAGGGATTTTTTAAATCTTTCTTAACCTCAAGGATCTATAGTTGAACTCATGCTCTTATTATTTATTAAATACACTGACATTATGTATCAATGAATCTAACATAAGCAAAATTGCTGTTGTAGTTGAGGATTTGAGAATCTTACAAAATGTGAACATTTTAAAATAAAACTTACCCAAAAGCAGGGTCTTCTTTCAAAAGTACAAAAATAATTCATTATAAAGCTTAAACATTGGTCTACTTTAAGGTCTAGATGAGGTTCAGCACTTCCTCAAAGACTTGACAGCGCCTACAAAAATGAATCGACTGTAATGACGATTACGTAAAATAATGAACCAATGTTTAACTTTGTAATGTCCGCGGAAATAAAACGTTCGCCAATTATGGTCTAACAAACAAGATTAAAAATCGCTTCAAAATAAAATGCCCTTCTAGTGCAACTTTAATGTAGATACTAACCGACCTTTCAAGCATTGAATATACTCATTCAGAAGTTTGATTAATTTGAAACTTCTCACATGTATCAAGGACCGATGACAATCCAATAAATTGACAACAGTTTTCTATTATCCTTATGAGAAAAATTCTGTAAAAAGCAGATTTGCTAATAAAAAGCCAGGGATTTCAAATGCCGCTTTACGAATACTGAAACTACAAGCCTCTGTAGCTTAGTGGCAGAGCACTGGTCTTGTAAACCAGGGGTCGTGAGTTCAATCCTCAGAGGAGACCGATTGTGGTATACCTGTTTTTTATATTATATAACATATATATAACTTCGAAGTTGAGTCATTTATTTTAACAGTGAGTAGATCTGATCAAAAGAAATGTTATTTTCCTTTACCATTTTTCTGGTAAAATTAAAGTAACAAAGTTATAGCCCTTTGGAAGTTTGAGTACCGCCCTGTCTCAATAATAATATTATGTGCTCGTGTTTGGCGACAACGGATATAATCCGCCTTATCGGTTCATCGCATCGGAAACAAAAAAGCGAAATAATTTGGAACGATGTTTTTACAATTATTTCATTCAGTTGTATACAGTCAGTGTCAGTCGGTAGTGAATAGTGGTGTCTGTTGCGTGGCTCAAACGAAGTTTATGCGGATCGGTTTCCCAATCGAGTGCAACCAACCCCTCGTGCCTTTGTTAATGTAGTACAACGGGTTCGTGAATCATTTGACTTAAGACCTCACATATGGACGGCATGCCGGTGCTCCGAGACCTCACGATCAAATACAGGTCCGCACTGAAATACTTGTCGGGAGGATACTTTATAAAACCAGGTAAAATTTTTTTTTTATTTTTTTTTATTTTTACACACATATTTTGGTTTATCTTCCTTCTACAATCATTATCTGAAAATTAATGAGTCAACTGATTGTACGTTAGAAGGAAGATAAACTAAGATATGGGTGTAAAAATAAAAGAAAATTAAAAAAAAATGTTACCTTGTTTTATAAAGTATCCTCCCGGTAAATAAGAATCATGTCCACAAGTTCAGCACTTTCGTAAACATGTGCCATTTTTTATTTCGTTTGAGCCACGCAACAAACACCACTATTCACTCACGCGTTACCGACTGACACATTGACTGAATAAAATTGTAGTAAAAACATCGTGATAAGCGTTTTAAATTCTTTCGCTTTTTTGTTTCCGATGCGATGAACCGATAAGGCGGATTATATCCGTTGTTGCCAAACACGAGCACATAATATTATTATTGAGACAGGGCGGTACTCAAACTTCTAAAGGGCTATAACTTTGTTACTTTCATTTTACCAGAAAAATGTTAAAGGAAAAAAACATTTCTTTTGATCAGATCTACTCACTGTTAAAATAAATGACTCAACTTCGAATATATATTATTCAGAATAAAAAAAATGTAAAAATGTATGTGAGTAGTGCAACGTTGCCAGATTATATCAGGCATTTAAATGTATGGTAAACTGATAATGTAATTTGCAACTTTAGAAGAAATTTTAAGGGTAATGCGAGGAATTTGTTTGTCGGCTACAATTGCTTATTCCCTGCTGATCATTTTGAACAGATTAGACAAGCGATTTTCTTTCATAATCACGTGTGTTGTTTTTTTCCAAAAAATTATAAAAAATGTCTTTTGCCCAGACAAATTTTTTTCATGTTTCTTGTATCGTTTTGAACAAAGCGATTTAATGTCTGAAAATCTCTATATTCAATGCTTAAAAACTCGTTTGAAAATTATAAATTAAAACCTTGCTCTGCAAAACCTCTAAGAGTATTTTGAGGTTAGTTTATTTTAAAACTATTTTTAAGCTTATTTGTTAGGCCAAAATAGGCGAACTTCTGAATTCGCTTTGGAAATAAACGGTTTTCGTTTTTTTAATAGGAGACCATATTTTTGGATTTATCATCGGATAATGTTTCGAGAGCACAAAAATTCACTATAGTGCAGTGTAAATCGAGTTGGTTTTGAGATATGAGTGAATCGAGTCAAGTTTCTGGCTTATTACCGTATCCATTATAAGCCTCATGAATTAATTGTATGAATAAATAAATTAATCAGTAACTGCAATCATTACCAACCATAGCAAAAAACAGTACAAAAAACAATTATTTAGGTCAAATACTTGGATAGTTTATGCCACAAAAATCCGATTGTTCCCCACTGTAGATTTGATAGCAAAAGTGTAACTGTTCTTATTGCACTTAGATCAAAAATATCGCTCGCATTTCCGTCATTCTTTATGAAGCTTAGAAACCATCCTTTGCTACCTAGCATATAATGTAGAAACATCAGATCTTTGAGAGATGACTCAGCCTAGTGCTACCATATTCTTCACTTCTCTTCTTTTACCATATAAAAGACATTCCAAACAAACGTGAACAATGATTGAAGGCAGAAAGTACATCCAAAATTAAAAAAGTTCCTATAAATAATCTTGTTGTATTACCAATATACAGAGTCTTGTAAGCTTCAACGCCACTGAATTAGGATAAAACATGAATATTGTTAGAAATGACGCATAGTTTTCTTACAAATGTTGTCACTGTAATTTTTCAAATTAAATTGTTTATGGCTATGATTCGCATGATTTTCTTCAATAATTGAGATATTGACATGAATAAAAAAACGAGCTGTTGATAAAACTTGAGGCATCAAGTTCACATACGAAGACACATTATTCAGTAATCCAAAGTTTCCGCAGGGTGTGCAGAAACCTAGGGCAAAATGCACCTTTTAGTTACACTCTGTATAACAACAAATATTTTCATTTTTTTGCAAGATCAACAGTCGATAATGACGACAGTGAAATTACCCACAACTTGACGAAAAAATTAACGAAATTGATGCAAAGGTTAAAAACTTATTTCAAATTTAATTTGAGCAAAATTTCGTTTGACCGGTTAATTTTGCGTGGCAGTATAGTTTAATCCATTCCAAAGATATATTTATTCAGAAGATTTGAAAACTACAACTTCAACACCCCGTGTTTTAGTAAGAGGGCGTTTTACGATATTTCTATATATGCACTTTTATATTTTGATCTATATTCCTGCCAGGTTCTCTTGAATCACCCTGTAAATTGGAAAATTTTACTTTCGGGAGATTCAATTTGATGTAATCCTGAAACTTGTCATGTATATATTATCTCTCCGAATCAAACAACATATATGTTTTAATTTCTCTTTAGGCCATCACTGTGGCCCTTTTCAAGTACAATAGAGACAAATTAAAACTTATTCAGTGCTGGCCAGTCTTTTTCCCTTTTAGATTTCGATGCGAATGAGAGAGATACTGGGGGCGGAGTTCCAGCCACGCTCCTCGTCCTCCTGCACTACCGTTGTCTGGCAACGACAGTAGAGGCGGGGTTATAGCCGCGCTGCGCGCCTGGCAACTACAGTGGGGGAGGAGTTACAGTTACTCCACGCCCTCCTTCACGGTTGTTGCCAGGCAACGTGGTGACTATGCTTATCGAGGGCACTCTTTCTAACACGCTTCTTACTACTCTGTCTCTCTTTCTCGTAGACATTGAAATCTAAAAGAGGAAACAACATTTGCCAGCAGTGTATTCGGCCAGACAATGGAGTCCTAAGATTCAGATTGGTAGTATCAGGCCGACCCATCCAGCAATTTACAATATTACACATCTGATTGTTCTAGAAAATATAACACTTAAACGAAGTGTCACAGTAACAGAAGTTGTCGATCACGAAATGCATGTCACAAGCAATCCTCATGTTCCTCCATATCATTGTCTATATCCCCATCTTGATCCATATCGTCATGGTCCATTCCTGGAGACATCTGCTGATGGATGATGGTCTGTGATTGGTTCTTCGGGTCCTCGTCTTTCCATTTGTCCATGGATCTCCTTCTGGCGTTCATGAAGAAGTTGCCCACTGTAGTCGGTTCCAAACCCAGTTGCCTGGCGATGGTCACCTGCATTTCTTTTGACGGCCTCTTTGTCTCCTGAAAATTTTCAAAAATATTTGAAAAACTCCAATTACAATTTGCATCTCACAGTAGGCTGCACAAAAATATAAATAATAATGTGTTAAGTGCCATTACACAAATATACATATTGTGGTAAATAATTTTAAAAAAACATAAGAAGCAGCTTCTAATGAATATTGGTATTCAAAAGATCTTCATAAAATTATCTATTTTCTTCCTTCAAATAAGGAATCATTGCCAGTAGATCTTGCTTTTTTCCTTTAGAAATTCTACTTTGGCAGGTCAGGTTTGGAAGAGTCATTTTTGCGATAGTTGCAGTAGTTCTTTTTTTCCTTCAAAATCTTTGTTGTTTTCCAAGGCTCTAGTTCGTTCAGGGTTTCTCGGATGCTAACGAATCCTGGATCTTCTCGGTTAATATTGACCCAATGAGCTTTCGAAATTTGAAGCTTGGATGTGTTGATTGAACTTTCAGAAGCAACTTTAACTTCGAAAAAGTCCTTACGGTTCATGATTGTAACAAAAAATGGTGTTTCTTTCACTGCTGCTGTCATCGCAAGAGGGATCCGACAACAAACTCACTAATGGAGGCTAATTTCTATTAAACTCTCCACCACCCGATAAATCCGCAGCCCTGCGTGTGAAACTATTTCACAAAATCGGGTAGTGGGCCGCTGAATTTCTACACGAGATGAAGAGTAGAATATGATTTTCTACCACAAAATTCCCTGTTGGTTATGGCACCTAGAACATTTTAGAAGTATGAAATTAAAAACCGATGTTTTGGCACTTAGCACATTATTTACTTCAAGTCTTCAGTTTGTGTGACACAAAACTCAAAATTTCAAGGATGATCAACTAGGTTGCACCACTACAAAATAATGTTTAAAAGTGAACTGATCTTCGGGTATGAGAAGGACCTATCAATTGACTATGTTTACTTAAGTAAGGAACACCCTATGGAACAATACTAACCTTAAAAATAGCCTGCAGTGTACGGCGTTGTAGGTCTGTAAAAACCAGCCTGGGTTTCTTCGGTGTAGGCAGTTGATCCGAAGTGGTCGAAGGATCCTCTTTCCTCTTGCAGCCTGTAATGGGGCCAAAAACAAAATTGTATTGTTACCATTCTTAAGGCCAGGCTGTCTAGATAACTGGCAACTATGGCAAATACACCGGCGATTGGTCAAACAAGCAATTTCAGGTTAAGAAAAATTTGATGTCAATGGAATTTTTTAAGCTCAATTGTTTATGGTTATGATTCGCATAGTTTTCTTACCAATGTTGTCACTCTAATTTTTTAAATTAAATTGTGTATGGCTATGATTCGCATGATTTTCTTCAAAACAGCATATATTCTTCAATAATTGAGATATTGACATGAATAAAAAAAGAACTGTTGAGAAAAGTTGAGGCTTGAAATTCTCATACGAAGACACATTATTCAGTAATCCAATGTTTCCACAGGGTGTTCAGAAATTTAGGGCAAAATGCACCTATTAGTTACATCCTCTATAACAACAAACATGTTTAATTTTGTTCCAAGATCGGCAGTCGATAATGATGACAATTACCTACAACTTGACGAAGAAATTAACGAAATTGATGCAGAGGTTAGAAAGTTATTTAAAATTTAATTTGAACAAAATTTTGTTTGTCCGGTTAATTTTGTGTGGCAGTGTATATACCGATGCATATTCAGGAAGCAATCTCTAGTTTGTTACAATAGTGTGCATAAAAACATAAGCAAAACTTCAAAAGTTCAGCGTACTTGTTATTACAGAGTTCAGAAGCTTCTTAATTATGGAATGACAACCAAGATGCAGCTACCCTTTACAACCCCCAATTTTCACCAACTACAATTTTTTTCCAGAAAATGATCAAGTGCGATTACGAAACTTTCTCGCCATTGGGCGGTGGGAAGTAAAAAAAATTGCTTAAAAAAATGTCTCCCACGAGTGCCAGATTTTCGTTTTGTCGATGATGATATTCAAGCTAAATCTACCAAAAACAATAATATTCTGAATTTTGTTTGCTTTAATGCTTAATTTATTACCTCTGATCCAGTCGTCACTGTTCATGTTGTACATCAATGATTCACCGTCAGCATCTTCCATATAATTGACGGTATCATCTGCAAAAAATTGATACCTAAATCATTGATATACAACACAAGCAGTAGCGATCCTAAAATTCTACCTCATGGCTCAAAATGCAAAATGTATTTTCGCTAAGAATTTTGTAATTACCACTTAAGGTCGCACTTACGTTTTGCCACAATTCATAGAAAGGCCAGAAATGTTTATATGTTTATATTTTACTAATATTAGCAATGGACTGGAAATTTAAAAAAAAATGTCCATACCATGTTTAATGTTAATTTGTACAATCCCACGCACAAGCTTGTTTCTGTGGGTTTCCTGTTCGTTTACCATTCTAAACTGTGTACGCTTTTGTATTCAGTTTACAATATTATCGTTATTTTTGGTTTACTTTCTGGTCTATTCGGAAATAAAATTTTTGCAATTAAACATTTCAAAGCGTATGTATTTTTAGAGTGAACACCAACCAAGGAAACTCAAAACTAAATTTGATTGTTGTTGACAACACAAGCCGATAAAATAAGAAGAGAAATTACCTATATAAAAGTAGCAAGATAAATTGAAATTTTTTGAAAATGAGGATGTTATTACACAGATTTTTTGATAATCTCTACCACATTTAATGACCTAGAGTAATTTGTGATACAGATATTTATATTAAAAAATGTTCAAGAGTTGAGAAGCTTTATTTAGCCTAGGCTAAAGGAACTTTTTGGGCCTGCCGTTCATCTCGGCAGTTATCACCACCAGAAATATCGAAAAGTGGATATTTACCGGGTACGCCATCTTTTATGTCGGTATTGAAACATTGAATGACTTTGACATTTACCAACCGAGTGATTTGGCTATACGTGTTTCTGAAACGTCAATTTACTACAATTGTAGTCATGAATCGCTTTTCACCGAAACAACGCGCCGAAATCGTCACAACGTGCATTGAAAATCGTCGTTCAGTTGTGTTAACGCAACGTGTATATTGTCGAATATATCGTGGCAAACAGGCACCGTCTGACAATACTATCTGTCGTTTCTTGAGTACGGGACAGTGGGAGATCATCAACATACCGTTCATCAACGACCAAGACATTCCAATGAATTGGTTGAAGCGGTCAGAGACAGCGTTGCCCGGAACCCAAAAGTGTCGTATCGTCACCGCGCTCAGCATTTTGGCATCAGTGGAACCACGTTGCGGCACATCTTGAAGGATCTTTTTCGTTATAAGGTGCAGTTAACACAAAAAATATTGCCAACTGACCGTCCGCGTCGCTTGGAATACGCCCAAACAGTCGTTCGCATGGTTGATGCTGAATCTGATTTTTGGAAGCAAATTGTGATGACCGACGAGGCCCATTTCACGCTCTCTGTCGTTAATAAGCCAAACTGCCGCATTTGGGGGACGTAAAATCCCCATTAGATCCACGAAATGCCGTTGCATGACCGGAAATTGACTGTTTGGGCTGGCGTTTGCGCGAAAACCATCATTGGGCCATTTTTCTTCAACGAAAACGAAACCGTCGATAGAAATCGATAACGGTGCATGTTGGCTCATTATGTCTGTCCACAAATGCGTGAAAAAGGTCTTTATAGTTACTGGTTTCAACAAGATGGTGCGCCATGCCACACTGCAAACGAAACAATCCCGTTTCTGCAACGAAAATTCCCTGGACATCTGAGGCGACATTGACTGGCCACCCAGGTCTCCAGATTTGACCCCACCGGACTTCTTCTTGTGGGGTTGTTTAAAAAGTGAAGTGCACGCCAGCAAACCCAAGACCACTGAAGAATCGTATCGCAATCACCGCTATACCACCAGAGATGCTCGAAAAAGTAATGGAAAACGCAGCAAAACGGGCACATTTTGTTTTGGCCAATAAAGGTGGCCACTTGATAGATGTTGTGTTCAAAAAGTAGTCCCAATAAATTGTAAAGGACCATATTTAATAAAAATACCCTGTATATAGAAATCAGTTTTTCGTTTTCAAAATAATTTCATGTTTATATACCGACATAAAAGATGACGCACCCTGTATAATATGACGAAGTGACGTAACGCTCCTCCTTATGGTCAACGTAACATGGCAAATCAGTATCTGGACGGATCGCCTACTCTTACTAGTGCTAAAAGGACGCGCCTCCTGAAAAATAGCTAAATTGGAGTTACGCCTCTTTGTCTTTCCTCACATCCGATTTATTCAAGAAAGTGGTTTCGAAGGTCGTATTCACAGCTTATCCGACAAATTTTAACCACATATGCACTGTTACGAAAGAAGTTGATTTCTTAAAAAAATGTAATAAAAGTCCTACAGAAATTAAGTTATGAACGTGAGTTTTAATAATAAATTGAAAAATAAATATCTGTATTTTGCGTTCATCGTCGTGATATTAGAACACGAATTAATAATTTATTGTAGCAAACGTTGTACCAAACAACTGACGAAAACAAAATACCAGGAATTTTTCGTTTTTCATACTGAAAAGAACGTATAAATAAGATTTAATCTATATCGTGGGTGATCTCAATGACGAACGGTCGATTTTTGTGAGGTTGAATAAGAAAGTATTTTGCGAGTTTATGTTTTAAGTTATGCATTAATAAAAATGGCATGTGTACACTGATGAGGAGTTAGTGGACATTGTTTTAGCGTACGTGGAAGCAGGGCAAAATTCGCGAGCGGCTTATCGTTTGTATGCACACCGATTTCCGAATAGGCACATACCACATCACGAAACATTTACTTGAAATGTTTTACGTGCACGTGCTGGTGGGGATTTGCGCCCCAGACGTGGAATGGATGGGGGTCGGGTTCGTTCACAACGCGTTTCAGATGCCGAAGACGAAATTTTGGATATTGTGGAAAAAAATCCGGGAATAAGCACAACGCAGGTCACATGCAACAGCGTGGCGCATATTACATGAGGCCCAACTGTACCCTTATCACGTCCAGAGAGTCCAGGCGTTGCAACCTACAGACTACCCCCTAAGAGTAAGATTTTGTGAGTGGTTGTTGCAGGAAAATGCTCGAAATGCCCGTTTTACAGCTGATATTTTGGACACCGATGAAGCTATTTTGACTGGTAATGGGATAACCAATCTTCGTAATACACCCGTTTGGTCCTTTGAGAATCCTCGCGCAGTGGTCAAGATATAATTGCATGGCCTCCACGGTCTCCCGATCCAAATCCTCTGGACTTCTTTCTATGGGAATACTTAAAAACCACAGTGGCTGCCGATAATTTGAGTTTGTGCTGAAAAAATGTCCCCGAAACTGGAGCTTGAAGTACCAGTGGTGCTTTGCAGGGTTGACATCTTAGAAGATTCCCCAAATTTGGGGGACTTTAATGTTCTGGGCGAAATCAATAACGTATCGTGGATAGAAAGCTCTTTGAACCAAACCTACCCCTTTCCATTAATTAACTGTGATTTGAGGGATTTTTTTGGAAAATGGCAATTCTGAGGGATTATTCTGCTTGTTCTGGGGAAATTCTGTAGCAACGCTGTAGTTTTGACAGATCCGCTATATGAACATTTTCACAATAATCTAAGAACCGGCTGCAGGTATTTTTTGTTTGTTAAAACTTGATTTATGCTAGGCAACCCTGCAGTAATCTGTTCTACTATTATTTGTCATTCATAAAGATCAAGTTTTATCAAAGAAACAGATGCCTCAGAAACCCCGCGAATATGCAGTAGCTGGTATTCGGTCAGGCATCAAGTTTTGGAATATAGGCATATTTGACAGGTTCGACTGTGAGTTTTAATGCTGGCTGTGTTGTTAGTTTTTAAAGGGCCAACGGTTGCCTAGTTACCGGGTTTGGCCTTCTCACACGACTTCGTTGCAGGTGTTCGTAATTTTAAGAGACTGCTAAATCTATTTCTACCCCATGTTGAACTCAATCAACTTTACTACCGGACTAATTCGTTTATTATAGGGAAGTCAGCTAATGATCTCGAGGGCGTAACATAGTTGCGCCTTGTATGAAACAGGTACATAAAATGCAGGAGTGTATCCGGCCTAGAGGCAAGCTGCAAGGTACTAACGATGGCCAATATCGTTGTTTTTGAATATCTGTGATATTTGATATCATTACTTGAATCGTCAAATCCCAAATACCGCTATTTTCACCCCGGTAATTCTACGCACGTATTAGCCATATTTCACACATCATAGGTTTCTCCGTAAGTTTTTCTTTAAAACTGAGAGAAACATGTTTTTGATCGCGTTTCCTTCTGCTATCTGGGCTCTGCTCGTACTGCGGCGGTACGTCGATGTTCGCTGCCGCGTCTGACGATGTGGGAAAGGGGCAATGTTGCCAGATGGACGGTAGGACAGGGAAAGAATGTCTATGGGATAACTGGGACTATTTGACTAACTGAGTGGCTTTGTTATACATGTTCGCAACTCATTTTTTCTCAAAGGGTTTAACCTGTGCTGAACTTGATCCTTTACTGATGACGACGTTGCGAGGAAAGTGCAGAGTCAACCTACTCGACGCCACTGTTTAAAAATAATTTTGGATTCAGGAGGTTTTGTTTGCATGTACTTTCATCTTCCCCCACAACCTTCCCTAATCTGTTAAAATCTAATACATAAGAAATTTGTGGATTCAAAGTCTTTGCACAGCAGTTCATCGAGATTTTTTACCTTCTTTACATTTAGAACTACCTTGTTTGTATGTAGGTATGTATGGGATGTGACGTATATATAATGGGTGATTTTTTTGCTAGTATCTTTTTGGCAACACTGTTTTTGACAGATGACGCGTGAATCGGGTCTTGTGTCATTGTCAAACTTGTTCAGTTTGGTCTATAATTTAACCATGAATCGACTTATGAACGAACAACGCTTGCAAATTATTGAATTTTACTATCAAAATTCATGCTCGGTTAAGAGAGTGCTTCCAATTTATGGGCAATTTGGTCGGCCTACTGAGGGAGCTATTCGGCAGCTTGTGACTAAATATCGAACCCAGTTTACATTATTGGACATTAAACCACCAACACGCAGACGTAGAGTGAGGACTGAAGAAAATATTGCGGCTGTATCCGCCAGTGTTAGTGATGACCGTGAAATGTCGATTCGCCGCCGTTCGCAGCAATTGGGCCTCTGCTACTCCACTACGTGGAAAATTTTGCGACAGGATTTGGGTGTAAAACCTTATAAGATACAGCTGGTGCAAGAATTGAAGCCACACGACCTCCCACAACGTTTCCAATTTGGTGAATGGGCGCTGGCAAAGTTGGAGGAAGATCCAGATCGAAAAATTGTGTTCAGCGACGAAGCTCATTTCTGGTTGAATGGGTACGTTGACAAGCAAAATTGCCGCATCTGGACTGAAGGCCAGCCAGAAGCATTGCAAGAGCTACCAATGCATCCAGAAAAAATCACTGTTTGGTGTGGATTATGGGCCGGTGGCATCATCGGGCCGTACTTCTTCAAAGACGACAATGGCCGGAACGTAACTGTGAATGGCGAGCGCTACCGTGCGATGATAACAAACTTTTTTGCCCAAAATGGAAGAGCTGGACTTGGCTGACATGTGGTTTCAACAAGACGGTGCCACATGCCACACCGCACACGAAACAATGGCCCTATTGAGAGGCGAGTTCGGTGAACAGTTTATCTCACGTTTGGGGCCCGTCAATTGGCCGCCTAGATCGTGTGATCTCAATTAAATTTTGTTGATTAGAGAGTAGATTAGGGGTAGTATAACTGGGAAAAGCTTCCTCTTGTCACCCTGTCACAAAGGAGCGATTGTATCAGCTAGTTCTGGATGTACGAAATTCGACACGGTTACGATGAGAGGCCAAAGTCAGGAGCATAAATAATGTAGTCGAGGCAGCAGCACCCGTGTGACCAATACTCGAGGCTAAGATAAAATGATCAGAAATACCAACTCTATACGCCTCGTCACGCCTCTGACGACGAAAAAATATGAGATCCAGGCTGACATGTAGCACGCTCCTGTTAGAGTGTTTTGCTAGAAGTCCTACGAAGGATTGTGTGAAACATCAGGAGGAGGCAGGGTTGCCAGATCTAAGCCTCACCGACTAAGAACAGTTGGGACACTGGCGGGAAAACCTTCAAGTCCAAAATCTATCTGCGAATAACACACATATAGGACTGGCATGTCGCGTATTTAATGTGAACGAGTGAGATAGGGAGAGAAACACGTATGTTAGAGAGAGAGAGAGTGAGGCGTCTACAAACTCGTCCTTGTTGTCGTACATGCTTCATTCGCCGTCTTACTCTATCATACGTCTTTTTCTCCCTATCTCTCTTAGCCCTATCCTAGTGTAAGTTAGAAAGTGCGGATGTTTGTTACTCAATCACGCCAAAATGGCTCAACAGAACTGTGGTATTGAGATGGACTATAGTCTAGTACTTTTTATAATATCTTCAGGTGGCTGACGCGGAAAGCGCTCAGTCACTGGTCCGACCAAAGTGAGTAAGGGCATGGCATTTGCATCGTGTATTTTTTGAATTTCGACATCCGTTTTCATGGAATGATCGTCTTGATTTAGATTTGTTTTGTTTTACTACTATGATATTTGTAGAGTGAACAAGTAGTTAAAGGCCATGGGGAGTCAAAGCACACGTACTGTATAGTTCTTTTCACTGTTTTTGGCGGTTACGTCTTCAATGCCATATGAAATAAGTAAGCAAATCGACTAATTGAGCTGAAGTGCCATAGGAAAATTGCACACTGGGTAAGCCGATCGCAAAATGCAAATATGCACATTCGCTTTCTCAAAATACTGCAATAATGTTGGCAAAACGGTCCTTTAGTTGCATTTTCAGGTACTGCTGTTTTATATTCGGAGATCAATAAAACGTAAAGACAAAATGGTACACCCATATCAAGCAGGTTGTCACTGACAGTGACAAGCTTAGGTTAGGAATACGTTAGCTAGAGGATTTTTGAGCTGAGATCGGGGCTTACAGAAACAAACGTCCTCTCACAGCAACAGATTGCATATGTATATACAGGGTGACTTCGAAGTTGAGTCATTTATTTCAACAGTGAGTAGATCTGATCAAAAGAAATGTTTTATTCCTTTACCATTTTTCTGGTAAGATTAAAGTAACAAAGTTATAGCCCTTTGGAAGTTTGAGTACCGCGCTGTCTCAATAATAATATTATGTGCTCGTGTTTGGCGACAACGGATATAATCCGCCTTATCGGTTGATCGCATCGGAAACAAAAAAGCGAAAGAATTTGGAACGATGTTTTTACAATTATTTCATTCAGTTGTTTACAGTCAGTGTCAGTCGGTAGTGAATAGTGGTGTCTGTTGCGTGGCTCAAACGAAATAAAAAATGGCACATGTTTATGTGGATCGGTTTCCCAATCGAGTGCAACCAACCCCTCGTGCCTTTGTTTTGACTTAAGACCTCACATATGGACGGCATGCCGGTGCTCCAAGACCTCACGATCAAATACAGGTCCGCACTGAAATACTTGTCGGGAGAATACTTTATAAAACAAGGTAAAAATTTTTTTTTATTTTTTTTTTATTTTTACGCACATATTTTGGTTTATCTTCCTTCTACAATCATTATCTGAAAATTAATGACTCAACTTCAAAGTCACCCTGTATATGAGGGAGTGCGACCTTTCAAAAAACGAGAAAAAATATACTAAAATTAAAATCGGTACTTTCACTGAAAACTAACAGATCTGGCAACCCTGCGGGTCAGCGCTGGTTTCCGTATCGATTTTCCGGAGCACGTTGGCTGGCACGCATGCGCAGGTGGTCCTTTTGTTGCCTCCCGCAACGGACACTCAGGATAAGATTAAAAAGTTATATTTTATGTTAGGGATTCTACCGACTGGATTTTCAAGCCACAACTTGTCACTTAGAAAAGAGGGATATCCACCCCTCTCGCATGTTGGTATCCATGCAGCACATCTGTGTTCTGACTATTCAAACTGCACAAAATGTGTAATTAAAACAAAAAGGAGAAAGCCGTTAAAGTTTGATCTATCAAATATGGTTTTTGAAGATACATTTTAATGTAATCTACAAATAAATTACCAGCAAAAAATTTCGTTTCCGATCTTCAAAGTTTTTTTGAAAATTATTTTTTTAATGATAACTTAGTAACCCTTAGGCCAGTTTTTTTAAAAGATTAATTGAAATTTAGCAGGAGATTTAACTAAAAACTATTAAGAAAAACGTTCTATTAAAACCAGATATGGCCATCTTGATCGCCAGAATCAAATCCGTAATTTTTTTCTTTAGTGGTTTGAGTTTTATTAACGAATTGGATTGGAATTACACAAATTTTAGCCTTCTATCGAATGATGCGAAGATTCAACATATTCCAACAGAATTATTGATATTTTGCCGAAAAGTCGATATTTCAAAAAACTTCCATGTTCACTTGATAGTCTAGGGTTGAATCAATTTTCAAACATACAAAATTAGGACACCCTAAAAAACGTTTTTTGAATCTGGCTGGGAAAAGCAAATGGTTATTTCGAAAATCTTTGGTGCTATAGCTATAAATTGTTACAAATAGGCTTGAAATTTATTTTTTGAATCAATAGTTGTTTGCTATGACTTTAACAGCATTTCCCAACGTTTTCCAGCCACAGACTCCTGAATAAAAGAAACAAAATGCCGCCTATTGGAAAGTATGGTATGGTATGGTCCACGTATTAGATATTTACTAGATTCTGTTAAAATTTGCCAATATCAACCGTTTTATTGCATGTCACTCGAAAAAATCGTGCATTCGAAAATTTATCACCGTGTATCTCCGTCCATTTTTCGAACACCCTGTATAATAATCAGATTTATAGGCTGGTGAAATTAGTGAGTTATCGGAATAAAGGCTATACCAATAAGTAAAAAAAAAATACTCGTATATGGCTATTGCTACTACTCTAGCTGTAATCTTTTCTACTCTAGCTGTAATCTTTTTTGGCAAAAATTAATTCACTAAAACGCGTCCAATGAAGTACATATAGGTTGAAAAAGATACTTACTGCCTCTCTGGGGTATCTGCGCAGCTGAAATTAGAAAAACATGAATTAATATTTTTTGAACGTTTTTAATAGAAACTCTTCCGCTTCGTCATCCCAGCAAATTAATGTCGGCATTTTTCCTGTTGTTCCACAAAATCATAGACATATAATATAAATGAAAAATAAGTTGCGTGCAGGCAGTTATCCCCTATACTTGAATGGCAACTTGCTATCGCAAAACTTCATGTTCAAGTTCCTCTTAGGATAGTTGTACCTTGCTCCTCGAATTCACAGTCAGCAGTCTAGTGCTGCCATCTGATGCACAGCAGCGCAAATTGCCTATAAAAAAATGTAGGCAGTATAGAGACCAGAGGTTCAAAACTAAAAACATTTTGAACCTCAAGCTTTTCGGTATTTTTGTTAAAACTGATTTTGAAGCTCCTCTAAAGAGATTAATATTGAGAAAAGTCGTGGCAGACCATCGAATGTTTCGAAAAACTGTGGCCAAATGGGAAACCTATAGCAGAAAAGAAGCTAGACGATTTAAAATCATTACACAAGGTTCTATAGAAATCTAGTTGGCGATTCAAGTATTCAGGAGGATATATACTAAGTGACATATAAATCCGAACACCCAGTTTAAATGGTTTTATTTTAATAAAAGTTGGTGAATGTATTTATCTTACTGTAAATAAGTGAAAAAATTTTTAGCCTTATCAGTTGGACATTCCGATGTTTATACTGCTTTTTTTAAATTCACTAACGCTCTAAAAATGAATATTTCAGCCGCAATAAAGAATCAACGTTGGCGGATTTTGGTTCTTGACATACTTTACGATCGGTTACGATGTCTAGAGTACGGAGACCTGTACGATTTCGTCAACTTAGTGAGTTTGATAGGGGCCGTATAGTGGGACTTCGGGAAGCTGGACTTTCTTTTCGGGCAATTGCAGTTAGAGTGCAAAGAAGTGTAGACACTGTGGTTAGGTGTTGTTAGGCATGGCTTCGAGAAGGCCGTACGCAAAGAGCAAGGGGCACTGGACGCCGCCGTAGAACAACAGACCGTGAAGATCGCCGCCTAAGATTATTGGCCTTGAGGGAAAGAAGGAAGACCTATTGGCATGCGAAGTGTTTACCGACGAATGAGAAGTTTTGGCTTGTTTTCATACCGGCCACACTGGGTCCTCCCTTTAACTCGAGAACACCGACGTAATCGCCTTGAGTGGTGCAGACAACGGTCACTCTGGGATCAGGAATGGAACAGTATTGTCTTTAGTGACGAGTCTCGATTTTGTTTAGGCATGCACGATGGTCGTGCCAGGGTTAGAAGGCGCCGTGGTGAAAGGAGGAATTCACAGTTTTTTGTTGAAAGACATGTTCATCACACTGTTGGAGTTATGGTTTGGGGTGCTATAGCTTATGGTTCCAGGTCACCTTTAATCTTCATCAGACGTAACATGAACGCGCAGCGTTATATCCACGAAGTTCTAGAACCCCATCTTTTACCCTATCTTGACACCCTGGCAGATCCAACTTTCCAACAAGATAATGCCCGACCACATGTTGCAAGAGTTACAATAGACTTCTTTCAACATAATGATGTCACATTGTTACCATGGCCACCAAGATCTCCCGACTTATCCCCAATTGAGCACGTGTGGGATATGATGCGTAGGAGATTGCTCAATTTGCAACGTCCTCCTCAGACTCTAGAAGCACTTCGAGAGGAGTTGGTGGTTGCTTGGAATGAGATACCACAGGAGGACATTGACCACCTGATCAGAAGCATGCCTAGGCGCGTTGGAGAATGCGTAGCACATCAGGGTGCATCCACACATTATTAAAGGTCAAAGGGCTTTAAAGCAGTGCAATCATTTTGAAATTTTGATCATTTACTTATTATGCTTCATTAAGTACTTATACAAAATTTTATTAAAATAAAACCATTTAAACTGGGTGTTCAGATTTATATGTCACTTAGTATAGATGGGTTCAATAGTGAATCAGATTTCGAGCTTGAGGATGAATAATACAAATTTTCGATTCTGGGTCTTAATTCATTTCCTCCTTGTGTGTGTGTGTGTGTTGTGTGCAGGTATCACCAGGTCTCCTTAGCGCTTTGAGTGACGCCTGACTGACTGGTGATCATTTTATTATGGTACGCTCGTGCAACACAAGATGGCATACACTTCTGCTTGGAAAGTAGGCGTATCTTCCAAGCTGTATTTCACATATACCTGCACATGTTCCCTGCTCGGTTGCGTCTTTGGTCTTCCGTTCAATCTCCGATTTTGGTCTTGCAGTTATTTTGGAATACAAATGTGAAAACCATGTGGTCCTTCCTCACTTCAAGAATGTTACTTCCTGTATGTTACCTAATTTGATTGTGTTTAAGGTCATGTCTTCCCTTTGGCTGTAACTGAAGCCTGGAAATATCCCGTCGTGCATCATCAATTTTTAGTAAAGTGTTAGGACTTCTAAAATTACGAGGAGCAATGTACGATGAGTCTAGAGGCTAATTTATCACCGAAATACTTGAAGTTAAGCCTGTTACTTGCTTGGGAGATACTAAGGTACTATTCGAGAGATTGAGAAGAAACCGCCGTTTGTTATAAGCCAAAAGGAACAACTGAAAAAACTTCATGCCAATGCCATTTAAATTAATTTGCAGTCTGAATTAGTGAAATACACAGTGGACGATCAAACTGTTCCAATCAATTCGAGCTTCACTAATGCAAACTTGCTGCATGCATTGATGGTATTTGGGTAATCGCAACTTTACTCTGCATTGTTACCATTTTTTTTCAATGAATTTCTACTGAGTGACGTAAAAAGGTAAACACCTACGGACGTCCCAGAGGGAACATCGCCATCGCCAATCAGTGGTTTGAAGAGCATGGAAGGATGGTTGGTATGCGTACAGTTTGGCCTTTTTTCTTATCGCCCACATTGGGTGCTACTTCACACAGCTGAACATCGGCGCAACCGTTTACTCTAGCGTAGAGAGAGAATTCTATGGGACTGGGAATGGAATCAGGCGGTCTTTAGTGACGGATCCCGCTTCTGTCTGGGGATGCACGATGGTCACGTTCACCACACCGTGGCAGTTATGGTATGGGGTGTAGTAGTGGAGCCTCATCTTATTCCATACCTAAACACCATCCAAAGCCCCCAATGCCAGACCGTACGCTGCTAGAGCATCGTTAGCCTTCATGGATCACCATAGCCTCAACCGTTTACCTTGGCCACCACGATCGCCTGGCCTAACTCCAATTGAACATGTCTCGGACATGATAGTTTCTGCAGTCAGTTGACGAATCAAGCGGAAAATCTAATCATTTTACTAGTAAGGGACTGAACATATACGCAAAAATTATTAAAATCGGATAAAGATACGTAGGTGTTTACCTTTTTTTGTATATTTACTATTATTATCACTAGTATCGACACACTTGTTCGGCGCTCGAGTCTTTCAATAGCAGCTCGGTCAAAAGTTTGTCTGGCTGGTGAAAACCGGTCCTCTACGAGCGATACCACCTATTAATCACTTGAATATTTTTCTCGTAACTGTTCTTTTAATTTTTGAAATAGTCTGAAACTACCAGGGACTAGATCTGGCGATTACAGTGGGTCATTAACAATTTAAAGCAACACGCCACGTTTCTCTTTAAAATCATCTAAACATTTTGATATCAGCCTTGCATAATAGGTCCCTGTAGTGGTAAACGTCTCATCTACAAGTATTCTATAGACCGCTACTCGTCTCGACACCCCTGATTCCCCCACCAGGCTGTGCGAAACAGTGTCGACACTCATCACAGGCGACGCGTCAATTAGGTGAACACTAAGTGTCCACCGAGCTACCAGCTGTGGCGTACTATGCGAAAGTTACATAAACTACAGTATATTCAGATAAGAGATAGACCGGATGTAAACAAAAGGTTCGGGTGATTTTCACGCTAACGCCGCCGTCTCGACGTAAAACAGGAGCCCTCATTGGTCAATTCGCAATTAAATGCCTATGCCGAGTGGCAGAGCAGTCGTATCAAGGCAGAGTCACATTCAGGTTCAGACGTGTTACGTATGTCGTGTGCATCATTGCAATTTGATATTTCTTTGGACGTTTTCGTTTGTTATCTTATTAAGTTGTTGAGTTTGTCGTTGTTATTGTTATACCTTGTTATTGATTGTTATTGTTATCAACTGCTTGCGCAAAATGCCCAGTAGTACAGATACTGCCGATGAAGTTGTAAACTCCTGTAGTCCACCTAGGAAACGCTCTAAAAAAAGACACCTGAGTGCAGAAATGAAAGAGGTCATTTTGAATATATATAAGATCGAGCGCGAGGAGGACGAGGCATCAACCATCAAAGAAATTGTTGTGAAGGTTTCTCACAAAGTTGGGGTGTGTCGCGCATCAGTGTTTAATGTGTTAAGACAATACAAAAAAAATCACACCTTTTCTGAGCCAATGACCAGTAAACATCGCAAAAGTATTGTTAAATCATTGGATGAAGCTGATAAGCATGCGATTAGGAGGAAAGTGCATGAATTCTTCTTTAGGAATGAAATACCTACTATAGATAAAGTACTGCAGGAGGTAAATGGAGATACAACGTTGCCAAATTTCAAACGATCAACTTTCCATGCGTTACTGAAGCATTTAAATTTCAAATGGAAAAAACGGGGTCGTAATAGTTTACTACTGGATAGAGAAGAAATTGTGCTATGGAGGAGGGATTATTTAACAAAAATTGGGAAATATAGAAATCAAAACAGGAAGATTTATTACCTTGATGAAACGTGGGTAAACGCAGGACACACTAAGTAAAGTATGGGTTGATGATTCTGTAACTTCATCCAGGAGGGCCTTTCTAGATGGACTGTCCACCAGATTAAAAAATCCAGCAGGTAAATACGAGTAATAGACAACAATCGGATGTTTTTCAAACCTTGGGAACAAGGTTCTAAACATTAATTCCACGGGGCAGATAAAACATATTACAAGTAACAAAACTTTTATAACTTTCGATAAAATGCGTGGATGTTTTATTGTCATTTTCATTTGTTAGAACTTTTTTAAGCCATGTTTTTATGTGTTTTCGATATTTCAATAATTTTTTAATATAATCTTAAAATATGTCGAATATTAGCTACTGTATTTTTTAATTAATTATTGACATTTTTGAACCCATTTTGGCAAAACCTATTCAAGAATCTACTCGTATTTTCTGACAATGTTCAACCATGCACATTTTTTTACGTTTTGAACGTTTTAATTTGGTTACATATTTACCTAGAAATCAAAAAATATACTAATCAATATTCTAAAAGCAATTTTAAGAGATATACGATTATTTTTAATTTAGGCTAATTTAAACGCCATTTTGAGATTATATTCGACTGTATTTCACCAAACATCAGGCGGCATCCGAAGCTGGAAATCGAAGCGAAAATTTTGAAATCCTTATGTATATTTACATCATTATATATTTCTTACCCCACCCCCACATGATCCTATATCCATCACCAATCGTATACACATCGAATTGTGCTAATTTACTACAAAGTTACGCAAAGCAGCATCTACTATCTAAAATATGTACTGCGTGACTCTTAATACGTCCCTGCCGAATGTTACAGCGTTCGATGATCACGTGGTCTTGTTTATGTCCGGTCTATCTCTTATCTGAATATACTGTAAACGCCATGTCTAACCTTGTACGACGTCGTTTCATCCTTGCTAGCAATCATCGGTACGGTAAACAAAACTTTCCGAACACTTGACGATTGATACTTAAAACAGAAAATGAATGGAAGAGTAAGGATATTTTAATAATGTTATTGTTTATATTCCCTAGGGGATCTGTACCTCAAATAATGACATGAAACGCTTTTCAGCGCAAGTATTTATCTTATTCCTACTCCATTGGCGAGGAAGTATTGTAATCACAAGAATCGAAAATGAAATATTGTTTTTTGGATGTTATATTACATTAAGAAAAAACATCCCACAGTTTATCTGTTTGTCGTTCTGTCTGTCCGCTAATCCTTGACCCGTCTATAAATTGAAAAATACCGCTCTATTTTGTTGAAATTTACGCACATGGACAGTCTCGGGACCCTTTTGCACCGTAGGATCGTCAACGATCTGGCTCTCTTCTACCGATGTGTCAACGGGCTTAGTTCACGATGCCGCCGCGCGATGAGCCTGCCAGATAGAGCCACTTCCTTTCTAACTTTGTACATCAAGAGCTGGCCGATACAACCGGTCATCTGTCTCTAGGGTGTTGCGATTGGACAATCCGCGACTCTGCTTTCCGTTGTCAGTCAACGAACAAGGCCAATTTCGTACAGATGATTACTAACAAGTAGGGAACAACATTGCATGCAGCTTAGGTATGGCGTGTGTTGTGTTGAGAAATGGTAACCAGTGGTTTGTATAGTGAGTAAAGTTGCTGTAAGCCCACGCATTCGTAAATATCAAACATCGAACAGATAGAACAGCTATTGAACTCACAAGCACGAAGATGTTGAAGATTTTCTTCGTTTGGAGTTGACTGCCCTCGCGTTTACATTGCGCATCTCGCAGTCTGCAATGAAACAAGAGAGTAGTCAACAAATTCAATTAGTAACATGGTTTTGATTCAGATAGCAGGTATTTCAAGTATTTTACTGTCTTTTAGTTTTTATTACCGAAGCTAAAATGTGACATCATCCACTCATTGTGTTGGAGAACAACTGTTGTTTAGTAAATGTTAAAGGCTTCACCATAACCTAACTTTCTGCTGTCATATTTTTGTTAAAATGCCATAACCAATGATTTAAGACAAACAACGCATGCATATTGGTTCAAAAGCTTTTATCAACTGTTCAAACAGAAGATATAGATCTGGTACAAATTCTGGGTAAATCATTGGACTCTGTCGGTATTTCATTTCAGACATTTGTCAAATTGTTGTATAACACCTGCAGGCAACACCAAAATATTCTAATAAACTGAAGACAACATGGACGATACCATGATTATACACAACCACCAGCCATATTGGGCAAACATTTATTCCTCTATTTAATATTAAGTTCGAAATTACAGATATAAAGTGATAAAAATTAGTGTAATTGTGTCTAAATATAGGATTTGTGGAAGATTTGACGCAGATAAGTTCACTTTTCCATCTTAAAAATCTAGACATACTTTTGATCATTATCAAAATATGCATGAATAAGAAGCCCGTAGAAATTGCGTGACTACTTTGCACGATAATCACAATAAAATTTGCTGCGCAAGTAATTCAATAGCCCTATATCACAGTGTAGAAGTTTGTCATATACCTGTGTATGAAATTCACAATGGCCGATATGTAAGTAAACAAGATGACTGTAATGTGTTAGTTATATATTCTTCATTTCGTCTATACAGTACATAAGAAATAGTTTGGTTGCAATAAAGTAGAATCACGTAACACAACAGTTGTATAGTTGACAAAAACTGAATCTTGCACTGACGCAAATGTCCCTTAGCGGCTGGAAGGGGCTTACACTTTTGTTGTATAAATGTTACCTGCAGCCCTTATACAACCTCTTAAATGACTGAAGTGTCGTATTAGGTGTGCCCATTCCGCTTGTATAGCTGTTCTAAGAGGGCTTTGCCAATGTTCTTACAGTATACAATGCTGTGTAAGGAATACTGTATAATCATTTTTGCAACTCTAACAGGAGTGACAAATGTTAGTTGGGCAGCCAAAGCACACATAGTTAAAACATCAATAATCATTATGCCGCTTGCGTAGAACTTTAAAGACATTTGTTCAAAAATGTCAGATAGGTAATTTCGGAAATCCTCGATTAACTGAATCTTAATCCATGAGATCCTTTTGCAGAGTACGCAAAAGGTAAAAACCGGAATACGCTAGGTCTAAAAATATGATGGAAGCTGCACTACTTTCCAAGCAGAGCTTTGCAATTTCTTTTTTGAGGTTATGTGGTTGGGCGTTGTCATGGTGTATGAATGCACCGTTTCTTGCACAGCGATGAACTATACTGAGTGACAAAAAAAAGTAAACACCTACGTATGTTTATCAGAATTCAAGAATTTTTTACATACCGATTTATCTTGCCATGAACAAGTGATAAAATAGTCAGGTAGAGAGCGCAGAATTCGCCGGGTGTTCCAGCTAAGTGACTCTTTGAGGGGTGGGTCCCAGAGGGACCACAGAGCGACAAGAGTGCCGGTTAAGACTTCTTCAATACGACAGTTTGGCCTTTTTTCTTATCGCCCACATTGGGTGCTACCTCTCACAGCTGAACATCGACGTAACCGTTTGCTCTGGTGTAGAGAACGAATTCTGTGGGACCGGGAATGGAATCAGGTAGTCTTTAGTGACAAATCCCGCTTCTGTCTGCGGTTGCACGATGGTCGAGCAAGAGTGAGAAAGCAACGGGGTGAAGGACGTGTCCACAATTTGACAGAGAGCGTCCCGCTATATTCAGGAAGTAGACCGCATATTGCCAGAGCATCGTTAGCCTTCATCGATCAACATCGCATCAACCGTTTACCTTGGCCACCTCGATCGCCTGACCTGTCTCCAATTGAACACGTCTGGGACATGATAGGTTGCAACACCTTCCACAGACTTTAGCAGCTCTTACTCACGAATTTGCACTAGCCTGGAATGAGATACCCCAACAGGATATCGACCACCTTATCAGCACGTGTCAATGAGTGGTATAAGGAATCGTGGATCCTCGACAAATTATTGAACCAGCTTCTTCAATCAGTTGACGAATCAAGCTGGAAATTTCATCATTTTACTAGTGAGGGACACTCATCATATATCCCTGTTTTTCACTCAGTATAAATAATACGCGTCATGCAAGTTACGTATTATTCACGTCTGTTATATGACGTCAACGGTATGTGACAATAGAAGGTCATTTTCACGTTCTTCTTACGTCATTCAACTCGCGATCACGTGATGCCTTGTCATTTTCACGTGCTTGTGCTACCTGGCGCCTCTCAAATACCTTTTTTAATTGGATGTCTTCAGGTGGAATACGGTAATCAATAAAACTTAAAATAGGCATTAAAGAAGCCAAAAAGATATTCAAGATCTTAGCGCCATCTAGCAGAACGGAAGTCTTTTCAAACTGTATTATAGATGAGTATATGGTTGCCTATCTTCAGGTAAAACCTGTTAATCAATGGTACTATAGTATATATAGTTCCATTGATTAAGATTAAGCATTACATTACTGTACAGATACATATACGACACTCCCCAAAAATTAATTACGAAAAAGAATCCATTGAATGGACTTTTATATGGCTTCCAAACCTTAGGAATACTCACACCCCAGCTTTGGTTTGACTTTAGAAGTAATTACTAATTAATGATGTTTCTAGTTGAAAAAATATTTACGTCTATCTGACGATAAATTGTACCATATTTACGAAACCATTCAACGTCTCAGTGATTCATCAAAATAAATTCAGATTTTTGAGATGCTATTGCCATGATGCTTCAGATTATCAGTAACTATACAGGATATGCAGTAATGCGTACACATTTTATTTGCATGCATCATACTATTCAGAAAATTATCAGAAAGAATTGCAAACGAAATCGATATAATAAGTAACGACGAAAATTGCTAGAGTCGTGATGACGAACATTGTTGGATTTGTTAATGATTATGTTTTAGCTTGGATATGTTCGGGCGATGCTTTTTTGAGACAGATAGTTTTATAGTTACCGATACTAGTATTATACTATATACGAGTACTAGTAAGATTGATTAAATCAGTGGTTGGTATTTCAGATTCAAGATAAAAAAATTGAAATCCCTATATTATTTGCAGTTATAGTATACCTAGCTGTTTTTAAGTCGGTAGTGAGACAGCGGGGGGGGGGGGGGGGTTTATAGTGCGACAAAACTGTTTTTTAATGTTTCGCCGGCTCCTGATCATTTTCAGACAAATTGTGCAGCATCAACCTATTTGACGCCATTTTGCGAAAACAATTTTTTTTTGAATGGGTTTATCATTGTGGCGTAAGGAGACGTCAGCTCTGACGTTTGGGTGATTGCCTTTCTAAGTCCACTTCACTTCCAGAGTCTGTTTGCAACTCTATTTTTTTTCGGACAACTGCTTGTTAATTGGTAAGAGATATCAAATTAGTTCTAAAATAATATTTAAAATTACGAATAAAATCACGAGTATTCTGCTAGTACACATTTATTTTATTAATTGACTAATGAATTAATTATTTACAGATTATTTTATTATATTTGGAATAAAGTTTTATTGGGAACGGTATATCTATATCAATTTATTGGGGGTCCGCGGTACGCGCCACCAATGCCTTACTGGCGCGTGACATACCTTATACATTTCCATAATCTATTCGTCGCGGGTGGATGGATTGTGTATCAAAAAGACACCTGGCATTACCCTGTCTACAACAAATACACATTCACAGCTGTTTTGTATGGATCCAAGTGACGATTACCTCGCACACCCAAGTAGAATTTGCATTATATCGATTATAGTGGATGTAACGTGTGTCCCAGGTTAAGGCCCTGTATTAGACAACATTGACATAATACAGGGCGATTTGGAAAACCTTGACAGTGTTTCTTGGGCAGAAGGTACACCTGAGATGCCGTTGTGAACATTTAGAAAAGGGCACACCTAGAATATGCATTACATAGGTTGTCGTGGATGTAGCGTGTGTCCCAGGTTAAGGCCCTGAATTAGACAACATTGATATAATACATGGCGATTTGGAAAACCGTGTCAATATTTTTGTGGCACAGGGTACGCTTGAGATGAGACAGAAAGCTCTTAAAAACACGATTCTGTAAGTGGCAAACCTAGAACCTGCGGTTATCGATTAAGGCCCTGAATTAGACAGCATTGACGTAGTACAGACTCATTTGGAAACCGGGAAAGTGTTTATTGGACGAAAGGTATGCCTCAGGTCAGACGGAAAGTCTTTATAAACATTATTTAGAAAAAGGTACACCTAGAATTTGCATTACATAGATTCTCGTGGATGTGGCGTGAGTCACAGGTTAAGGTCCTGATTTAGACAACATTGATATAATGCATGGCGATTTGGAAAACCGTGGAAATGCTTTTAGGACAGAAGGTGCAGCTGAAACATGAGCCTCTAAATGGTGCACCTAGAATTTGCATTATATCATTATATCGATTATCGTGGATGCAGCGTGCGCCACAGGTTAAGGCCCTGAATTAGACAACATAGACACAATACAGGGCGATTTGGAAAACCTTGACAATGTTTCTTGGGCAGAAGGTACATCTGAGATGCCGTTGTAAACATTTAGAAAAAGGCACACCTAGAATATGCATTACATAGGTTGTCGTGGATGTAGCGTGTGTCCCAGGTTAAGGCCCTGAATTAGACAACATTGACATAATTTTTGGAAAACCTTGACAGTGTTTCTTGGGCAGAAGAATCGCCTGAGATGACGTTGTAAACATTATTTAGAAAAAGTCACACCTAGAATTTGCATTACATAGATTTTCGTGGATGTAGCGTGTGGCCTAGGTTAAGGCCCTGAATTAGACAAGATTGACATAATGCATGGCGATTTGGAAAACCGTGGAAGTGATTTTAGGACAGAAGGTGCAGCTGAAACACGAGCCTGTAAAAGGTACACCTAGAATTTGCATTAATCGATTATCGTGGATGCAGCTTGCGTCCCAGGTTAAGGCCCTGAATTAGACAACATTGACATAATACAGGGCGATTTGGAAAACCTTGATAATGTTTCTTGGGCAGAAGGTACACCTGAGATGCCGTTGTAAACATTTAGAAAAAGGCACACCTAGAATATGCATTACATAGGTTGTCGTGGATGTAGCGTGTGTCCCAGGTTAAGGCCCCGAATTAGACAACATTGATATAATACAAGGCGATTTGGAAAACCGTGTCAATATTTTTGTGGCACAAGGTATGCTTGAGATGAGACAGAAAGCTCTTAAAAACACGATTCTGTAAGTGGCAAACCCAGAACCTGCGGTTATCGATTAAGGCCCTGAATTAGACAGCATTGACGTAATACAGACCCATTTGGAAAACGGGAAAGTGTTTATTGGACAAAAGGTATGCCTCAGATGAGAAAGAAAGTCTTTATAAACATTATTTAGAAAAAGGTACACCTAGAATTTGCATTACATAGATTCTCGTGGATGTGGCGTGAGTCACAGGTTAAGGTCCTGCTTTAGACAACATTGATATAATGCATGGCGATTTGGAAAACCGTGGAAATGATTTTAGAACAGAAGGTGCAGCTGAAACATGAGCCTCTAAATGGTGCACCTAGAATTTGCATTATATCATTATATCGATTATCGTGGATGCAGCGTGCGCCACAGGTTAAGGCCCTGAATTAGACAACATTGACACAATACAGGGCGATTTGGAAAACCTTGACAATGTTTCTTGGGCAGAAGGTACATCTGAGATGCCGTTGTAAACATTTAGAAAAAGGCACACCTAGAATATGCATTACATAGGTTGTCGTGGATGTAGCGTGTGTCCCAGGTTAAGGCCCTGAATTAGACAACATTGACATAATTTTTGGAAAACCTTGACAGTGTTTCTTGGGCAGAAGAATCGCCTGAGATGACGTTGTAAACATTATTTAGAAAAAGTCACACCTAGAATTTGCATTACATAGATTTTCGTGGATGTAGCGTGTGGCCTAGGTTAAGGCCCTGAATTAGACAAGATTGACATAATGCATGGCGATTTGGAAAACCGTGGAAGTGATTTTAGGACAGAAGGTGCAGCTGAAACACGAGCCTGTAAAAGGTACACCTAGAATTTGCATTAATCGATTATCGTGGATGCAGCTTGCGTCCCAGGTTAAGGCCCTGAATTAGACAACATTGACATAATACAGGGCGATTTGGAAAACCTTGATAATGTTTCTTGGGCAGAAGGTACACCTGAGATGCCGTTGTAAACATTTAGAAAAAGGCACACCTAGAATATGCATTACATAGGTTGTCGTGGATGTAGCGTGTGTCCCAGGTTAAGGCCCCGAATTAGACAACATTGATATAATACAAGGCGATTTGGAAAACCGTGTCAATATTTTTGTGGCACAAGGTATGCTTGAGATGAGACAGAAAGCTCTTAAAAACACGATTCTGTAAGTGGCAAACCCAGAACCTGCGGTTATCGATTAAGGCCCTGAATTAGACAGCATTGACGTAATACAGACCCATTTGGAAAACGGGAAAGTGTTTATTGGACAAAAGGTATGCCTCAGATGAGAAAGAAAGTCTTTATAAACATTATTTAGAAAAAGGTACACCTAGAATTTGCATTACATAGATTCTCGTGGATGTGGCGTGAGTCACAGGTTAAGGTCCTGCTTTAGACAACATTGATATAATGCATGGCGATTTGGAAAACCGTGGAAATGATTTTAGAACAGAAGGTGCAGCTGAAACATGAGCCTCTAAATGGTGCACCTAGAATTTGCATTATATCATTATATCGATTATCGTGGATGCAGCGTGCGCCACAGGTTAAGGCCCTGAATTAGACAACATTGACACAATACAGGGCGATTTGGAAAACCTTGACAATGTTTCTTGGGCAGAAGGTACATCTGAGATGCCGTTGTAAACATTTAGAAAAAGGCACACCTAGAATATGCATTACATAGGTTGTCGTGGATGTAGCGTGTGTCCCAGGTTAAGGCCCTGAATTGGACAACATTGATATAATACATGGCGATTTGGAAAACCGTGTCAATATTTTTGTGGCACAGGGTACGCTTGAGATGAGACAGAAAGCGCTTAAAAACACGATTCTGTAAGTGGCAAACCTAGAACCTGCGGTTATCGATTAAGGCCCTGAATTAGACAGCATTGACGTAATACAGACCCATTTGGAAAACGGGAAAGTGTTTATTGGACAAAAGGTATGCCTCAGATGAGACAGAAAGTCTTTATAAACATTATTTAGAAAAAGGTACACCTAGAATTTGCATTACATAGATTCTCGTGGATGTGGCGTGAGTCACAGGTTAAGGTCCTGCTTTAGACAACATTGATATAATGCATGGCGATTTGGAAAACCGTGGAAATGGTTTTAGGACAGAAGGTGCAGCTGAAACATGAGCCTCTAAATGGTGCACCTAGAATTTGCATTATATCATTATATCGATCATCGTGGATGCAGCGTGCGCCACAGGTTAAGGCCCTGAATTAGACAACATTGACACAATACAGGGCGATTTGGAAAACCTTAACAATGTTTCTTGGGCAGAAGGTACATCTGAGATGCCGTTGTAAACATTTAGAAAAAGGCACACCTAGAATATGCATTGCATAGGTTGTCGTGGATGTAGCATGTGTCCCAGGTTAAGGCCCTGAATTAGACAACATTGATATAATACATGGCGATTTGGAAAACCGTGTCAATATTTTTGTGGAACAGGGTACGCTTGAGATGAGACAGAAAGCTCTTAAAAACACGATTCTGTAAGTGGCAAACCTAGAACCTGCGGTTATCGATTAAGGCCCTGAATTAGACAGCATTGACGTAATACAGACTCATTTGGAAACCGGGAAAGTGTTTATTGGACGAAAGGTATGCCTCAGGTGAGACGGAAAGTCTTTATAAAGATTATTTAGAAAAAGGTACACCTAGAATTTGCATTAAATAGATTGTCGTGGATGTAGTGTGTGCATTATATCTATTATGGTGGATGTAACGAGGGCCCCAGGTTAAGGCCCTGAATTAGACAACATTGACAGTAATATTTATAGGACATAAAGATGAGACAAAAAGTTTTAGAAACACGAGTCTAAAAGTGGCATACCTAGAATTTGTATTATATGTATTATCGTGTTCCCCAGATTAAGGCCCTGATTACCGCAACACACATTACAGGGTGATTCAGAACGGCTTCGCAATACTTCTAGGGTAGAAAATACATTCTTAGGGGGTCTTATTAGAGTTAATAAAATGGAACTTCATGTACATTCATCCTGAAAAATGTAACTTTGTTGCGTAGAAATAAAAGAGTTGTTAGCAAGTACAAAATGAATCCGTACAACAACAACAACAAAAAAATACAACAAAATACGGCTGTGTCTACCTGGCGTTGACGAATCCGTCAAAATTATGTGACACTTGTCGATATGGGGAATTCTGAAATATTACTAGCTGTTATTATACCGTAATTGATACTCGTGGAAAAGGCAGTATGTAATATAAATAAATGCAATTGTCTACACATAGGCAAAGGTGTATATTGACATGACTTCGGTAATGCGGCCACCACTGTTGAAAAAACACATTCCGCACGCCTATGTGTTAAGTGACGTGTGCCTTACGCAGTGTGGTATGCCGGGTTCGAACCCTTACAATGCGTTGACCCTCACCTCACGCATACCCTGTAATGCTAGATACAACCCCGCACCCTACTGCAAACTGAAAGGGGGAGATCGATGTTGACTATGACGGTCGATTTGATAATCGAAACTTGCTTGTGCTGCACATGTACAGGATATGACACATACGCTGGGTAGCGATATGGCAGGGTGTTGTTAGTTGTTAGGTTCATTGTTCAGAACAATTGATAACGTATTTTGCCCAACCTAGCTGTATTTGGTCACACATCACACAGGTGGGATCGCAATAATTCCCTTAGAAGTAATAAAAAATAGTACAATTACAAATACAAACTAGTCCACTATTTTTTCTTTTCATGAAAAAAAAATCCTCTGATAGCAACAATGAGCGTGTCCATACGCGGTGCACACCCTCGCCCACCCCCCTACATCCCCCCACCATCCAATTTTTACTCCTGAAATTTCTTTGAAAAATGAACAGGATCATCTTAAATGTCAAAAAACGAATTTTTCTCCACTGCCACTGGACCGATTTTCAAAATCTTTTTTGTTATTGGCATATCAGCAAACTTGCGCAAAAACTTAAAAAAAGTTATGGACGGGCCAAGGATTTGCGGATTACACCCAAACACAGAATATCCCATTTTCGACATTTTTCGCACAACATTCCTCGCCAGTAGGCATGGGAGGTAAAACATACTCCATTTTTACTGATGGTGCTATGTCAGGGCTGTATGGTGGATGATCCAGTGATTCCCAACGAAACTTCTCCAGTTGCGTATGTGTTCTCGCATGCCACAATGTGACGCCGAGCGCTGCCGTGAAGAAGAACGACGCAAGGTGATTTTTTTTGCGCATTTTGCAATCGGCAGGTTACTGATTGGCGTGGTGCCAAACAAATCATAGTAAGAGACTGGCCAAGAGTATGCGAGATTGAACGGACGTCACGTGACACGATGGGCAATCGGTTCTAACTTCCAAAAATCTTCAAACTGCTAGGGAAGGACCACAAAATTCTGAAAACCTGGCGTCCAAGTTCGTCTGAATATAAGCATCTTCAGCAGATTTGTTGCATACAGATTATTCATGTAAATTTAATATCATGATTACAACCACCTTCGGAACATTGTTAGACCGATAATGGAAAAATTCCTTCATCCGTGTTGATAAATTTGATATCATCCAACTGTTGCTATCAACGCGAAAGTATGCGATTAATTACAATGGGCTACAACGCATAACAAGAAACTTGCTACAACATTCTCAACCTTACATGATTAGCAATGTTTTCGTCCACCGGAAGCTTCCTAATTGCATTTTACGCTGCATATGACCCTTCCTAAAGATGGAATCGCCAGTATATCCAAAAATATTCCTAATAATCGCCAAAAAAGTCGCTAGTCAAAACTGTCGCCAACGAATATCAATCGCCAAACAACATTACAAACGTGATGTGCACACCGTTGCTGAAAACATCCAGTGTTGACTGTACTATAAGGGATTTAAGAAGGTCACGTTAGGATATTCGCTCCGATTCCCGGAGCGAAACAAAAATCAATAAACATGTGAAAGGATACCGCTGTGTCATTGAGTCACTCAATTATTTACGATAAACTTTTAACGGCTCTAGTAGGATGTCTATTTTAGTGTGTAATTGTCTTCGCATATTGTATCCACCAACAAATAGCTCGCTTTATGTCTAGTGCTGCATAATATGTCAAAAACAAGTTGTGGAATCTTTAAACACCATGTTTCTAAGACAGTTGCCACACAGTCCTTTTTACAGATATTGATGTTATGTTGCCTAGCGAAAATTAAAGATTATTTTGTAATTTTCAATATTTTTTGGCGATACGTTAGTGATGGAGTATGCCTACTAAGGTCATTAAAAACATAAAGTTCCGGGATATCGAATCTAGAAGTTAGGTCTTGAATCCGGTATACGAGAGTTGATTCCCTTGACTAACCTGCAAACACTTATCTGATGGATATTGTTGACAATAAAACAAGTGCTTTGGAAGGTTCGTCTATCAAAATATGAAGTTTTGATGCCCATGGTTCAAGAATGCCACCGATTCTAATAGAAATTCAAAGAACCGTAAAAATTGTCTTCCAAAAATTGTGTAGCTTCCAAATTCATCAAAATATTTTGGTAGCTGTTGTCCTTGGAATGTACGCTTACATTCTAAGCATATTTTTCTGACAAACGTTCTCAGAATAAGCAATTTATGAAAATGGACGAAAATGTTCATAGCATGTTCCATCAGATGAATTTTTCTGCGTACCCGCGTACCGGCTTCCATTATGTTTTATTCCATGTGTGTGCGTATCTAACATAGCGTGCATCGTGTGTGCCACCAAAATTTTGCAAATAACAGCTCCGTTTTTTTTTCGATCTGCACACCTTGACAAGTTCATTCACAGGCCAAGAAATAGTGATATTTTGGGAGTTTTTGACGGTATCGCTTTCCAATTTGGCATCATTCTAGGGCTACAGTTTTTGATGCCATTTTGATAAACGCGTTTGAACGAATATGTCGTAAACCTCCTATGCAAAAAGTCAAAAGAACAATTTTGTAGGAATCTGAATTTTTAATCATTTTGCTCACACAAAAAAAATATCTCGGCCTCCTTATGCGCCCTACTTTAGTCCCTGTGACTTTTTTTCTTCCCTCGGGACAGCCGAAAACATTCAAACGGCCGTAACCGACCAGCTGAAGGCTATAAGTTATTTTGAGGATGCCAGTGTAGAACAGTAATTATATTTGTATAAAAAGATTAAAAAATACCAGTCTCATCACTTAATTTACAATCATTCTATTGGCAACTATCTATGAGAATGTAATTCCCTACAAAGTTGACTTTACATTTTCACACAGGATCGAGATATTCAATCAAACGCGTATATCAAAATGGCAGCATAAGCTTAAGCCAATTGCACGTATAAAAAATTTGCTGTCGACCAAAATGCACGAAGAAAATACCTATTTCCTGGCCTATTAGATCTTGTTGACTGGTGGCAACTCGAGAAAGTTAGATACTAAAAACTGTCAAATGCACCAACCTGCTAGTCGGAGTGCGGACATTCTTTGAAATTCAGGTTCCTGTAGCCACTTCCACATCCGCCTAAATGTTTCTCTTCCAGATTTCAGCTTGGACCAAGGCTTTGGATTCCTAAGGAGGTCAGAGAGAGTGCCTTGCGACCTGCACAAGACTCTCTGGGCGAAGATGGCTTGCGGAATGCTGTACCTGTAAGAGACGATTTTCAGGTCATAAAAATGTAGTCAAGTACGGCTTAGTACTCCTACTTATTCATACAGGGTGAAAACTTTCTTTTACACAGGAAATTTTCCTAGCGCCAATTATACAGGGTGGCCCATAAGTCCTTTGAGCTGGAAAAAAGGAATAAAACCAAACTAGTTACATTATGAAGAATTATTATATTTTGTTATCATCTATATTGAATGGGAATTATGTTTTAAAAATCACATCGTCTAAATGCAATCCATTACGATCACGGCACTCATATAAATTGTCGATGACTGCGCGGCAAGTCAACACTGTAATGCTTGCCATTTCTCTTCGGATATTTTCTTTCAGGACATCAACTGATCGCGGAGTGGTGTCGTACACTTTACTCTTGAGGTAGCCCCATAAAAAGAAGTCCATTGGGGTCAAATCTGGACTACGTGGTGGCCAGGAAATGTCTCCTCTTCGAGAAATTACTTTGCTGGGAAAAAGTTGACAGACGACGGGCATAGAAGTGTTGGAGGTGTGGGCAGTTGCTCCGTCCTGTTGAAACCAGGTCTGCGTATTATAGCCTGGAAAATTCTGCAACGCTGGTGTCAAAAACTCTTCTATCATTGCTACATACCGCTCCGAAGTAACAGTTAATGCGCGACCTCTGTCGTCCTCAAAAAAATAAGGGCCTACGATGCCATGCGCTGACATAGCAGCCCAAACTGTAACTTCAAGGCTGTGTAAGGGCTTCTGATGCTTACGCCTTGGATTTTCGGGGCTCCAATAATGGCAATTTTGTTTATTTACATGCCCGTTTAAATGGAAGTGAGCCTCGTCCGAGAACAACACATTATTGAGCGAAGAAAATCGATTCAACATTTCATTCGCAAAGTTTAGTCTCTGAATAGCGTCATTATGTTTTAATTCCTACACTAACTGAATTTTGTAAGCGTGCAGACGTAAATCTTTCCTTAAAATCCGCTGTAAAGATGTTCTGGGTACGTTTAGTGCACTGGAACGCTTACGAGTAGACTGGATAGGATTTTGACGAACAGACTGTGCCATAATGTTGATGTTTTCTTCAATACGAGTTGTCCTTGGTCGGCCCCACCGCTGTTTATCTAACGTCGAACCAGTCTCTTCGAACTTAGCACTCTAGTTCTTAATCGTTTGAGCTGTTGGACACTTTGTAAAAGTGTGTAAATTGTGGTATTCTCGATATTTACGCCGCGCAATGGTTGCCGAATCATTATTTTGATAAAACGCGCGCACACAAAAAGCACGATCCGCTCCAGTGAAACACTCCATGGCGACTGAATTCCCAGACACTGAAGATACTGCCCCCACCTCGCCCGCGCCGCTCACGCTCACCCGTTAAATTTTATTCAAATTTGAAATTTCAAAGGACTTATGGACCACCCTGTATATCCGAACAAGCGGGAATGCTCTGTAACAACGCACTTTCTTGGAAATAAATAATAGTTCAAAAAAACACGCTTTTATAGCTAACCGAATTAAAAAGTAGAAACTCAACTTAGGCCAAAGGCCAAGGCGGAAGTGCTAGCCAAGATCTCTGCTGCCTACTCCACCATGGACGTCCCCCCCAATGCCGTCAATCCAAAGGGTTCCCTACACTATGCGAGAGGTAACATTCAGGCATAAGACCGTAAGACGAGTGCTCTTGTCTCTCGACATCAACAAAGCTTCTGGTCCTGCCATTGTACTGAAGAGGTGTGCACCGGAGCTTGCTCCAGTTCTTTCGCGTCTCTTCCAGATATCTTATGAATCCGGCACCTTCCCAGAAAACTGGAAATTTGCTCATGTCCAACCCATCAAAAAAAAAGGATCTAAGACCGACACTTAAAACTACAGGCCTATAGCTCTGCTTTCTGTTAGGTGATGGAGAGGCGCATAAATCGCGAGCCTCTGGCCTACCTCGAACATGCATACAGGCCAAGCTAATAGAAGCGTGTTAAATAAATAAAAAAAGGTATACGACAATCTGCTTCCTGTGGGGATTGAACTGTTCATATTGTTCGGATCCTGATATGACAAAAAACCCTTCACAAAAACATGATATCAAATGAGTTTTTATCAAAATTCAATAAATAATTCTGGGTGTTGCATTTTATATAAAAACGAATTTCTGTTCAATCTACATACCTCTTCAGTTCGGCGCTGATCCTTTGAGCCAGTTCTTTGGTGTTGATCTCCTCAACGTCCGCAGCAATGGCAGGTACACTGAGGGTCCCTTGACCAGACGCTTTCCCAGAAATCATCCCTTGCTGTTGATTTTGCTGCTGCGCTTGATGCGATATCGTCGTTGCACTCTGCAACGTCACCACAGGAGGTGACGGCGAACAGTCTCTTTGCGGAGCAGTAATCTGCACCAAAGCTGGAGGGTGATTCTGAAGTCCGAGTCCGTTCAGGTTTGCCGAGCTAAAGCTGGTGACCAAGGTGCCATCCGGTGAGTTAAGCGATCCCGATGGTGGACTGAGGTTGGGACTGTGGAGTCTGGGCACCATGTCCCTTTGGTTACCGTAAGGAGAGTCATATCCTGGAGGAGACATGCTCTTCTGAGGTGAAGGCAGCCCGTTTTGGCTATATGTGCTCTGAGGACTGATTGGACTAGATTGCTGTTGCATGCCCATACTAGGTGACGAGTACGAATGTGGGGGCGTCATACCGATATTGGTCATTGTGTAAGGCGTGCTGGTGTTGACATTCGTTACGCCGATCCCCAGGCTCATGCTGGTCATAGAGTTGTTCTGCATGACCGTGAAAGTGCCGGACACGTTGCCCGTATGACCACCATAAGCGAACTTATCGGACATTGTCGATATGGGCGGCAGAGGCTGTAGAGGCGTTAACGTTGCATAGGAGGAGTTTGGGCTGTAACCTGGAAGTAAAGAACTATTACAGTTGGGGAACGCAAGAGGTTAAACGGGTAGTTATTCGATCGTCGTAGGGACCTATTGGGTTTGGAAGGTAGTCAAAAATGAAAAATAGCTACATAGAGATATTGATATTGTATATGCCCCACGTGTTACCGGTTGGGCTGTTAACAAACGACGCGGGCATGCAGTCAACCTAGAGCTATCGATTAAACAATTATATGACAAAAGTGGCCAAGAGAAATTGCTGGAAATTATTTTCAGCTTGCTTAAGTGGCCGCTAGGGGCGCAAGTCTAACCTCAAAATTAGAAATCCCATTTTTTTCGAAAGCTTCAAACGTAATGGTATTTTTCACCATTCAGAAAGTGCATGGAATATCCTAAAAACTAGTGAAAATCGCATATCGTTACCTTCATTCGTTATAAAGTTTTTTTTCTTTACGTCATACTCAAATCAAAATGATTACACACTTTGAAGCATTTAATTTACCCATCTTATCTTAGTTTGACGCACAGTATTTTTAACCATATTTTTTTTTTACTATTCGCATCGGCTGCCCTGAACGTATTCCTCTGTATAAAGGGCTTATACAGGGCGATTCACAAGCCGTGAACAAAAATTAAAAAAAATTAATACCTTTAAAACCGTGAACTGGATCGAACTAAAATTTGATATGTGGATTTACCTAAGTATTGTCCGTATTCAAAAGTATTAAAATTAACGTGTACAAGTAGCGGAGATACAGTGAATTAGTGGCATTATTTTTCCAAATAAAAATAGTACGCCACTGTTTTTTTTTTCGAAACGCGAAATTTTTCGAATTTTTTCTTCAATTTGTTACAAATAATTACTTTTGTGTTTTTTCCTAGAGTAAGTAAAAATAAAAAAAAAACAAATTAGATAATCAAAGCTCTATTTCAACAAATGCTCAAATAAAGAAAAACGTACTTCCGCAAAATTTGTTGTGGCTTGATTTGATCAACAGTTTTAATTTGTTCAGCATACACTAGTTGTTTAAAAGTGCCCCACAAAAAGAAATCCAGGGGGTTCAAATCAGAAGACCTCGGAGGCCAATGTAAGGGTCCGTTTCTGCCAATCCATCGTTGTCTAAAATGATTATTTAACCATGCGGTTATGTCACGACGAACAGTTGTGATGATACCACATTCGTACTCTCTTATGAATATAGGTTAATGCACATACCAAATTTTAGTTTCATTTTTGGTCACGACTTGTGAATCACCCTGTATATGGTAGAGGTACTGAACAGGATGCAAGCAATTAATTAATCTGCCGCGCTCGAGTAAGTCCCAAAATCCCCTATCACAGGTCAGAGACACATAGGTTGAAAGATTTCTACAGGGTGTTCACAAAACACAACAATTCAAGAGATTATGTTTTATGAAGATTTTCAAAATACCCCTAAAGGGCGGCACTGGATATTGGTTTTCGTAAATAACTTTTGAACAATATCGTACAATCCAATGAAATTGGTAGTGTTCATAGAAAACAATTAGCTCATCCAGATCGCCTTGAAGCCACATTGCTGTTTTTTCACACTCTGTACAGGGTGACTTCGAAGTTGAGTCATTTATTTTAACAGTGAGTAGATCTGATCAAAAGAAATGTTTTTTCCTTTACCATTTTTCTGGTAAAATTAAAGTAACAAAGTTATAGCCCTTTGGAAGTTTGAGTACCGCCCTGTCTCAATAATAATATTATGTGCTCGTGTTTGGCAACAACGGATATAATCCGCCTTATCGGTTCATCGCATCGGAAACAAAAAAGCGAAAGAATTTGGAACGATGTTTTTACAATTATTTAACGCGTGAGTGAATAGTGGTGTCTGTTGCGTGGCTCAAACGAAATCAAAAATGGCACATGTTTACGAAAATGCTGAACTTGTGGACATGATTCTTATTTACGCGGCATCACGGATTTATGCGGATCGGTTTCCCAATCGAGTGCAACCAACCCCTCGTGCCTTTGTTAATGTAGTACAAAGGGCTCGTGAATCAGGTGACTTAAGACCTCACAGTGGAGGGCATGCCGGTGCTCCAAGACCGCACGATCAAATACAGGTCCGCACTGAAATACTTGTCGGGAGGATACTTCATAAAACAAGGTAACATTTTTTTTTATTTTTACACACATATTTTGGTTTATCTTCCTTCTACAATCATTATCTGAAAATTAATGACTCAACTTCAAATAATGGATCTAAACCTATGTTTTTGGAAAGCTTCATTATCTGAAAATCGGATTCCTGTCTGATTTCGATAAAATGGCCCCTTTTGAGAAATACGTCTTATTCCAGTAGTGTTCCAGTTGATTATATTTCTGATTTTACAGTACACTCACAGTAGTCATATTTCACACATTATAGATTTCCTCGTACATTTTTCCTTAAACCTTAGATAGATAGAGACATGTTTTCGTTACGTATCTCTCCTTCTGCTCGCTGGGTTCATCGGTTGGCGTGCCGATCTTGATAATAGTAACTAGCTCACATAATCCTTTTTGGTCTGGCTTTGCGTGGGCAGTGCAGCGTCGACCGACTTGACGACATTTCTCTCAAACACTGATCATCAATCAGACAGTGATATACTTTTGCAGATAATAGATCCACTTCCCAAACATATTACTTTTAAGCCATTGTTACATAGGGTCTAAAAAATAACTTGATCGTTTTCCATAGACATGACGAAAGGTCGTAAATGGTCGTTAGATTATACGACGTTGTTCAGGAGTTTTTAAGAAAACAGGATTTCCAGTGGCATGCTTCAGGGGCTTGATCACCGAAACGAACCGATATTTTGTAAAAAAAATTGACACATGTTTCGGAAACACCCTGTATATAGTTTTAATATATAATGAATGTTTTGGACTTATTTTAAATGTAGCATATGCTTTTTTTAGATTCAATGTTGGTTTATCAGACTTGTGGCTCAAATCATATTTATCACGAAAGCTGACAAACCATGCAACATACATAAAGGATTTAAAACCAGTATTTCGAAGAAAAACTCAAACTGTTCAGCTTTAGGTTGCTGTTCTTTCAATAATGGCCGTCTGTAAAAAATACTTCATCAAGCGGTATCAGCGATATCATTTTTTGAAAATGGATTAAGTATCTACAATCGGTAATAAGGACTCGACTGACAACAAACCCATTCAAATTTTTCGAAAAAAAAATCGCTAAGTTCAGTGACAGTAGAAAAAATAATTTCTCCAACTTGATTTTTTGGCAATCAGGTAATCTTACATCAAGAATGAAACAATAACATTCTCACAAAATTTCATTGACACGTAATAAGAAAAATTAGTAATGTGTTGGGCGACTCCGCAGCTGATTACACTCCTGTATACGTCTAGGCATCGACAAAATGGGATGATCGATGTCTGGTTGTGGCATCTCATATCAAGCAACTCGAATTCGGATTAGCTGTAGCAGAGTCTGTGGCGAATGGTGCAAAGTGGATAGTCTCCTCCCCATCATATCCCACGCATGTTCGATGGGATTTAAATCCGGTGATCGGGGTGGCCACGGCAAAACGTTAACGCCTGCTTCTTGTAAAAAGTCCATAGTACGACGAGCAATATAGAGGCGTGCGTTGTCTTGCTGAAAAAGGACACGTGGACGGCCGTCTAGATACGGCAGTAAAGTAGCTTGTGGGACATCATCAACAGAACGCACAGCAGTCTTACTGTTTTGAACAAAGAGAAGGAGTGATCGGCTACTAGTCCAACAGTCCTGTGTACACGCCTCTCAACAGCAGATCCAATATCACGCGTTCTCCACGGCGGCGTCTTACCCTTCTACGACCATCGTGCGTACCTAAACAGAATCGCGATTTGTGATGACATTATGCCACTCTGCCTCCCAATGCAGTCGTTCTCTGTTCCAGCTCAAACGTTGACCACAGTCGTCCGCAGTCAGAGGTAGCACTAACCGTGGACGGCGATCTGACGCGTAGTAGCAAAACGGTCTTCTTCATGTTCCTCTACCTCCTTCTATCCACACACGACACACCCACATTACTGTCATTACAAGTTGGAGAAATTGTTTTTTCTGGGTATAACACTTCTAATGTCGTTAAGTATATTTGTTTGTCCCCTAAGTCTCCTAGTCTGTAGTGAGAATCATAGTCAATTTTTGACAGGCCTGTCATTAAATTGGTATTTTTACTGTCATTTCTTAAACAATGCCTTGGCTCCTTCAAAGCTATTCAAATTCGCTGGTTGGTCAGGCAACTGAAAGTTACGGAATCAGTTCCATTTTCTGTTGGAACGGTAATTTCGATCTGCGCGTGCTCTGTTCAGTTCAGAACTAGCTAGATAGTTTGTTGGAACAAAGCTTATATATAAAGAGTTTCAGGTGAAAAATTCATGACGGCGGTCGGGTTGGGCAGAGTCTAGGGTAAATTGAATAAATTACAAGCTCATGTAGTTAGTTAATCTAAATAGTCAATTTTCTAACCTGGCGGTGACATTCTCCCGTTGACGGATGTCAGCGTCTGGTACGTGGGTTCAGGATTCATTTGCCGGTAGTCTCCAGCAGCATTCTCTATGATATTGTTTACAGTAACAGCGGAAGTAGGCGACAGCTTGCCGGGGCTGAGCAGTTCTGACTCCCTGGACTCCTCTTGAGGCTGCACGATGACCGAGAGTGGTCCAGCCACCGCGGCCGCCGTTTCCGAGTCCTCTTGCTTTACCATCCGCCGTTCCACGACGGCAGCTGTCGCAGTCGCCACCGAACCTGAAATACAAGCAATTTTCGGTCAAACACAGTAGAACGGGAAAACATACTGAGTGACGTAGGAAAAAGAACACCCCGAAAAAACGTTCAGCTTTTCCACCATATCAATAAACTGGTTTTTGTAGGCGATACGGGTAGTTGTGTTTTGTAGCTACAATGAGCATTTGGCATCTCTACCTATGTCCGCCAGGTTGTATCACCCAGTGCTAAGAACGAACGCTTTTGCTTATCTGTGGATACAGCCAACATCAGGCTGCTGGTGTGATTGTTGCCTGGCAATAACACGATCACACGCCACCTGCATGTGATGGGGGTGGCAGAGGAACCTTTGTGCCAGTGCTGCGGGGTAGAGGAAGAGTCCTAGGCACATATTCTGTGAGACTCTTGTCCTTTTGATCCCCAAAATGTTAACTCAGAGTTATACTCAACTTTGCTAGAAGGTCGGAGCTTGATTCTCAGGGAATATATTGGCGCATAAGGGCCCGTTCATGCGGCCTATGCATCTAATTTCGTTATTTATTCATTCGAAGAGCTGGTTTAATCTGTTCATTATGCCTAGAGTGAGAAGACGACAAAGAGCTCGGCGAGTTTGATAGGTACCGAATAGTAGGCTTGTGTGAGGCTGGTCGGTTCTTTAGAGGCATAGCTACCAGAGTACACAGAAGTTTGAATACCGTGGTGATTTGTTGTCGGGCTTGTAATCGAAGAGTTAGAGGTACAGGGCGTGTCAGAAGTACGACCCCACATTAAAATCGCCGCCTTAGGCTTTCGGCTCTGCGGGATTGCTTCTCGCCCACAAGGTCAATTACGGACCAATGGTTTGGAGAGTATGGAATACCAGTTACAATGCAGTTTGTCGTACCTCGCACTTCTAGGCATCGAAGTGATCGACTGGCTTGGTGTACAGAACGGCTGGGCTAGAGTCTCAAATGAAATACCATTTTCTTTGGTGATGATGGTGCAGAGATCGGCTGGGCTGAAGCCTCAATATTATAGAAGCTGGTTACGTTTGGTGTTCATCAGAGGCAACATGACCGCCGTGCGTTACATCCAGGAGGATAATGTCTAGCCACACTACCTAGGTTCGTTTTGAAGACAATCAAGTCGACTTGTTCCCTTGGCCCCTAGATGTTCCACTGAACATGACTGTGACATTGTGGAAAGGATACTACCCCCATCCTCCATAGACTTCAGTGGCACTTCGGCACGAGTTATAAGTAGCCTGAGATGAGATACCTCAAGCCAAAATTGATCATCTGATTAGACATTTTTCAGCGGTTGGATTTTTCTGAAACTTCAATCAACTACTTACTCAACCATAAGAGACGTGTATCTTGTGATAAATCAGTTATTACTGGGTGTTCTTTTTTATATGTCACCTAGTATATTTATTAATAATTATTTGTCTTAAAAACACGTTAGTTATTGTCGTGTCATATACACTAAGAAGGAAATACAACATAAGAATCTGAAGAATATGGTACGTTGCGTTTTGCGTTTGGCAGTCAGTGTCCCATTCAAAAAATAATTTTAGAAAACTAGGGCAAGCAATAAACACGGGTGTAGTGTCTCTTGGGGCTGCTTTTCTCGAGAAATCATCAAAGATAAGTTTCTTTAGTATCATATGGTTGATACAAGAGTACATTTCTTCGAGAGTACAACCTTACATTTTTTATTTGCCCCGTTTGGACAAAATTCCTACAGGCGCCCAAGGTTGCCTCAAGAGAGCACCAGAAATAAGCTAGTATTGTTCAATATAGCACATGATTAATATTAGAAAGCACTTTCTTTCTTTCGTAGGATGTTGAAGATATCGTCGCCTCAAAATGTTTGGGGCCCATACATTCCCACAATATCCTCTGGCGGGGTTGTTTTTTGAGTTTCAAATAATATTGGGAGTACATTGCGGTTGGTAGGATTTCTGCCAAAGTTACTATCACACATTCAAGCAATACTTTTGAAAAAGCGGGCCTTGCAGTACAAAACCTGTCATTGAGACATCATTGAGGGTAACATTATTTAGTATTCTTCGGCAGCACAACCGTACGTTTTTCATTTGTGCCCTTTGGAAAGAATTCCTCCTGACGCCCATGGTAATTTGTAGGATAGTTGTCAAACAGTTGGTGACACCAAGATCAAAGATACCGACAGCACAAAGTAACACAAGATGCTATAGCCCGTCGAAGATGAAGTACGTTGCGTTTGGTAGGATTTCTGCTAGTTATTGTGACACTTTCAAGCAATAATTTTGAAAAAGTAGGTCTTGAAGTACGAAACGTGTGTTGTATTAGGGGCATGCTTTTGAGAGATCATTAAGGGTAAGATTATTTAGTATTATTCGGGGGCATAACCGTTCGTTTTTCATTTGTGTCCTTTGTGAATAATTCCTCCTGACGCTCATGGTAATTTGTAGGATAGTTGTCAAACAGTTGGTAACGCCAAGGTCAAATATACCGACAGCACAAAGTAATACTAGATGCTATAGCCCGTCGAAGATGAAGTACGTTGCGTTTGGTAGGATTTCTGCTAGTTATTGTGACACTTTCAAGCAATAATTTTGAAAATGTAGGTTTTGAGGTACGAAACGTGTGTTTAGTATTATAGGGCTGTTTTTTGAGAAATCATTTAGGGTAACATTATTTAGTATTCTTCGGCAGCACATGGTAATTTGTAGGATAGTTGTCAAACAGTTGGTGACGCCAATATCAAAGATACCGACAGCACAAAGTAATACTAGATGCTATAGCCCGTTGAAAATGAAGTACGTTACGTTTGGTAGGATTTCTGCCACTGTTTTTGTGACACATTCAAGCAATAATTTTGAAAAACTGTGTCTTGAAGTACGAATCGTGTGTGTTATATTGTTTTTTTTTTGAGTATACGTTAAGGGTAAAATTATTTACTATTCTTCCGGGACATAACCATTCGTTTTTTATTTGTGCCCTTTGGAAATAATTCCTCCTGACGCCCATGGTAATTTGTAGAATAGTTGTCAAACAGTTGGTGACGCCAATATCAAAGATACCGACAGCACAAAGTAATACTAGATGCTATAGCCCGTTGAAAATGAAGTACGTTGCGTTTGGTAGGATTTCTGCCACTGTTATTGTGACACATTCAAGCAAGAATTTTAAAAAACTGTGTCTTGAAGTACGAAACGTGTGTGTTATATTTTTTTTGATTAATCGTTAAGGGTAAAATTATTTACTATTCTTCCGGGACATAACCATTCGTTTTTCATTTGTGCCCTTTGGAAATAATTCCTCCTGACGCCCATGGTAATTTGTAGAATAGTTGTCAAACAGTTGGTGACGCCAAGATCAAATATACCGACAGCACAGAGTAATACTAGATGCTGTAGCCCGTCAAAAATGAATGTAGATACGTTGCGTTTGGTATGATTTCTGCCACTGTTACTATGACACATTCATGCAATAATTTTTAAAAAGTAGGTCTTGCAATACAGAACTTGTGTGTTGTATTTGGGAGCTACTTTTTGAGTAATCGTTAAGGGTAATATTATTTACTATTCTTCGGGGGCACAACCATTCGTTTTTCGTTTTCGCCCTTTGGAGAGAAAGTAGATCATGCAGTACAAAACCTGTGTGTTGTACTAGGGGACTGTTTTTCGAGAAATCATTAAGGGTATGCTCATTTAGTATTCTTCGGGAGCACAACCGAATTTTTTTCCTTGGTGCCCTTAGGAAATAATTCCTCCTGACGGCCATGGTAATTTTAGAATGGTTGTCAAACATTTGGCGACACCAAGCCCAAAGGAATCGACAGCACATAATACGAGCCCAAACAACTAAATATTCGGAAACTTTTAAATTTTGTGCAAATTGTTCTGTAAGATAACAGAACAAGATAGTAAACTTGTACCGAAAACTTTTATTGATAGTTTATACAAAATGTGACCTATTTTCGATAACAATATTTATTTTTCTTGATAAGTAATTTAAATTAACAAAAAAAACTAAGCTTAATAATTTGCCTCACTTTCTGGTTAGTGGCTACACCTCGCACTATTTTTGCATGAATATAAATTACCAACAAGAAAATACAATTAGATACTAAATACAATTTCTAACGACGTTGACATATATGGTATTTTGACGTTGGTATCGCACTCAATTGTTTTTGCATAGCCTGCTAGTCTCTGCTTATCTCTAATGCTATGCTTTTCTTGACCTATCCGAACATTTAGTTGTCAGCATATTTCACGATATTTTAGTGATTTTGTTTGTCTTAAAGTAATAAATTTGAAATCAGAGGTGCCGCTATTAATAATATCTATTTATTATGCTTATCTATCAATATAATTTGATTGTCAAACATTTTTAGAAGGCGACACTTGTAAAAAAGTAAAGGTGTTGTTTGGGCTCGACACTGCAGCTTGTCAAAAATCAAGTGCGTTGCGTTTGGTAGGATTTGCGCCACCGTTACTGTGACACTTTAAAACAGTAATTTTTAAAAGGTAAGTCTTACCGTACAACACGTGTCTGGTGTATCTACGGCTGTTTTTTTTTTGCAAAATCATCAAGGGTAAGATTATTCAGTACTCTTCGGAAGTAGAACCATACTTTCAGATGAGATCTTTAGAATGAATTCCTCCCGACTCCCATGGTAATTTGTAGGATAGTTGACGACACCAACAGTAGTTGTATACAAATCTACATTTGTCAACTGGCTAATAAACTTCTATTATTATTACCTCGCGGCACGAGTCTCATTCGCACGATTTGCGTGTGCGTCTCGCCGTTGCCCCCGGTTACGGTTGTCGTTCCGCCACTGGTGGTGATTACCGCGTGCGTATGCGCGCTGCTGTCCGGAGAATCGACCGTCTGCTCGCTGCTTCCACCGCTACCTAATGGTTGCTGCTGTTGCTGTTCTATCATCTTACCGATATTCTGCATCATATTGCTGGGTCCGAAAGGCTAGGAGCGCCCGGTGCCCAGTTTCCGACCCCTGGCACCCCACATGTCACCATGAATTTCCAACCACCGGACGCGAATGCCGAAACGGAATGGCAGCTCTTTCCGGCTCAAAAAGCGGGAATCGCGGATGCCAGTCGACGGGACGCGTCCAAGAGCAGTTTGGTCATGTTTGCGAAGTGTCAGCATCATAGATCATGGCTGCCTGGAAGGGTGCCGATTCGCATGCTCACTTCGATTGCGTTCTCACGACCGAAATCCGATTTCGATTAGTGCACGGAGCGAAAATGTATGCCCGGCGCCCGCCGACTGACGGGTCGATACCGAAACCGAATTGAACGAGGGGAGGACAGGCTCGATGTTCCGGTGGTCGGGATACGAGATGGGGGCATGGGGAAGGGAGGATATGACGCCAGGTGGTCCTGCGTGCGCCGGCCCTACGACACCCTCTCCTGTGACTCCGGGAAGGAAGCCTGGCAACGTCGCCGGTGATTATATCCTTCTATCCTGTCCATCCGTCCTCGAGGACTTATACTCGTTTTACATCAACAATTTCTTCACGAATTTATTCAGATGGGTTTCGTCAAGGTCACACTCCCCGATTGCACGAAATATTCATTCAGTATTTATTCAATATTTAATAATATTTTTATCTTACTTGAATATTTGTTTTCTTAAACAAATATTTGTAATATAATATTTTTATTAAATATTTACTCAATATATTTTAAATATTTTAATTTCTTTTATAATATTCATTTTATATTTACTTCTCAGTCAATGGAAAATATTAAATCTCCAATATTTAGAAAATATTCACGCATGTGCGTGTGACCCCAAGCGACCAACGGCACAATAGCAAGCCGGCCTCAGCCGACCCGTTTGACAGCATCCATTTTGCCTGTAACTTTCACTATGATAGCGTCCTTCCTGTGTACCTCCAAGAGGTACATTATTTGAGTGTTCTTTTGTGGAAAAGGGAAGAGGATAAGTTTTTCGATAATTACATAGCTTAATTTATCTGACTAGTAAACATTTTGTGCCAGTTGAGTATAAAGGTATTCACAAGACCATATATAACTGGCCTTGAAGCGTACCAGTTATTTGGTATTGGTGGATTTATCTGAGAATGGATTCGAAAATTATATTCATAACATCCCAATGAAAAGTCATATAATCGCATCAAAAATCAAAAATGCTTTTTTAAATATCTTAATTATTATTACTATTTTTGTCGTTATAGGGGCAGATCAGCTGTAACTATTTTAAAATTTTCAAATTCAACAGCGATGCTCCAAAATTTTAACAGTCGAGATTTTTTTTCCAGATGCAGAAGAGGCTTAGAATTTTTTTTAATAACATTTTTTCTAGCAAATTAAATCATTATATCTAGAATCAATTTTCTTTATAATCCCAATTTTATATAAGCATTCCTACAGATTTGACTCAAATAACCAATGAAGAATTTTCTATATACACTGAAAATATGTATCAGATTAATGCTTGAAAATCCATACATATTCATTCATATTTCATATAAATATAAAATTGATATTTAAAAATCTTTCCTCATATATCGCAAACATATATGAATTATATATATACTACAAACTAGAAATATCTATAATGAATATTTTATAAATACATATATAAGAAGTATATCTATTAAATATTGAAACATCTGTCGCTACAAATATTTAACAAACATTTTTTTTTAAATTCAATAAATATTTAATGCTATCGGGGCTGATTATGTTTTGCGGCGTTTATACCAGTGGACAAATCCATGGGTTACTCATTAAAATCCACACAACAAATTATTTCGAGCTTTTATGTCTCCACAAGTTCTAATTTCGTGAACAAATCCACGAAGAACTTCATGAATTTATTTGACGTCAAACTCCTGTTTTATAGTTTTGTAATTCGACCATAAACTCAATTCTTGAAGAATTCCGTGGATTTATTGTCAATGTAAAACGGGTATTAGACAAGGCACAAGGCTTAGGAGAAATTATCTGACTCAATTTTTGTTCAATGTCGCTCAACATGAATGAAGAGGTAACCTGGCAGTTCAACACTTTTTTCGTACGTATTTTGGGTGCCTAAAACCGAATCCGAAGTCATTTCACATGTGTCTGATCCCGTTTATCATATACATTCTATTATTTAGTGAAAAATTGTGGCTTTAGGGATACGCTATACGTTCAGGTAGTTTGGGGTGCTAAATTCAAATGTTATCAAAAAACCTTAAATGATCATGGTGTAGAATTAGGGGTGAAAAATCAGAATCTAGCTATGACTAAATTGACATCGAATTCGGAATCTACGCACCCGATTTACCTAGAAAACCAGCTTCCATGCAGATCATAGACGCACTACACTATGAGCTTAATTCTTGACTGAATGGGTGCCGAATTCGATTTTAGCGACCCCAAAAACGAATTATATGCATGGTTGGGCTTACGTTCTCGACTGACCCATTTTTGGGACTTTTTGTGAAAATAATGAAAAATTGGTAAAAAACTTAGTTAGCAGTTCATGAGTCTACGCACCTGATTTACCTAGAAAATAAGCTTTGATCCAAATCATAGTCGCGCAACTATTTTTATTTTTGACTGGCTAACGCTAACGCTCGTCATCTGAATTTCGCCCGAGTCATTTTTACGGTGGCTAAATTTGATCCAAAAATAAATACAATGTTTTGAAAACTAAACAAAATAATTTTATGGCATGTAATAATAAAATATACGAGTACTAGTTTAATTGTAAAACATCCCAACCAGTCATTGAAAATGCATGCCAGATCTAGTAAAATTCAAATAAAATCGGTCTGCAAAATGATGTAGATGGCGCCATCTACTGGTATAAAGCTTTAGCAAGTTTAAGATAGAAGAAATCCTGTGAGGAAGCTGTAAAGCCTCAAAAGCTCCATCACTCTTAAACTGAGACAGTAGAGATGTTACCACTCACAAGGGTTAAAAAGAAGCTTTAAGCCTGACATTAGAGACTCTTAAGTGGTACTGAAGTGCATAGGAAATACATAAACATAGATATAATACACGTGGTGCGATCTGCCGGTGAAAGGTCAGACTAGAATGGTAAATATCGCCTTTGAAAAGAAACCTGTACCAACCCGCCATTTATAAGCTCTTAGGCCCGTATCGTTAGTCGTCCCTACAATTGTAGGGCGCCTTTATGGCCTCCTTGATTGTCATAGTTTTCTATTTTTCCATGTCAGTGCTCTATTTTGAGGTTATGTCACAAACATCTATTTGCTCTCGTTTTTCAAATTTGTTCTCTAAACAAACAACTTCATCTATAAACGCTGCACGCGGCACATGACTTGGATACTAACGCTTATCGTATCTTTTTATCTAATCATTTCCTTTCGAACACAACTTTAAAAATACTGTATCGAAAAAATCTATCTCAGTGAACAAAATGACATGCTATGTATTTTCTATGAATGTCTTCTTATAGCAAAATCACGTTTTAAACACGTGCGTAAGTAACACACCCCACATCAATAGAATGTGCCACGCGGCCGGTTATAGCCACTTGCTGTGGTTTTTCAAGCCCAAAGGATCTACAAAGAGAAAATGATCACGCCGAGAAAGGTATACAACAAAAAATAGGAAAATAATTGTGGTTGTGGTTAGATGTCGCCTTGAAAATTCTACGTCTTCCAGCCATTTGTTATTACAATGTGTGGGTTGGCTCTTGTTGGGGACTTCGTGTGTCATTTTTTCCTTCTCAGGTTACACCCGTATCCGGATGTATGGGCATGTGTATCTACCGTTGTGGTTGCATATTCATTTCGCGCCTGATGAAGCCAACAAGCAGAAATACGTCTTGCTCGGGTTACCTATCCTATTTTCTGCTCGAATCCGCTTTCCTCCTTTTTGCGGATTTTGCCCATTATTTTCCTACTTGTTGTTATATACCTTTCTCCGCATGATCATATTCTCTTTATATATATATATATATATATATATATATATATAAAATATCCTTGAATTTTTGAGGGTAGAAGGCAAAGTTTTGCATAAGTACACTCTTACAACTTGAACTCGAGCTTTCGATGGTCTATGTCTATGCCATCATCGTCTGGAGCTAAAAAACCATTTTTGAAAAATAGCAACAATAAACACTTAGGAGGAAACATTATAATTACTTACTAAGTCGGCGAGCTTGTTGCTGAAATTGTTCTTAAACGACAGTGAAAGGGAACAATAGTCGACGAACAAAAATAAAGTATTAAAAATAAGCATTCTTCGATCACCATCAATTTATTTAAGGAATTTTGAGCAATTATAAACAATTTTTCTCAGAAACATTAGTAGCTTAAAACTAAAAATACATAACAATATACCAATTGGACTAGTCGATGTTGATGATGAAATTAAATAATTCATTAAAAACATTGAAACATGTTCTACATGCTTCTCACATGGGGAATTTAAAAATGAAGTACGCCCACATCTGCGTAATGAGAAGATATGCTGCCAAGCATTCATCCCAGAGAAATATGAGCATTTGGTGTCTGTTTGAGAAATAGTAATGATATGTTATTGTGTTTCTGTAGTATCCATTAAGAAAACCTAAATAGACCACCCCTACTCCTCCTAGTGCCCCCCAACCTCTTAAAATAGTGAAATTTTGGGAAACACTCGTCACTGCCACTCTAATATTTTCTTAATGAAGTACTACTGACACTATTTCAACTATTATCATTCTTATTTATCGCTTTTTGTATTTTATCTCGTTAAGGAGTGGATTACAGTGATAATTTACTGCCTGATAGTTTTTGGGTTTACGTCGAGATTTTAAAAAAACATATTGTCGGAAAATTTGTCTCACAAATGCCAGGTTTTAAGTTTGTCTAATGAAAATTTTCTAGAAAGACTAGTCGCAGGTTTTTAAGTTCCGATTTCAATTCATCTGAGCGGAATACTTGGCAAACATTCGATGAATACCCACTGAATCTTTAAAAATAATTCTATATTATATGAAAATATGGGATTTTGCAGAAAATCTCTTGGGATCGATGCAGTACATTTATCCTATAACTATACATATTGTTTTGACACCATTACAATCAGTGTGAATTCGGTTGCAACAAATAGGAACAACATTACTTAGACAAAAATATAATAAAAGTAACAAAATCATTCTACCACCTCAGGAAAAAATATCTGCATACTTTGTAAGTACTATATCACACGTTTTATAAAAATGCATGTGTATAAAAAATAATATATAAAATTCCAAAAATGCAATAAAAAATCTTTATGCTTTATATTTATACATCACCGAATAAGAAACTCTATTTCTGACAATACATAAATATAACTCTTTAATAAACTTCAATACGTACGATAAAAAACTATATCTCCAGCATAAGTATTGTGGATATCATTTATCAAAGGGCTTTACACAAACATTTTCATTATATTCATTTCCATTAACATCAACAATTATATAATTTACTTATTCATCTACATCCAGTGAGAAAATCAACCAGGTCCGGTTCTAGTATCGTTGCACAAATTTTACGTAAGTCAACCTTTTCGACTAAGTACTTATTTTGTATTCAATAATAAATTCTTAATAACTGTCCAATATTTCACAGGATCCTATTTATTTTGAACCCTATGCCCGGTTTCTCTGAAAGCCTCTCGGACCCATATTTATGGCCGTTTGGCCTTAAAACAACAAATGATTCATCCTGTGAAGTTCTGGACACGTATGAAGAAACACACTGTAGATGAAACTACCGATAAGCAGATCTCTTGCTAGAACCAGCCTAGTAATAAACAACAAACATTCATAACATCTAGGTGCTGAATAATTCCAAATAATGGTACCTTTGAGTTGATTATTTCTTCCAGATAGTCACAAAATGTTGTAGAAGCCTTATCAAACAATCTACTTCAATATCATTACAATATGACAACAACGTTCAAACAGTGAGACAAGAATATAACATTGTTGTTTTGTTCCATCACATAACATGTTCATCTCAATACATGTATGGTATACAGTTAATAAAAATGAAAGTAATGTCTTTGTTAGCCTGGTGTGGCTCTGTGGAACTTGTGTTGTGTAGATATAGATATTTACTGTCAAAGCTATTTATCTTGATATACCTAGATACCGATACCCTTGTTTAATGCATCTAGGGAGATACAGATACAGCGATAGTATGAGTTAAATTTCCTGAGTCGAATTGAACTGTTGATTGCCAAATAGGCTCGAAACGTATTCTCTCAGAAATTGTGTGACTATCAGGCCTTAGATCATCTGTCAAGGTACGTCTCCAGCGCAGTATTTTCAACATCAATATAATAGTTGATCCAAGTAATTGAGAACAACATTCCTCTATTTTTGAGAAGAATCGTGCAAGTACCACATGAACATTCACAAAAATATGGCTTAAATCTATCTTAAAGTGGTTTTTGCAATTGCACAATTCACTCGTAATAATGGAAACGTTTTACCATTCCATGTGGGCAAATAACGAAATAGTGTGCTTCAAAAAACACTGGCAATACCTAAGCTGACCCACTTTGAATAAATCTATTATTTTCTACCTCAGTTTATTACATCAATAATAAGCGAATCAATTCGCTTCAAAGTTAATTTGAACTAGCTCCACCGAAACTTCATTAAACATAGTACTACAGTACATGTAACTGAGGTGAAAGCCTTATAATACTTGGTTCTATCACATTTTCATTCCTTTTTTTGAAAAAAGAGATGATTAGAATGCTACTATAAGAGATTAGCATCTATCACCACATAGATAGGTTGACAGAGCAAGACTTTAAGTAGATGTCTTATGGGGATTCGGTCTCAAAACTTCCAAAATCCGCCACCAGAGGCGCTGGCGTCGCGCGCCATTGACAGGTTGTTGGACGGAATCTGTAATCGAAATTCATGAGTTGGGGATTCCGCCGCTAGATGGCGCTGTCAAACCAAACGGAATCTGTGTGTCATTGGACACCTGTCATGCGTCATTGGGCATCTCACGCATAGATGGCGTTAAAACGTCATCTGTCATACGTCATTGGACACCTGTCATTGATGGGTTGGGCATCTCGCGCATAGATGGCGCCGATTTGTTTGGCGCTGTACAAACCTAACGGAATCTATGCGTCATTGGACAGCTGCCATTGATGGGTTGGGCATCTCGCGCATAGATGGCGCCGATGTCGCACCTGTCTGGTGTTGGCGTGGATTACGGGGGGCAACGTGTATACAGGGGTGCATCGAAAAATAGCGGATCGATGGACCGACGGTATATCGTTAAATCGTATATAGCAAGGCGTGACCTAAATAGCGTGGTGGGCTCCTCTGGTCGGTCGGTCGGTCGGTCAGAATGTCTCATAACCTGTATACGATGTACTGTTATTATTATACAGGATGATACCGTTCAAAATGAAAATAGTATAGACATTCTGACAATTATTTCGCAAACCAGAGGTATTTTCAATAAAACTACAATAATACGTTTAATATTTTATTGAAAATAGAAAAAACTACATAGGTAATATGATATTTGAAAACCAGTGGCGTAGACGTTCAACATTTCTCTGGGTACAGGAAAATTGTCCGTTGGTGTGGCATGGATTGGAATCAGCAACAAAGTTTCCAGTAGCACACGGTGTACCATCATACTTGCAAACATCAATAATGTTGGGAAAAACACCAAAAATGTGACATTTCTTGAGTAAAAAGTTTGCTTTCTGTTCTCCACGAACGTAGACATAGTCAGCCGCATATATCACCTTATTTTTAATTATTTCATTTAACTTGGAATATTTAACGTCGCCGGAAGAATATTTAAGCCCATGGAAATTCTTCTCCAAGTAAGCGACAGTTTTCTTGTCTTTAGTATTTAATGTAGAAAAAGGTTGCGGAGGTGTAAAGATGTAATGACTTTTCTTGAAACCAATTTCGATACATAGTTCTTTAGGTACGAATAATCCGTCAACTGTAAAGCCTTGAATGTCAACAAACGCGATCCTCATGATGTCTGATGCGGAACTGAGAGTCCTTCGTTGCTTACGAGATGGTTTTAATAACTTCGGTGAGGGGGAAGTACTCGATTAAGCAGTCATGTATAATGATGCAGTAGGCCTTGGTGTTGGTTGGAAAGCCAGTATCGGCTTCGATATCCAATCTAACATCAACAGTTGATGATTTCATGGTTTCCTCTTGTTTGGAACAGTCAATAACAAACAAAGCGCGATTTTTAAAAGCGGTATAATCTAAAAGACATCTCTTCAGAGGAGAAGAAGAAGTTGTATAGCTGGTTTGAAAGTCGCTATAGTTGAAATGAGCTTCAGTAAAGTGATTGTTTGCAAAGTCCAATTGCATACGTTCGTTGGGATAGTATTCACCATTTAAAGATACTCGAATACTAGCAGCATTCACGTGATCAAACAGGGTAGGGTCTGAGGTTGCGACGTCACGTTTACCGGTTTGGAAACATACTATAATGAAACGTGGTCTTTCGATTGCGGTGCTAGTTTTAACTGACCATATTTCTCTTCTCGCATCTGCGGTAATTGCAGGCAGTTCATTCAGATCCCATTTTCTAAATGGTATAAGTATCGGCTTATCAGTTTGAATAGCTTTCAAAAGTTGTTCTTTCACATCATCACTCGGGTAAATATGTTTGATTTTCAGTTCCATGCTTTCAATAGTTATTTTCGCTGTCGTCGTCGTTCCAGTTTTTTCCTTGATAATGATACAATCGTTATCGTTTCTAGCTCTCACAAATCTGAGAGTTTGTCTGCCACACGTAATCATAGGATAATCATTGAAAATGTTGAAAATATGTTTAAGCGGCATTAGCAAGCTAAAAGACTTGTTATGTGTTGACGCCATTATAGGTGTTGAAGGATAGTTCCATCCAGCTATAGCCATATGATTTGAGTCTTCCTCACTGTAACATACGTAAGCTCGGACAGTACTTACAATACCAGGATCACGTACTGTTTCAACTTCTCTAGCGGATTCACTGTAAGTGCAAGAGTCAAATAGGAAGGCACCAAAGTTTGGAGCTAAAGATACATCTCCTGCTCCTCCTCCTCCAGTTATTTCAACTTTTCCTTTGATAGATAGAAGGGAAGCGTTCATTGCAAAGAACGAATCTACTTGATTGATGCTAAATTCCACAACATCATTACAATTAAATGACCTGATGAACGGCGTATAAGATCTATACTCAGCCTTGCGAATAGATTCATCGAATGCTGGAGATCGATATAGATCAAACATCGGAGAAGTATGTGATGCTGCTGCTGCTGCCTCCTCAGTTTTTCTCTTTTTGTACATGATTCTTGTTGTTGTTGACATGATATCCAAGTGAGCGTAGAAACAGGATATTTGATGTAGTTAGTAGTAGATGTCGTCGCTTAGGTGCTTGGGGTAATACTGAAGTTGCCTTGGAAGCACCACTATGTCTTATAATCACTAATCCCATCTGCGCTTCGCTCTCAACTCCAACACAAGAGTACTAGTTTCACCTTGAAAGTTTACAGGACGACCGTCTTGATCTAAAGCCAACACTGTGATGTTGGTTATTTCTTGTTTCGGTATAACAGGTAGATATAGTAAATTTACAGGTGTTTCGACTATAGCGTATCCAGGATCGGCTGTCACAGCAAATTCGTAGATCGTGTGTGCAGGCGTGTCTCCGTCAAAGGCTCCCGACGTAATGTTAGCATCAAAGTGTATGGTTGATACTTTTATTATGTTTACAGGTAAATCAGAAGAATGCTTTTGACCAGGATTAAGAACTTTTTTCGAGAATCCCAATAGATGTCCAAGATTATTCGGTTCTGTAAAAACTATTTTATAATACTTGCTAAAGATTTCACATTGCAGTGTATTATTGTTAGGTTTTAGAGAAAAATAATCATCCGGAGGAGCAACTTCATTTTCAAGATTCATTTGCGTTCGTATAAATGTTTCTATGTCGGTAATTTCATAACAACCTGTCGGAAACTCGATGACTTTTAATTGACCACCACCACCACCTATCCGGTCGATATAATAAAATTTATCTCCTTTTTCAATATTCGGTATGGAATTGTATGAAGTAAAAGACCTAAGCGCCAATTCATAATCTTTTTTCGGATCCAACACTATCGGTGTTGAAGGACGAAATGAAAATATATGAGTAGTGCTATTGACTCTCAACAACTGCGACATGATGAATGAAAAAATATAGCTGTGTACTAAGCATTTATTCAAGTTTTTTTTTTTGTTTATTTTCGAATGGATAATTTACAGAAATAACAATTTGCTTGAGCAGTAGCCGGTCCATCCCAATGTGTTGTCCAATCAGGTCTGTTGTAGTGAACATAGCATGGAAGTCGTATTTGAAGATCAAAATTGGATGTGTATTCTGCAGGCAGTTTGTGCCATATACTCAATAATTCTGCAGGTCTCACATTGCTTATTAAATATTCCAGCGGCGGAATATTCTTCTCAAACTCTTCTAATGTAAATTCCGATAATGTTTTATTATCCATCGTTGTTGTTGTTATTGTATAGAAATTTCAAACACAATTGTCCGCAATTAACTTGATTATAAGTTTGGTAAGGATCGTTGTTGTAGAAAATTTTAGCGTTTTTCAGATATCGAACAAGTTCCTGTGGAGGCTTCAGGTTACCAAATGAATCGAAATACTCAACGTTGTTGTTTATCTTTTTATAAGCTACCCAATGAGTTCCGTTGTTTTGTGAAATATCTAAGTTCACGACGGCGCATTCTCTTTTACGTGGACCGTCTCGTGGTAAAGTGTCACGCATGAAGACACCTCGGAAATGAGGTATGTTCAAGAGCTTCGCATATTGCTTTATTTCATAATCATAAAGCGCTTTCTTGGGTAGCTTGATGTTTAGTTTTTTTGACTTTTTTTTTTGAGGTACAACCCATAACCACCTTTAGCATTTTTTCTCAAATACAATCCTTTGCCCAAAGACTCCATAGCTTTGTTATGGCGATGGTCTTCCTCCAATTTCTTTTGTGCATTCTTGGCATCAACGACCGTTTTGGCCACACCTGCAGCTCCCCCTGCGAGCGCCCCCAAGGCACTTAATCCGGCGAAAAGGGGGATCAAGGGTAGGAATCCCCCAGATTTTCCTTCGATCGGAATTATTCTCGGTAGTCGAACTTTATGTTTTCCACCTGCACTCTTCACCGCTAATCTTGCCGCTTTAAGAGCAACCAATGCAGACTTTTTTAATGTCGTGGTGGTGGGAGCATTTTTCTTCAAGGACTTTGTGATTTTCGTGAGAACACCTCGTCGAAAAGATGATTTCTTCTGCCCCATACCCAATTTTCGCTTAACTTTCATTGCGGTGGTTGTTAGCCAAGCTGCAGTCTTTTCTCCTAGTGAAGCGTCAGGTGCTTTTACACGTTCCCAGGCTCGGTTCTCAAGAATCCAATCAGCTTTGTGTCTGTCTTTCAAATTTTTGTATAAGGCGTATGCAATATCGTGGTCTCTTGCAGCACGATCCAATGGGTTCTTTCCAGGATCTCCTCGTGCTAACCTCTTCTTTAATTTAGTCCCCGCTGAAAATATACATATACATGTGTGAGAATGAAAAAAAAAATATCCTAATCTGTCGCACACTTACGTCCCAGGAACTGATACGAAGGTACGTGGAGTTCTATCGGAAGATTATTTATCAGAGAGTTTACAACACCTTCACCCTTGTACGTTAACATGAGAACTGTTGATGATGCGTTAGCAATATCTACATATATACTTTTACACATTCCTTATTCGAACGCCACACGATGAAGGTTGTTCAACAAGAGCAGTCATTACCCATTGATAACTTGGATTTTACAGCAAAAACTCAACATAGTAAACATGGTAAATTGTTACCGAATTCGTTTCGCGCTATCATCTGCGGACCAAGCGGATGTGGAAAAACGAACGTAATGCTAGCGCTGCTTTTCCATCCAAACGGTGCTAAGTTTAAAAATGTTTACGTTTATTCAAAATCGTTGTATCAACCAAAGTATCAACTGCTTCAAGAAGTGATTTCCGCTGCTAAGGGTGTTGGCTATTTCCCATTTAAGGATAACGAGGAAATTATAAGTCCAAGTAAGGCTAAAAATAGCTCTATATTTATATTTGACGACGTGTCGTGTGACGGTCAGCAGAAAATTCGAGAGTATTACTCCATGTGTCGTCATAAAGATATCGATGCTGCATATCTCTGCCAAACATACTCTAAAATTCCAAAACAGCTCATACGAGACAACTGTAACATTATAGTACTATTTAAGCAGGATGAAATTAATCTAAAACATATATTTGATGAGCATGTATCTCCAGATGTTACTTTTGATGAATTCAAAAAGATGTGTTCGGAATGTTGGGCAGAAAAGTACGGTACGTTAGTTATTGTTAAAGACTTTCCTCTTAATTATGGTCGATACAGAGTAGGATTTGATAAGTACATAAAATTGTAGGCTTATCATGTACGCCATCATTCAGTAACATGATGTCAAAGGACCAAGTTGCCGTTGCTAGTCATAAAAGAAAGATCGCAGAACTTGCTCGAGCTATACGTAAAAAGTATCTTACTTTAAAGTTAGGTCGAACTGCAGAAGATGAATCTATTAGAAAACTTTTCAAACCAATATCTGAACCTCTTAAGCAAATAGCTAAGACTCAGCAGCATCCTTCATTTATTATTAAAAAAGAGGAAAAATTGAAACAGGATGATGATGATGATGATGATGTATTCACACAGAACCCAAACTATCTCAATTTAGAAGACGTGGCTTCAACTGATGAACAAGGTAATATACCGCCGAGACCTGAAACACCACCACTACCTGAAGAAATGCGTCCTGCTGATTTTTCACAAGAAGCAATAGAAGAATACTTAGATCAATATCCCCCAATAAGCCATAATTATTTACAAGATTTTTGGACACAAAACGATAAAATTGATAAAAATTATGGACCTATATATACCGACAACATTGGTTGGATGTTAGGTAAACGCCGAATTAAATTTGATAGAGCGACTGGCCAAATACAGATATTACCTGAGGGGACAAACTTAGCAGGTACATGGTTTCGTGGCACACCTGGGCTGTATCAACTTTTATTCTATAATGACCCAAACTATGCAGATGCAGATTTACAACCCTATAAAAATCTATTGCAAAGTACCGGTGTTCATTTAGATTCGCTTGGACGCCTAAAAGGTTCGACAGGATTTAAATATAATCACATTATTAAGCCTCTCTTTAAAGATGTGCAGAAAAATAAAGGTACAATTGTCACACGATCAACATCTACAAAAATACGTAGTCCACTTAGTCGATCATTAACAAGATCCACTCCCTCAACAACAACAACAACAACAACAACAACATCATCAACATCAAAACCGCCAACAGGAAAAGGTATCGGTGATTACTTGACATACAACGAGGAACCAATCGAATACGTGTACTGGGATGATCCCAATGAATTAATCGATCGACTTAAACTCCTTATGGCATCTCAGGAAGCTGGCAATACGTCGCATGATAATGAAATAGTAGCCATCCTCAACGAGCTAAAAGAAGCTAATATAATACAGTAATCTAGTTCCTTGGTCTTTCATTTACACGATGAGTCTTGATAAATTCGGACGTCGCTTTGATAAACAAAAGACACTTCCGTATATGCGTACACCGCCAAAGTTAACACTACCCCATACTTCTGATGGAAATGTTGACTTCAAGAACGTAAAGTTGTGTAATATAAAAGATCCCACAGATAATTCAGATGCGGCAACTAAAAAATACGTAGATACTTCAGTGATTGATTTAAAAAAATAACAGCAAAAACAGATCAAATAACAGAGTTTATTTCGAGAAATCCGCCTACTTCTGGTAAACATATGGCAACAAAAAAATATGTAGATGACTCTATTGCAAATATAACAACAAGAATAGAACAGGAGTTGGCTACAATTAAGTCTCATACCGATTTGACTCCAATACGGAAAAATATCATTGATTTATCCTCTGAATTACAACTTTTGCAAGGACGCACATCATATATATCATTGAAAACAGACGATCTTGCTAAGCGTATAAAGCCGATGGAACAACAATTTAAAGCGTTAAAACATGATGACGTACGCCAAGGAGAAGCTACAACTAGTTAACGAGCTGCACAAGCCTGCTCGAAAAAATTATCTAAGACGACGTACCATCATTAAAGGCTTAGACGATTTATGGCAGACGGACTTGGCTGAAATGCGACCTTATGCTCATCAAAATAAAAATTTCAAATTAATTCTCGTCGTAATCGATTCTTTTTCCAAGTTTATGTGGACTAGACCGTTAAAGACAAAGACGGGTGAGGAGATAACTCGTGCGTTTTCGGATATCCTCGCACATACGGAACGTACGCCGAAAAATCTACAATCTGATCAAGGTAAAGAATTTTACAATAGTAAATTTCAAACTTTAATGAAGAAGCATGATATTAATCATTATAGTACATATAGCATCAAGAAAGCGGCCATTGCTGAAAGAGCCATAAGGACGTTGAAAAATAAACTTTACAAATACTTTAGCTTAATGGGATCGTATAAATGGATTGATATATTACAAAGCATTACCAATGAATACAATGGAACACGTCATCAAACCATCGGATGTAAACCATCACAAATTAATAAATCCAACGAAAAATGTATCTTAAATCGAAAATATACTCATTTAAAAATCGCGGGCCCGCGTAAGTTTAAAGTTGGTGACATTGTACGCATCAGCAAAACCAAAATGCTATTCGACAAGGGATACGTTCCAAGCTGGACAACGGAATTATTTAAAGTTACTAAAATTAATATTACCAACCCTGCAACGTACATGCTCGAAGATATGCAAGGTGCACCGATCAAAGGAGCCTTTTATGACGAAGAATTACAGAAAACAGCCAATCCAGATGTTTATTTAGTTGAAAAAGTTTTACGTCGTAAAGGTAAAAAAATGTACGTCAAATGGCTTGGCCTTGATGCAAAACATAATAGTTGGATTGACAATGATGCGATCGTCTAGGTGTATGGGGTGGGGGGGTTTCTGCTAAAAGTGAGTTCTCAGTCGGTTGCAGTCAGTCAGTCAGTCAGTCAGGCAGCTAGTAAAAAAAAAAATGGATACCAGTGCTAGTGGTTCAAGTTGCAGCGAGTTTGACCTCACCACCAGCAGCTCACACGAATCATCTGTAAACTACGACCGTGAGCTGGATGCTATTCTGGAAAGGTACGAAGAAGCGGCCAAGAACGAGGACCATTATCTGCTGTACACGCAGTTTCCAAATGGATCATACCAAATTGGATGCGGTCTAAGCCCAGCGAGATCATTTACTCCTGCTGTAATTGTGTGGAACTCATCACGGTTGAAACTATCTTTCAGTTCCTATGAGTGGGAACAATTAATCACCCAGCTCAATGTGGTAACGGTGAAGGAGACGGAGGAGCAGGAGGAGGAGAAGAACCTTCCTGACAAGTATGATCCTGTCGAAATCGAGTGCGGTGACTATTGCAGAATTCGACGACTAATCTATGATAGTACGAAAATTCTCGAAATAACCAAGCACAACATTAGTTTCTACCTCTCAGAAATGGACGTGAACGCTCTTTTAGAAGCAAATAATGAACTTTTAGTACCGTATATGTCTATGCTAGAAACTGTTGAATTTCCAAGCTATTATTATAATGCGCTTAAGATTGTTCGAGCTAGTTTTAATGATCAAAATTATACGTTTTCAGATGCTATTCAAAAATTGTATACATTTAAGCTCGTAGGCTGTACTTTACAACATATAGCGTTAGGACAACATATATTTTTCTATAGACATAGGATCGCTAATGATCTTGAACGATTTTAATAAAGTTTTTGTAAAAATGCATATCTGTCGTTTCATTATGATATACGTCACGTAACGTGACACGTGACGTGACGTGACACGTGACGTACGTGACGTGACACGTGACGCACGTGACGTGACACGTGACGCACGTGACGTGATACGTGACGCACGTGACGTGATACGTGACGCACGTGACGTGATACGTGACGCACGTGACGTGCACACTTTGTTCAAAAATACCAAAAAGATGTCTTGATAGCCCGAAGAACCGCGCCACAACATCAGAAGTAATGTTAGTATTATGTGTGTGCGTGTTTTTTTTTTGTTTTTGAACACGCTAAGTTTTGAACTCCAACCACGCACTAACATTGCTTCTGATGTTGCACACCTCTGACGACTCAAGCTATCAGGACATCTTGTTGTTGTTGTTGTTGTGAACTCTTCTTACTAGAAAAATCTAACGAAATCAATAAAACATCTTTTTATAAATATTCATTTATTAAATCTAATTACATACATGTTTGAAAAAATATATATATATATAAATGTTAGTACTACATACATGTTTGAAAAAAAATATATATATAAATGTTAGTACAATAGATAGAGAGAAACTGGAGGACGGATGAACGCTTTTTATATATTTTTTTGTAATTGTTTGCTGTGATGTTTTTTTTTTAAAACTCAATATCGCTGTCTACATCAGATTCATCAAATCGGATTCGGATGTTATTTCTAGACCTATCATGTAAGGCATCTCTGCAAGATTCCTGGTCTTTTAGTTCAAACACTACGCTTTTAAAGCAGCTGTGACACCAATTATACTTTTTTTGGTATACGTTCAAAATAATGTCATGTGCATCGTGAACCTCGTGAGAATGGTCATAGCAGGCAAATAAACGTTTATTTAAAGTTTTATGTATTTCTTTAAATTTAGATAAACAATTTTTACATACGTGTAGGTAATATTGGTCCAGCCAATATCCACTTGTCCATAGACAGTAACTAGAATAATCTTCAAAAACATAACCCCAATCTGATTTTCCTAATATAGTGTGAATTAAATTTGGATCTATTTCTTTGTGACATCTAATAAAGTTAATTCCTGTATATGAAGAATCAAGATCATTTTTGGCTTCTTTAATCATAGCGTGCCATTTATATAAAGGAAATTGTTTCACAATTTCCGTAGTTAATTCCATGGTAGTGGAGACTGCTCCATGAATTCTACTGCTGATGATGTTATTGATTCGCAAATTTTTCTAACAGCTAACTCTGATAATGTTGGGGCATTCATCTATAACAAAAAAAAAAACGCTATTATAAGATACTGTAATGCCCCCACGGAAGTGTGTCAAAACTGTTCGGAATTAAATAACGTTTGTCGTCATACGGACTTAAACTAATTTTTGACTGTTCAACAGAATATACGTTGTGTGCATACGACCTGATACAGCGTTGTGTAGCTGTTTTTTTCCTTAAATTCTTTCAAACATTCAACATAATCCTCAAATGCAATTTTATTTTTAACAACATTGTACTTAACCCCTTTAGATTTTTTAACCACCTTCCCACCCTGCACCTTGTAACTATACATTTTGCTTCGAAGTCCAACAAAATGTGTCATAATTTTACCGTTATTTTCATCTTTCATTAGACCCGGCACCTTTTGCTTC